>BRKX01000022.1:7500-1207500 GCA_026008535.1 Perilla frutescens | reverse complement strand
CGGAAGGCATTTAAAAAATGGTCTCTGTTTCTCTTAGCAAAGAAGTTTACTCTAAAAGTTGATAACACACAACTTAAAGCTTTCTTGAAAAATAAAATTGAATCTAAACCTGAGAAAGCTAGACTAATAAGATGGCAAGCTAAATGTCAATATTACTTATTTGACATTATTGTGATAAAATCTCATGAAAATATTCTTGTAGATTTCCTAACAAGAGATGGAAGTGATTGAGGTCGATGTCATCATGATTGCGCAGAGGCACTTCACTGAAAACATGGAGTTGCTTTAGCGTGAATGGAACGAGCTGGTTCTTCATGCTGAATAAGCAGGAAGAATGCAACAAGCAGATCAGAACAAGGTCAATGAGAGAATACGAGCATGTGTAAAGACTCAGGGGCAACTCTGGTCAGCTATGCATGAACCCCTCCTCCGGGCCATTAACTTACCATTGATGAAAGGAGAGTTAGCAGTACTGACCTGTAAAACGGAAGTGGGGGATTCAAATACCCCGAACACGAGCTCTAAGCCGGTGATTTCTAAAGAAACACAGGCCCAAGAGAAAATTGAGGGTCAGGGATCACACTCTGAACCATCAAGTCAACCCAGCACCTCTGGGGTTAAAGAGGGAGAGAATAATCTTAGACCCATGACGGGTACCTCTAAGATTAATACTAACAAGTTTGGAGCTTCACCTTGACAGGTTTATCAAGCTAACTGGGAGAAGCTCCATACTAGACAGGGAATTAATCCGTCTAAAATAAAGGTTGATATCTCTGGAAAGTACCCAAGGGTGTGGATGTTACCAGGAACCAGTCCACACGAAGTCAAGCAATGGTATGATTTTGGGGCATTAGCTTCAATTCAGGCCATGTCACCAGGCTTCCCAGAAATCAAGTGTCTACCAAAGTGGATACAGGAAGCTGTGCAAGAGTCCTGGGCTAACAATGATTTGCTTAGCCGAGGAGATGTTCTTGAGCTATACTTCATCAGTGCTGCTCCGGAACCAACAGGAAAAGGGAATCATGAGGCCTTTCACTACATAAGGCTTCAAAGGCCAGATTCCAGGAAATGGGGTGATATTAGAACCTCATCTGAAGAAATCCCACTAATCGCCTCCATTACAGAAGATCAAATATCGACTAGGCGAGCATGGGGATTATGGGTCTGTCTCACTGAGATGGACAAAGTCAAGTTCCCATTCAAGTTTTTCCATAATTCTGCGAATGGGTCATTCCTGTTAAATACCATGATAGGGAGAACAACGAGATTTGTTGAGGATCTGTTCGAGAAGAAAAGGTCCTTGATATGGGAGAACAAGCTTGCATAGGCAAAGAAACCCATCGCAAGTACTGCAACAGGGCTCATTTTGGGCAATGGGATAATCGAGTATGCTCGGATTGCCAGAACCAGAAGGAGCCAGAGTTCGGAAAAGGGTTCCGTCCAAGGATGGAACGAAAGCGAGCTGGGGAGGATAAGCATCCAATGCCGAAAGCAAGGATGCCAAGAGCCCCACCAAAAAAGTAGTTTCCCGACAAGGGAAGGTGGAGACATGTGATTACAGATCATGTGACCCAAAAGAAGAGGCCACTAGCACCAAACGACAAAGGCTGAGTGGTCCAACACAAAAGGCACATGGTGCCATTAATTGTGGGTACCTCCACCCACAACCACTTTCACTTGAGGATAAAGGGAACCGGGCCCAACCACTAATTCAAAAGGAAGTGTCGGCAGAAAGGGCCACTCACGTGAATTGCGGAGCTAAATAATGGAGCTGGTGAAATAGAAGGATTCTCCTTCTATAAAACGAGAAACTGAAGGAAGCATAGGGCATCGAACATTTTCCTATCTTTCTTTAAAATTGTAATAGTTATAATATTTTGAGTGTTCTTAGTTTATGAGCGTGGTAATGATTCTAGCTACCATGTGTAGCTAAACAAGTTTGTCTCCTCCCAAAAGGAGATTTACTTATTATAATAAATGTTTTATAATTCCTAAATAAAATCAAGGCTTTTGATCATCACTGGTGTTTACCATATATATTTTCTATAAGTCAAAGGAGTATTCTACACCCCGGGTAGGAAACGAACGAGGGTTGTGCTGTTTGTTACTGAAGAAATTCGTGTCTGGAAACCATAGGTTGCGATCGTGTGGTTTGGCAAGGCCTGTAAAAATCCGGCGGATTACCCGGCAACGTTCCGATCAAAAAGGTATGAATTTGGTTTATAGTTCAATGTATTTGATTTACGGAAGCATGACGGGCCTGATATGATCGTAATGGACTATTTCCATTTGATTATGAAAGTGGCATATTAGAATGAATAGTAAAGAAACTATCTTAAGTGTATACTAGTCGTTTATCACTCAAATTGCCTATAAAACTACTATGTTTTAAATCTTGCCCTTTTTTCCCAATCCTTATTTACTTTTGTCTATATATAAGTTTGCTCCTTATGAAAATGTCACCACCTTTTATGCGAAACTCGGGTTAAAAGATGTTCAAGTTAGATTTTTATTTGAGAGGTCATTCATTCATTTTCTTGTGCTTGAGTTTAAGAATTATCCCAAAAAAAAAAAAAAAAAATTGTTCTCGGACACAATTGATTCAAGAATCAGCTTTTCCTTGTACAAGTACAGACAGAAATCAAAGATTCAACTTTTTTTATAATCCAGAAACTCAAAATATGTTTTCTTGAATGCGACGGCAAAATAAATATATCACGGTATGTCTGCTCATAGCAAACATCAGTCAATTCAATTTCTGGCCAAAAACTCAACAATGCTATGTATGAAATCACTAGAGATGAACCTCAAGCATAGTGTTTGCTAAAGTGTTCTACCAGAGAGACAACTCCATCTGTTTGATCTCTCTTGAACAAAAGTCTGCAGCAGATACGAAAGCCCGAGAGACGAAAAGGGAATACGAAGAAGGCGAGGGCAATACGAACCGAGCAGAAGAGAACGAGGAATGATGCAGCGCAGCATGCCATTGTCATCATATTCCAGTTGCAGAAGCCTTTATTTCATCTATCCTGGATAATCTGATTGGTGTCAGCTCGATTTTGAAGGTGTTTGCGAGACTCATCCAGAAGCATCGCCACTTTGACAGCTCCAACACAGTTCATTGCTGATGAACTGCCAAGAATTAGCCCGTCGTTCTTCAATAAGTGCCTGACAGGGAAAAAAAAAACAGATAGAACTTCAATCAATGTCACATTACCATAGGTGTGGTGTTCGGGGAATAGCTTTCACCTTGAAGCGGCAGCCTAACCGGATATATTACTGGTTTATGGAATACTCCTTGCACAATCAGTGAAAACCTAGGTAACTAAAATGTAGCACAAAGCTAGATTTGATTCGATTTTTCTTCACATTTTCTTATATAGAACCAACCAGAAGAGTAATCGATACTGTATAACAAATAATTCATACTCATAACTGCATCATGATAATGAAAATGGCATTCATAGGTTGCAGTCTTGCAGGAATTGTACAAGCAAAAAAGGAACATCTTAGATATCTTCTACAGGAGCCATAACAGTTCTCAACCAACTTAAAGAGGTTGGAAGCCATTAATGATTCAGTCCAGTTTTTTAAAGGTTTCAATTAATGAAGACTAGCAATACACCATAATTGGATTCAAAGAAACAGATGTAATGCATAATGGAA
This sequence comes from Perilla frutescens, assembly GCA_026008535.1. NCBI lineage: Eukaryota > Viridiplantae > Streptophyta > Magnoliopsida > Lamiales > Lamiaceae > Perilla > Perilla frutescens. Next base: position 1,203,834 of record BRKX01000022.1, on the reverse strand, counting down.
AGCATGAAATGGTCCTAAGTATTGGCATTTGCTAAATCACCAAGAACAGTGACGAAACATCCTGAAGATGGTTGGATTAACTTCTATGACTTATAGATATGGAGAAATGAGCTTTAGCATTCATCAATAAGATTACTGACACATAACCAAAATTTCAACATCATTTGATGCAAGGGAAAGAAAAAGGATTAGACTGACCTACGCATCTCAACAGCTTCCATATCTGAGCCTTGAAAAGCCCCATGAAGTATTATGTAGGGGAATGCATCAAAAGCATCTTTTATCTGAAGACTAAACAAGCAAAGATGAAATTTATGTTTATTACTCAAAATCTTTATGTTTCCAAAATTCAATATGACAAAACCATCATACTCAAAAATTTGTTACCCTTCCTGAGAAGTAAATGTTATGTACAATAAATCTAAGGCACTCCGAGCTCTAGATGAGAAGTCAGACTCGGTATTAAAAGTGAAAAAACTTGATCGACATGAAAGTGCTGACCGGTTTGAACCGTTTGAAGTGAGTACGACCAAAGCTGCAGATGATCAAATAGAATACACAACCTTTTTTTTTTCGGACAAACCAATAATTTGTTCAACCGGATGAGGTGGTCTGAATTTCATCGATCAGCTTATCCTTTAACAATTCAGAAGCTTCACGCACTTTCCTCCTGTCCCAGAACCCAACCAACATTGCATTCCATGTTTCCTCATGAGGAATGCATCCATCAACAACCATCTCGTCCAGAATCCGAACAGCCTCATGTAGATCTCCTTTCTTGCAAAAGCAGTGAATAAGAGATTCAAAGGTTCGTGCCTCAACTGAGATGCCTCTACTACGCAAGCTCAGGTAGAGCGGACAAGCTTTATTATGATTACCCATGCCACAGAGTCCTTGAACCACTCTATTATGAATTCGGACATGAAGGCCCCAAGTTACACGATGAGGAGTTATCCCTGAAAGAACCATTTCATCAAGGAAATTAGCTGCTTCCTGGAACTTGCCAATCTCACAGAAGCCATTAATTATTTTCGAATACAACCCCGCATCAGGTTTCAAGTCCTGAATCTTCATTCTATCAAGAATCTGAACTGCTTCACTAAGTTTACCTTCCTTGCAGAGCCCGTGAATTAGGGAACTGTAAGTAATGAAATTCGGAACTAGGCGCTTCCTTACCATCCTCTCCAACAGCTCCAAGGCCTGCGAAGAATATCCATTCTTGCAAAGACCATCAATAAGAGAGCTATAAGTATATACATTAGGGTCCACACCTTTGCTCTTCATCTCCTTGAACAACTCCATCGCATCAGTCAATTTATTCGACTGGCAAAAGCCGTGAATGAGGCAACTGTAGGTAAAGACTGAGGGCGCACAGCCATTAGCCTCCATATCAATCAAAAGCTCTTTCGCCTCAAGAGTTCTCCCAGCTTTACACAGACCATTGATCAAAGTCCCATAAGTGTATGAATCAGGAGTATGCCCACGCTTTGGCATCTCCCGGAAAATCTTGAAAGCTGAATCCATAGTTCCATTGCTCTTACAGAGTGCTTTGATTAAAACATTAAGCGCAGGAACACTAGCCGGAATTCCCTTCTGCCTCATGTAACGATAGAAACTGAATGCCATTTTCAAGTGGCTTTCATCAACAAGAATGGAGAAAACCGTTACATAGGATTTCGCTGTGGGTTCGCATTCATAATCCTTCATCGTTTTGAAAACCCTCACTACTTCAAGCGGCTTGTGAACTCTACCATATGCCCTGTAAATGGACAGAAAAACATCTTCAGTTACGTCGCAATTTTCTTGCTTCATCCGGGCAAGCATATCCTCTGCAGAAACGAACTTGTTAGCGGAGAGAAATCGCCGAATCATGAGACCGAATGTGCTCCAGTCGTGGCGGAAGCCATTAGAATACTCGGCGGTGGCGGAGTCGAATACGGCAATTGCTCTTTCCAAGTCTTTCTCCGCTGACATCAGCCGCTCGACGAGAGGCGGCGTGATTTGCTTAGGCCACTTCATCATCGACTTACTACCCATTTCTGTTTTTCCCTCGTTTATCTTCCTCCGTTTCTCACTGAGACATTTCGTCGAACACTTTGGAGGCTTCAAACTAGTATAAATTTCTAACAAGAATTGGATCACAACGATGAAAAATCCTACATCCAAATAAGAAAAGCAACGGTAAGAACACTAATTTTGCCAAAAAAAAATGAACAATGGCTGTTAGGCGGGGAGCTCGGCGGCGCCGCCGCTTTTTCAAGCTTTTCCGTTAAAAATTGAGTTATGCTGTTGCTTTGGGTGGGCTGACAGAGTTTTACCGATATTTTAAATATTTTTTCAAAAAATACCCACTTTATTACTATTAGTTAAATAATACCCATTTTTTAAAAAATTTTGCAAATATGACCTAAATCAAATTTTCAGCCTAGAATATTTAGGGCTGTAAACTAATCGAATTAAGCCGAACACTCTGATGCTCGAACTTGGCTCATTAAGGAATATTCAAGCTCGAGCTCAAATCTAGCTTTTTTCCTCCTGTTCAAGCTCGGCTCGATAAGTATTTATCATGTTCGAATTCGATTCGAGTTCGGTTCGTGAAATGCTCGAAAATTTACCAAGCGGGCATGAACTCGAATGCTCGAAAAAAACTCGATTAATTTACATATTTGAGCTCGAGTTTGAAAAAAATAGCTTATTTTATTTACTCGTTTGAATTATTTATAATATTCATGAACATGTTCGTGAACATTTCGATTAAAGCTCGAGCTCGAATCGAACATGTTCGCGAGCTGGCTGAGCCAAATACTACTATGTTCGAGCTCAGCTCGAAAATTTTATGGAGCTCGATTCGAGGCTCGAGCTCGGCTCGTTTAGAAAACGAACGAAGTTTGAACGAGATTTTTTCGAACCGAACTCCGAATAGCTTGCAAGCGGCTTTGTTCATTTACAGCCCTAAGAATATCTATGTGGCATGCCCAACAAATTTATTTTATTTTTAGTTCAAAATTGACATGGAATATCCAGGTAATATTTTTTATTGGAGCAAAAAAGTCACGCAAGAATTTTGGCGTTCCACATAGATATTCTAGGCTGGAAATTTGATCGATGTCAGATTTGTAAAAAAATTAAAAAAGTGAGTACTGTGTTTTGCTAATAGTAATAAAGTGGGTTATTTTTGAAAAGTGTCCAAAATATAGATATCAAAGTGTAAATTTTTCCATTAAATATTTGGGCCAAAATTATTATGCGGCTTCCAAACGCAGAAGACCTATGTGGGCCCAAATTTGATTTTTTTTTTTATTTTTTAAAATATTTTTGCAATTTTTTTTTATATAAATAGCGACATTAGTAGATATTAATTATGTTCGTCACGATTTTTTTCGTCTTATATTATGCATATGATATAGGTATGTATTTTTACAATATCGTGTGAAAAAAATTCACAACATTGTCGTTTACATAGTAGGAGACAAATAAAAAAATCGGGACGAACATAATTAACATCTACTTAAGAAGTAAGATGTATCGAAAAAAATTGCAAAAATATTTTTAAAAAATTACCAAAAAGTAAAAACACAAATTTGGGCATGCTATCCTTACGAGTAGCATCGAATTTTCCAAACCCGTGTCTATGATGGTGGGCCGGGTCTTCATTACTCTACTGAATCTTATTTTAGTAAATAAAAAATAATAATTCTAAACACAATTTTCATTTTACTCCTCACAACACTCGGAATTAATTAAAATTAAAATATCATTTTATTAGACATGTTCACCCCCAATAGCCCAACTACTTCAAATCATAACAAAATAAAATAAATCCTCAAATTTTATAGCCCTCACCCTCATTCATAATTTTGTTTAAAAAAATAAAAATAAAAAATAGAGCACGATCAAATTTTCATTATGCAATTATTGAAAATCTTGTAATATGTTTTATCTATAATGAAGTTGAAAAACTAATGCAAAAAAAAAAAGTAACATTGGGCTAGTAGTTTTACTTATAGACCAATAAAAAATGGCTTTAAATTTTGAGGCCTTGTTTGGTTTTATTTTCAATTACAATTTCCAATTTCTTATATTTCCGATATGAAGTACTAGGTGCATTGATTTTATAAATGTGTATTGATTTTTTAGTGGAAAACAGAAATACGTTTGGATGAATGGTATGAATTCCAATAGAAATACATTAGGGTTTAGGGAGTTTCTAAATACACCACGAATTTTGCTCTTTGCACCACAAAATATATTAATTTAAAAATAATCAATTACAAAATTACTTAACTACCCTTATTGAATAAAAATAAAAAAATTCAAAAATTAAATAAAAAAGAAAAGTAAAAACATATTTCTTTCTTGTAATGTTCCCAGCCGCCGCCGCCGGACTTTCTCCCATTTTCATCGTTTCTTCCATTCACCATCTACTACCATATGCTTTCTCCCAAGTCCCATCTACCACCGCCAATTTGTAAGAAGCATAAAAATAAATACAGAAAAAACCCACAAGAGAACAGCCTTCAGACCTTCGCCGTCTTGAACCTTCTTCTCCGGTGAAAATTTTGAATCAAGTCAGATTCGAAAATAGGTTTCCGAAAGCAACCAATTTGTTTGAAATTATATTTTCGAACATGTTTTGAACATTCGAGAAACAATTTTCGAACTTTTGTTTGAGATTCGAACTATATTTTTCGAACTAATTTTTGATTTTTAATCTTCATCTTTTCCATATCGCCGAGCAGTGAGTGATGATTTTGAGGGGGAGAGGGGAGGTTGGTGGCAGCGATGAGCATCAGACATTTTGAGGCTGGACACTCTCGGCAGCGAGAGGGCAGCGCCGGAGAAGAAGTGACGTCATGCAAGTTATAACTTCTTTGGTGCAAATCAAACTTTCAATTTTTCTTCTTCTTTTTCTTTTCTTCCAATTTGTTTTTTTATTATTGATAAAATCATTTTTTTAAATTAAGGGTAAATATGTAATACCGTGTGGTGCAAAGAGTAAAATTGGTGGTGCATTGAGTAGATGTGGTGCAAAGAGCAAAATTCGTGGTGCATTTAGACACTCCCTAGGGTTTATTATAACTTTTTAAGTATTTGATTTTTTAAATAATCAATTAATAACTAAAAACTATAAAATAAATACTAAAAAAATAAAATGCGCCTTAATTAGATAGGATGAACCCTAATTGTAAAATTAAGTAAATAACAAGAAATTGAAATCGAAGAAAAAAAATTAAGTGTACAATAGAAAATGCAACACCAAATGTGCATCGGGTGATTTCAACTCATACAGACTATAGCCCTTTTCAAATTTCATTTCGTTAACAAATTGCCAATGATTTTTTTTTATTAATAAAATTGATTGCACTATTCATAGACTAATAAAAATGAATTTTATTCAATTGATTGCAATTTTAATAATTTATGATAAATTGTCAGTATTTTATTTAGACGGAACGATGGATATTAAAATGTATGTTAATACCTAAATTACCCTCACATAAAAAATCATTAATAATTTCAGAGCAACTCAACATATATATATTCCTATATGCACAGAGTAAACACCACTCATTCAATTTCTGGACAAAAATAGAACTATACAATACATGAAATCATGAGCATAATGTTTGCTAATGTGTTCTACCACAGAGACAACTCCATCTGTTTGATCTCTCTTGAACAAAAGTCTGCAGCAGATACAAAAGCCCAACAGACGAAACGAGAATACAAAGAAGGCGAGGGCAAGACAAACCGAGCAGAAGAGAACGATGAATGATGCAGCACAGCATGCCATTGTCATCATATTCCAGGTTGCAGAAGCCTTCTTTTCATCTATCCTGGATAATCTGCTTTTCATCCGACCCCAGTGTGAGCTCGATTTTTTAAGGTGTTTGAGAGCCTCGTCCAGAAGCACCGCCTTTGCTGATCATCGTTCCATCATATTAGCACGCTGCTTTATATTTCCTTTTCTGAAAAGGAGAGAAGGTGTACACAAAGTAAGAGGGGATGCACTTGATTATCATTAGCTGCAGTTTCAAACTAGTTTTCTCTGGTAGATTGAACCATTTGGTGTAACAGTATCATGAGCATGATTTAGAATGCAAATCCGGATGAATTCGACGAAGCCAGCCATGAAAAAAGAGTAGCATTCGAGTTTCTTAAGGTTCAATGTAGATGCCAAATGATCAGAAGATTTAAGCAGCAGAAATAGGTCAAACTAGTCTCAAAATCTTAAATGATCAACCATTATTGACATAATGAAATAGAAAAAAGTTGATTCTGTCTCAGTGCTTTGATCTCAGGAGGGAAGATGACTAAGTCTGCATACAAAAAGTAAAGAACTTTTCTACTCAATAGTCTCTTTCTAACTCTTTTTTTAGGTCTTCCCTTTTTCAATTTGAGAAATGAGGAGAATCATACCTAAAGTTAGAACCATTTCAAGAAATAGAACTTAAGAAAACACTACATAAATGGTCAGCCTTTCGAGAATTTACTAGTCCGTATGCAAGAGCTTTTACATGACTTCTGCTTGCCCTCTATTTGGTGTTTTTTTTTTTCAATTCTCTATATTCATATCTGAGAGAGAGAGAGAGAGCAGTAGATCTTTCTTGAAAAAGATAATTCATGATTAGAACTGATTCAAGATGTCTAAAACTGGAAATCCCGGCTTCCATCATTCATTACAAGTCAATAAAAAAAGAAAAGAACGGAAAAGGTATGCAGTTCAAGAGTTTCTACTGAGTAACACATATGTGAGAATAAATTGAAAATTCTAACCAGAAGTGATACCAAGGAACTCCAATCCAGAAGCTGAAGGCGTCAACCCATACTGGGCCAAATACCGAGCATTGTAAAACTTACTTAAATGCCTCATACCATTGTCGCATAAAATTGTGACAATGGTGTGACCAGGACCCAGTTGCTGTGCCACTTTGACAGCTCCAACACAGTTCATTGCTGATGAACTGCCAAGAAATAACCCGTCGTTCTTCAATAAGTACCTGAAAGGAAAAAAAAAAGATAGAACTTCAATCAATGTCACAGTATACCATAGGTGTGGTGTTAAGGGAATAGCTTTCACCTTGAAGCTGCAGCCAAACCGGATACATTACTAGTTTATGGAATACTCCTTGCACAATCAGTGAAAACGTAGGTAACTAAAATGTAGCACAAAGCTAGATGTGAATCGATTTTTTCTCCACATTTTCTTATATAGAAGAACCATCCAGAAGAGTAATCGATACTGTATAACAAATAATTCATACTCATAACTGCATCATGATAATGAAAATGGCATTCATAGGTTGCAGTCTTGCAAGAATTGTACAAGCAAACAAGGAACATCTTAGTTATCTTCTACAGGAGCCATAACAGTTCTAAATGAACTTAAGAGGTTGGAAGCCATTAATGATTCACTCCATTTTTTTAAAGGTTTCGATTAATGTAGACTAGCAATACACCATAATCGGACACGAAGAAACAGATGTAATGCATGAGGGGCATTTGCTAAGCCACCAAGTACAGTGACGAAAAATCCTGAAGATGGTTTGATTAACTTGTCTAAGATGTATAGATATGGAAAAGTGAGCATTAGCATTCATCAGTGAGACTACTGATACATAACCAAAATTTCAACATCATTTGATGCAAGGGAAATAAAAAGGATTAGACTGACCTAGACATCTCAACAGCTTCCATATCTGAGCCTCGAAAAGCCCCATCAAGTACAGCAATTTTGAAGTTTTCTGTCAGTCTGTTAATTCCAATTCCTTCAGTGATTGTATCGAAAGGGTTTTTCAACCTCCGTCCTTCAGCTTCCTCTCTAGTGTACATCACTCCTCTTGTCACCTTGTTGAACAGACCAGAACCGGGTGGGTCAATTAGAAAGCACTTGATAGAGGATTTTTTCTCCTGTTGAATATGTGAAAAAAGGTCACTCATACAATCATAATTTCAGTAATATCAAACTAGATATTCTACAACTCGGCTGTTAACGACCTTCAGATACCGAGATACTCCAGCAACAGTACCACCTGTACCAGCAGCCGCAACAAATGCATCCAATTTGCCATCAACTTGTTCCCAAATCTCAGGTCCAGTACCATCATAGTGAGCCCTGAAGTTGGCAAGGTTCTCAAATTGATCTGCAAAAAAACCACCCTTGCAGTCGGCCACACACTCTGAACTACGTGTTTCAATAACCGCGTCACTGCCATTAGGCTGATTGAAATGGTTGCCAATGTTGGTAGTTTCTTGGCACTTTGAAGCTAGTTCATTTGCCTCCTGTGCTCTTCTCCTTGCAATATTGACAAAGTGTTCTTTGTGGGTGATTGAAACAGGTCTAACTCTTTCCACAGTGGCACCAAGAGATTCCAGAATTTGAGACTGCGAAATATAAACAATAATTAAAAGAAAAATAGACAATTCAAAGATAGTCTATAATCCTAGAACTGAATCACTGCAGAAGACAAAATGTGTGAGCTTGTACGATGATGAAATGCACCAAATACGGCTCAACAAGGCAAAGGATGCATGAAGTGACATAACTAATATACCTTCTCAATAGCAGCATCATCCGGAATAACTACATGGCACCTGCACCCATAAGCAGGAGCCACAGTTGCAAGACTGATGGCTGTGCTTCCAGCACTGCCTTCAGTAACCACTCCACCTGGAGATAGAGCTCCACATTCCAGAGCCTGCAAATACAAAACCAAAACAAATTACAGAACTTAAACAATAAAACAAATCTACATGGCAGAAAAGCTAGTGTCTTGCAGAAAAAATTGAAACACCTCTTTCTGGAACCTATCATATAGAAACTAAGAGAGAGACAGTATGAATAGGAGGATGGGTCTAAAGAAGAAGAGAATAAACAGAACCTAAGCAACTATTTTCGTCGCCATCCAAAAATGGTTCTCTTTCCTACATCTTATAAGATGTAAATCTTATTTCAAAAGCAATGGAGAGTATGGGTGATTGAGCTCATAAGAAGTTAGTAGTGGCAAAATTATAATTACAATGACTACAATATAGGAGGTTTTTCAAGAATAAAATCCTTTTTTTCAAAAAAAAAAAAGGTTGGGGTCTTAGACTCTTAGCTTGTTGAAAGGAGGAGCTACTAACATCATAGATAGTTGTTTTAGAAAGCTTAGCTCACCCATACAGCCTCTTAGACGCTGCAATCTTAACACTATCACAAAATCGAAATTATTACATGTTGCAATCTTACACCAGCAGTCATTTGAGGATGAAAACCAACCCATAAACAAGTTAACACTTCAATTCTCAAATATTCATAATCTAAAAGCAGCAACTCATAATTAGGGCTGAAAATCAAACCAAATAGCTCGATACTCGGCTCGTATCCGGTCGTTAAAAGGTCCTTCGAGCTCAATATGATAAGCATATCAAACAAGCTTTCGATAAAATTTAAAGCTCGGCTTGAACTTGAGCTCGATAAGTAAAAAACGAGCAAACATGTGTAAGAATATCAAACTACTCGAACTCGAATCGTGTTCGGCTACATTAAAGGTCGTTTGAGCTCGACTCGATAGATAATTAAACAAGCTCAAACATAAATTTTAAAGCTCAACATCATTTCAAACATGCTTGAACATAAGTATGTTCGGGTTCGGCTCGATTCATTTACACCCCTACTCATAATCCAAAAAAAAACTATAAAAGAAGAGACTTGACGAGCATTTCGCTTCAGGGAGGCATTAGACAGATAAAAGCTCATAAAATCATCAAGAAATTAACAGCTAAAAAGGGATTGCAGAGTAATCCAAGAGGAGAACTAACAAACCTCTTCGATAATTTTCACTGCCACTCTATCTTTCACGCTACCTCCAGGATTCAAGAACTCCGCTTTCCCCAGAATCTGACCCAGAGAGAGAGAGAGAGAGAGAGGTTAAGTAGCAAACCATCTCAAAGAAAGGAAAGCAGAGGAACTAGAAAGAGAAAGATCACCTCACACCCAGTGGCGTCGGAGAGGCTGTCGATCCTGATGAGAGGAGTGTTGCCAATGGCGGCGGCGACACCACTTCTGCGCTTCTTAAGTGCAGCCTTTCTGCCAGAATATTTCAAGCGAGACTTACTGTTGTGCGTGATTATGTAAGAGAGAAGGCCGATGAAAGATAGTGCAGTCACGGCGGCGCCGGCTGTTCTGGCGAGCGCCGCCATCGCGGCCTCCTCCTACTTTCAACCGCCCAAGAAAACGGTCGGGGTATGTTCGTAATTCTGCTAATCTAGTTAGAAAACATTTCAATTCCATTTTATTTCGCCTTCAATTTTTTAATTGGGCTGGTGGACTCCTATAAATTATTCAAAGTTTAGGCCCATTTGGCCCAATAACAAATCCTCGAATAGAATAATATACGAGCGATTCTATTCACAGCCTCCATTTTTCTCCTCACAACCTCGACAATTTTAAAAAATATAAATATCAATTAGAAAGATATTTTTACCCTTTAACCCAATCACATAAAACCTTATAGCCTCGTTCCTTTAAAAAAACCATAACCCCCCAACATTAATTCATAGCCCAGTCCTTTTTTTTTCATAACAAAATAAAGAGTCATATGAACTAATTAATTAAAGTATGATTTACATATAATTTTTGTGGCCATTAATTATGATTCCAACAATCTTTCCCGATTATTTAACAAAATTTTGAAAAAAAAAATTGTTTAGTCATACGATAAACATAAACATTATGCAATGGTCGTCAGACAATACTTCAAAAATGTTTTCAAAATCTTTTGGCAAATTTTTATGAATGAAAAGCTTTCTGCAATTTTTTAGTTTTGAGTTTTCTGTGATATATATAATCTATTTGAATTGTTAAATACTTCCAATCTAATCTATTTATGATAGAAATTTAATATTCTTATGTGAAAACATAAATATTTTTCATGTTCTAAGAAATAATTTGACAATGAAAATTAGTAACCAATAAGTATGTTGATCGCATATTATGTTAATTTTTAGTGCAGGAGGGTGGAATTGTACTTTAATTTGGGGCTTTATTATATTTTGCTAGGTTTTTAAATGATGAGTCATTAAGGGTAAATATGTCTAATAAAATAATAATTTTAATTTAATTATTTTTGAGGGCTGTGATGAGAAAAATAGGAGTTGTGAATAGAATTACCCATAATATACATATTTGTTTGAAATATAAATATTGAAACATATATATGTATGAAGTTATTGCTAGTCACACTCACACCCAAATGTGGGCACTTAGTGTATTGAATATTACATGATGTGATGGTCAATTATAGGCACGGCCCAACGAGTAAATAGTCCGGGCTCAAGGGGTAAACCCTAAGTTTCAGTCAAGTCAGGCCGAACGGGGGGTGTCGTGACCATTTTTCGTTGGTCCGTTAATCATAGTGAATCAGCCTAACCAAAGAACTTCGGTATTTCAAAACCCCATCCTGCAATAATTTGGGAAGTGGTATCGGTGGCCGAGTTAAGAGATTATACCAATGGCCGAGTGCAGCATAAGTCGCACTCGCAATTGTTGACTAGCTTGATTAATGTGCACCTATTCAGGTAGATGTGTCGTTTGTTTGCAATAAATATTAATTAGCAATCAAATAAATAAATATGGGCATATTATGAAGTTTATTTATGTTTTTCTAATGATATTCTTAATGCTAATGAACATTTCAATCCGCCTATATATATGGGCAGGAAGGGAGTATTATTTCTCTTTCAAATTATTTCGAAATGGCATTAAAGGACTCAAACCAACACAGTCGTCGTTAAACAAAACTTATTATTTCTCTATCAGATATGCTCAAAATGACATTAAATCACTAAAATCGAAAAAATAAGTAAGGCATTCTACCTTTATCCATCTATCATTGTGTATGGATTTTATTAATAATAACCACTCATATTTGATTCAGTTTCGATTTCAATTTCATTTTTTTATTGAACCGGAAATCAAATGAATATCCTACTCATAATAAGTGGCATATAGCAAGTCGGTTTTAAATGGGAAAAATATATATATATGTAAGAAAAATAAAGTGCGAAATTGGGAGATGGTAAAAAAATAAAAACCCATAAAACATAGGTGGTCTATATTAGATTTGAATAGAATGAAGGTTGAAGGCACATGACATGACATGAAAAAGGGTTGGAATATCTTTTTAAGATTAGGGTATCCCATGTCCCACCAACTCTCTCACTAGATTACACTCCACTAAATGACACCTCTCTCTCTCTCTCTCTCTCAATTACACTCCACTAAATGACACCTCATTCAATTCAATCTCTCTCTCTCTCCTAATCATCTCTCAACTTTTTTTTTTTATTTACACACCTGATATGTAGTATTGAGGAGATTCAAGATTCGAACTCGTGACCTCTGATCTCCAAACAATTTCAATTTTAAAGGATGAAACTCACTCCATGACGGTTAATTTATCATCTCGTCCCTCGTAAATAAAAATAAGTCTTATAATTTAGAATCCCAAAAATATATTATCAATCAATTCATGATTTATGAATGGAAATTATCAATTTAGAACTTAAAAAATCATATATTTTAAAAAAAATTATATGAATTTATAGTAAAAATCCTATATATATATATATATATATATTAAATTTAATAAATTATTCATTAAATTAATTTAAAAAAAATTAAATACATTAATTTTGATGTCATAAACTGAAAGCTTGCATCTTTTAGGTCCTAAATTGATAAATAATCATTCGTTCGGGTTTTAAATTTTGAATTGACAGTTATCCAAAAAAATAACAAAACTCATTATTAGGGCTCCATATCGAGTTCATGTAGATAAATTTGGCGTGAGTTAATAGATTGCAATTGAAAATACGAGTTTATAAGGAATTCAATTCCAAATTGCTCAACTAAAATAAGACTTCAGATATGACGAGTGGCGCATTCAGAACAAAATATTACGACCCATAACAAGAAATAAACCGATTTGCCTTTATACAAATTGAACTATGTTGTATATCCTCATTCATCCATCACTTCAAATCATTTTAACTAACCATTTGTGTCATATATGCTTCACATACTTCGAATATTTCATTATTTTATAAATAAAATGCAATTTTAATTTAAACACTTAATCCAAACTAATTAAATAAATAAGTATTAAAATTAATATATTAAGCCTTCAAATTTCAAATAAAAAGGCAAATATGAAAAAGTGCAAGGGGATAAAGATGATAGACAAAAGCAAAGTTAAGGTCAAAATCAAATTGATCTCAAATTGACCATCTTCTGACTAAGAAGGTAAAACGTAAAATGAAAGTGGTTGGTAAATTTTAGGGATAATTTCATTTTTTGTCCCGTCAGAATAGGGTCAAAACACTCTTATTCCCGTATTTAATTTTTTTGTCTCAAAGTTTATTTATTCGATATTTTATGTCTTTATTTTTTTCAATTTTTTTGGTCCCAAACTTAATAGCTTACCCCACAACTGTTCGAGTATGTTAATTTTGGAATAAAAAATGTAAAAAAAATAAAATTTGAGACCACAAAAGTCGAGAAAATAAAATTCAAGACAAAAAAAAAATGTAAAGATATAGATCGAAAAAAGTGTAGATAATGAAAATATGGTTGGGTGTTATGTTGGAAAAATAAAACCAGCATGTAATAACCACATCATATCAAGCGATTACAACGCATATAATATAATGTTCTCGATTTTTGTGGCCCCTGATTTTACTTTTCGACTTTCTTGATTCTAAAATTAACATCCTCAAATATTTTGAAGTAAGTTAGTTTTAGGATCAAAAAAGTAATAAACATTAGGACCAAAAAAGTTAGATGTTGGACTAAAATTGTCTTGACTCTATTTTAGTGGGATCGGAAGTGAAATTATTCCTAGAATTTACACATTTTCATTTTCGATTGAGATCCTCTATTTCAACTTTTGTATTTTATTTCATGTTTCAAATTTCAATTATTAAATTATTGCCACGTGTATTAACTTGTTTTTAGTGAACAATTGTTTATTTTTTTTAAATATTCGTCATGTAAATCTAATAATTGAAATAGGAAATTAAATATAAGGTGAGAATATAAAATTTTGTCCGCACTCTACCCCTCGCTGTCTCAGCTGTACTTCCTCTATCGTTTGGTAAGCCAGTGAAAAATGAATGGGCATTTTGGGAAACTAACTTTTCCAGTTCTTAAAATAAATAACCTATGAAAAAGTGAACCCCAAATCTCTTACGGAAGATATTCACTGCTCTTCAAAGCTTTTAACAAAACCTTTTCCCCAAGAGAATCTCTGCGCAGTGAGAGAGAGAGAGAGAGAGAGAGAGAGAGTTTTAGAGAGAGAAAGAGAGGTTTCGAGTTTTCTCGCGCCGTCCATGGAAATCCAGGAAAAGCTTCTCCGGTTCAAATTCCACATCCTCTCCGCCGTCGGATTCGGCGTCGCAATCCTTTTTGTTTGCTATGTCGCGCCTAGTTTTCTCAACATTTTGAAGTACTTCTGGCCGCTTCTGGTGTCGACGGCGCTCTTTCTCGTCGCAATCGTGGTTTTCGGCCGGATTTCGCCTCCGGCGGCCGAAGTTCCCGGCGAGAAAGTCGGCGAGGGGCTGCTGGATTACGTCGCTAGCCAGCCGGAGCACATACACCTCTTCGAAGAAGAGAGAGAAAGTGTGGGAGCGCATTAGCGCCGCTATTGTGTAATCTTGCTGTTTCGTAGACTGAGCTGAATTGTAAATCTGCGGAATAATAATAAAATAATAATAATTTGATTATTAATTCCTGGGATTTTAATACTTTATTTATTTATTTAATTTTTAGGTCATTTTCTGCTTTAGCAATGCGTAATTATTGTTTTTTTTTTGTGGATTATTAGGTTAATTACATAAATTTTTTACGTGACTTCAATTTAGATACGGATGTTGAAATTTTGCAATTAAAACATAATTTTAAATTTTTTTACAAAATAGATACCTTCGTATTTTTCTAAGGAACCAAAAAATCATATATAACATGAAATATTGCAAAATTATATAGATATATAATATATTCATAATTTGAATTTCATTCGTATAATAAAGATGTGTATAAAATGTTATGTTTAGTTTTCATATTATTGCAAATTGTGTTTATTCCACACAAAAATGCAAGACCAACGAACCAAAAACTCATATATAACATGAAATATTGCAAAATTGTATAGATATATAGTATGTTTAAAATTTAAAATTCATTAATACAATGTATGAAAAATTATGTTTGGTTTTCATATTATTGCAGATTGTGTTTATTCTGCAAAAAAAAACAAAAAACAAAAAAAAAAGGCTAGATTGTGATTTAATTACAACATTTTAAAGTTCATGTTTAAATTATAAATTGTATCAAATTTCATGTATTTTATGGTAATTACCTAATTAATTGTATATATAAATTTATTGTTACTATGATTTAATTGATGGTGTTAATTTATTTCCTCTTTGGAACAGGAACTGCTTGAGTTAGACTTAAATAGGATGAATGCATTAAATGATGACAACTTTGCGAAAAATGTGAATTTTTCAATCAGATTGTGTATGATAATATTTTTTTTGTGCATGATAATATTATTTTTTGTTGTGAAAATAAACTAAAGTGGTAGGGAGGCAACTGAAATAAGTGAGATAACTTCGCATTTATTTATTTTTGGAACCTTTTCATATAATTGTTAGGTCTTGATGAGAATGAATTTTTTTAATAGTAATATATTAAATGTATTTGACCACATTGAGAGAGAGAGATTTAAAAAAAAAAAATTTAGACAATCAACATCTAAACCACGATTTGTTGTTCAATGTAATACGGGCAAGCATAGTTACACTCTTACTATGGAGTTCAAGGATTCCTAGAAAACAATAATACTCGAATAAAAATAATAGATATAATAAAAGGAAATAACTATAAATAAATATAGACGACAACTGACATCTAAATGATAATCATTTAACTCAATCGAATACCGCTAGACTAGTTTTAAGTATTACTTTGGAGTCCACGTAATACTAGAAAATATCAATACTCTAATAAAAATAATAAATTAAGTAAGGAGAAATAACTACAAATAAATATGGATAAAAACGACATTCAAACAACTCAAGTGAATACCGCTAACCTTATTTATTCGTGATGTCCAAGGGGTACTATAAAACAACAATGCTAAAATAAAATCAATAAATAAGATAAGAGAAAATGACTAAACATAAATACGGATGGCTTTCAACAGCTAAACGACAATCAGTTGATTCAAATTAATAACGTTCGGATAACAATTGGCAGTTAATCGACAATCAACAGCTAAACGACAATCGAACGATTTAAATGAATACCGACAAACATGTTTACACTACTATCGCGGAGTCTAAGTACTACTATAAAACAACAATGTGTAGATAAAATCAATAAATAAACTATAAGGGAATAACTAGAAATAAATATGGACGACAATTGACAGCTAAACGACAATCCACATATTTAAATGAATACTGACAAACATATATTTATACTATTATTGTGGAGTCTGAGTGCTACTAGAAAACTACAACACATGAATAAACGCAATAAATAAACTAGAAAGAAGTAACTAAAAATAAATATGGACGATAACTGACAGTTAAACAGCAATTCGTCGATTCAAGTGAATACCGACAAACATATTTATACTACTATCATTGAGTTTGGGTACTAGAAACTAACAATATTTAGATAAAATCAATAAATAAACTATAAGGAAATAACTAAAAATAAGTACGGGTGACAATTGAGAGCTAAACGACAATCGACAACTAAATCAATTTCATCCCCATCAGTTTAGATAGCATGCACATTAGATTCACATAATTAAATTTTAAAAGACAGATGAAAACTTCCTCAAACCTTATGGATTAAATTTAAATGAGTAAATCATCACCTTTAATAAATTGTCATCATTTTCACTTTTAAGTTTTAATTACATGAGTAAATTATACTTGCTAAAATAATTTACAGTGTCCTCCAATAATTATAAAAAAAAAAACGATGTAGCAAAAATAAAATACTCAACGTGGCAACAAAAAAAAACACATAAGATAACTTAATAAAATAAAATTTAATAGTCAATGACAGGGAAGAAAATAAAATGAATTTTGACAATGCAGTAGCATTCGCAACTATAAAATAAAATAAAAATTAAACAGTGGAGATCTGTGCAGGAATATTAAAATTGATATATTTGGATGAGAATTTTTAGTAATTGCCAATTCGTACGTTTGTTAGATTCTGTTCGCCTTTGGGCCGGGTCGGGTTTTTATGTAGCAGGCCCGGCCCATATAGGCCCAATTGTTAACACATCATATCACTCATTGCATCTCCTGTTTCAAGTTTTTGTTTTTTTTTTAATTATTTTTTATTTTTAATTTATTATAATTTTATTTAATTTAAATTTTTTATTTAGGGGTCATCCATCCCCAATTAGGGTATGTTAATATTTAAAAAAAATTAAAAATAAAATATAGTTATGCAACACCAAATGGAATATGAATTGCAATAGAGGATCTGATCGAATTGTTAAGGGCCATATTTTATTCAACTTACCAAACAAAACAGGACAATCGTGAATTTAGGCAACTGAAATACTCTATTGCACATTTTGTGTTATGTTCCCTATTGTATGCTCGATTATTTTTATTTCTTTTTATTTTGTGTGCTCTAGTTTCATTTTACACTTATTATTTATGATTCATCATACCCAATTATAATACATTATAATTTTTTATATTTAATTTTTAATCTGTAGTTATTAATTGATTATTTGAAAAATCAAATAGTAAACAAGTATATTATACCCTAACTGGGTAGAATGAACCATAAATAACAAGTTTTAAAGTAAACTAAAGCATAATAAATTGAAATCAAATAAAAAATTGATTTTTAAAGAAAATCGAGCGTGTGCAATAGGGAATGCAACACTAATTGTGCAATAGATGATTTCTTATGCACATGAAAAAACATGTTATTTATTATTCGATGATCTGAATGATGCAAAATATCAATTAATGATCAGTATTGGGCCATGTTTCTATTCAACTTACCCAACGAAATAGAAAAACTGTCGACTTAGGGCCTAAAAATATGTTATTTATGAATTGATGATCTGAATGATGAAAAATATCAATTAATGATTTGAAAGTATTCATGATCTCACAATCAAGTATCTAGTTCACTTGTTTTAATTATTTATTAAATTTAATAGATAGTCAATAAATAAATTTTAGTTGAAAATTATTCTAAAAATGATTTAAAAAATAGAATAAAAATAAATTATCATCCTTTTGTCGCATAAATATATTTAATGATATATACAAATATCAATCACTTGCGTTTTATTTGTTTTGTTTTTCTCTATTTTTTTAATATATTTTATGACAACACATCTATTTAAACAGATGTAATTATATTCATAATCGTATTTTAAATATGTTCGTTAATAAATTAGGCAAAGTCCTATTGGTCCTTGTACTTTTAAATTTTTGCCAATTGGGTCTCTCTACTTCATTTGGTTAAACTGAAGTACTTGCACTATCAATATGATTAAAATGAGGTCTATGTACTATTAATTTAGATAAATTCAACTAAATTAATATTACAAATGATTTGATTTTAACCAAATTGATAGTATATGGATCCAATTTAAAAATAAAAATAAAAATTGAAAAAATAAATAAACAAAAATAAAAATAAATACATATTGAATTTTTAAGTAAAAAATTTATTTAAAAATTTAAAAATAAATTAAATTATTTTTTAAAAACCACTATAATTTTATATTTTGATTTTGATTTATTATTTTTTGAAAAAAATTCAAACAATAGTTTTAAAAATTTGATTTTTATTTAATTGATTTTTTTTCTTTTATTTAACTATTGTTTAATTTTTTAATTTACTCTCTTGAAAATTAAAATCACATCATTTTATAAAAATTAAATTATTTATTTTTTTGCAATTTATTTTTAAAATTAAAAAAATGAATAAAAAATTTAAACTATTTTTTTATTTTTTTTAAATAATAAATAAAAATAAAACATAAAATTACAGTAGTTTCAAAAAATTTAATTAATTTTTTACTTAAAAAATTAATTTGTATTTATTTTTATTTAATTATTTTTCAATTTTTATTAGTTTATTTTTTAAAAAATAAAATTTTATTTTTATTTTTATATTGGGTTTTTTTACTATCAATTTTAGTTAAAATCAAGTCCCAATACTATTAATTTATGATATAAAAAATAGGAATTTTGATGCTTCTAGATGTAGTAGGAAGAACGAATCAGGAAGAAAATGGCGGGAAATCATTCAAGCCACAATCGGTTCGACTTGCTTAGCAAAATCAGAGGTAGAATTCTAGATTGCGATCCGAATCTTGATACCATACGCTCATGCTACAATCAGTTTATGTAATTGAAAACTTTAATTGCAAAATCTGCAGAGCTCACGCGATCAATCGTTGGAGATATATGTAGCGGTCGGTCGCCGATTTTGCGAATCGATCAATTCAGTTCATATTGCGCCGATGTTTCTGGAAACTGGTCAGCTGTTTTCACCTTGTTTTATTTTAAGCTGCTGAATCCGACGATTAGGTTTTTTACTTTCTGGATTTCGCATTTTGTTGTTGATGACCAACTGTATCGAACTTGTTACAATTTTGTGAATGGAAACTGTATGGTTTTATGCGCAAGACGCAAGTGATTTGAGACAATAAACCGGTGTGATTTTTTTTTTCTTCGTTTGCACTTGTGTAGCTGTTGTAGCTATGACTTGCCAAAAAGGAAGGAAATTACGATGTTGCAGAGAGAAGGTCAAGCACGTAGGTTGGGTGAGCTTTCATCTTCTAAGCAAAGTTTTAGATTATAGATTAGTTGAGCTTTGAGGAAATTAGTTATCCGAAATCTTCATATTTGGTTTTCTGTTTTCAGATTTGATGCTACGGGTATTGCTGATAGTTCAGCATCTCCTTCAACAAAACAAGCACTGTTCAAAAAGAGATATATATTACATGCACCCTTCAGCTTTTAAAGGTGATATAGCCTTCAATCTTTTCATACACGCACCTACATTTTTATTTGATTGCATTAGTTTTTATCCTTGAAGGTATCATCTCAATAAAAGAAATGAGTAACCCTGAATTAAGCATGTAGTGCTAACGGTGCAGCTACCAGAAAGCAGCATACCAATGATATACTGTATAGTGGGAATATGTTCAAAATTGGGATTTTTGGTTAGACCTTTCCGCTCCTTTCATGAACTCATCTAATTCTCCTTTGACTGCTAAACAGAACAATCTGTTGTTGACCGGGCAATAAATGACATTTGCATTCTTCTGCAGTGCAGTCGCCACAACCTGAATGTGGTATATTCTCTGAACTATTTCAGTTTTATAGTTTCTCCATTTGAGCTAGTACATTTAATCATTTATGCACTTCAGCATGTGATGTATATATACAGACTTCAGTCGTCAATCTCCATTTGTGTATGTGATTAAATTGGTAGATAAGGTTCCATATAACTAGTACATCCTCTCTGATGGGTTATTGTTTTGGAGGGATATCCCTTTACCTGATTTCCCTGAACTTTTGAATTTATTGGAATCTCCGTGTATTAATATTTTGAAAGTAATTATCTGATTATTCAGATACCCCAGTTAATTGCATTAAAGGGAGCTTCAGATTTGTGACCTTTTCTCTAATTTTTCCATCTGCAGGTATCCGTAGGAAATGGGTAGGTACCAAATGGACATTGAAACTTCACAGAGATTGAGGTTAATGTGTATCTTTAGAATTCAAATTCGATTATCTACGTGCAAATTTGACCTAGTTGTAGTCAGTTATTTCATTTAATTAAAAGACTGATTACATCCAATCAGGATATGTGAGAGTGTTGACATTTATCAATAACTTTATACATTGATGTCATTTAGAGGAATACTACTAAATAACTAGCATTCCATAGGCTGGAATTAGTCTCTATTTAATGTTTGAGGACTCTCCATAAGGATGTCTCAATGACAGCAAATTTGCTAATTTCTTCAACTGATTGACACCGTTGTGAGCTTACTTTGTTCATTCAAGTACGGTGGATGCATGTGTTTGTATCTCAATCTGTTTCAGATTCTATATTTCAGATTGGTGATGGGTTGGTTGAGATTTGCTGAGGCTGGGAGAAAATTTGATTGCATCAGCAGTCCTAACACGGTAAGAAAAAGGAAGTGAAAGTGAAGGATAATATATATTTCAACAATGTAATTGTAGCTAACTGTGCCTGCAGGCATACCATATTCCTGTCCAAGTGGAAGATGTGGAAGGTATCAAGTTTTCATATGCAGTTTCTTATGGTCGGGCCCTTATGGTATGAAGTTGAAGTTATAATACTAAATGAAACTGAAGAAAGTAACTTCTCCACATAACTGCATTAGTATATTCAGATACAATATGGAAATTTGAGCTAAGTTTGTTAACTGTTTGTATTATCTTTTGAGTTAAATTGCTTATAGATGCGTCATTTTCCTTGATTCTTTTACTAGATATAATCAGCGTGGCAGAATACATCTTAATAGTGGAGAAAGAATCAGGTGTGAGCTTCTTTATTACCACTTTCTCATATAACTCGATTCAATTGTTCATATTCTTAATTAGAAAAAATACTATCTCACTTTTCACTTTTTTGTGCAGTGTTCCAGAGGCTGGCAAATGATCAATTCTGTAGGAAAAACCGCTGCATAGTTATCACTGTATGTGTGCTTTACTTGTTTATCTGTTTATTTAGCTATATATTTATTAGAGTGACATCAAGTGAACATATCCTTTTACAGGGTAGAGGTTACCCTGACATTCCCACAAGAAGGTAAAAACTGTTATTTCATTTTCACAACCTTTTCTTTTAGCACATTTATAACTTTGTTTTTTATTCAGATTTTTGCGCCTACTTGTTGGAACTTTGCATCTACCAGCGTATTGCTTAGTGGATTGTGATCCATATGGCATTGATATCTTAGTTACCTACAGGTTTGGTTCTATGGTAAGATTTTTTATGTGTGATCCATTGAGTAGTGTTTTAAGTACTTATTGTGAAGCTATTGATAGGGTGTTTGGCCTCCAATGATCTTCATAATGATTATACAATCATTACTTTTCTTGATGTTTTCAAGCAAATGGCTTATGACGCTAAATATCTACGCCTCCCTGAGATTCGTTGGGTTGGAGCTTTTCCATCAGACTCCGAGAATTATCAACTCCCACAGCAATGCCTGCTAAATTTGACAGCTGAAGGTGAGATGCATGCGGAAGAGTGTATTTTCCTTTCATGAAACCTGATCTGTTTAGCTGACGGTTGAAATGATTTGCCAGATAAGCAAAAAGCGGAAGGCATATTGCACCGGTGTTACATGGAACGAGAAGTCCCACATTGGAGGTTAACTACGCGGCTTGTGCTTACTTGAACTGCTACACTTTTCTTTAAAAAATATAATGAAAACTTGGTCTGTTTGACAATCATACATTAAGGTCTGAACTCCAGTTACTGCTGGATAGAGGAGTCAAATTCGAGATCGAAGCATTATCAGCAAACTCGCTCACATTCTTGTCAGATAATTATCTACCATCCAAGATCAAGAGGGGAGTGCACCTTTAATTAGGTATGTTGATCCATGTTACTATTGGTGAATATATTATTTAGTAATAGATAATTACTAAGTCTCTGTTTGACTGAAAGAATGGGTGATTTAAGCTTTTAGTAAACCATACATAATATCCAAATAGTATTTGATTTAATCTTTTTTCGATATTAGGTTTCTACTTTTTAGTATTCTAAAACCCCTGACTGTGTGCTTAACCAAGAAATGGGGGTATTAGTTGCTCTCCATACCGGGGGGGAAAATGATTATTATTATTATTATTATTATTATTAAAGGGCATTCATGTTTTAAGGAGAGAACTTGTGGTCTTACCAATAGACAGAGATATTTGTGGTCTTGCCAATAGACAAAGGCACAGTGTCCCCTGTCTCATTAATTGCAAAATTTGTGATCATATCGAATTGGGTCGTCTAAATGATGATATGTGTGCCCTTAGAGCATCCACAATGGGAGCAAATTTTAGGTACAAATTTTTAGTATGTACCACAAAATTAAGTTACACTATAGTGAGGGTTGAAAAAATTGGTACAAATTTAATACTTGGTACAACTGCATGTACCAAGTATTTGGGGGAAAAAAGGTATGATGTGGGGCCCACTCATCTTTCTTTATTCTTTCTTTCTCAACTTTTCCTCTTTTCTTTCCAATTTAATGAATTTCGTTCTAGGCTTTCCTGCCGGCAGGAACAGGAAAGCGTGGAAATATAGTTTTCAGCCTATGAAGTTTAATTCTATTTTTTAATAAGAACATGTTATTAAAATAATATTTTTCTCTTGCATTTAAAAAAATATTAATTAATTTATTATAATTCTATTAATATATGAAATTAATTTTTAATGATAGCTTTGATATTTTTATATCAAAAAATAATATTTAAATAAAAATGAGTTAAATTATACATAAAATTAATATATATATATGTATGTATGTATGTATATATATTTTATTAAAATGAGTGATAAATATGGTGGACCCCAAAAAGTTATGTATGTACCATATGTATAGTGGGTGGTTGGAAGGGAATGCTTATTTAAAAAAGTAGGTACATAGCTTTTGATGTGGCGATGATGTGGCGGAGTTATGTACCAAAATTATGGTACATCACTGGAGATGCTCTTAGGCCTTAACTATTCCAAATCTAATTTCATTGCCTTCCACATGATTGAGAGAAAATTCCGTGAGCACGTGTACCGGCGAATGAAATTCTCTATCCCATTTTTCTCTATCCTATTTGGTGTTTCATTTTGATTTTCATCAATTTTTTTCTTCAATTTCAATTTGTTATGACTTAGTTTAATTTTATAATTATTATTTAGGGTTCATTCCGCCCAATTTGGGTTTATATTTGTTTTTATTTTTTTATTTTTTAGTTAATATAATTGATTAATATGGTTGATTATTCCAAAAGTAGGGTATATAATTTTTAATTTTTTTAATTTTTAGCAATAAATGTTGATTATGATTTGCAATATTATAATAAAATTTATTTTTGTAATAAACATTTTTAAAATATTAAATTTCATAATGGGACATAAAAAGTGAACTAGATGATTTTATCCCGTATATAGGGTAATACTTCCCATCGCAGAAATCACGACACACAACTTAGAGTTTTTTTATTTTATTTAAATGTCGTGATTTATGGGGTGGAATATATTATAAAATTTCCCGTGAACGAGATGGTTGATGCTGGCCACTAACGTTACAGGCTGATCTTGCTCCATTTAATGGTCGGTTTGGTCCATTAATTTGATCTTGCGTCCGTTTTATAATTCTTTCATTCAAGATTCTTACCTTCAAAAGACGCAGGCAAGAGTAAGACAACTCTCTCGATATATATATATATATATATATATATATATATATATATATATAGTCTAAAACTCTCCCTAGTAAATGTAAAATTCATAAAATATGATGTGTGAATCACACTCCAAGTTTTTTTTTATCACTTTTACTATAAAAAAAAAGATAATTTTAACCTTTCATTAAATATAAATACGTTTTATATTATTTGCAAATGAAAGTATTGGGTCATTTTGCTACTTTTTTTGCTATGACCAGGGTTTCCTAAGTTTTGTAGTATTTTTTTAAATATTTATTTCTTTAAATTTGAATAAGGGTATAACGGTAAAGTTATGTTAATGTTAACATTGTTAAATTATTATATTATTTGGGGAGAGCAATGTTTTTTTTTGGGGGGGGGGTGAGGGTATATATATTATATATATTTTGAGCGGAAAGAAATTCAGTACAGAATCGGTATACGTAGAAAATAATGGATTACTAATAGCAAGTTTAGCTAGAGCGTATGCCCTGCTGTTTGTTGTACGATGAGTCCACAAGTAGATCACCTTATAAAAGTGGGCATCCTCCCTTTGGATAGAATTGCGAACCTTGCTTCTATACGAACCTCGCTTCTATACGAGTAATCTTCACCTTCTTATCATATATATTGATTATTGATTAAACATGTATTTTTTCATGCAAAGTAAAATACTAACCAAGCAAACTATTATATCTCGTCAAACAATTTTCTCTGCTAACCCCCACCAAGAATTATACGGATATTTTCTTGTTCGAATGCCCCCGTGTCAATTTTTTGCTGGAAAAGTCCATCACAATCGAGCCTTTTATTTTCCTCATTAATCTACCGATTTAATTTGGGAACATTCGAGATCAAGATTTACGTGGTTTAAACTACATTTTCAATTAATTATTTTGAGATTGACTATCAAATTGGAATATGAAAGAGGGGCCTCTTGCACGATAAATATCGACATGGGATTTTCGAAAACGAAAGCAGAATATATTTTAGCCACATACCCATAAATATTTGGAAATAATGCATAAACTACTTTGCCATTTGGCTCAATAATACCTTGCGACAAGACAATTTCACTATTCAATATACAATAGTCTCTTTCCAATTTTAAACAACAATTTGATAGTGTGTATCATGCACGCACCATTAATTGTTGTTTCAATTTCTTTGATTTGCTTTCATCACCTCTTTCTCGTACGGTGCTATGTCTTTTTGCATTAGGACGAAGGCAATGATTTTCTATTTGTTTTATATATGCTCTTTATATATAATTTATAGACTTTTTTGCATCGTGTGCGAGAGATACACAATTGTTAATCAGTACGAGGCTTCATCAGTTACATTTCCGTGTTACATCTCATTTATATATCACATAATTGTACTAGATGAAATCATGTACGCTTGACATATATTAGCAGGGGCGGAACCAGAAAATTTTGGGGTCGGACTGTTCACACTCATAACCTAAAGAACTATATATATTTTTTAAACAATTATATAAAGAGTAGTGATTTTCAGCCATATTCTGGCTAGCCAGAATCTTTTATTATTTTTATTAATTAATTAATTTAATTAATAAAACACTAATTATTCAATAAATTTACATTGATGCCCTCCATAATAATTAGGGCAACTCTATATGCGCTTCAATTCAGAAGAAATCGAAGATGGAAAAAAAATAAAGAAGTGAAGAAAAGAAAGAAGATGAAGTTGCGCCCCTTTCTTCGGATCCGCTTCTGGAGTGGTTTTAATAATTAATTACAAATCACTAATTTCATGATAGAAGGATAATATAGTAAAAACATAACATTTAATAATTAACATAATTAATTTATTAATAATACAATTTTATTAATCATCAAAAAATTAGATTCTAGCTAGCCAGAATCTGTTTTGTCCCTGCCTGCGGGCCGTTGGTTTCAATCCTGTATTTTGTAGTGAAGTGTAAGATGAAATGAAATATGAAAATGTAACAAAAAAAAAATGAACTATGCAAAACGTACTACCATTTACTAAAAGAGAAGGTTTTAACAAATACCGAGTGATCTAAATTATCTGCAAAAGAATGTCATTGATATAGCTTACAATGTATAAAGGCGTAGAGCGAAAATAAATATCAATTAAAAACTATGAAATATCGTTTTTAACTACGATGCATGTGGTACGTATATGTGAATGGATTTGTGATGATTTCACCGGATTTGAAATTCTTTTTCCCAATGCTTGCTGAAATACACCCAGTGATCGGGACGTATCCCAGCGGCTGCTGGTGTCCAGCCGCGGCAGTAACTAAAACTAGCGATCGCTGGCTATTATGCTGAAAAATTTATTCCTAATAACCGCTGGAGTACACCACGCACTGGGGTGTTCGATGTTAAACGCTTCAGCGGCCGCTGGGTCACACTCGACACTGAGATTTACGAATCCATTAAAATCTCATGGGCAAATGTCGGATTTGATCCTTTGTATTTTTTAGGTAATTTTGAGGTGAAATCTAATAGAATCACTAACATTTTAAAATCTATGGAGTTTTGAATAAATCTGGATTTTTTAAGATATTTTAAAATCTGTGTTGAATACTTCTGAATTTTTTAAGACTTTTAAAAGTCTGGATTGAATACACCCTGATTTTGAAAATCCAAAAAAATCCTACAGACTCTCTATCCAATACATCCCCTAAATTCTATGAATAAATAAGTTGTGTAACAAAAACTGTAGCAACTACAAATAAATTCCTACTTGTGAAGAAAATAAAAAATCCAATAAGAAATATAGGATATATAGTTGAATATGAATATATATATATATATATATATATATATATATATATGATTCAAAGTGAAAAAAAAAACTAAAAAACAAAAAGGGGCAGCCGCCTAAGATTCCACCAATTCAACCTTTTTCTTCTTTCTATAAAGATTCCGATCGCAAATAATAAACCGATTGCATATTTTTCCCGCCGTCCCAATATGAAGAGAATATCAAATAAAGAAGCTTTATTTGATTATAACCCTCCCACTTCTTTAATTTTCAAATCCTCACCATTTTTCTTTCTTTCTTTTTATTTATTTATATATCCGGGAGTGGGGTGGGGTTAGGGTTGTAAATGAGTCGAGTCGAGCCGAGCTCCGAACATATATATGTTCACATTTGTTTGAAATGATATCGAGTTTTAAAATTTATGTTTGAGAATTAGTTTGATTATCTATCGAGTCGAGGTCAAACGAGCTTTAATCTAACCAAACATGAGTCGAGCTCGAGTAGTTTGATATTTTTACACATGTTTGCTCAATTTTTACCTGTCGAGTTCGAATTCGAGCCGGGCTTTAAATTTACTGAACACAAAATTATGTTCAAACTTGTTTGATATGCTTATTAAATCGAGATTTTAACGAACGAACATGAACTGAATATCGAGCTATTTGATTCGATTTTCAACCCCCAGGTGAGGTGGGAAGTCTCTCTTTAACTGAATGAAGCACAAAAGAAACATGATCTGCTAACAGCTAACTGAACAAACTTTACATGCATGAAATTTCAAACTACGTACTTCAAATTCATTTATATGAATTTAAATTTTCCCAGCTTCGAATCAAATGAATTTGTGCCATACTCGAAAAGGTTGCGACTTTTTTTGAATTTTATATGATAATATAACAAAGTAGATTCTTTATTACATTTTCTGTTTTTTCTTATATATATATATGTATATATATTTATCAACATGTACATACGTATGTTTTGGTATCAAATGTGGTTTGTAGTTGCGAGATGTGACGTCCAATAGCATTCATTGACTGCATGGATGATTTAATTGATATTTTAAAATTTTATTAATTTTAGAAGGTTCTCGGTTCAAAACTTTACTTATTTGCGAGTCATGTGACAGCATGTGGAATTTCCTGTTACACTTTCCGTGTTACATTTTCAAATTATGAGTTTTTCTTGTACTTTTTTCTTCAATTTTATTTTTATGTGATTTAGTTTAATTTTATGATTATTTTTAGGGTTCACCCCCACCCAATTAGGGTTTATAATTATTTTTTAATATTTATTTTTCAATTTTCAATTAATAATTCATTATTATGGACATGGTTGACTTTTTCAAAATTACATTTTGTAATCTTTTTAATTCATTTTTTTTGTTAATAACTGTTGACTATGATTATTTATGTTGTAATTAATTTTTATTTTATAATAAACATTATTAAACTCACAAATTTAATAATGAAACACATAGTGAAACACGAAATAGTGTAACAAGAAATTTCAACCCCATGTGACAGTACGTTTGCTTAAATGTATCTTATTTATTTTTATATATTAAAAAATACGATAAAATAAGAGGTTGAAATTTCTTGTTACACTTTCTTGTATTTCACTGCCTACTTCATTAGTAAATTTATGGTTTTAATAATATTTATTATAAAATAAAAAATAATCATAACATAAATAATTATAGTCAACATTTATCAACAAAAAAAATAATTTAAAAATTATAAAACATAATTTTTAAAAATAAACCATAATAATGAATTATTAATTAGAAATTAAAAATTAAATATTAAGAAAGGGCAAGTCTCTTGTACATAAGATGTACATCAGACGGTCAACGCGTGTTGACCCGGTCAATGCTTTGACCAAAAAATTCGTCAAAATTAGTACCATTCATAATACTGAAAAGTATCATTTCAAATGTTCAAAAGTATCATTTGTATCAATAAAAAGTATTGGCCAGAATAAAAAACAACGAAAAAAACTGTTAAGATCAGTATAAATTGACACACTAAAAAGTATCATTCAAAATTAAAAAAAGTATCAATTGTATCCTTAAAAAGTATCACCCGCTTTCATAATTTTTTTGGTCGACGTTTTGACCGAGTCAACGCGCGTTGACCGTCTGATGTACATTTTATGTATAGGAGTTTTTGCGATTAAGAAATAATTAGAAACCCTAATTGGGTAGGGTAAACCCTAAAAACAATCATAAAATTAAACTAAATCACAAAAAAAATACAAGAAAAACTCGTAATTTAAATTAGAGTGTAACAGGAAATTTTAATCCCATAATAAGCCGCATAGGGTGCTTAAGATTGCGTATTGAATAAATTTCGCTCGTATAGTGGTAGCTTGTAAACTACGCATAAAAGATATGTAAGTCATACTTGGAAACCAGATGTGCATAATTATTATTAAGTATAAGTAATTACATGAATATATATATAATATGTGTAGTACATAATTAGCTATTCAACAACCAAAATCCAATTAATTGTTCATTCTAGCGCGTATCAATGTATTTCATGTTAAATGGAATATATATTGACTATAATTCTCATTTTCCACTTCCATATTTTCGATAAAACCTAACAAAAAAAAAACAGCGGTTGAAGGAAGGGAGCAGTGGGTTTCGAACTCGAGATTACATTTTTTTACACAATAGAATATTTTCATCCATTGGATGTTCCCAAAAAAAGTAACATATTGATACAAGATGGAAATGCCCCTTTTTGCATTATAAAAATAAACGGGATTAATTATTATTATTAAACTTCGATGGGCCCTTTAAATCATAGTATAATTGGAATATCATATGTCATTGGGAGTTTGATTCTTTAATAGAACTATAGTGAACCTTAAATCTTAATCATCGAGCAAATTAAGGATATATTTATTCTTGATTAATTATGATTATCGTACAAATTAAATCTAAGAACTTGTTATATCTCAATAAAACATAATAAATCTTGTATTTATGATATATGTTATTACTTTCTATATACCTATAGGTCCCATAAAAAAGCAAGTCACAAGCCTATACAAAACAAAATAAAAAATAGTAACGCCTATACAACAAATTCACCTACTAATTAACTAAGTGGCCGGTGAACACTCCGGCCTAAATCTCAAGTTCGAGATACACCGCTCCCCTTGTCGACTTCTCCCATCTCAGAAAAGGAAAAAAAAAAACTAAGAGGTAAAAGAAAATTATTAAATTTTGATCATGAAAATTATATATGTATATATATATATATATGTATGTATGAGGTGAATTAATTAAGCATGAGCGACTTCTGCCTAGCTTCATTAATTATAATATCCTCTTTCATCTTCCTTATGAAATCTTCAAACTTCCGGTTGAGTTCCTCTGTGCTCATCTCTTCATCATCATCATCTTCGTGTTCGTGTTCGTGTTCGTCGTCATTTGCTTCCGGCCCGTAGAGCTGCTCACCATCTTCGTCGAAAAGCCAGCAACTTCTTCTACTATCCGGTTCATTCTCATCTTTCCCGGCATCATCAGCGGCGGCGCCGCCGTTTCCCCCTTCTTCCTCCTCGCTCTCCGCAATGAAGATGGAAACCTCTTCAATACCATCGGCGGCGGCGGCGGCGGCGGCGATCTTTCCTCCGCCACCTCCGGCCGGATCATCGGACCCTGTGGTCTCCTCCTCCTCCTCCAGCACGTATTTGTCGAGCGACGCTCCGAAGGCGTCGCCGAGGAGCACGTCGTTGGCGGAGGGGGGCTGAATGAAGCCGGAGGTCTTAGCCAGGAAAACCAGGAGGCCGTTGCATATGAGAAAGAGGCAGTTTTTGTTGAGCTGGAACGAGTTCGCCGAGAAGTAGTGGTGGAATTTGAGGGAGCCGGCCGGGTAAACCAACGACGACGACGGCGACGATGGCGATGAGGAAGAGTTGTAGAGAGATGAGTAGGAAATGAGGAAGGAAAACAGTGAAACGGAGATTAGTAGCTGTGGGATCATCTTCTTTAGCGGTTGTTTTTGGTTTTTAGGGTCCATTTCTGCAGGTTGATGGAGGGGTGTGTGTGTGTGTGTGTGTGTGTGTGTGAGAGAGAGAGAGAGAGAGAGAGAGTTGGGTGTTTTTAGGAGCAATGAGATGCCCTTATATAGGTGAAGGGGTTGGAACTTGGAAGCTTAAAGAACATTTTCCCATTGCTTTTGACGTAAATAATAATTAAATTAAGAGATTCCAACTTTTTGTGATTTAGCTGCAATTATTATTCGAATCTGTTTTAATTTTAGGGGAGCGTTGAATCAGACTTGACCGACCAGTTGTGTCTTTTATATATATATATATATATATTGTTAATTTTATTAATTACGTACTCGTCCCTATTGAATTAATGACTAATGTGAACATATTACATACTATTAAATAGGGATATATATTAATATCACAGGTCGGGTGTGTGAGTTAAAAAAAAATAGCTAAATATATATAGAAACATGTCTATATACAGGGACATGTATATAAAAAAGGAAAACAAGACTTCAAAATGAGACATACTGAGTATAAATTAAGTATTTAGTTTAAAAAAAATGAGATTCTCTAGTTTAATTAATTTATGTGCCCCGCTGTGAATTTTATTAGTTTTTCTTCTTTTTTTATTCAATTTTAATTTCTTGTTGTTTAATTTTATTTTTCAATTGTCAATTGGAATTATTTATTCCACCAAATTAGAGTTTATGTTTATTTTTTTAGTATTAAAATTTTTGTTTTTAGTTAGTAATTATACACGCGCACACACACATTGCCAGAAAGAGTGATCGGGCTCGACCATTCTCTACCATTCTTAACAAACTATACAATTATTATTATTATTATTATTATTATTATTAAATTTTTTATTTTTATTTTTAACATTGTAACATTTTATTTTTATTTTTAACATTGTAACATTTTATTAATTTTTTTTTTAGTTGGACATTCTACTACTCTTAACAAACTAAAAAAATTCATATCCTACCATTTTATTATTTTATCTGAGTTGGACATTCTATCATTGTTAACAAACTATAAAATCCATTTCCTAAAAAAAATCTATAAAATACTTTTTGAAAAAGCTAACGATAATAAATAAATACTACCTTAAAAATCTCGTGATTATATATAGTAGACGAGTCCCACCAATGTTTACGTAGTCCACATTTGAACACGAATATTTAGCTGTGTTAGTTTTGTGAATCCACAGGCATTTTACACATATAAATACCTCACACTCTTCTCCATTGCTTTCATGCACAAACCTCATAAATCTCGTCGATCGCACCTCACAATTCCACAATATTCAGCAAAACAATGGCGAAGGAACCGGTTCGCGTTCTCGTCACCGGCGCCGCAGGTTAAATTTCGCACTCTTTTACCATATAACGCGCAATTCCTATTTTAATCTGCTTTTTTTTTTGTTTTTCCTCTTTTGGAATTGTGTGATTGTTGGATCCCCTTTTTATTCACTCCTATGCAACGGATGAGATCGTGCATTTGTTGATATGCTGTGGATGTGGGGATGCTCGTGCTTGACGATTTAGTGTTTAGATGATTGATGCTTATTTGATTTGCGTTTCGTCTGAAAATGTGGAGATTTTATATGTCATTTCGAGAGGGTGATGATGTTTAACTAGTTGTTTATGAAATTGATGTGGATTTTGGGTCCTCTTTGTTTCGATTCTGTCATCTGATAGTTAAATCCAGAACTAATTAGATCTGTGGTGTTTGAATGCATTTTGAATTAAACTTGTGTGCTGGAATTCAGGAAGGATGTGGTTTTTGTGATGGTATGTAGTGTATATTATTCTTTCATTTTAAGAGGAAAAGAAGTTTATTCGTTGTTTGTTTAAAACTTTAAATTGATTTCTTGTGCAATTGCGTGCATTTTAATTTATGTGTACAAAGTGTAAGCAGTATCTAGTTAATTTGTTTTACAGGGCAAATTGGGTATGCTCTAGTTCCTATGGTTTCTAGGGGAGCTATGTTGGGATTGAACCAGCCTGTGATCCTCCACATGCTTGATATTCCGCCTGCTGCTGAGGCACTCAACGGAGTTAAAATGGAATTGGTTGATGCAGCATTCCCTCTTCTTAAAGGTAGTATATGTTTCTGTTTGTGTGGATGCTTGTATGCTTATCAAGTTCATAAGCAAAAGGGATCATTCAATTGATACCTATCGTATTCTGCTTTTCGAAATCAGGCGTTGTAGCCACAACAAATGTCGTTGAAGCTTGCACTGGTGTCAATATTGCTGTTATGGTTGGTGGCTTTCCAAGGAAAGAAGGTATGGAGAGGAAAGATGTGATGTCAAAGAATGTCTCCATCTATAAATCTCAAGCTTCTGCTCTTGAAAAGCATGCTGCACCTGACTGCAAGGTTGATCATTCCTCAATTTGATTGTTCTGTTTCAATAATTAAATGAATAGATGGATGAATAAATGAGTTTTATCTGTTGAATTGAGACTTGTTATTGGCTTTTCACATGCAGGTTTTGGTTGTTGCTAATCCTGCCAATACTAATGCATTGATTCTCAAGGAATTTGCTCCATCTATTCCTGAAAGGAACATCACTTGCTTGACTCGATTGGACCACAACAGGGCCCTCGGGCAGATTTCGGAGAGATTGAACGTGCAAGTTGGAGATGTGAAGAATGTCATCATCTGGGGTAATCACTCATCCACACAGTATCCTGATGTCAACCACGCATCTGTGAAAACTTCATCCGGGGAGAAGCCTGTCCGGGAGCTTGTTGGTAACGATGAATGGTATTAGAGTTTACAGACGTAAATTTATCACCACCTAACATCCGTTGTATTCATATTTTGATGCTTTGATATTATTAGGCTGAAAGGAGAGTTTATAACTACTGTCCAACAACGGGGTGCTGCTATAATCAAAGCTAGAAAGCTTTCTAGTGCACTTTCTGCTGCTAGTTCTGCTTGTGATCATATTCGTGATTGGGTTCTTGGTACTCCGGAGGTAATTAAGCTCTCACTTGCTCGTTGATTCGATCAATGGTTCCTTAATCTAGATGCAACACGTTGAACTGAATGGGTTAATTTACTCATTCTTGACTTGTTGTAGGGTTCTTGGGTTTCTATGGGTGTATACTCTGATGGATCATACAATGTCCCAACTGGTCTCATTTATTCATTCCCAATCACCTGCAAAAATGGAGAATGGTCCATTGTTAAAGGTTAGATATTAAAATACATAAGTTCTTGCATTTTATTCACACATCATCTAATTATTTCTCACCATGATTATGTAAATGTGATGTGTTACATATTTTGTTTGTAGATATTAAAATCAATAATTTTGTTGTATTGTAGGTCTCTCCATTGATGATTTTTCACGGAAGAAGTTAGATTTAACTGCTCAAGAACTAAGTGAGGAGAAATCGTTGGCGTATTCTTGCCTTTCATAAATTTTCTCTTATTTGTAGCAAGTTTAAATTGACTCATCCAAGTTTGTGGTAATAGAACTAGTTGCAGCTTTAATAATGCAATTTTTAACTCTAGCTTGATTATTAGTTAGGGAAACTAGCCTACTTATATGGAGTTTTTTTTTTAATTATTTTGTTAGGTATAATTCATTCTCTTTTTTGATTGAACGAAAAATTATGGAGGAATTGCCTCTTCTACCATGAGAAGGAAATGCATACAATTTATACATTTTTGTGCATTTTTATTTCGACTCATAATTGTATTACCAGAGAATATTGGAATTGAACGATAGAATACCAACAAATTGACCCAAAAGAAAAAATGTGTATTTATTTAGTTCACTCGGCCTGATTGAAAAAAAAAAAGATTGAATTTCAATATTGGTAGAAGTCACTTACTGTTCAAGAAATTTTTATTTGTTGGGAGTGTCCGACCACATGAAGGAGATTATCAAACCTTATTCTTTATTTTGCATTAATACATTGTTTGGCAACATTATTAATTATGCATTTATTATCTTAAAAAACTAATTGTGCATTTATTGGCTATACACCCACCTTTATTTACAAAAGTCATATTTAAAAAAATGTTCATCTTTCTTGTATTTTCTATCTCAAAATTACTTATTAAAATTCTAAAATTACTTAATTATCTTTTTCATATTCCTCTTTTAAATTTCGCGTTTCACGATTATGGGCATCTTGTTTCTTCCTTAAAGTGGATATATTCTCTTAGGCCATCTCCAACAGTTGACTCTATTTTACAGCACATCTATCTCTATTATACAGTACGGTCTTCACTTCATCTCCAACAGTTTAATCTAAATTCTACTCTAAAAAGGAATATTCCATAATATTCCTTTTTATATATTTATTTTAATCAAGATTTTTCCAACAAAAATAAATATTAAAATTTCTGAAACTAAATAATAATAAAACATGGAAACGTTTCATAATAATATTGCAACGAACAAAATTACACACTAATATTGCAAATAAAAATTAAAATTACAAACTATAATATTACAACATAGAAAAAAAAACATAATAAAATTGCAAGGAAAAAAACACAATTTATTTTGATGTCATTTTGTTTTGATATACAATTTTTTTTTCCAATATTTTTAAGGAAGAAATAAATTAAATATATATATATTTGTATATATATATAAATGTAAATCATATAAATTAACAAAAAAAAAGAAAAAAAACGTGAACATATAAATTAACAAAAAAAAAGAAAAAAAAATGTGAACATATAAATTAACAAAAAAAAATCTGCCATCATATATCAATTAACAAAAAAAAAAGAAACAAATAACAGATTTATCATATATTAAAAAAAAAATCAAAACAAAAATCTGAACAGTTTTAAAGCAGCTGAACAGTGATTCTCTAAATATAGAGACAAAAAGCTCTATCTCTATTTTAAAGACCCATATACATACTCTCTTGGAGACCAAAAAATACTCAAATTGCTTTAAGCATTGTATGGTGATCTCCGATTCACCATTCATAACTTATGATTTCCAATCACCATTCAAGATTAAAAAAAAAAGAATTAAGAATATTATCAAACAAATGTTTCTAGTTAAAATGCGTCTTTTTTATCCTTTATCATTATCATCTAATTAGGTGTTAAATGTTAACTGGAAATTTAATCACTCCCATCTCAATAATTTTTAAACGTATTTTTTACACACTTTGAATCAAAATACCCTTTCATCCTATCTTTTTTAAATATAGATATATTATACAAAATATTTTTTACATCTCAATTTTAGATTCAAAAACAACAATCAATCTATTATTCTCTCACTCAAAAATTACAGTAGCATTCAAAGAGGAAGAATATGAAATGAACTCTACATTGAAAGATTCTCAGCATTATTAAATGTAACTTCAAGATTTGCAGCTTTAATTTGTAAATATAACATTTTCAACTCATTCACATTTGAATATACTTTACAAAAAAAAGTGTTTTTATTTTAAATTGTGCGCATTCTTAATTGCACTCGAGATTTGGAGTGTAGCAGAATGCGTGTGAAAGTACATTGGCAGTAGATACCGGCACAATAATTTGAAATCGAATGCGGGCAGATGGCTCCACGCGCAACGATAAACATCGGCATAAAACATTGTCAGAATATCGGCTGATAATTTGACATTGGATGAGCGCACAAGGCGAGCGGACAGAAATCGACAAACACATCGGCGCACCCATAATGACTGTGCAATACAACATGCACTGGTAACTGCGCGCTAGGCTCAGTGCACGAAGCTAAGAACTCCATTTTTCCAGATTTTTTAAAGGTTATAGAAATACCCTTTTTTTCCAAATTTTCATAAAATAAATGTCATCAAGGATGATTTTTAAGTACATCTAATGTCAAAGCATGTCTATTATGTCATAAACTTCTTCCATGTTTGCATCAAATTTTTCCCCAAATCAAAGTTTAAACCGAACAACACCCAACAATCTTACCATGTTAATAATCAGATTTGAAAGCAAATCGGAAGAACTTTGAATCTATTCTCTTCAATTTGACAGGTTGGGGCATAAATTTTTATTTATTCTCTTGAATTTGCGGAGGTCGATGATGTTTGGGTTAGTGGAAAAATTTTAATTTCTTCTCTTTAATTTGATAGATTGGGATATAATTTTTTATTTCCTCTCGTGAATTTACGAATGTCGATGATGTCTGAGTTGGTGGAGAAATTTAGAGTTCTTCTCATCAATTTATGTAGATCGACAGCATGGGATAAAACTCTTGATAAATTATCAAAAAATATAATCGGACATTCATTTTATTATTTGAGGATAACATTTAATCCATTAGTTCTTTTTTAAAATAATATTTTTTCAAAAACAAAAGGACATGGTTCCAAAGAGTGAACAATGACTCATCAATAATAATAAATAATAATAATAATAATAATACACATAAGACTTTGACAGTCCAATTAAAATTTAAAAATTATATTATAATTATTAAAACGTTGTGGCATTATTTATAATTAGAAGGAAAATGCTTACAATTAGGAACGAGCGGGGCATTTTGGTCATTCAACTTGAGAAACTTCGCACGGACGCCACATTCCGTTTTTTGTCCCTAAACCCCACGCCACTGCTCAATCTAAAACCCTAATCAGAGCTCCGTACATTTTGGTAATGGCGGCATTACTGCGATCGTCGTCGCGTCTCTTCTCCAAAATCTCGACTAGTAATCGTAGGCTTTCATCATCTGTTTCTTCGGAACCGCCCAAGGCCACTATACTTTCTTCCTCGATCATCGGCGATCTGCCTCCGCAGCCAAACGGTCAGCCGCTTCCACAGCCGGAACCAGAGGCAGTCAAAAGTTCATGGAGCTTTTTGATGTACGGAATCGTCTCCGCGCTCACCGGCGGTGCAGCTACTGCAGGCTACGCTACCTATGGTATTTTGCTTTCGAATCTTAATTTTTTTGGGCGGCCTTACCAAATTGATATAATTGTGTTCTGTTTTTATTTTTAATTGCGAAATGGTGAAACTTTTTCTTGACAGTTTGTTACGTAAGATGTTATTCATGATTGGAGAGGTAGTTCTCTGTGGAAAATGTAAGCTAATTACTATTTGTAACGCGTGGACATAGTAATGATGATCAGGTGTGCTGATATGTGTTATCCTTTAAATTGAATGATGATGATTGTTTTAAAATCATTTACCTTTTTTTACTCTTTTGACAATTGATTTGGATTTGTGTATTTTTTTGTGTTATGTTGTCAGAGGCGCTGTCAAATATTTTCAATGTGCAGAATCATATTGTAGTAATAATTGAATCGTTATGGAGTAATAGAAACTCTATTTAGTTGGGGTATTCTCTGAATAATTTTTTTGATATTTCCTGTGAATCAGAGGCATAATGACTGTGTCTAGAGCATTTTTACATGGGTATGGTGTGTGTCATGTCATTTAACGACTTATATTTTGAGGGTATAGATCTTAATACACATATTTCTTTGCAGCATACTCATTGGGTGAAATTGATGAGAAAACTAAGGCCCTTCGTGCATATGCCAACATCACCATCGCGGATGATGCAGATTCTTCAGATGTGCGTCTGTCAGCACCCTCGTTCTTACCTTTTATTTATATGTTAGTTCTCAGCAATCATACAAACCGGATAATTGTTTTTTAGCGGCATTGCTTACTGTTTTCGTAAGTCTTAAAGTTAATAGTGCAGTGTAGACTGTCCTATACTTCAAATTCGGGACACTATTTGTTTAGTGAGATAGACCTCCATTGTTAATCCACAAGCCTTCACCTGAAAATTAAGAAAGCACGTGCTCTTCCTCTTTCTCAATATCATATTGTGTGATATGGTTTTCATTAGCTTCAAAGATGTGCAAATGTGCAAGTGTCTCTAGAAATGCTCACACACCATTTTATTGGCTAAAGATATATTTTCCTAATTGTACAATTATCCGTTATCTTTTCGTAGTATTGTGAATAAAAATATACTAGCTAAATGTCTCTTGTCCCTTATTGTTTATACAGAAATTTAAAGCGTATCTGCGTGCAGCTGCAATGACAGGTGAAGTCCTTTTTTTTTGGTAATTTATAGCTGTATGAAAAATTACAGTTCTTTATTGCCCTGTACTATTTATTTGATTATTTAGTAATACCATTAAAGTCATATTTATTTCTCTGTAATAATGATTCCTTTGTGCTTATATGCTGTAGTGCCTGCTAAGTTAATTGAAGTATACATTGACTTGAGGAGGTTAACTGAAGAACACGTCCGAGTAAGCGAATGTTTGCTGTTTCACTTGTTAGATTCATTATTTAACGTTCTTTATCTGTGATTTTGTATGCATCTCTATTAATCTATGTCATTGTTTCGTATCAGGGTTTTACTGAACCAACATCAGATAAGCTTCTGCCAGATTTGCATCCTTTGGAGCAGCACGTTTTTACCCTTGTTCTCGATCTAAATGAGACATTGATTTATTCTGACTGGAAGGTATTTTTCTTATCTGCTTACTTCTGATTGTGTTGCTACATTTGAATTGTTCTTATATTTACATTTCATTTTCACCTACCATTATTGTAGACAATGAATAGGATGTTATCTCCTTATGAACTTCTATTTTATGGAATGATCTTGTTCGTACGTTCTCCATTTCCCCCTGCATTACGAAAGTCCGTCATAAATTGATTTTTTTTTTTGTTTTATTTGGGTTCTTATTAAAGCGTGACAGGGGATGGAGAACATTCAAAAGGCCTGGCGTAGATGCTTTTCTGGAGCATTTAGCTCAATTTTATGAAATTGTTTTATATTCTGACCAACTAAATGTGGTGAGATTCCATCTCTTGAAACTCTTCACCCCTTAATATTTACTTTGTTCTTTTGTCCTTTACCCTTTTTCACATAAAATGTGTTTGTGCAACTGCAGTATGTTGATCCTGTTGCCGAAAGATTAGACCCAAAACACTGCATCCGCTATAGGCTCGCAAGGGGTGCAACAAGATATATAGATGGCAAACACTACAGGGTACATCACCATTTAAATTTTTTCCTAAGGTTGCACCAGCTATTCAACATCTGTATTCATAAAATAAGAACCTTGCTTACATGGCTACATACATGAAGAAATTGAACTTGGATGTGAAGAATGTTAGATCAAGGAAGTGAAGCAAATAGGTCCCCTAAGAAGGATTGGTCATCTACGTAGGGACCGGCAGAGTTGAATCTAGTCAGACCATCTCTGTTGACATCTCATCTCTGTTAATAATGTCTGGGAATAAAGAGGTTTAAGTATTAAGCTTGTGGCTGGACATTCCAGCAAGGAAAACTCAAGTACAATTCTCTAATGGTCTATTGGCATCTAATTATTTTCAAATTTGGTGATCAAATGTCCTCTGCTTCTGATTAGCATTTGGCATTGTGAGGACCTAGGTAAATATTTCATGTGCTAATTATGGGAATCAATCAGTTATTTGTCATCGCCAGAACATATAACTTGTTATTTCACACTCAGCATCCTGCAAGCCTCTAATAGTCTAATTGATAGGTTAAACATCTTTTAATTGTATCTCCTGCTGCAGGACCTTTCTACGCTGAACAGGGATCCAGGAAAGATTCTATACGTAAGCGGACATGCTCTAGAAAGTAGCCTTCAGCCTGAGAATAGTGTTCCAATAAAAGCATGGCTAGGGGAAGCTGAAGACACCGCCCTATTAGATCTTATCCCGTTCCTGGAATGTAAGCATTCAAGTTATATTGCTATCAGGAGGCAGTTTGCGTACCATTTTTTTTCATTGTCTAAATATGATTGTATCCGGTTTTGTGTGCAGATGTTGCCAAACACCGACCAGCTGATATTCGAACTGTTCTAGCTTCATATCAAGGCTGTGATATTCCAAAAGAGTTTGTTGAACGATCAAAAGAGCATCAAAGGTTTAGTTTTCCTTCCAAATATTTATTGTTGGTCACCTCTCATCTGTTGATTCGGGTTTTGTTGGGGGCGATGATTTTCTTGTCTCGTTTACTTTGTGCAGGAGGATGCAAGAACAGAAACAGCACGGTCGTGCCTGGAGACTTCGATAAGAATGCCAATAATCCCCGAGTTCATTTATCCGGAGAAACGTTTGGAATGTTGCAAATCTTCTCTAACCAAAATATGCCTTTTTTTTTTTTAATGTTCCAACAAACATGGAAGTAATTTGTGGCTCAATTAGCAACATTTCCACTGTATAAGGTGGATATAAATTTTGTAATTGATTTGATATTTTTATATTCTTTGCGAGGTTCTAAATTCTAATTGTTACCAAGCACAGGTTTGCAATGCTTTGAATTTACGCAGTGGGAATATTAATGGAATTTGGGATAAGCTTTTGCGATGCGTTGTGGTGTGACATTTTCTTGAATGATGGTCTAAGGTACTCATTTCTTTTGTTCTTGTGTGTTTTTGATGACGGGGTAAAAATTAGTAGTCGATATATGTGGATGTTGTTCTCGTGTGATAGTTTGCAAATCACATAAAATAAATCACGCTCGATAAGGTTCAAGCTAGAGTTTGTAGTGTATTTTTAACTCATAATTTTTCAAGTACGAATTCTCAACTTTTTTTTTTTATTTTTTTATTTTTTCTTGATATGTAATTGATGTTTTGGAGGCTGAAAATTTCTCCCTAACAATTAATTTTGATAAATATCCATAACGCTAAGGACACTTGTCAAAATCGAAAAATGGGGTGGGGTCTATTTGTGTTGATAGGTTTGAATATTGGAACCCAATTTATTACACCCTTTTTATATAAGTCTAGTCCTAATAATTATTTGCATTCCAATTGATCGGGACGAAGACTTCCAAAGTCAATGGATTTTTGGACTTAAAAAAAAATCAACTCAACTCATAATAAGGGATTAAATTTGTGCTGCATTTCCAACTTTATTTTACCAAGGAGATGTAGATACGTTACGCTATAAATTAATGAAATAATTAGATAAATCCACGCTCCTAACCTATAGAATGTAGGTGAAAGTCACACTACAAACATTTGTGATTACACTACTTCATCCCTAAGTTAATTTAATAAAATATAATTGCTCCGATTCGTTTTGATTGTTATTTTAAAAGTTTAATTTGTGTCAAATTGTTTGTTGTTTTAGATATTTTTCACACTTTTTTTCCTAATTTTAACCTTACAAATATATGGAGAGATAAAATTTTGTCAATTTTTTAAAAAATATAAGAAAATAAAATTTTATTTAATATAGAAGGAAGAGATATATTAGTCCAAAAAAATTAATTATTAATTCTAAATTAAAATTATAAAACAATAAACATTATATTTTTCAAATTGAGGAAAAGAGAATATTTTAAAGATTCTGATAAATCCTCCTAACATTAAGAATCTAGCGGTAGATAATATCCTATTTTTTTGGTCTACTTTTCACCCTCTTGCTTAGAAAATTCAAAAACACTTCATTTGTTTGATTATGTGCAGTACACACTCTCTCTCTCTCTCTCTCTCTCTCTCTCTGCACAGACTTACTTCCCATCTATTCCTGTCTCTTTCCTTCTTCTGTCTAGTACGATAATCACCTCCTAAATAATGTCTTCCTTCGTTTCTCTCTCCAACGCCAAAGCCCTCAATTTATACACCAAAACCACAACAACAAACAACCTTCGCCAATTACTCAATGGCTCGCCGCCTCCTCTTTCTCTCCCTCCTCCTTCTCCTCGTCCTCTCCGCCTCCGCCCACGGCGGCTCCGACGCAGACTCAGACTCCGACGCCGACTCGCCGTCGGAGAAGCCCAACCTCCGGTCCCGGTCTCTGATTCT
Source organism: Perilla frutescens (assembly GCA_026008535.1). NCBI lineage: Eukaryota > Viridiplantae > Streptophyta > Magnoliopsida > Lamiales > Lamiaceae > Perilla > Perilla frutescens. The sequence goes on along the minus strand of BRKX01000022.1, from coordinate 1,160,761 downwards.
GGTCAAAATATGGTGCCTGATTCTCGTGTTCGCCGGGACTTTCGCCGGCGGGATGTCGCCGTATTTCATGAAATGGAACGAGGGTTTCCTGATAATGGGAACGCAGTTCGCCGGCGGCGTGTTTCTGGGGACTGCTCTGATGCATTTCTTGAGCGATTCGAATGAGACCTTTGAAGATTTGACGAGCAAAGCTTACCCTTTCGCTTTCATGCTTGCCGCCGCTGGGTATTTGATGACGATGGGAGCTGATTGCGTCGTTTCTTATGTCTATGGGAAGAACGGGAATGATTGCTCCACGCATTGTGATGTTGAGATTCAAGGTATTCTTGTGTTATTGCAGTGAATTGGTGATTTTCGATTAAGGAGAATTATCAATTCAGAACTGAAAAATGAAAATTATTTAGGACCTGAGAGATGAAAATGGTTGATGACTCAAATAGCAAAATTCCTTCATTAATTAGATTGACAAATTTTATCTTTTGTGTCGCGAATTGATAGTTTTTATCTTTTAAGTACTGAATTGACATATTACCCATCTTTCAATTTCACCTTGGATGTATTATAGAATGTTTATTTTTGGTTGATTATGGATTTTGTGTTGGTTTGGTTGGAGCTTATGTTTGAAGGAGAAGATAGGTTCCCACTTTTAGAATTGGTGGTTTGGTTATGTTTTCTTTTTGATGAACTTAATTAGGTAAGGAATTTAAAAATTTGAACTTGCATAATGTGTTAGGTGTAGGTTCTTGGGATCATGGGTCCTCTTCAATAGTTGGATAAATTAGATGAAAGGTTTGAGTTTTGGATTAGAAGAATAGAAATGGTTAGTTTTGAGAGTAGTGGGGATTGAAGCCGAGACGGGCCTACACGGAGGTCCGTCCATTGTTTGGGTGTTCTCGAAGAGACAATTGAAACGGTTGTTAGTTGTCGTAATTCTATACGTATCCGTTTGAGACTCTTGATCTTATATAAGAGGCTTAAGCTTGAAGTGATGTGTTATGTCTTGATCTAGATGGATATATCATATATATGTTAATATTAGAGCATGGCTCTTCTTGGATAGGGATTCTTGTTTGTTGGAGTAATTGTTTGGAGAAGACTCCTAGCAATAGGGCTGACAATTTTTGATACGACACGATAACATGACACGGAAATAACGGGTTAGTGTGTTATTGTGTCCGTATCGTGTTACGTGTCAACCTACTAAATACCGAAAAAAATTTACAGGTTACATGATAACTTGATAAGGACCCAATACCTACCAATTCGATAATAACCCGTTAACATGCTAACACGTTAAGATCCTGATAACTTATTACACGAAAAAATATACATTTATTATTTCATTTTTTCTGTGTACGTATATATTAATGATTTATTTAATGAATTATATTTATTATTCTATGTTTTAATTATTATCGTGTCGTGTTGTGTCGGCACGACAGAACATGGGATTCTGTTGTGACAAAATTATCGTGTCGTGTCATTATTGTGTCTACACGAAACACGACATGATAACAGCCCTACCCAGCAATAAGGATTTCAATACATGTATCATGTATGTATTTTTGTGCTTAGCTATATGACTTCCTCTACTGGATTCAAGAAATATAGAATGTTTAATCTCTCTCTCTCTCTCTCTCTCTCTCTCTCTCTCTGTTGTAGCAAATGCTAGCAGTGCAGCAGGCAACAACAATGGATTGTCTTCTGAGTCAAAGTCACAGGTGAAATGAACGAAACGTCTTGAATTTCCATGAACAAGCATGCTATGGCCTCAAATACATTCTTCTCTCATATAGGCTTATAAGCATAGCTGGTTTTCTTGATTCAGGAAAACTCCACCAAAGCTTCACTCACAAGTGCTACTTCATTCGGTGACAGCGTGCTGTTAATCGCTGCGCTCTGCTTCCATTCCGTGTTCGAAGGAATTGCAATCGGAGTTGCAGAGACGAAAGCGGATGCTTGGCGAGCACTGTGGACAGTCTGCCTGCACAAAATATTCGCTGCAATCGCGATGGGAATAGCCCTCCTCAGAATGATGCCCGACCGGCCCCTCCTGTCCTCTGCTGCGTATGCCTTTGCATTCGCCATATCAAGCCCGGTTGGTATAGCCATTGGCATCGTGATAGATTCCACGACGCAGGGTGCCGTGGCGGACTGGATATTCGCTATCTCGATGGGCTTAGCTTGCGGCGTGTTCGTCTACGTGTCGATAAATCATCTGCTCTCCAAGGGCTATAAACCTCAGAAGACTGTATCCATCGACACTCCACACTACAGGTTTTTGGCTGTGTTGTTTGGTGTTGGAGTGATTGCTGTTGTTATGATCTGGGATACCTAGCTCGATCTCGTCTTCTTCGTTAACACGCCATTTCCGCGTTCTTTGGGTGCTCGACCGAAGGTGTTGGCACCGTCGGACTTATGATCTATCAGTCATGAGATCGTCTACTCCACCGTTAGGTTACCGAGCACTTTTGAGTCTTTGGTGTATACACTTGTCTAATTTTATGAATTTGTACTTGCCCTAGCATATGATATTTGATATTTGTTGGTTCCAAGCTTTGCATATACTTGTACTTTCTCTGTAAATTAGAGAAATATTTATTTGTTGTTTTAGATTTTGTAGCTTGTAAACAATTATTTGTCATTTTACGTATTTTAATACGGAGTTAAAATTACGACGTCAAATCCCGACAAAATCCTTTAGGGAGAGAAGTTTTTATATTTTTAGTAAAATATATCTTAATATGAATTTATCGGAAGGGTTTATTTATCAAAATATTTATATCTTAATTAGATTGAAAATTAAAAAAACGAAGTTAGATGTAAATACAAAATTTACAATAATACTCTATACTATTGTTTAAAATCTAAATAATTAGTTGGTTTTTTTGCAGATGGGATCTTCTATTCCAGATTTGGTGTTCCAATCCGTATTCGACGATCAAATTTATAAAGCTTTCTTCCATTTTTTTCATCAATTTTAATTTATTATGTTTTAGTTTAATTTTATGATTGTTTTTAGGGTTCACCCCACCCAATTAGGGTTTATAATCATTTTTTAGTATTTAATTGTCAAAAAAATGATTATTATGGTTGATTATTTTAAAAATATGATTTATAATTTTTAAAAATTCAATATTACGTTGATAGATGTGACTAGGTTGATTATGTAATAGTTAGTTTTTATGTTTATAATATCTATTATTAAACTTGTTAAATCGATCGTGGAATACGGGTTGGAGCATCAAATTTGGAATAGATGATCCCATCCCCTTTTTTTGTTGTTGTTTTTAGGGAAGTGTTTTATTTATTTATTTATTTATTTTTTGCTTAGTTGTTTCCATAATTTAATTGTCTTAAGTTGTTTCCCAACATTCGGACCAAAGCCCAAACCTTACACGATTATTTTAGAAAGAAGTTAGACTTGTGTTTTTCAAAAAATTAAAATTAATTTTAAAATCTCTACAAATATATTTATGGATTATGAAAAGATTTTCCCTAATCAAAATTAAAAATTCAAGCTATTACTGTAACAAAAATCAATACATTTTATTAATTAATATATTGTTGAAATAATTTTTATTTTCTTTTATTTTTATTTTAAAAATTTAAACACGTGATAATCAAATTTATTAATTTTTATTAGAGATTAGTTTGAATTTTTTTAATTTTAATCTTGATTAGGAAAAATCTCTACTTAATTCATAAATATATTTGTAGAAATTTTAAAATCAATTTTGAAATTTTTTAAAAATAAAAGTTAACTTCTTAAAATGGCTACGAGGGTATAAGTGTAAATTCATGTTTAAACAATAATCAAAGCTTTAATTGATTATTTACCATATATTTATAAAATACCTTAATTATGAATTATGACCGGCCACATGTATAGCAAAATAGCATTACCATAAACCTAACCCTAAACCTAATTTGTCTATCATTAATCATTTAAGTCTACCTAATTCCATCATAAATAATGATGGCTAATTGACTTAGCATTCTTTGCTTCACTAATTAGATTTACATGAATATCACTCTATCTAATTAATGAGTTGAATGACTGTAGATAATTTAGCTGGGTTCATTATTATGAAGAACTATTATAGGACCATAAAAAATACTAGAATGAAATGATTTTGGTCTCTCTCTCTCTCTCTCTCTCTCAATTTAACTACAATAAAATAAGATAAAACAATATTTTTGATAAAACTACAAATAAACCAATGCTGCAAACATATTTATGGCTAACTATTTTTTATTCTCTACACATTTTTCAATCTTATTATAAAACCCATTATCCTAAAACAATCTCTGAAAGATGGTTGGGGGAGAATATAAAATACAATACAATGTATATTTCTACATAAAAATAAGAACAAAAACATTCTTGTCCCTCCCTTTCATTAGTCAGTTTCTCTCTCTTCATTTCACTTTTCTTTTGTCTCAATTAGGGATTCTAATATATATTCCACTACAATAATCTTGCTTGTAGAAAGAACAAGAAATTAGGAATTATAAACACACCCTTATCCAAATAGATGAAAACATCCAAATATTTATAGAAGAACAAGAAATTATGAATTTGAGTAAAATAATTGTCACATCATGGATGGAAATACACCCATATCCAAATATTTATAAATAATTTGAGTAAAATAAACCCATATTTTTTCACTTTAGGCCAACCCGTAAAAAAATAAATAAAAACTTTCCATTATTTTAGCAGTGGGTCTCAAATGAAAATTTGTCATTTTTTAACACGAGTCTCCGTAGTTTGGATATCTCCGTGAAATGATAGATTAATAGTATATATTAAGTTATATACTATAATCTATTTACTTAAAACAAGTAAAATATTAATTATGATATCTTAAATAATAGGAAAAAAAAAGAAATGAAAAGAAAGGGACATTTATTTTGCCCTTGAGTTCTTGACCTTGAGTTAGTTGAACCCTTTTCTTCCCTACCGTCTTCCATTTTTTCAAGCCCCCACCTCTCTCTCTCTCTCCACCCATGTAACTATCTTGCATTTCTGCTACTCTTGTTTTTCTGAGCTGCACTTTCTCTCTCCATAAATCTTTCTCTCGGCTAGCCTTTTGTTGTTTTTTTTTTTCGGTTAAAGACTGCACAACGAAAAGCCTCCAGTTTGGTTTCTTGCCCCCAATTTATGCGGTTCCTTCTTCTCCAGTTTGTTTCAACTGAAAATATTGCTCAAGACTCAATTTTTCCCCTTTTCTAGTTAAATTCATGCTCATATTTGGATGCCCATTTATAGTTTTAGATGAATAGTTTGTGCTGTATGTTTAATGGGGTTCTCAGGCTTCTGACCCATAACCCGTATTTTTTGTGACTTAGTTGAGTAGATCTTCACCGCCTCAAGATTGTTTCTGAGTTTTCTATGGCGTAGAGGCTGCTTTTTATCTTTGAGTTTTGGGTCTTGAGGCGTTCTTGGATGGTCAAAGTTGGCGTTGATATTTTTCCAAATTTTGGGTTTTGTGGTTGAATTCTTCCGGGATTGTGTCTTTTTTCAGCTAATTTTATTTGTTACTGTGAGGCAGTGAGGTAGTTTTTTCTCACGAGTTATTGTGGGGAGTAGTTTTAACATTTCGAATTAGGGTTTGAGTTGGATTATGATGGCTAGTGAGGGATAGTTCTTGAGAGAGGTTGCTTGATTGTCAACTATGGCTGTCAACGAGCGTTATTTTGTGGAGTGGAAGGAGCAATATGTGTCGAAAGAGAGGGGCAACCGCGTGGTTCACTATTTCTTGAAAGATAATACAGGGGAATCGATTCTTGCTGTTGTGGGTACTGAAAGGAGTGTTAGGCACATGTTCTATACTGTATCTGATGAGTTCTTTAGCGCCCATGGGGCTGATAACTCGGTGCAGGCCGGGTTCAGATGGAGATCGAGGAGGGAGGTGGTGAACTGGCTTACTTCCATGTTGTCGAAACAACATAAGCAAGGAGATCGTGCGAGTATGTTTTCTTGTGAGTCTGGATTTACGGCATTGCTATGTTGATTGTGTTGCTACTATGACTGCTCTGTTTTTATGCTGTAGTTAGCGGATTGCTGTTTATGGTACTTTGTGCTTAAAGGATTTTACTTTAATGTTGCTTGGGGATATATCTTTGGATAATTCGCACTGTTGTTTCTAGATATCGCTTTGGTTCTTGATTTTTCTTGCTGCGCAAAGAGAAGGCGAAATTTAGTAGAATACTTTTGACTTGATGCAGCATATTTTCATGGCATGATGCAATCTACCATCACTGCTGAGGCATTTGAAGTTAGAAAATAATGATTATTTACCATGAATATTATCTTGGTTGAAATTTGAGGGCTACGTTCCATCATGCTGTGTCATTTTCCCTTTCCTGTGTCATGCGTTTTTAGCGGCAACCTTTTAGAAAGTATCTCTGATTAGTTACTGGAAAATCACATATTATCTTATGATTTTAGTGAGAAAGTTAATTCATAGGTGGCTCCTTTTATAGTGCTGATTGTCCTCCATGGGAACTTTTCTTTAATTGTAGAACCTCTGAATTCAAGTATTAAAATTACTCATGCTATACGCCTATACAAAATTTATTGTTCTTGGTTTTAAACTTTCAGGTTGAATAACTGCCAAACTAATGCACTATATTACCTTTGTTTTATTCATTGAACTGCACTGTATACGCTTAGAAATGCTTCTTGCTTAAAATAATTTTCATTTTCTGTTTTGATTGTAGTGTCACCTAAAGGTAACCCCACCGCTGAAGTAAATGCTCAGCAGACCCAGATACTACCTCATAAGGTACACGCTCCTCGCCATGTATTTTGTCCTATCATGTTTTTGTTGCTATTCATCTGAGTCTTTTATTCACAAATCCTACTATATTTTATGTCAGGGCCGCATAGCTAGGAATTTGAAAGGTCATCATTTAGACATTTCGTGGTCAGGTTCAGCTTGGGCTTGTGGTAAACAATTGAAGCATTATCCGGCATTTAGCAGGAATGGGATTTCAATATCAGTAAGGCACTTTGATTCCATTGAATAAGGAGTTTCTCAAACTTGTATAATCATTCGTCTAAATTATATTTTCTGCAAAAACCACTTGGTTGAGTTAACTTCTGGGAAATTGCCTAGAAGCATTTTATGTGAGGCTATAAAATTTGTTTTAATTTAGATGTCATCTTGAATTTCGTATTGAAAGGGGGATGTTAAGTTATAGAATGACAAAATGCTCTTGTGGCTCTTCTTAACAAGTTGACATTAATGTCCCCATCAGCTGTATTCTTCAAATGGATTATTTGTGCTTCTTATCTCGAAAAATTGTTTTATATTCTGCATCCCTTGCATTCTTTAGATGCAGTTCCCTCCGTCTCTTAGTTCTAAATAGCCGACTTTGTTCTTGACCTATATGTGAGAAGCTTTATGAATCCCGTACTTATTTTCTTCTCATTCTGTCTGAATGTCTCCCTGCTATTTAGGTTCAGTCTTTTGTCTTTGTGATGGCTGAGAAAGAGAATCGCTATATCGCGTATTTGGAGGATATGTATGAAGACAGAAAATGCCAGAAAAAGGTCAAAGTGAGATGGTTTCATCATAATAAGGAAGTGAAGGGAGCTGTGCCTTTAAGAAATCCTGATCCCAAAGAAGTCTTTATTACACCATATGTACAGGTCATCAGTGCTGAATGCGTTGATGGCTCAGCCATAGTATTAACTCATGAACATTATGAGAAATGCGTGGAAGTTTTTCCACATGATTTGTTAGGCGGAGTTCATTTCTGTTTCAGACAATTCAAGGGTAACAGAATAAAGCCATTCAAATTAAGTAAATTGCGTGGATATTATGATCAACCGATTTTCTCGTGCTTTAGCCCCGATTTTTTTGAGGAAGAAGAGTTTAGCTCTGAGGATGATGCGAAAGTGGGATCTAAAAGGAATAGAAGTTTCAGAGAGGATCACAAATCAACATATGATCTATCATACAAGAAATACGGTCTGCTAAGTAGGGAGACAAATTTTCTCAAGCAGGCTCAAGGTCAATTTCGGCAAAGTCTTTTTGCACAGAATGAAAAGGTAGAGTTTCTTTGTCAAGACAGCGGTATTCGTGGCTGCTGGTTCAGATGCACAGTCTTAGAGATATCTAGGAGACAGATGAAAATTCTGTATGATGATGTGAAGGATGAGGATAGCTGCACCAGCCTTGAGGTACGCATCATCGTTATATCTTTCAAGCCTCGGTGTCTGTTTTTTTAGGAAAGGAAAATAAATTTCATGTCTTTTTGTGATATCAAATTCAAGATGAATAAGCCAATTTGTTATAAAATGGTTGTCAATCTCTTCTTGCAGATAGTTACTGGCAGTTTTGAATTGTTTCTGAGTGTGTGTTTTACATTGTGTTAACTATAGGAATGGATTCCTACAAATAGAGTGGCTAAGGCTGATAAGCTGGGGATGCGGCATGCAGGCCGCCCGACTGTTAGACCTGCCCATCCTAGCAACGAGCAGAGCCCAACCTTTGGAGTCGGAGATCCAGCTGATGCATGGTGGAGTGATGGTTGGTGGGAAGGTGTCATCTCCGACATAAGTAACGGTGGAAATGGAATCTATCAAATATATATTCCAGGTTTGTATTTTTCCTTGTGGTTTGAGCATGCACTATTCTTTTCCCCTTATCTCTACGATAACTCCAAAGCCGTATCCCAAATCTTGGACAGAAATTAGTTTCATTGGTCTTGAGTTGATGGTTTTGGGACATTTTTCTTATCGTATTTGCTTCCCGGGTTGTATCAGGTGAAAATATGTACCTGAGCACCGAGCTTAAGAATTTAAGAATTTCAAGAGATTGGGTTGGTGATAGGTGGGTGGATATCGAGTCAAATCCCAACATTCTTTGCATCATATCTGCAACGAGCGTGGATACTAAGCTGTCAACGTCATCAGCTGCGTCTAAGGAAGCCAAATCTGATAACTCTCCGACCTCAGTTGACAAAGTCGTCGCCAGTAACAAACTCAGTGCAGTCGAGGAAGAGATTCATCACGACTTGGCGGGCATGACGCTGACCAACGTCCCTCTAAAAGACGAGTGCAATAATACTGAGCAGCAGCTTTTGTACGAAGCTGAAGAAAAGGAACTCGCTAACAGAGAAGAGAAGGAGATTGCTGGCGGTGACTCGGGCGGTGCTAATCTCGTAACGAGTCCCGTTGCTAACGACAATGGTGATGACGATAAGGGAAACAGCAGCATTGACGATAGCAACGGGGAGAACAACTTGGTGGAGTGTGAGATTGCTGAGCTGAATTGTGAAGCAGAAGCAGCGGAAATGCTAACAGATTGTTGATGAATAGTAATAATAATGGTGATATTAGATATTATGCTAAATAGAATTTTAGATTGGGTGGTAGAATAGTTGTACATTTGTGATAGGTAATATTTACTGTAAGTTTCTTTCTTCATGTATAGAAACAAGGTATCATGTGTTTTGCTATACTATATTTTTCGTGAAGTAAACCCTTAATTTCTCATTACTTTATATAACTCTTTCTTGACATTCTAAATTTCTGAATTTTGTTCCTATATCTATACAAATAAATTGTTGAGAGAGTATAAAATGTGACTAGAGTTTTAGCCACTGCTCTCCACGAATGAATGTTGTTTGCAGGAAAGGCATTGCTTCAGAGATGTTCAAGGCTTTGGACCAGTCTTCAGTCGTGTTCCTCTCCGCCCCTCTTCCGCTGCATTCGTACAACCCGAAAACCGCGCTACTGCAACCACATGGATACGTGTTAGAATAAAATATATAGAGAATATAGAGACAGACGGGATTGGATTGCATTCGTACTTGCGTCTGGACGGAACTCCCCAGTCCTGCCATCCTTGAGGTCTCACTTGTATGTCGAGCTCCGTGTAGGCGTAGATTATCCGTGAGTATTCCCCCCACGCTCGGCCCAAGAACACGTCACCCGTCCCCCTCACCGTGCAGTTCACAAACGAGAACCCGGTGTCATCAGCAGCAGAGTCGCGGTGATGAGCTGCTATAGCGAACCCATCAGCTACTACCGAGATGCTACATTCCTGTCATACACGTATTATAAGTATGATTCCGACCATATCATCATACACAGAGAAAATGAGTGGTATGTATATATATATGTGTGTGTGTGTGTGTACATACCTTATATAATGATCTTGCTCTACCAAATATGAAATCTGTGGTGCCTTGAATGAAGCATTGGAGAAAATAATGTGACCCTGTTTCATCCAAGAGTGTATCTTGTGATCCCAGAAACCTTGCTCTGTAAAACATGGCGTGCTCGCCGGCGATCCTCAACGCCACTGCTTGGTAACCGTTTACTCCCAAATCTGCTTCTACGATTATTGTGTTCTGCAATTCAAGAAAGTGGTTAGGATTTGGATTTGAATTTGAATATTTGTGTTTTTTGAAATGATTGAATGATGGATTGAGCACCTGAAATGTGATCCATGAAGCGCAGAAGTAGTCGGATAATACGGTGACGGAGGCAGAGTTCCAAGTGCCGAGGAAATGGCCGTCGGCGGTCTTGTTTGCAGCTTTGTCGTGCCATGTGATCACTGTTTCATTCGATTTTTCTTCGTCTCCGATCAGTGTGATGTATGGCTTATTTGCAGGAATGTGAACCTTTTCTCTGCATTTTTTTAGCCCAACTTTTGTTAGGGAAAACGAAATTTTTATATATGATCTAATGCAACAACCTGTACTTAATTTGATACTGGTATGATATTAGATGTGAGGGTGTAAATGGGAGTGAAGATCATTAACATAACAAGAAAGGTATTAAAAAACAGAGAGAGAGAGAGAGAGAGAGAGAGAGAGAGAGAGAGAGAGAGAGAGAGAGAGAGAGAGAGAGAGAGTCGTCCGCTACCAACAAAAACTATGATACTAGATTCAAGGGTGTAAATAGGAGTGAAGATAATAACAGAACAAGAAAGGTATTGAAAAAAAAAACTTCAAATTATGAACTTAAACACCAAAAAAAAACTGTGTGAGAGGGAGAGAGAGAGAGATAACCCAATACCGACAAAAACTATGATATTCGATTCAAGCTGGGTGTAAATGGGAGTGAAGATCAGAGAAGTATAAACATCGAAAAAAAAAAAAACTAAGAGAGAGAAAGAGAGAGAGAGGAGAGAGAGAAATAGCCCACTACCAACACTGGTAACCACCTCACTACCCCACTCAAAATAGCAGTTCCCACAACTAACAAAGCTCACACAACAACTGCATGCATGAACAATCAAATTCTGCCGCCCTCAGCAAATTCGAAAAAAAAAAACTGAAAGAAGAGAGAGAGAGAGAGAGAGAGAGAGAGAGAGGGACCTGTAAATTCCGGGAAGAATGTGAATTTTGACTCGCTGCAGATTATTTTCCGGCACCAAATCAATCGCACCTTGAACCGTGACAGAATCTCCACCGCCATTCTGATCGACGACGATCACTCTACTCCGATCACCTCCATTATCCAAAGTAGCACTCTGATCATGCAATTTCAAGTCTTCCCACGTTATGAAATCTCTCTGAGCTTCCGCACACATCACAAACACGACTAAAAACAAAATCCCAACACCTGTTAGATTCATCACCGAGAGGATTTAATTTTGGCCTCAAACAGCAATCAATCAACGGAAAAAGGGCAGAAACCTATCCAAAACGCAATCGAATTTTCTCAGGTGGGAATTCAAGCAGTGGGAAAATAGTGAAGGCAATAAATAAGGAGCGTATCAACAACGTGAAATAGTTCGCACAATTGCATGCGTGTGTACAATTAAACGAAGTTTTGAGAGGAAAAAAGAAACATTTATAGCAAGGAAACACAAAGATCGGCCGAGTTTAGATTAGTGTAGGCCTAATAGAAGAAGGATTGATGATGTGATTAGTTTTTGAGTCACGAAGTTTTTGCGTAGAGAGAGAGGCAATATATTTTAGAGAGAGAAAAGAAGTGTTGTTGAGCTGTAGTTGTTGCCTTTCTGCACAACGGCTGAAGCAGAGTTCTACACATCTTAGGAAATCAATCTCCTTTTTTTGGCGCCTAATTTCCAAATCTAGTTATACTCAATTTAGGATTTTAAATTGTAATTAGTATTTTTTAATCTTAATTAATTACGCTACCACCAATAATTGAGTATGTGTGTTATATATTGATAAATTAATATAGAATATGAATAAAATATTGATATATATATATTTTATATGGAAAAAGACAATATTGCGGTTACATATTTCAAATTTCATCTTATCAATCCAAACACACAAGCTTTAATATTTGATCCATTATGGATCGAACAGATCGAGCTTTTTTAGTTATTATTTCTTTAATCGTTATTTGTTGGATACTTCATATGTTTGTATTGTGATTTGTTGGTTTAGTTTTTTATATCAGTTATGAAGGTTATTTATGATGTTAGTTATAGATTTGTGAAATTTATTTATTATTTAGGCTATTATTTCCACAATTAGTGAAACAATTCAAAATCGAAAAAATAAATAAAAAATAAACAGAAAAATCGGACGGCATCAATCCGAACAAATTCGGTTGAGTTTGGTTTGGTCGTAAATATTTTTCAATTCGGTCTATTCAGTTTTATGATTTTTGGATTGAATAGACGTAATGTTCACCCTACCAACTTTTTCTAATGTCTAATTTAAACAAATTGTATTTGAATTTGTTTAATACTTATTTTATGAGGAAAATAGCATCAATACTAAAAAAAGGAGAAAATAAAACATTGTAAAATACAAGGGTTAATTACGATTAAATGCGTAAACTTTGACATGATTTGCAATTTACACAAACTTTGAAACTTTGTAATTAAAACATAATCTTGTAATTTGTTGCAAAACAGACAAAATTTGCAATAATATGAAAACCAGGCACGATAGTTCATTCCGATATTTATTGTATTAATGAAATTCAAATTATGATTATGCTATATATCTATTTAATTTTGCAATATTTTGTGTTATATATCAATTTTTCGTTCGTTGGAAAATTAGGAGTATGCATTTTGCAAAAAATTGTAAAATTGCATTTTAATTTCAACGTTTAAAATTTAACGTCTATTATAAATTATGTCAAAATTTATAGGGTGAAAAAATAAAGTAATCAAAAGTAGAATAACAACTTCTTTTTTAACCAAGTTCTATGACCAATTCTTTTCTATTCAACAAATAGTGTAAAAGTCATCTATACCCTTACTTTTTGGAATTTTTTATCTCTTTTTTTGTCTTATTAGTTTAGCTTTAAAAAAACAAAAAGTCTGGGACCCACTTGGTTATTTGGGACCGATTTCAATTTGCAACAAATATTGTGGCATGTTTTTATTTTTAAAGAAGAAAGGACCGATTGATTGAATTAATGCTGGGAGGGGGGTTCAATTTGGTAGTTGCATGCATTAAATCCCAACACACAAGTTAAACCAAAAACAAAAAAAATCGCCATTGACAACTAAGAAGCTAACGTCGAGCCCTCCAAATTTTTGTTTGAGAAATTGACGTCGAGCCCCGTTTGAACTTGTTTGAGGTGCGTTTTTTTATTTTTCTCACCGTGAAGTTGTTCAAAAATGTCGGGTTTAAATGCTTTTATAAAATTTTAAGTAATTTATACGTAATTTATGATAATTTCATAACAATTGTATTAATAGTTATTGAATATGTTTTTTGTAATGTTTGAAAGATTATATATGCTTCTCGTGTGTATATATTTGCATATGTTGTGGTAGATTAACATGAATTTGTATATTTAGATGATTTATGAAGATTAGCATAAACGTATAAAATACATGTGAATTCAGACATTTCGTGACAATATTATCACGAAATCATGAATTCATGACAATTTAGACATTTCGTGACAATAATTGTCACAAGAAGATTGAACCGTGACAATTATTGTCACGAGATGGTTGAACCGTGACAAATATTGTCACGAATACATGCAACTGTGACAATAATATTGTCACGAGATGGTTGAACCGTGATAAGTATTGTCACGAATACATGCAACTGTGACAATAATATTGTCACGAGATTTTTCATTTTATAACTAACCTTAATCACTTTTTATTTAGGGTTTGCAGATGACTTGGCAACGCATTGTTGTCCGACATAGTGGTAGATGGGAGAGATCGGAGTATGTGGATGGCGAAGATCAGCTCGTGCACCTCCCATTTGACAATTTATCTCGTGACAAATTGTTAGAAGAAATCCACGATTTTATGGAAACCTCTCCAACAAGTGTGAGTTATACACTGAGCTATCTGACAAGGTCATTGACGGGCAGGACACTAAAAGGGCTCTTGAAAACAAATGTTGACTTAGCTCGTTTAGTCAAGGAGCAAGATGAGCCCATCGTATACATTATCGAGAAATCTATTCAGCAAACTCCAACAGTAATGCCGTCAAATGATGATAGCGACGGCCCAATTGGAGATGACAGTGTTGATGATATGTCCTATGATGATGATCATGATGATGATGACGACGATGACGACGACTATGAAAGTGAAGTCCGTCGTAAGCAAATTGCCGAATTTTGTGAATGGATTCGCGAGCCAGGGCATATTGAGGAGTTCGTGAATATTATACAGCATGGTGGGCCTCGTAACTTCTCATCAGAAGATGTTGCTCCTGATGTTCATGCTCCTGATGTAGAGGTTCCTCCTCTTGGACATTGGTTGATTCCTGTGGCCCACGTCGACGATGCACTAGCAGTGGTAGAAGATGACCCATGCTCGACTGATACTGATGAACTAGCAGAGGGCTAGGAATCTCGCAATAGAGCTGGTTTACGGCTCTCATGATCAGTCTTTCGCGGTATTGCCTGCATATTTGGAAATGTTGAAGAGCTGTAATCCCGATACTGTTTATTACTTGGAGACCGACCGTGATGGTCGTTTTATGTACATGTTTGTTGCTCTAGGAGTCTGTAGAACGACATTCAGGCAATGCATGCGACCAGTTATCGTCATTGATGGCACTCATTTGAAGGGAAAGACTAAGGGTATTCTTTTCGTCGCTGTGACAAAAGACGGTAATGAGCAGTGCTTTCCTCTGGCCATAGGTGTGGGTCCTATTGAGAATGATGCGGCCTGGGCATGGTTCTTGGAGAGGTTTAAGAGGGCTTTTGGAGACCGTGATGATTTGGTGCTAGTTTCAGACCAACATGTGAGCATCAAGAATGTTGTTCAGATAGTGTATCCTACTGCCGTACATGGACTGTGCTATTACCACATCTCGAAAAATCTAGCTCGAGCAGGTCGTCATGTGATCTCTATGTTTCGAAGTGCTGCATTCGCTTACAAACAAGAAAAGTTTTTAAAATATTTATCGATGATCTCCTCAGCCCGAACAGACATTTACAACACATTGCTGAGTATAGGGGTACATCGTTGGGCTCGGTCACAATGCCCTGCACGTCGTTACAGCTTCATGACATCAAATGCAGCTGAATGTTTCAATGCTCGATTGTTGTGGGTGAGAAGATTGCCAATATGTTCGATGATTGAGGTCGTGAGAGATGTGATAGAGAAGTGGTTTGATGAGAGACGTGCGAAGTCAGTGACGAGAGATCACATACTCACAGAAGAGACTTACAAGAAGCTTTACAAGCAAGTGGAGATGGGTATGGCGTATGATGTTCGAGCTAATAATGCACATTTGTTCAAAGTGCGAAAGAACGAGAGAAGCTTCCTCGTTGACCTTCAAATGAAGACATGTGAATGTGGTGAATTCCAGCTTGATCAAATCCCTTGTTCTCATGCAGCTGCTGCTATACGGTACCGTAATTCAATAATTAGCATTATTTTGATCGTTATGTATTTTTTATTAACACACTATATCTATTGTAACAGGAGTGCTGGGCATGACATATATGATTATGTGGATATGAATTACAAGCAAGTGACACTTTGCCTTGCATATCATGAACGTGTATGTTCAGTGCCGCATCAGGAGGAATGGACGGCCTCGTCTTCATTCAAAGTTTGCCCTCCTAAATCAGTTCCTCAAGCAGGTCGTCCTAAGGAAGGAAGATATCGGTCAGCTGTCGAAGGATCAAGTAGGAGACCTAGAAGAGAACAAGTATGCTCTAGGTGTGGAGGCACTGGGCACAATAAGAAGAAGTGCACAGCCCCACGACAGATTGAGGATGAAGAAAGGGATGTAGTTGGAGAAGGGAAACGCCGACCTAAGAGATGTAGTATTTGTCGAGATCCAAGTCATAGCAAGGGCAAGTGTCCGAATAGAGTTCAGCCTCAAATTTGATCGTGTTACGATGGAGAGGTTTAATATGACTACTCATGTAGTAAAGACTGATGTTGAGATATGAACGGGTTAATATGACTATTTATGTAGATACTGATATTGTGAGATGATTGATATTGAGATATGATTGTTACAGGGTTAATTCCAAATTAAAATATAACTTTGCATTTTTCCTGCAAGATCTCGTGACAATAATTCTCACGAGTGGAAGATATCGTGACAATAATTCTCACGAGTGAGAGATCTCGTGACAATTATTCTCACGAGTGGAAGATCTCGTGACAATTATTGTCACGAAAACTGATCCCGTGACAATAATTGAAAACTGGATTTTTTTAGCATTTTTGTTGTATCAAATACAATAATTGCGACGAAAACATCAATTCTCACGAAAACATTAACAATAGTCAAAGTTCTAGTACAACCCATAAGTCAAAGCTCTACTCATGCTATCCTTTGACAATTACCGAATATCCTAACAGCTAAAAGCTTCCGATACGTGTCCAAGTCATCCGGAGTAGGATCCATGTTGAATTTCTTCGACGAAATCAATCGATCGGCTTGCATGGCAGAAAAAACACCACAACTCACACCATCTGTCTGCCTGAACTGATACATGAGTGGCGTTCTGTAATACTCCAACGGTCTGCAGATTTCAGTACGCCTAGCTCTCTCCCAATATCTGAGATGACGCAGCAGTCCAGGAATCAAGTGCATCATTGGCCAGAGCTGGTGCTCACGCATCGAATACATGGGCTCATCTGTCGGATCCATCATGTTGTACAACAACGAATCATACAACTCCACTCGCCATGCGTCTAGACGAATCCGAACGGTCACCCAATGTCCATCAACATGGCAAGCGGTGATGATCTGCAAACACAAAAACATATAAAACAGTCATAAAAGACACATGTAGCGTAAGAGGGTTCTAATGAAGTTTACTTACACTATTCGCCTGCCACCAAGGACCCGTCAATAACTGATCCCCTCTGACGATGTCGACCAACTCATCATCCCATCCCCACCAAGCATAATCAAAATTGAGGTATGTCTGCGTGAATTCCTCATCGTCCGGATGAATGAGATGATACTCTTGCACCAACTTATACTGTAACAAGAAAATATTAACGTAATTATAAGATCAATTGACTTGTTAGATTAAAATAAATATTGAAAACTCACGAAAAATGATGACTGCAAGACGACTGTGCTACGTGAATTCACTCTTGCCTTCAACCCACGACCCTCGGCTAGCCTGATCTGAAGGCAATACAGGATCAGATCCATACATTGTGAGGACATGTCTCTGTTGGTGTCGAGCAATTCATCGAAGAAGGCCTGATCCAGTTCAAGCTCGATCAAATTCACTCTTAAGCGCGCGTCTGGCCCGCAGCATCGAAAATCAACAAGTTCTCTCATCGAGCTCGACACACCCGCTGAGCTAGGCCTAGCCGAGCTACGCCTAGCCGAGCTAGGCCTAACCGGACTAGAATATGATCCAACACCCCAATCGTCAACTGTGGCCCCTACACTCTCAACATGCACATCCTCAAGATGTGGGCCCTCAACCTGAAATGAAATTAGTTGGTATATTTAAAAGTATATATAAGACAAAGTCATACCAAACACTACTTACATCGTAATCATGTATTGGACGAGGTGCTGATCGCTGGGGACTCTCTTCCCGTGCTTGTTCTTCATGTCTACCCTGAGAGCGACTCCTACTGCGGGACCGAGACCGGGACCGGGACCGGGATCTAGGGACAAACTTTTTGAACATGTCCTTAACGAAATCCTTCAGTCTATGGAACATATCATCGTTTTCCTGTCTGCGTGCCCTCTCACGCTCCTCATCACGCTCCTGCATCATACTGAGCATCTCTATGCCTGTTTGACGCGCCACGTCTCGCATCTGCCCCACATGTTTGCAACACTGGTGATCCTCACTAGTACTAGATGTGGGGGTCGCCAGTCTAGGACGCTTATCTGTAGGGCGAGTCTGTCGTCTCCTGGATGACTCAACGGCACCCGTATCAGCACACGTGCGAGGAATGCAACTCCCAGATCGCCCTGAGTGAGAGGGAGCTCTGGGAGGAGAGGGAGCCCTGGGAGGAGAGGGAGCTCTGGGAGGAGAGGGAGCTCTGGGCTGATGGGCTCTAGCCAGCTCTCGATAAGTGGGCTTCACCCTCTTATTGCGCTGCGCCTCATACATCACGCCCATACAATCACCGAGCAAGACACTTCTGTAATATGAAGTGGCCATCTCATGCTCACTCGGCTGTAGAGATATGAAGCGCAATTGCTGCAAATGGTAAAGAATTGATTAGAAACACTTCAAATAATCAAGAAAACACACATTGTTTAAAATAAATGCTCACCTCATCAGAAAACAATGTGCCCAGACGCGTAGTCTTCGTCTTAAAGGCCCACTTCAAACACCTGGGCAATACGTCTGGTGCCGGAACCTGTGCACAATGTGCACCGAGTCTCGGTAAGGCCTCATATGCCCACACCTGTCGAATAAGACATTGATCAAATTATATTAAATAAAATAAGATTACAATCATAATCGTGACAAAATTAAGATTCATACCAGTAGAGCCCACACCGGTCCATAGAAATGATAAGACAATCTGGCTTTTTCCTCCGTCTTCTTGAATTTTCTCCTCAGTTCGACCTCAGTAGACGGTACTAAACTCATATAATGCGTCAAGAGACTGAATGCATAAGCTCCCCATGGAAATGAGTTCCATCGATCCCGATCCTCGGCTAAGACCCATACCCAGTCATCTATCATGTGTGTCTGATCATATCCAAAGATCATGGTGTGCAGGAACAGGACATTGGCGACCATGACGTAATCCATGAGGTCATCTCCTAGTGAATAGGTCCTAAACCTCTCAAGTAGGTCCTTCACTCTCAAAGTTATCTTGTTCAACTCACGGGAATTAAAAGATCTCCTAGAAATCTTATGTGATGCAGACGGATCAAAATCGGATCCTCCGAACTGCAGTCTAGTCACCAGAGCAAACTCACTCGGAGAAAATCTAATATTAGTTTCTCCAACCCGAAACCAAATATCGTGCTTCTCTGCACCGTCAATAATCACCTCCCTACTCAACAATGCATGTAGAGCATTGTTACAACTGTTTCCCCCCCCCCCCCACGAAATCTATCAGATGCCCGAAACACGACTCTCTCCTAAACTGCTCGAATAGTTCGGGCCCACCACTAATCATGTGTAATACTTCCCTAATTACACTCACATTGTCCTTCCAGTATAAATTAATCCCGCATGTGATGTTCTGTAAAGCCTCTCTCCTCCACACCCAATCACGCTATTTTTTAAATAATATACAGAAAATTAGCAATAAATAATGCAAAAATAAAATAAATATAATTAAATTTACCAATGATTGAGATGGAGAATTGATTCTGACATAAAAGATGCAAGCAAAAAACAATTATAAAAAAAAATGAAATCGTGACAATATTTTTACACGAAATCTGTTCTCGTGTAAATATATTATCACGACATCTCTTCTCGTGAGAATATATTTACACGAGAACAGATTTCGTGTAAATAAATTCTCACAGTTTTTTTTACACGAAAATCACAATTCGGGATAATTATAGACACGAAAACAAATCTCGTGTAAATATATTATCACGATATCGTTTTCGTGAGTATATATTCACACGATATCAACATAAATCCAGAAAAAAACAGGGCAAAAAAACTATTCAAAATCTACACAATTCAACATATTTCAATACTTCTCAACATTAAAACAAATTCTCATACCAAATACCCTAAAATTCGAGCATAATATCTCATTTAAATTCCAATTCCATCAAATCATCTAAATTATTCAAAACTAAAAAAAGTGAAATTAATGTTCTAACCTGTTGATAATTAGCAGCCCATTGCTCGAGATTTTCCATGGCTTCGACGTCGACAAACTTTTGTGAGAAATTGGATTAATTTCGCGTTTTTGGCTTTGGTGAGAATTGGAGTGTTTCGTGAGAATTTTTGAAGATGATTTTCGTGTGTATAGATTTCAGATTTCGTGAAAATTTTGAATTATAAAGCAAAGGGGATCGTGTGCTATTCAAATTGCAACTCAATACCTAGTCAAAGGAATATTTTGAACGGTCCCACATTTTTTGACTCGTCCCACACTCCCACGTCTGGCCCTGTTCTTTTGTTGTATTTTGTTTTTTTTTGCTGCATTTTTTCCTATCTCACATGTTAGTCAAAGTAATATTTGGACTGGGCCCACCTTATAGTAAGGGTATTTAAGACAATGAATAAAAGTTTGAATAAAAAAGAATACTTTATAGATGTGGGCTAAAAAAAAAGTTGTTATTTTAACTTTGAATAGTTTGCTCCATTTTCACAAATTTATATATATTTAATCATAATTAACCCAAACTATTAAATGGGGAAGTACCTTGGCTTCGAAATCCACGGCTGTGATTAAAAAAATATGATAAAATATACGGTCCAGATTGGGATTGGGCCTCCAGTGAAAATTTCTTTAGCCCAATAACATTATCTACAGGCCCAAAACAACACAAGCTCGTAGCATGCCCGAATTTCCTTTTTTTATTTTTTAAAATATTTTTACCTAATATTTTTTTAATATATATTACTTGTTAAGTATATGTTAATTATGTTCATCGTGATTTTTTATTTCCCCTCCTACTATGTAAACGACAATGTTGTTAATTTTTTCACACGATATCGTAAAAATATACACCTATACCGTTTACATAATAGGAGGAGAAAAAGGAAACCACGACAAATATAATCAACATCTACTAATATCGCCATTTATATCCAAAAAAAAAGTTGCAAAAATATTTTAAAAATTAAAAAGAAAAATTCGGGCACGCTACCCTTACGAGTAGCATCGAATTTTCCCAAGCTCCACGCTTGCATCGATGAAATATTTAGAATTCTCTCTATCTATAACATATAATCGCCGTCTTAATTAAAATTAAAAAATTGCTTAAATATTTAATTTACATTTCTTGATTTCATCTCCTAATTAAATCCAATAATTTCCCCTTTTGCATTATGCAACTAGAGTATTTCTAAGTTGGTGAAGAGATAGTGATGAGTTTCGAACTTGAAACGTTTTTGCTTTTACACAAGATTTTATCATTTTGGTATTGGGAACTTAGCCAAATATATACTCTTAATATCTATTTCAATGTTAGAATATTGTTACTGTAGATGTCATTTTTCGTAAAAAGGTCCAAAACGATAATTAAAAGTCCAATATAAGACAAAGGTCCATCCGCGTAGGATCAAAACATTAGAAGCCATGAGGTCGAAAGCCTCGAGTTCTTGGACAACAAAGACGAGGTCTATTGGTTTCTATAAGTAGACCAAGTCAAAACTCCTTTAGAGATAAAGGGAGACCAAGTCAAAAACCCTAGTGGTGATAGAATCTCTCCTTGGAAACCGGAAAGAGATTGAGAAAATCCGGAATATATATATAGTTGACAAAAGGGACTGGGAGGGGGTAGAGTGACCGGACCGAACTCATAACATTTTTAAATTCCGCTTATGATAGTCATTATTTTTGTTCTACGATCGATTATTGACTTGAGCGTCGGAGACCGAAGATCGTCATACCTCCAACGGTCCTTCGACTTCACGTAAATTTTGCCATTGTTTTATAGATCGCCGGAACCCAAATATGAACTCGACTAATTGCGGAACTCAAGTTCTATAGTTACTATTTATCTAGAAGATTTATATCATATCCAAATTGGAATAAGATTTGTCTATTATAAACAATTGTCTCTAAGGTTATGAATTTTTATATATCACAAGACATAAATTAATTTATTTCTCTCATTCATGTCGTTCTCTCTTGTCTTCCTTCTTCGCAATCTCTATCTTGTTTTTTTTTTTTTATCTTCCTATATTTTCTTAGACTATTATTGTTCGAAGTAGTCGTGTAAATTGGTACTGCCTCCATCCTAATAAAATAGGCTGATTGAGATTTTCACAAAGATTAAGAAAAAAAATAAGAAAGACAGTTAATCAAAAAATTTGTCAATATATCCATATTTATTTCTTTGACAATTGATTAATGCTTAATGTAAAATATTAAATAAATACATATATTAGTAAATTAACTAAATATATATAGAACCCCGCTTATATATCGGGACATCCAAACAGACAAACAAATATATCTTATTGGGACGGGAAATACTATCGATGATAATTCTCTTTGAGATTACAATCTTTATACTCAATAACTACTAATAAATATAAAAATCTCTACTTATAGATGTATCACTGTAGTTGTGACACGAATAAAAATTGAAACATAATTTGAAATAAAGAATTTCGTTAACGATATTTTACTATGTAACAACGACATTCATAAATCGATAAAAATCTCTGTGAAAGTGCTATATGACGAGCACGATCGATGGCTTCTCAACAGGTTGATTAGGCATTGATAGTGATGTGGTGCTAATGAGAGTGTGAAAGGCCATCCATTAAAATAAAATTAAATAAAAAATAAATAATATATCATTTTGCTTTTCGCTATCACGAAATTTACCTCTACAACTTTTACATTTGATATACTAACATTGCGCCCGTACAATAACATTTTTATGAGTTTAATTTTCACTTTCAAAATATACATACATAGAGAGAGAGAGAGAGACAAAGATGTGTAATAACTTTTTTTATTAATTTTATAAATTTTGGAACATGTCTTTATACATTTATCGTGAACGTTATATCATCATTACATTTTTACAAATTAAAATTTGTAAACGTCTACGACTTGTTACTCGTAAAATACCTACATATAATAATCCACACAAGATAAACACTTTGAAATATCAGTTAAAATGAAACGAGGGTTAAATGTTAGCGATACACTTATTGTATAGTGGTTTCAAAATACGATGAATATAATTGAATGATACATTAGAATTAAACCATAAGAAATTAACATTGAAGAAAAACTAATAAAATTTATAATGAGACACCAAGTAGAACATATAAAGTGGACTATGCATTATATATATGTATATGTATATATATAATGAACTACACGATTATATTTAATATTTCTTAATGAAATTTAATGTGAATAAT
This sequence comes from Perilla frutescens, assembly GCA_026008535.1. NCBI lineage: Eukaryota > Viridiplantae > Streptophyta > Magnoliopsida > Lamiales > Lamiaceae > Perilla > Perilla frutescens. The sequence continues at coordinate 1,137,330 of BRKX01000022.1, read as the reverse complement.
ACAGTTTTGGTACGCTATATGTACTTATTCATTTTTTTTTAAATTGAGTCTTTATACTTTTTCCGTTTCTAAATAAGTGTAATTTTGGATGAATGTATACATATTAATAAAGATATTAATTAGATAATTAAATTACTTTATACACCCTTATGTAAATACATTAAATTAGTTAAATATGGTTGTTTGAATGCATTAAATGAGGGCAAATATATATGAGAACACCAAAACTCCTGTGCATAAGGTGCATGGGTTGACCCATCAAGACCCGCTCCGACCCGCTCAAAAAAAAAAAATCGCCACCCATATTACCATTTCGAATATTAAATAGTACCATTTCGTGTTTTTTTTTTGTGTTTTTTAGGGTTTTTTTGTTTATTTTGTGTTTTTGGGATTTTTTTTTTACTCACACACCCGACCTGTGGTATTTAGGAGATTCGAACTCGTGACCTTTGGTCTCCTTTTTGGGGGTTTCAGGGGTTTATTTTGTTTTTTAGGATTTTTGGAAGGGTGTTTTAGGGGTTTATTTTGTGTTTTTTATGGTTTTTTTAGGGGGGGAGTGTTTTTAAGGGTTTATTTTGTGTTTTTTTATGCTTTTGGAGGGTAGGGATTTTTTTTTTTCAGAAAAAAAGAAATAAAAACAGAAAAAAGAAAAACAGAAAAAAAAAAGGAAAAAGACCGTGAGCCAGAAAAAGAAAACAGAAAAAAAAAAAAAAAAAGCGGGCGCGTGGGCGGGTGGTGCACAGGAGACCACCTTATATGAAAAAAATGTGAAATTTTTACTCCGATTATATAGAATGACATTTTTTATGAAATAAAATTAAAATGATAGAATGACACTTACTGTGAAATGGGAAATGGGGGTGTATTTGGCTAAAATGAACCATATGAAAAAAAAAAAAATCCTTGATTTGAACCAAAATAATTTAAAGTGGAAAAAGCAGATTTTAACTGCATTATTGAAGAAGACAAGAAGAAGTAAGACTCAAAGTCTGCCGTCAAAAGGAATAATTACACATTATTGTCATCGCACTCGTCATGGTAATCCACCCTATTCAAATTTCAACAATTTTTTTTTTATCTTCGATTTTATTTATTGTGTTTTAGTTTAATTTTATATTTATTAATTAAGATTTATTCTACTCAATTAGAATTAATTATTATTTTTCAAATAATTAATTAATAAAAAAGAAAATTAAATGATAAAAATGTTAAAAACTTTAATTGGGTAGAATTTACTCTAATTAATAAGTGTAAAATTAAATTAAAGCACAATAAATTGAAATCAAAGAACAAAATAAGAGAAAAAACTAAAAAAGTTAATTGTTGAACATGGAACAGAATATGAAATGTGACAGGTGATTCCAAGTGCTTCACTCATTTCTCTTCTTGTCTAGTTTGGATTTATGTTACACTCTCCGTGTTATACTTTTTATTTTACTAGTTTGGAGTTATAATTATTTTGTAGTATTTAATATTTTTAATTAATAGATAATTATTAAGATTGATTATTTCATAATTAGAATTTATTAATTTATTTTTTATTGAAAATATTGACTGTAATTTATATCTTTATAATAACTATTACTAAAATAATAATTTGACTGTGAAACACGAATGAATTAGTGTAATAGGGATTCGAAGCCTCCCCCTCCTGATCTTCAACAAGAATTATTAAAAAATGTTGACTATAATTTGTATTTTTTTATTTTATTTTAGGAAAAATGTACAAAAACACACTTAAGGTATTGACTCAGTCCCAATTAGACACTTAAAGTATGAATCGGCTAATCCGGCCCTTTAAATTATCTTAACCGGTTCAATCAGCCCCTTAAACTATTTTAAATGACTCAATTGGCCTCTTCCGTCAAAAATTATTAATTTTCCGTTAGTAATTAAAGTTAATTAAATATGCAAATTTTACTGACGTAATTTGAGGCTAAATTATATCGTCTATAGTTGTCTATTGAATAAATTGAAACTATGGCTATATAGACGCACTTTGAAGTTTCATAGTCCTCATTCAGTTTTAATATTCGACGCTGAATAAATGTCAAAATTTTCAGTCTAAGTCATGAATATAAAACTCTCGCTTTCGAGTATTCTCTGTCCAATTATCCCATTATCGGACATCCAATTGACGAATTGAGGGTACCATCAAAAAACCTATGACGAGAGCTTTCGAACCATACCAAACATTGTACGATATTATCGCCGAATTGCTTGCAATTAAAGTTAAAAAAGTTTTCCACATTTAATTAATATTAATTACTAATAGAGAATTAATATTTTTGACAAAAGTGCTTATTTGCACCATTTAAAAGTGGCCAAATGAACCAAGTCATACTTTAAGTTTCCAACCGAAACTGAATTAATACCTCAAGTGTGTTTTTGTACTTTTCCCCTTTATTTTATGGGAAATTTACACTTTGATACCTACATTTTGGACACTTTTTTAAAAATGACCCACTTTATTAATATTAGCAAAACAGTACCCACTTTTTCAAAATTTTTGTAAATCTGACCTCGATCAAATTTTCAGCCTATAATATCTATGTGGCATGCCCAACAAATTTATTTTATTTTTAGTTCATAATTGACATGGAATATCCAGGTAATATTTTTTATTGGAGCAAAAAAGCCACGTAAGAATTTCGGCATGCCACATAGATATTCTAGGTTGGAAATTTGATCGATGTCAGATTTGCAAAAAATTTGAAAAAGTGAGTATTATTTTGCTAATAGTAATAAAGTGGGTCATTTTTTAAAAAGTGTCCAAAATATAGGTATCAAAGTATAAATTTCCCTTATTTTATTTTGGGTGTGTTTTTTAATAACTTAGCTAAAGAAAATTGTAGGTTACCATTTTAAAAAACATTTTTGCTATCTTCATTGGCTAAAAAAAATGTTGGTTGATAGATTATAGATAGATGAATTATGATTTATGAATACAACTCTTGAAAAAATTTATATCATCCTAAAAAATCAACTTCCTGCATGGGTTCCAACTAAGCAAAGTTTGAATGAGAAATTAGAATTATATTTTTCCCCTCAAGAAAGCGTAAATGGAAATACATACGCAAATTGTATCATTACATTATGTTATGGCAATATTATCCATTCACTAGAGACATTAATTAATTAATTAATTATTATCCGTTGACAATGATACTATAATATTTTCTAAATAACTTGTTCCGTGTCTAACAAAATTATTGCTTTCGCAATATTTTCCTATATTTTAAAAAATTTATGTTGAATTGTTTTACGGATCAAAAGTTAGTTTCAAATTTGTATCTGATGACGCGATTTATAATTTTGTTATTGTTATTATATTTGGATTCGGATCTTGTCCAATTTTTTATGAATTTTGATATGTGAGACGGTTTCACACAAAATTTCTCGATTAAAAAAAAAGACTTTGTATGTATAAAAAATATTACCAATAATCTCTAATTAACATGAATGTATCCAAAAATATAAATAATTGACAAAAATAATTATAAACACCACTCCCTCAATTTCACAAAGACTGGTGTTTTAATTTCTACAACAAAAATTAAAAATATGATAAATATATATATATATATATATATATATATATATATATATACCATGTCTACCTATTAATTATATTTTTCTAATATATCTTTTTTTTTCTCTCCCAATATAATATGTATGCCTTTATATCTCTTCTTAATTTTCGCAACATATTTATGAAGGGGATTTTATAAGGGTAAAATTAGGAAGAAGAGTGCTAAAAAGTGTAAAATATCAAATAATTTGAGACAAAATTAAGAGGCTAAAACATCAATCTTTATAAAATTGGGAGAGTAATTAATAGTTGTAAAATTAAACCAAATGTCAATAAAATGAAAATGAACGGAAAAAAAAAGAAAGAAGAAAACTAATTAAATTGACAATGGGATAATAATAATAATAATAATAATAATAATAATAATAATAATATTATTATTATTATTATTATTCTGATATATAAACATAAAAAAATGACGTCAAAATTCATTTAAGGTTCGTCGAATCTCGATCTATAAAAGGAAAATAATAATGTTAATTTGAAGCAAAATCGCAATATAAATGATGGATTTTCTTTACGTGCAAGTTTAGTAGATCTTGGTCCCATTATTATTAATTAGGCAACATCGTGGAGATTTTAGATATATAGGTTGACTAAAAAATGTGAAATAAATTTATTTTATATGGATTGCATTGCTTGATTAAATTTCCTGCACACGTTTCATACATACGGTTTCTTCTATTTATAAGATAATAACGTGATTTTTATATATTACAAACGAAAAATATTTATTTTTCTATAATCTAGCTACGAACCCCACCCTTTAAGCACGTGACGCTACAGACCATCACTAATCATTAATAAAATAGTTCACATATATTCATAGGAAGAAAATCTTACAACATGGAATAATAGAGATCCTAGACGAGGTTGATAAATAAAAATATATTAAAAAAATATTAAGAGTATAATTAATCAACGCAATCTATGACACTACATTTGCCAAATATTAAGAGTATAATTAATCAACGCAAATAAAAAAGTAGAAAATCATTATGATATATGACACTACATTTGCCAATACGTAATATTAACACAAACATTCATACTTCCCACGTCACATTCATATATACTTATTTATTTTTAGTCACAATTTACAATTTAGATGTGAATTTTAAAACGTTTTTTTTTTGTGTGTAAAATAGACACTTCTAAATTTTTTAAGGAACGAAAATTTGATATATATAATATGAAATATTATAAAATTATATAAATATATAGCATACTCATAATTTGAATTTTATTAATACAATGAAGATCGATATGAAATATCATGTTTAATTTTCAATTGAAAATCGTGTCTATTTTGCAAAAAAATTCAAGATTTTGTTTTAATTGCATTATTTCAAAGATCATCTCTAGATTACAAATTGTGTCAAAATTCATTTATTTAATTGTAATTAACCCTATTTCTTTACAACTCAATATATAGGCTAGAATCTATATTTATTTTGCTCATTTATTAATATATACCAATATTCAATATATTCACAATAAAAATTAATTCATTATAAATTGAAGTAACGCAAATTCTCCTGTACATAAGATGTATATCAGACGGCCAACACGTTGACCCGGTCAATGAGTTGACCAAAAAATTGTCAAAACATGTGATACGTTTTAGAGATATAAGTGATACTTTTTAATGTTACGATTGATACTGATTTGACAGTTTTTTTCTTTATTTTTTTATGTCCGATATTTTTTAATGATACAAGTGATACTTTTGGGGCTTTTGATTGATACTTTTTAGTGCTACGATTGATACTGATTTTGACGAATTTTTTAGTCAACGCATTAATCAGATCAATGCGCGTTGACTCGATCAATGCGTTAACCGTCTGATGTGCAGCTAATGCACACACGACATACCCTAGAAATAAATATGATCATATTAGTTACACAGGGGTAGAATTTACTCAGTGCGCGCACTATAATAGCAGCTGCGGATTACCCTCGACATAAAAAAAATGATCATATTAGCAAGTTTATTTGTTTTACAATTTTTTCAATAACTTTATAATCATAGTAAAAACTTTAATAAATAAAATATGAATGTGACGGAGGGAGTATTTAAATACTCAAACCACAGTAATGTTACTATTATGGCTGCGCGTGGGCCCCATAAATCGTGCTATCATATATTTATAAATAATCCCACGCTTCCTCTCCCGCAAATTTGCTCAGAGGCGGAAGAAATTAAATAAAAAAAAACATTAATTAATCGAAAAATCATTTTCCGATGAAAGCTCTGTCGCTCTCTCTCTCCCTCTCCACACCTCCTCTCCTATATAGCTCTCTCTCCTCCACCTCAAATTTCCTCGCTCCTCTACTTTCTCTCTCCTCGAGCTTCCTCGCACCGCCATATCTCCTCCACCACAATCCCATTTTCAATCCACCCAGCCACTCCATGGCTACTTGCGTACACTCATCGCGAACGAAAACCACTCCCCCTCGAACCGCTCAATCGATCGACGATCGTGTCTTCGACAGCTACGCGAAATACTGCAGACCTAATTTCGCCGACCACGTTTCTCGCGCGCCGATTCACAGGCAAGCGCAGAGTTTTGCGGAGGAGGACGACGTCGATAGGAAGCGCGACGATTTGTGGCTGCGGATGAAGGAGGAGGCCAGGTCAGATATCGACCAGGAACCCATTTTGTCGAATTACTATTTCAATTCGATCTTGTCGCATGATTCCATGGAGAGCGCCCTCGCCGGTTATCTCTCCATGAAATTGAGCAATTCCACCCTTCCTAGCGGCACGCTCTACGATCTCTTTGGGGGGATTTTGGGTGGGGATCGGGAAATTATTAGGGCAGTGGTTGATGATTTGGGGGCGGTTAAGGGGAGGGACCCTGCTTGTATCAGCTTCGTGCACTGTTTCCTGAATTTCAAAGGGTTTCTAGCGATTCAGGCGCATAGGATTGCGCACAATTTGTGGTGCAAAGGTAGGAAAGTGTTGGCTTTGATGATTCAGAGCCGCGCCTCGGAAGTTTTCGCGGTGGATATTCACCCCGGGGCGAGAATCGAGAGCGGGATTCTGCTCGATCACGCTACCGGCGTTGTGGTCGGGGAAACTGCGGTGATCGGGAACAATGTGTCGATTCTGCATAATGTGACGTTGGGGGGAACGGGTAAGGCCAGCGGCGATCGGCACCCGAAAATCGGGGACGGTGTTCTGATCGGAGCTGGGACTTGTGTTTTGGGCAATGTTAGGATTGAAGAAGGTGCTAAAATTGGTGCGGGTTCCGTCGTGCTGAAGCAGGTCCCTGCTAGAACTACCGCGGTTGGGAATCCGGCGAGATTGATCGGAGGCCGGGATAATCCGGTGAAGTTGGATAAGATGCCTAGCTTCACCATGGACCAGACGTCGTGGTCTGATTATGTGATATAGTTTTGTGTTAGTGAGAGAGTGTGTGTTGCCTTGATGTATGGTTTAGGGTTTAGAGAGAGAATCCAAGTTCTCCTATTTAGCAAGAGGGGTTTGTTCTTCTTTATTATTATATATATGTAACTCATGTCTAATGAAGTTACGGAACATTCAAGCGGTGGAGATCCCGTGTAAGGCATATCGGGTTTGAGGCCTCGTATCGGGTTGAATTCGTTATTATATATATGTAACTCATGTCTAATGAAATTATGGAACATCCAAGCTGTGCAAGGCATATCGGGTTTGAGCCCTCGTATCGGGTTGAATTCGATCTATATGTACTAGCTTTTGGTGTATGTTAGATATTGTGCGCTTATGATCCCTATTGAGGCTTTGCTAGTTCGATCAAGTTTCTTGTTGAATTGTTTTTGCTTGAAACTCATATGAAACGTGTGTGATATAATCGTATTTCACGGGCTTTTGACACCCGTTGATCTTTGCGGAATGGGCTATTTTTGGATGAATCCATCCAAGATAGATGTTACGTAGTTAGATTCTAGTAGAAGAGGTAAATCACGGTATGTATCTAAGTCGGAATCGGTCTCCACTCCATTCATTATATGAAAGCTTATTTACATCCTCATATTCCTTCATTTGATTTTTTCATGGTTAAATTTTAAGGCCTTGTTTGTTTTCATTTCATAATGGAAATTTTACACTTTTCACCATTCAAAACACCGAAAACACATTTTTTTTACTTATTTTCAATTTTTCCAATCCTATATAAAATATTCAGTCATATATATATACTCCCTCTGTTTCATTTTGTTTGTTGTTTTAGAATTTTAATCTAAAATTAACAATTAATTTTTTGGACTAATATATTCATCCCTTTTATATTACATAAAATCCTATTCACTTATATTTTCCTAAAAACTTGAAATTTTTTTCTCTCTCCATATATTTGTAAGGTTAAATTTGAGAGAGAGAGGGTGTCAAAATATATAAAACAACAAACATTTGACACAAAAGAAAAAACATAAAATAACAAATAAAACCAAACGGAGGGAGTATATATATATATATATATATATATATATATTCAGTAGCACTCATTATTTAAATATTCATCAATTCATTATAATCACACAAATATTTATCTTTTCATCTCAATCACAAATTTCAAAGTGAAAATATAATCAAACAAACATATTTTTATTTTCCAAACCTATAACTCTAAACAATCGTTCATCATAACAAAATCATTACATTTTTTCAAAAATAAATACACCTTGTAAATTATACCGAAAATACTGAAAACTAGAAATTAATGTTGGGATTAAAAATAAACAAGGCCTAAAATTCTAGAACCAACTCAAGAATTTGGGCTTACAATATCTGTCTCTTTTAGTGAGAGGCCCATTTCTCTAAGGGGATCAAACTTTCATCTAATGTTGAATGGTCTAACTCCGTTTAAAAAATTTATACCTAAATTTGTTTAATGTGTTTAAATATTTATATACGTCTAAAATTTTTTGTATTACTTTGAAATTGTGAAGACGGGATAATTACAATTTAATTCTCAATATTCGGATATTTTAAAATAAATAAATAATCACAATTTAATTCTTAACTTTTAAACATTTTAACAGAAGCGACCTAACATTTTCGACAAAAAATCATTTTAATCATTTTTTCGGTAAAAATGGCAATCCGTTATATATGCTCTCTAGCTCACTTGATAGTGTTTACATTGAAAACGTTGGATTATTTATGTTAAAATATTCAAACGTTGAGAATTAAATTGTAATTATTAAATGTGGGTTATCTCTGTTAAAATATCCAAATGTTGATAATTAAATTATAATTATTAAATTGTAAGTTTTTTTGTTAAAACTTTCAAAATTTGAAAAGTTTTTAGGCCCATTTTAATATGCATTTTAAAAAATTGTATTTGCTTAAATTAGAAACACAAGTTTTAATGTTCGCACGTAGCTTTTGAAATCTCAAGATCCATGCTAGTGTTATTAATATCATTCCACATTTTGAATGAACTGTGCACGTTTAATTTATCACAGTAATATCAAATGCTTGTTCAATATAATGGCTAGTTAGAGATAATAATAATAATAATAATAATAATAATAATAATAATAATAATAATAATAATAATAATAATAATAATGATGATGATGATGATGATGGTAATTACGATTAAATATACAAATCTTGACACAATTTACAATTTAAACACGAACTTTGAAATGTTGCAATCAAAACATAATTTTCTATTGTTTTTTTTAATAGACACCCTCGAATTTTCTAACGAACAAAAAATGGATATATAACATTAAATATTGTTAAATTGTATAGATAGTTAGCATAACCATAACATAAATTTCATTAGTACAATAAAGATTGATGTGTAATATAGTGTTTGATTTTCATATTATTGCAAATTGTGTCAATTTTGCAAAAAATAAAATAAAATAATAATAATAATAATAATAATAATAATAATAAATTTATGTTATAATTGTAAAATTTTAGAATTCGTGTCTAATTTATAATTTGTGTCAAAATTTATGTATTTAATATTTGCATCTTTAATAAACAGTTTTTAAATCCTTTTGACCTATAATAGCGTAATTTATCAATTCATGATCTGAAAGATGAAACTCAATTTAAAATTCGAAAGATTAAAATTCTCAATTCAAAATCTCAAAAATCATGAATTTTTATTTTCTTTCATTTTTAATTAATTTTATATTAATTTTCAATGAAAATTCTTTCATTAATTATCTATTAAATCTAATAAAGAAATTATTAAAATTAGTGAAAAAATTAAAAAAAAATCAAAATTCATGATTTTTTATGTTCTGGGGTGAAAATTTTCATTTTTCGAGTCTTGAATTAAGAATTTTTACCTTTTGAATCCTAAATCGATAAATTACTCATCTTTCACATCCTGATTACTGCAAGGAAGAATGATGTGTCCTGTTCCACTCATCAAGAGACCATTGTCACTCAAATAGGATGTGTAATTGTAAGCTAATAAGAATGCGTTTAGTAATTTACATGATGTGATTACCATCCAATTTACCCAAATCAGATCGTGTAATAAGTGTTTCATCTCCTATTCCAATCATTAGATTGAATGCCAGTAACTTACCTGATATGCACGATGTATGAGGATAAGCCAATAGGGCGAATTTATCTTGATTTGTCTGCTTGAATCTATCTATGGCTTTGTACTTGACATCACATTCATCACTACAAAGGTTGTGATCTAATACATAAACCAGTTTCAAAGCCCTACCTCTCCAAAAAGATATCACCAAGATTAAAAAAAATGATCATGGCTCAACTAAAGAATGCTAAATTACAACGGCAAAGTCCGGTGGTGTCGCTAATCCGTCGGTTTGGTCCACGTCGTTGCTGATGTCAGCAAGTTTCCGTAGTAGATCTTCTTGGAGGAATCATCCCAGTACGCCTTAAAAGATGAAAAGAAAAGGCACAGTTAGTAAGAGAGGTGATACCACTTTAATTTTCATACACCAACAGCTTCACCTAATAACATGAAAATTGAAATTTGTCATTTTAGGAGCCACGGGAGAGAGAGAGAACCAACCTGCCATCCAGATGGAAGGCTTTTCGAAAGTTGTATAAGATCAGGTTGCTGGTTCCCATCTGCAGAAACCTCAGGTGAACTTTGTCTGGTTTCTTTCATCTTTTCGGCTCTCTTGCGTTTTACTCGTTCTCTCCTGCGTTATAATGAACCAAGTCAAAGACGGTGGTGGTGGTGGTCGAGTCACTTGGTCAGGAACATTGAGTTCTAATAGTGAAGAGTGACCTCAGGAGTCAAGGCCTCATGAGGGTGGACATAATATTAGGTCAAGAACTTTTGATGTGTTCTTTCAATAAATGAACTTAATAGACATCTCCAGGTGGTGATATCATATTATTAGTCTTTTTAAGGAAAATTTCAAGCACTTCTGAGCAGGCTAGATACTATATAAATCCAGAAGAGCAAGGACCGTACCAATCACCACCCAGCGGCTGAAAATTAGCATTATCTTTAGCCTCGCCACTGGCAATCTGTTTCGCACGCCATTGCTGCAATTGAACGAGCTTGAGTAAGTTTGAGAAACAGAGGAGAAATATTGCAGAAAAGAAATGTCAAAAAAGTCAAACCTCTATTTCCCTTTTACGTTTCTTCTCTAATAATTCATAAGCATCTTCAGGTTCTTCGACCTCTTCATGCAACTCCTCTTTTGCAGCATTCCACTGATAAGAAGGTACAAGAAGAATTTTAACACATAGCTACAAAATGGAGCAAAAGTGATAATCATCTAGCCCCAATCAGAAGGGGAGTTGGCATTAACCTTGTCCACCAAGCTAGAGACCTTCTTGTTAGATCTCAATGTGGAGACCACTGCAACTGTTCGCTTCTTTGTACGTGAAACTGTCAAGATGAAAACAAAATCATGTAAATCAGATTGTTGTTGCTACTAAAAGAACGGATAACCTACTATTAATTTCAATGAAATCGAGCTAGAAGTTCTCTGTGCACAACTTCAATAACAACAATGATTGAAAAAAGTATTTGCTTTCTGTATGAAAGTTGACATGCTAAATACAGTAACTTGCATTCTCCAAAATAAAGGAACTCTTCAGTCATTACCCTTAGGTTGAGGCTTCAACGCAGCTGCGGCGGCGGCGGCGGCAGCAGCAGCAGCAGAAGAAACAGAAGCAGTGGCACCAGATGTTGAGGAGGCGGGATCAACATTTGCCATCGAAGAAGTTGCTGGAGAGTGGCGGGCTTCAGGGACCTCTGGAGGAGCTAACGCAGTGCCATGGAAAGACTTATCAATATTGAAGTTCTTCTTCAGCAACAAATCAGAACCAGCTTCAGGACGAGAATCCAAAGATCCTGCTGCACCAGTCTCTTCAGAAGCAGGTTCCCCTTTAGCACCTGAAGACTCAGTTGTGCTATGCATCAATGGCACCGGATTCACAGTTCCATTTTGAAGGCCATAATACGATGTAGGTTCAACAGGGTTGATTATTGCAGGTGCGAGAGGATACATATTTGGACCCGCTTCATAATAATGGGGTACATGGGAAAGGGCTACTTGCCCTCCCTCAGCATGCGTATAGAGGGTACTACCAGGTACTTCAGTTTGCACATAATATTCAAGACCAGGGCCAGGATATGACAGTGTGTACTCTCCTGAATATGGAATAACTTGAACCGAGCTTACATTTGACATAGGATATGAAGTTGCTGGAGGGTCATCAGGAGGCAGTGGTGGAAAAGGCTCATCATCAGGAGGCAGTGGAGGAAAAGGTTCATCATCAGGAGGTGGTGGGGGGATCCACTCTTCGTCAGAAGGAACACTAACCTGCCCTGGCACTTTAGGTTCCTGGTTTGAAACCATACACTGCACATCCAATGGCTCCACCGAGACATGATAATGAGCACCTGAAGCACCAGCATGAGGTGACATAATCGATGATGTATCTTCAACTTCCATATCTACATCCATATCAACATCGTCCACAGAATGAAGAGCAGGTCCAGGATTTAATTCACTTCCGTTTCCAGTTACAGTTATTTCACTTTTTTTACTAAGATCATTACCAGGATGGGCACCAGAATATGATTCCGTGGTGGGACCATCATCATGAGCTTCCAATATTGACTTCTCAGTGGTCTCCCCAACATGCGATTTCAAAGTAGAAAGCAGTTCCTTTGTTTCCCTAGAACCAATTTCAATGTCATCACCTGTGCCTTCTGGTAATTCCAGTGCAGCCTCAAATCCACCCTTGGAGACTGGATTCACTTGTTGAATGAGACCATCTATGGTAGCTTCAAGTCGTTTCAGCTGAGCCTCAGAATGCAACCAAAAGGGAAGCAGAGGTGATTCATAGGATGATAATGCCTTGATGTCAGCCAGTCTGATCTCGATTTCCAAACTGCACTTTGATTTAAGATCATGGCCTTCCAGATAGCAGTTCAAACTGAATCGCAGAAGAAAAAATCAGTGACAAGGAGGGGGAAGAGCAGGAGTAAGAAAAGCATGTCATATGTAGAGAGCAATAAAATCCTTATGGTCACCACTATGTAATGTACATGGAATCAATGACGAACAAACTAAGAAGTAAAAACCAACAAGAAGCTGAATGTATCTTACCCTTTCACGGAGTTAAGTCTCTCTAACAGGCTTTCGCAGTGCTTTATCAGCTGCAAAGAAAGATCAGCAGCACTATTACTTTCTATAGAATGTCTACCAAGCAAGGAAGTCCCATTATCTTGGTTTACTTCTGTATCCCCTTCCTTGACTTTAATTGTATCACTTCTACATCGATCCTTTTTTGTGCCTGAATCAACACTGCCACTGGTTTCTGAATTAACCTTGACACTGAGTTCTCTAGTGGCGAAATCATCTTCTGTCGTGCCCAAGGGTGTACTCGATTGGTATGTGCCCATGAGAGCATCTGTTTTTCCTGCAGTGTCTCTGATGATTTCCTCTGCAGACATTTCAACAGTTTGTTGAACCAAAACATCAGGTACTTCCCATGAAGTTTCACCCGTCGTAACATTCCAATAGTAATATTGATTACTCTCTTCATGCAACACCATCTTCCAGCCTGAGCTTACATCTCCAATAAGGTGCTCATTAAGTGCAGGCTGTGCATCAGAGTTTGTAGATTCCTTCATTTTATTTGTTTGCTTCTGCATATCATAAGAATCAATCTCTCCCATGCTCTCTTTCTGAGGTTTATCTGAAGGACTCTGAGAATCAGCAGAAGTGTTATCCATCAAAAGCTCTTCCACCTCTCCAATGGAATCTATTTCGTTATCAGTTTCAGCCGATCCAGCTTTTTTTGCAGCAGCAGCCTTTGACTGAGAAGTAAAGAGAAAGATTTAGTGAATGAAAGGAGGCAACAGTCTCCAGGAGAAAGGAGCAGTATTTAAGTAAACCAAAGTTCTACAGCACGTTTCACTCAGCAGTTAACAGTTTGTAGAAACACCTGCTCATCCTTGCCAATGGATGCATCCTCTGCGGTTGCATCATTTTGAACTTCATTTGAATCTCCATCCAACTCTTCATCACTGTATTGTTCAAGCAGTAGGAGTGGATTCTGAGGCTGTTTTCCTGTGGACAAGATACTACAATGTCAATCACTGACAAAACCTAAATATAATAGCTTACGCACCAAGCTGTGAACACAAAAATGCAGTTTCGTGAGTGAGATTTAAGAATATTATTCATCAGCACAACATTAAAAATATAATTTAACATCAAGGGCAAAGGTTTAGAGCATCAGCAATGCCATCAAACCTGTCGCAGAAATTTTAAACCGTCAGTACGGCCAAAAGGAAATTAAGTCAAAGACATACGAACCGAATCAGCCAAAATCTCCTGGCGACCTCCAAACTGCCTTTGATGCTGCCAAAATAAGTTCAAGACAGGCGGACAGTTTACACAGTAATGCACTGTGGCAGGGGGCGGATGAAGTCTGATAACCAATTGATTGTTCCCAATACCACAGCCACCCTACAGGCTGAACACAAAATTTTCGAGGGTGCAAATAACATGTCTTGTACAAAAAAACCCAACAATTTCCACCAAAATTATGCGGTCACATCATGTCTTCTCTACAAAGAGCAGTCCTTTGAAGAAAACTGACGGAACCCACCTGAAGATGAGGGTGAATCGGGAAACTGGGCATGACTTTTGGAGTCACCGTCCCCTCCAACTTCTTCCTGAGTAGAGGATCCACCCAAATCTCCTACGGAAGTTCATGGACAAATAGCAAGTAAGCTATATTTACATGAACAATCAAGCATGCATGTTTCGCAGATATTCTAATTTCAAAACCCAATACAAAAATTACCAAAAAACAAACAAATATGATTCCCATACAGTTTATGGTTGCACAGACTAAAATCCGCCAAAATTCCAAAACCCGGCACTTTCAATATCTTAAAACCCCCCAAAACTAACAATCATACGTAAACGAGAATACAACGTACCGGAGGGTTCCGCAAACAGATCGAGTTTAACTCTACGACCGGCGTTGCTCATGGCGGCGATCCGACGCTCTTTTCGCCTCCCCATCCGGATATCGATTCGATGAGCTGCGAAAATCGACGAGGAAATTTACCGAACTTCAAATCGAACAACACGAATAGGTATCGTATGAAAATATTTATGATTGATATGAACCCTAGAGAGCTCGTGCGGAATAGGAAATGGAATCTGAATATCAAAACAGTTTGGGGGCTTGTCGAAATTGTCTAATTTTATATAATGGGTTAGCTGTCAGATGCAAAATGGGCCGGTTCATGCCTATCCAAAGGCGGCCCAACTACTCATTCATTCAATAAATATTGTTAACAAACGAGCTATTCGTGAGCTACTCGAATTTCCAGCTCGATAAAAATTCATTCAAACTCGTTTAGTAAATCTCGTTAACTAAAAAAGCTCAATTTGAACTTGACAATACTCGGCTCGTTAGCTTGTGAGTAAACTCGTTAAGTGAGTTAATTTGTAAACATAGTATTATTAGCTTGATAAAAACGTATAATTTTTGTACTTTAATGAGTAATGAGTTAAGTGTCTAATTAACTTTATTTATTGTAAGAAATGTATGAATTGTAATAAATATGGTATTTTTTGTGAATAGAATAATTTATTTTTGAAAGAAAATAAGGGTGATTCTATTTACATCATCATATTTTCATTACACACCGCAAAAAAAATGCAAAAATAATATTTTTTAAATTATTGAAATAACCTTTTTTTCCTTTCACACACCACAAAATAAACAATAAAATAAATGTAAAAAAAAACACATAAAACAAAAAATCTGCATCATCTTCCCCACGCCATTGCCTCTCCTCTCTCAGAAAAATATGCAGATTCCGGCAACCGCCTCAAAAAAATATGCAAATTCCGGCAACCGCCATCGACAGCCTCCATCCATTTTTTCCCCATCCTTAGTTTCAACTCCACTCCACAAGCTCTCAAATACTTCCAAATTCATCAAAATTGGAAAACCACTCACAAGATTACTCATTTGGACAGTTTTATCATCGAAAACTGCTCCATCGAAAACCTCTATCGCCGGAAATGGATTCAAAAAATTCAATTTGAATCCCTTCACATAGATTCAAAAATTATTTTTCAAAAGAACAATGCATTATTCGAATATTTATTTCTTAATAATGATTTAAAAATTGATTTCCAAACATCCGTGAATAAATTCGAAAACTATTTGTCGATTCACCAATGTGTCATTCAAAAATTAGTTTAAAAACCTGTTTATATAGGTTTGGAAATCCATTTGTCAAATCCCTAAGTTTAAAGGTAGAAGACGGAAGAAGAAAGAAGGGGAAGGTGACACTGTTGAGGAAAAAAGAAAGCGTGGCAGCCATGGAAAAGGAAAGAACGAGGATCGAGAAGAAGGTGATAATGGTTTTGGTATTTTTGGAGAAAGTGGGTGCAGCGACAACAGCTTTTCGGAGCAAGGGGCGGCGACGGGAGGCTGTAGAGATGGAGGCGGCGAGCTGTGGGAGGAAAGAGAAGAACTGTTCTCTCTCTTCTTTATTTTTTTAATTATTTTTTAATTATAATTCTTTTTTGTTGTTTTGTTTTAAAAGTTAAAGTTAAATTCTAGTTTTTTATTTTTGTAACTTGAGGGGTATAATAACCCTTTAGTGTGATGTGTAAATAAAAAATGAAAAAAATAAGAATTTTTGTGGTGTGTAAAGTAATTGTGGTGTGAAAAGAAAATTTGATGGTGTAAATAGAATCACCCAGAAAATAATGGACATTT
Organism: Perilla frutescens; assembly: GCA_026008535.1. Lineage (NCBI taxonomy): Eukaryota > Viridiplantae > Streptophyta > Magnoliopsida > Lamiales > Lamiaceae > Perilla > Perilla frutescens. The sequence goes on along the minus strand of BRKX01000022.1, from coordinate 1,120,513 downwards.
AAATTTAAATTTAGAAAACTCGTTTATGATCAAATAAACTCGTGAGCTTCAAAGTATTCAATAAATACAGCTCAAAGCTCGACTCGAAAATAAACAAGTCAAGCTCAATATTCGACTACACCTATCTCTAAATAATTGTAGAGATTTTATAGTTCTTCATTTTGCAATCTATACATATATTAAGGCAAAATCGTAGGGGCAAAATTGTAATTAAAAAATACCAGAAAATAATTGTACAAAATAAATTAACACCAAAACTTTTTCAAGTGGTCAACTTAGCTTAATTGGCAGCTGATTGTTTTCCGAAGATGAAGGTTCCGTGTTCAGTACACCAATATTGCATGCCACAGTAATTGTTTGTTTTTTCCTTTTTTTTTAACTCTTGCCAGTCTCCTGCGCCCAATTTAAAACTCTTCAGATATAGTTTTCTTTTCTTCAATCCTCAACGCATCATTTCTTCTTCTTTTTTTTTTTCTGGAAAAACTCTTCAGATATAATTTTTGCAACCCCTGCCTATTTATTATTGAAAAACTCTTCAGATTAGATATAGTTTTCATTTCATCAATTGACAATTGCCACAGCCGCCTATTTATTTTTGAAAAACTCTTCACATTTCTTTATGTTTAATAATTTTCGTTGTATTAACTGTGGCTGCCGAAAAATGAAAAGTCTTTTGCCATTGCATAAAATGACATCTATCTCTCACAAATCCGATTATCAATCGCCACTTTCTTTCAATTCTCTATTTCAATTTCGTTATTCTTTTTTTAATTTTTTTGTGAATTTGTGAATTCAATTTTGTTTGGGGATTTGCAGGAATGAGCAGCTTTGACAATGTTGATAACCGAGTTTTTCCGGCAATAAAGTGTTTGTGTGGCGGAGAGACGAGCGTTTGCAGCTTTGATAATATTGATAACTGAGTTTTTCCCGCAATGAAGTGTTTGTACGGCAGAGAGACAAGCATCTATCTCTCACCTTCAACACCTCCTAACGACTTATGTGATTTTGATTTTGAGTTTTAATTTAATTTTGGTATAAAATGTTTTTAGACATTCTACTTGCGCTTTGATGGCTCACTCTTAGTTCATTGAGGATTCTGTATTGTGTTGAGCATTTTGATTATAGATTTCACTTTTGATATAATTGTGATCCATATTTAATCGGAGTATTACTTTCTACATGCTTTTTATCATTTTATTTTTATTTAATTATTTTTCAAATTTTTTAATGTTTAAACTTTTTATTTTATTAAATTCTTTTGTGTTTACCAATTTGTTTATGAAATTTATCATAATAAACTATATAAGTTCGATTTTTAATAATTTATAGTGGGATCGATCAAGTGAAAAATTTTGTGGCCAAATAAACTTTATGCTCAATCATAGCATTTTCTTATGTAAATTTTTATTTTTGCCTATTTACGTATATTTAACATTTCTATTTTTTGTTTAAATAATATAAATGTTCACTTTTAATTAATCAAAATATAAAAATTTATACTGTCAATTCAAATCACAGTAGTATAAAAGAAAGTTTGTGTACTGCACAATTATGTCCGTTGAATTATTGTTTATATTAATGAAATGTATAGTGAGTTTTTTTTAATCTATTTAAACTTTAATTTGTTATACGTTTGTCTCACACGCTTATATATGTGTGTATTGCAAATACATATATAAATATGGTCAAGTTTTGTTTTTAGCTTTTTAATTATTATAAAATAAAATAGTACCGAGCATCGCTTGGGAGACATACTAGTTTTGTATTATAGTAGATCCAAATTCACATTAAATGTAAAACTAAGGTGATCTTTGCAATTGTATAGCTGATAATATTTGTCTGTGTAGGTAGAGTTGTCAACTAGGCTGGGCGACCTAGGCCCGAGTGGGCTTTGATTTGAATTTTTAAATACTGACATTAATTTATATAATTGTATTTAGTGAATTTATTTATCATTTATATGACATGATACGATTAGTAATATGATTTTATGGTATTAAATTTTGAAATTATAGTATGTTAAAACATTTTTATGTATGGTCAAATAAATTAATAAATTAAACTAAGATGGGCCTAAAGTGAGCTTGAGACGGGCTTGGGCAGGGCCTTTGGTGGGCCTGAGCTGGGTTTCAAAAAAGGGCCCATGTGAGCCAATTTCGTCAAAGCAAACCCAGCCCACTTAGCCCGTGATTTTCATGGGCCGGGCTAAGTCGGCTCATAGCAGGCTTGGGTCGAGCTGGGTTGGGTCATCCCGACCCATTTGACAACTCTAGGTGTAGGGTTTTATTTAATCTAGAGCAAATTCAATTCTAAATGAATAAATTGAAATTCTCATTCACGGGTAAATTATACTACCTTCGTTTCGAAATATTTGTTATTGTGTTTTTTTATTTGGAATTAAGAATTAATTTTATGGACAAATATACCCTTCCCTCACATATGTCATAAAATCTAATTCATCTATATTTTCCTAAAAAATAACAATATTTTTTCTCTCCATATATTTTTCTCTCTCCATATATTATAGGTAAGTTAGAATCAATAAATCTTGTAGGATTTGAGAGGGTTAAAATTGGGAGAGAGAATGTCAAATTATATAAAACAACAAACATTTTGAAACAAATAAAAAAATATAAAACAACAAACATTTCGAAACGGGGGTAATATTAGGTAATCCTAGTACTTTATAACTTACAAGTCTCTAATATTCTTAAGTAGTAGAATTAATAGTTATTAGAAGTGTCAAAATTGACCTGATTTAATTTGATTTTGGGCCCCAATTTTATATGCCCGAAATATTTTAATATCGGCCGGGCCAATCCGAAAAAAACATTGTACTAAATGAGTTGGGTTGCTCAATAAAATAATAAAAACTAAACCCTCGGCCTGGCTGACCATTAACTCTTATGCCCAAAATATTTCGGGTTGGACTTCTCATCAAATTTGGCCTGTGGGCTATGGTCAGCCCGACTCATTTCACAGCTCGGATAGTCATAGAGACAAAAATTATAACCTTAAAAAGTATAATACCAACATGCGTAATTGACATATTTGTGTTGTTAGTGATGAAAACTAAACCAAATAATATAAAACTCACTCGTGATCATTGATATAAAAATATAAAATTAATCAACTTTAATGTGTACTCATCTCGACTAAAATATTTAAACTCGACTCAATAAACTATCAATCAAGTTTAAGCATAATTTTTATTGCTCCATATAATTTCAAGCCTGCGGAGCCATGGGGCGGGGCCCGACCCGATGATAATGGTATGGAATCTGTTGGTTTGGGCGTCGTTCTCACTTCTCAATTCCTCATCCGATTTTCATTCTTATCTCAAACAATGGAAGCTCCCGCGTTTCGACCTCGTCTCCTCTCTCCACTCCTCTCCGCCTTTACCAGGTTAAATTCTGCTCCGATCACTTCGATTTTTTATTTATTTTTTGCATAATTTTCAATTTTCGTTTTACCATTTGTGTATATGATGTCAGTGAATTGCATTTATTCAGCTGCAAATGCTCGGGATTATAGCTCTTTTGTTAAAATTACAGTTGATAATATACAAGGTTTGCGAATCAAAATAATTTCATAGTAATGACAGTCCTCTGCCTAGATGATATGTGTGTTTATTGGGGAATAAATTTCCTGTGCATCCTTTCAATATATTTCGGCAGTTAAGTTGTTAATTTCATGATAAAAAAAAATTTGCGCCATTTTCTGCGTATGATAGTTATTGACAGTATTGTTAGGTAAAATTGAATTTGATAAAATGTGAATTTGTAGCTCTTAGCATCTAGGGTGATCATCGAATTTTTTATATATAATTAGTGAATATTTATTAATTTATCAGTATCATTTTGAAATTGGGGGAGAAATGGACTGGGGATCGAACCCTCGTGCGAAACGGACAAGAGGGGCGAGTGATACTACTTAGCTACAAGGCTAGCGATTTACTTGCAAATACTCAAGTGATGATTTGGTTTAGTATACATGTATTTGCTAACTTTTTTTTTGGAATGATGTTTTGGAGTCATATGCTGAGTATAAGATGCCAAATATTGGTCATATATTGAAGACTACAGTATTAGGGAAACTAAGGAAGTGAAGGTTTATGTGCAAAAGAAGTTGGAGGATGGATATCCATACCAGTTTGTAGTAGATAAGGTATCAAGAAGAGCGATTTTGCAGCTCGTTGGAGTTAATGTGATCCTTGGAAATGGATGTACTGCTGTTGCTGCCCCAATGCAGGAGATGAAGGAACCGGATGTTCTCAGGTGAAATCTTCTTGGACTTGTTTTCTTCTTTTATACGCGCTGGAGTTGTTTCTTACACGTGATGGCTGCTCCGGTTTTGAAGTATCCAGGACACTAAAGCTTCCCAGCGGAGTGATAATACAAGGTAAATTCGGGAGTGTAGTTTGGTATATCTCGGGGATAAAATAAACTCACACTTGTGTGTTGGCATTGCTTAAGTGTTTTCAAGCTATATCCTAAATGCATCGGTCGGAGAAGTTGATTGGACTTTTAGGTAGTTTCATAACTGTGCTTAATTTGATGTAGAACATGTTTACTTGTTATTAATCACGGTGACCCAGACTCCCAGCACATGCATGTACCTCCCTTCAGCTTATCAAAAGATTCTTAATTAAACATTTGGTTATGTTTTACTATTTCAATATTTTCCTTGATGATTGTAGCTCCCATCATGCACATTAGTTCGGTTATTTATGATCTCTTATAACTTTTTCTTGCTATATTTCGAAGATATAGTTGAAGGACAAGGGCAAGAAGCTCGTGAAGAAGATATCGTGGAATTCAATTATGTATGTCGGCGGTCAAATGGATATTTTGTTCACAGGTATTATCAAATGGTGTGCTTGGAAGTTCTGGGTGGATGGGATCCATATTCCATGCAAAAAAATAAAAATAAAAATTGCTAAATTACAAATTTTTTGTTCGTTTTTATTTATCTGTGAGAGTTCTCTTTTGTTTGTCCAATAATGGTGATTTTTGTCTCGTTACACAAGTAATGGTTCTTAACATTGAAGCCATATATTTTCCACACGTAGCACTGTCAATCAGTTCAGCGGAGAGAGTTCTCCAGTCATACTTCGTCTGGATGAAGTGCAGGTATGAATACTCGATTTTTTTAGGAGAAGTTAATCACTTGAAGATGCTGTAATGCTGTTGCACACTAATCATACCGGTCCCTTCTTTGTTGATTCATTTAAATTTGATTTTCTTTGGGAAATGACAGATGATAAAAGGTCTCAAGGAGGTTCTGACTGGCATGAAGATTGGAGGTTGGTTCAAAATTCCTTTTCCTATAATATATAAAGCTGCATTAAGTGATACTTTCTTCTAGGAAGAGTATATCGACTGCCTGAACTTGTTTCGACATACTTCAGGGAAGCGACGTGCTTTAATACCTCCTTCTGTGGGATATATTAGCGAAGCTTTACAACCAGTTCCTGAAGAGGTCCTCTTTTCGTCATTCAATCTGTCTCGTTTCTTTAACTGCACATTCTTTAGGCTGTCCATGGTCGCGTTAGCCTTACATGCAACTCGAAATCTATCTGATATGTGATTTTGCCCTTGTCATTCGGTTGCAGTTTGGTCCTCGTCGAAGCCTTCTATCTCATGCCAAGGAGCCTCTAATTTTCGAAGTCCAGCTCTTGAAAGTTCTTTGAATTCTTTTTCCAGATTTGCATGATTTTATAAATCATACTGAAAATGGAATTGATGGAGACATTGGGAGCTCTTGTGATTTCATCTCGTTTCCCCTGCACATTCTTGTTTTAGCCATTCATGTTCATTTTTAGGCATCAATCAATGTGTAAATTTCTGTATCTACAACTTGTTTCTGGCCGCCGAAGATGGAAATGATCGATATTTCTTACGTAACATTATCTTCTGCGTGGTTTGAGAGTTGTTACACAGGAACGAGATTTGCTCACAGAGTACTATCGGGTAGTGACTTGAGGTTTTATGTTGGTTTTACAAAATTAAAGAAGCTCAAAACTTTGTGAAACTATATTTTATTTCATAACTAACATAACTAACTTCATTTTAAGATGGTAGCATCTTTAAGAAGAAAAAAAAAGATCATTATTCACATGTCAACGAATTTTTTTACCCAGGTTTCTTGAATATATATATATATACATAGGGTTGGGTTCAGGTGAGAAAAGATCTTGGTGTGAGAAATGAGAAAAATGCTTATCCTATTCTATTTTATTGCTTAATTGCCATAATTTTATTGCTTAAATACTTTATTGCTTAATTGCTATAATTTCATTGCATACGTGGGAGAAAATAATTATGCAATAAAATTATACCTATTAAGCAATAAATTACAATAAGAAAAACATTTTCTCATTTCTCACACCAACAAATATTTCTCATCTGAACCAAAATCTATATACATATATATATATATATATATATATATATATTCTCTCGAAATGACGTACAAATGGTGTTAAAAAAATTAAATATTATATTCTAAATTATGCTCCTATTTTAAAATATATTCCAATATAAAATTTGTATATTTTTAAAATATGGATATAGCTGGGAATGTTTGATGTATTTAGATTTTAAAAAAGAATTAATTGCCAAAACAATCACCACTTTTTGAAAGATTTTGTAATTAAACATGACTTTTTAAACGGTGTTATAATAACTCAATATTTTGATTTGTAATAAATTTAATATTTTTAATTTGTTTCCGATGATCGAAATTATGACATGATAATAATTTTTTCAGGTTAACAGATTAATTTGATTTACGGGTGTTGAAAATGACGATTTTTATTTTCGAATGCTAGTTTTTCAATCGCCAAAATTTTATAAAGGTATCTATTTTGCTACAAATTAAAAGTTGTGTTATTATTGCAACATTCTAAAACACACGTTTAAATTACAAATTCGTTCAAAGGCAGTGAATTTGATCGTAGTTAACCTTAGAAAAATATAGCATTATTATGAACAATGATTCTTGCTTAACAACTACGATTGAATGATTTGAAAAAAAAAGAAGAAAGAAAACAAGAAAAAAAACAGCAGCAACAACTACGATTGGCAGTGGTTTAAGTTTGACGAAGGGTTTTGATTTTTTCTTCAATTCTTTGTTGCCTAAACAGAAAAGGAGATTACAGTTTTCAATTAATCAGTAGCAAATCCAAAAGGATTGTTAACTAAGAAAAATGCAGAATTGGTTTTCCGGCGGCGTTAGTGATAATGGAAATTCTCCTCAGCCGACGGCGGTGCCTGCGTCTTCATCTCTACTCGCAGATTGGAATTCGTACGCCGCCGCTAGATCTTCCGAGGAGACCAACAGCGGCGGCTCCCTCGCCGGCGTATTCGATATCGAAGCCGCTGTTAGGTCCGCCAACGACACCGTTTCCGGCACTTTCAATGTGTAAGATTTAGATCTTATCTTAATCACCCAATTTTTATGAGATTCGTGCTGTTATTCATATCAGTGCAATGATTTACTAGCAGAGGTAATTGAATGGGGAAATTATGTCTATAGATAAACGACGGATGCAAAGTTTGTTAAGTTTAGGTTCTGAAACACGAAGATATTAAATCCAAAGTAGTTTTGCTGTTAGTTTGAGGTTACATCATGAATAACATTTACAATTCAGTTTCCCAGCTGATATGAGAAAGTATAGACTTGCCAGGTTAACGAAGAAGCGTTGTAGAATTTTCTGAATAACTGCTGAAATCATGGGGTTGAATATTTTGTCTATGATTATCAAGGAGGATGAAGTGTATATGTTGGCTTTTGAATGTTGTTCAAGATTTTCGAATCGGATTATGCAGCTATTAATGTTATAATGTCTAGCATCTATAAGGTAGTGATGATTTAGCAGAATCTCTCGTCTTTGATAAGCAACCTCTGCTGTTAGAACTTAGAAGCCTGTTCATGAAGCCTTTCTGATCATTGTTGTCTGCTGATGCTTTATGTTAGTCAGTTCACGAGGATTAGCTTGTATTTATCCATGTTCCTGTAGTTCGATATTAGCCCAATTTTCAACATAAGATCATCTAAAAGACATTAAACTAAAAGAATACTTTGTTCATTAAGGAATCATGATCTCTTGGGCTTTGGCATCAAGGGGGGATTTCTTACCAAATTTCCCAATCTGCCGTGATTTACAATCCTAATTGTTGCACCTAAAGCTAGGGTCACTTTCGACCCAGATCACTTGGGTGCGCAGTCTGAATCACTCAAATAGGTGGACCACTTTTTAGGGAGAGTTGGCCGGGTTATGGAATATGGATGGTCTCGTTAATGTGTTGGCTGCTGTATAGCTAAAATGTGTTGGTCTTTTTAAGGTTTCATGCTCAATAACTTCATAAAGACAGTTTCGAGAATTCAAAAGCCCATTCTTATGAAGAAGCTTTATTAACGCATGCAGTCTCTCCAGTATTTCATATTTTGCAGCCTGCTTCATTGCATTTCCAACTTTTAAGCTTATGTTTTTCCATTTCCAACTTATTATAAGTTTAAGCAAACATAAGTTTTTTTTAATTATTATTATATGCATTCCTCTATTGCCTTACCGATCCCTTAACCCCAGATTATACCACAATCCTGGTGACTAATGAATATTAATTTACATATTCTGGAAGCATTTGATTTTCAATAAAGGTTTCTTAAATTGTTTTTTTCATTAGAATTTTGCCTCTACCTAATCCTTCTTCCTCAATCTAATATGTAACAAGATTCATTTGCTCCCAATCAGTCAACTAACTTGAACACAAACACCAGCACAAGAAGAAGTTATGCATTAAGATAATAGGTAACTTTATAACGTAACCTATCAAAAAGTTCAAAAGAAGATGGAAAAACTCAGAACCTAAAAAGACTTTTCGGGGATGCGTATGAGGAAGATTGACATAATGACTCACCACTTGTTTATGGTGAAAGGAGTTGAAGCTAGAGTGAGTGGCTCACATTGTAAGTTGTTCAATGGCTAAGTGAGACATGTTTAAGGTGTGACTGTTTAATTCATTGAATAGATCAGATCTGGATTACATAGTTCCAGTTGGATTCTTGAACTTTGAAGGGAATTCTATATACCTTTTATAGCAAATTAGTGAGGAATACATGTTTTTTATGCAATGATAAACACCTCTGTATATTTGTCCGCTCATTTATCTTTTAATTTAAAAATGCTCTCTTGTACGGTCTGTATCCTACAATATGTGCCAAGGTTACAATTAAGATGAGGAAAAACAAGGATCTGGGTATATTGTATCTTTTCCTTTGTCTCCAATCACCATCTAGATTCTTTTTGTTATGGCTCAATTATATTAGTAGATTGTTCATTTGCTTGGATACCTCTTGCATATACCTTTGCCGTCTTAAGGTGCAATGCTCTTGTCCAGGGTTTCCAAAGGAGTGAGAGAGTTACCAGGAAATTTGCAGTCTGCCACAAGCAGCATCCCTTCTGGGAAAGCACTCGTGTATTTTGGAATGCTACTAGCAAGTGGAGTTTTCTTTGTATTTATAGCCTTCACTCTATTTCTTCCGGTGATCGTTCTGGTGCCCCAGAAATTTGCTCTCTGTTTTACTGCTGGGTGTGCCTTCATAATTGGGTCTTTTTTTGCCCTTAGAGGCCCGAAGAATCAGTTCAACCACATGTCATCGAAGGAGGTATCAGATGACTTCTACTGGATAAATTTTTACACTCTCTTTCCAGGCGTGCAGCTTCTCTAACAATTTACATCTCATGTTTTTCCATCAGAGGCTTCCTTTCACATTAGGGTTCATCGGCAGCATGATGGGGACGATTTACGTCTCTATGGTGCTTCACAGCTATATTCTATCTGTGTTGTTTTCTGTTCTTCAGGTATTAACTATTAAGATTCTCTTTCGGAATTGTTTGGTAGTTAGATTCTATAAAATGAAAGAGATGATGAAGTTGATGAATTATTGTAGGTCATGGCGCTAGCTTACTATGCCATCTCTTACTTCCCTGGTGGATCAGCTGGGCTTAAGTTCCTTTCATCATCATTGATGAGCTCCATTATGAAGTGCTTTGGCAGGTGACACCGACGTGTCTATGATGCTCAACACACGTCGTGTTGTCCTATACAGACATCACTCGTGGTGGTTCGATTATGCTTCGGAAGTTCACCAAAGTACGGAGAATGCCTACACTTGAAAGCCTTGGGTCCTCGACCACGACTTCCCCTGCACACCATTGTGAATTCTTGTCAAAATCGAAAAATTAATCTCAGATCATAGCCAAATTCTTGTCAAAATTGTAGTAGGTATAGTATTTGAAGCTGGGCATGGTTCATCTATGTGAGCATGTTTCCTTAAATCTTTTCTCTGAATGTTTGAGGAAGAGAACATTGTGAATTCTTGAACATTTTCGAGCTCTGTTTTCCCTAATTGCATTTGGGCAAACTTTCACTAGCAAACTCTGTTTTACGAATTAGTCATGAATTGTTACTTTATCAAAATGAATTTTCAATAGGATTAATAGCTGAATCTAATACAATGTTTGCACCATTTTGCAATTTTCGCACAACGTTCAAAAATTTGCAATTCTTATGACAACTGTTAATATTTTTGCAATTGTAACATCCAAAATATTAATCCGACATAAAATAACGTTTTATGGAGATGAAACTGATGTAGAATCTTGTTGTATATAATGAATTTATATAATGACGTCGTTTAGGTAGCTGAAAATAACAATAAATTTGGATTACAAATCGGGCACGTATGATAAATCTGCCGGATTAATATTAGGGATGTTATAATTACAAAAATACTAAAAATTGATGATATGAATTGCAAATTTTTAAAAGTTTTGTGAAAATTATAAAATGGTGTTAATTTTGTGATAAATTCTGCAATTAACTCTTTTCATTATAGTCATATCACAAGAAATTTGAACTACTAGTTGCAACCACTATTTTTCAATGGGCTTGACAATACTCCATTAATGGTATAAATGAATTCTTTGGCCCACTTCATTAACAGAAAAGGTCATAAAGAAGTTGGTGATTCAGTTCGGCCCAATTATTTGTTTTGCATTTATTTATTTATTTTTTTTAAGAAAAGAAAAAAAGAAAAAGAAAAAGACATTCATTTAAATTTCTCTTCAATTTCCTTATCTTCTTAGATAGGGCTGAAAATCAAACCAAATAGTTCAATATTCGACTCGTGTTCATTCGTTAAAGCTCGTTTGAGCTCGATTCGATAAGGATATCAAACAAGCTTGAACACAATTTTGTGTTCGATAAGATTTAAAGCTCGGCTCGAACTCAAGCTCGATAAGTAAAAACTGAACAAACATATGTGAAAACATCTAACTATCGATACAATTTCAAACAAATTTGAATATATATATGTTCGTGTTCAACTCGACTCATTTACGGCCCTACTCTGAAGTGAACGGCCTATTAGTATAATAACATTTTAAAGTAAAAGGAGCAAGCAGACTCAATTTGACACCTAGAAAATCATGTAAAGACGTGACGGTTTGTGATTTTGGTAAAGGTTAAAAAAGCTTCTTTGTAATAGTGCAGACTTTAAGAGATTATTAATTCTTTTTTTTTTCTCCACTTTCTATAATCACTTAAATAATTTGCTAAAGGAGGGGTTTAGTGAAGCATAATCCAGAAATTAAGGAAAGATAATGACATCTGCCTCAAAAGGGGACAATGATTTCTTATAATAAACCAATTTCTTATACATAAATCATGAGATAAGCCGATCGTTGAATGATAATTGTCAAGTTTTTAATCGTGATCAAACATCAAGAGTTGAAGAAACATAGAATCAATCAGCTAATATGAACAAATTATTAAAGTCAAAATAGTATTCAAACTTTGATTAGGTAATCACAAATCAAGGTTAAACATTTCTCATTTAAAGAATTGTCAATTTAGAACCAAAAAGACGGGTAATATTTGAATTCAAGATCCGAAAGATGAAAATTATCAATTCAGGAGCTGGAAAATGATAATTGTCAATTTAGGACCTCGACAATCATCAATTTTGATTTTTCACTTCTTTTTATTTCTCTAATTATTTTTATATTAATTTTAACGAAACTTCCTTTATTAATTAACTAATAAATATAGTAAATAAATTATTAAAAAAATATTAAAAAATAAAAGAAATCGAAATACATCATTTTTGAGGTTCTAAATTGACAATTATCATCTTTTAGATCCTGAATTTATAATTTTTATCTTTCGGGTCTTGAATTAATATATTATCCATCTTTCAGGTCCTAAATTGACGTGCATTGCGTTGCTTACGTTGTGCACAAAATTTGTTGTCCTAATTATTTTTCAATCTCTTAGGCCGGTAGGCTCAATTCTACTATTTTCTAATTCATGCTTTATTTTGGTGTATATCTCATTTTTATCTTCATAATTATTAAGTATGATTATTACTTCTCTAATTAATTATTTTCTCTTTTCTAGTTTTGACTACTCGAAATGATGGCTTGGTAAACTAAGTTCAAGTACGATGAACAAGTAGCAATCATATGTTGTGCCGTTGTAACCAAGGGGATTTTTTTTTTTTTTGATTAATTTGTGAATTAATTTATGATTTAATTTATGATAAAGTATGATTAGTGGTAGGCCATTAAAACAAATCCACTAATCTAATCACACGAGTGGTTTAATCTCGAATAGCATGAAACACGCTTTTAAACAAAGTGGTTTGATCTTATAATTAAAAACCATTTCCTCAAAAAATAAAATAAAAAATTCATGTAGAATATTTAGTGCTTCCGATCAAATAGTGGATTTAAACATATGTATAGGAGGAGATATTTAGATAAAACATAATATTTTTTACACCTTATTTAGAATAACAAATTATAATCAAGCAAGCCCTTATAGACTTATGTAAACATATTTAATTTTCGAATGGGTTCGTATGAGACCGTATTATGAGTTAATAAAACGGATCAAGATCCGAATTCAAATACAATCAAACATCGATAAAATCATAAATCTATCATTGAATATGATTTTGGATCTAAATATTAATTTGTTTTATGATTTTTAACCCGTAAGACAGTCTAATACATTTTTTTTGTCTTCATTCTTTTTTCTTCCTTGTTTTTTTTTTTGGAAGCTAAACTGAATATGTTAAACAACTCAAAAACCAGCCGGAAATTCAGAAAACCAACAAATTGGTGCATTATTTTAATATACCATACATTTATAAGAATAACTTTTATAAGATATGATTATCCCTTTTCATGTACAAAAATGAAGATTGACATATAACAAATACTATATATATATATATATATTAAGTTTTGTAAATAAAATTAATAAAATATTATTAAGCTTTACACTGAAAAATTATTTAGTATGCAAAGCATATCTTTTCAATCAATATTCTTCAATATTCAGACAAAGAAAAAGATGCCTTTAGTTGTCTTAAAATACGTTTATCCCCTACATCTTGCGCAGTCCAATAATTCAACCAACTTTATAGATTAATAATAAATAAACAAATGAAAAATGTAACAACCCAGTGGCTCATGTGACCTCTCATGCCGTTATATAATATATATATATATATACATATATTAAACAAAATTAAAATTTGATGGCTTAAAATGGATAGTCATAACTCATAACATGGCACGTTCCTAAAAGTATTTTGTCTTCCTAAAATTCATGTTTAAAGACACCCACTATCTGCCAATGTCTCAATTTTTATTACATTACTCTGATATATATATATATACATGTATATATGTGTGTATATATACATATATATATATATATATATATGTGAGGGAAATGTACCCAGTTAATATTGTCGTAATCATGTGCACATTTTTTTGCATTATTTTTATTTTTTCCTCGACGGTTCTGAAATTAAATCCTCATAATTGTCTAATTATGGGAATCTGAATTTTTTGGTACGTTCGAATGTCAAGTGGCAAGAAATGAAGAAATTGCTACATGTTCACTCATGTGATGAGATCTTCGCATTGAATCTTAAATAAATTGGATTTAAATGAGGTGGTAACTAATATGAGGGATGAAATCGTCTATTGTACTAGTGGTATATATAGCATCATGCACTATTAAATTTATAATTTTATAATTTATTTCTAAAAATTGTAAAAATATTAAGTAAATAAAAGAGTGAATTAAAAAAAAATTGTGATTCTAATTATGAAAAAATCAAGCATAATAATGAATCATCAATTCAAAAAATGATAATTAAATACTCAGTTAATTATATGCCCCCTAATTGGGAAGAACGAATCATAATTAAAATTTTTGCAAAATTAAATCATTTTTATTTTTACAAAAATTGTTGTAAAATTATAAATTTAATAGTGTGACACGGATATGTCACGCCACTAGTGCAATAAATGATTATGTGTGCTAATTTGAGTCATTAAAATGGCCATTCTTGAAAATCAAGGATTGTTAAATTTTAGATTAATAAACTGGTTTAAAATACTATATAAATTAAATTGCTTATGAGATTTCACTTATTTGTGGATCCCTTTAAATTTATTTTTAACTACCTTTTTAGGTAATATAATAAATAGTGTGCCTCTTAAAGAATCCCTCCTTGTAAAACTTTTGGGATCAAGGGTTTTGTGTGAGTTCATTTTACGGGTCAAAATCTTTAAAGTGGGACAAGATTTGAACTCAAATACAATCAAACATCAATAAAAATATGAATATGTTACTAGATATGAGTTTCAATCCAAATTCCGATCAATCTTAGTAATTTTAACTCGTAAGACACACCAGATAGATTCTGTTAAATCTTTTCTAATAAAATTGTCTGGGCAAGAATGTGAATTCTGCAGCTCCACCACCAAAAACTTACATTTACATATTCTTTTTGATGAAAAACAAGGGCAAAGATCACAAAAAGTAAAGGTAAAAAGGGTCCATTTTTGAAAACCCATATATATTTATTAAAAAGAAAGAGGCATGTCTATACATATTTATTTAATTAGTATGAATTTTTGATATTCGTATTTTATTTTATTATTAAGTGTTATATTAATATATAAAAAAGTGTTATAATGACATCATGATCTATTTAGCATACACGTATTTATGGAGTATATAATAATACAGTACGTAGTAAATAGAAGATGTGTTAATCATACCAAATAGTCTATTGCACATTTCATGTTGCATTCCCTATTGCATGCTCGATTTAAAAAAAAAATCATTTTTTTCTTTAATTTCAAGTTATTATGCTTTAGTTTGATTTTACAATTGCATATTATTTAGGATTTTTCCTACCCAATTAGGGTTTAATATAATTTTTAGTATTTAATTTTTCAAATAATCAATTAATAACTAAAAATTAAAAATTTAAATACTAAAAAATATAATGCATTCTAATCGGGTATGATGAATCCTAAATAATAAGTGTAAAATTAAACTAAAGTATGAGAAATTGAAATCGAAGAAAAAAATTGAAAAAAAAAATTAAAAAAATCACGTGTGCAATAGGTAATACAACACCAACGATGCATAGACGATTCCAACTATATGTTAGTGTGGTGTATGTTGATTTGTCTCTTGTTTTGGTTTTGTTGTTGTCCCTTTAGTTTGTGTTTGTTTGTGTATGTAATGCCTACGGCCTAACATGGATATGAGAGAGTGATGACAAGTGACCATCTACCAAATTGGACTCACTTTTATGTTGTTTGTACGAGAGAACTCGAGATCGATCTATCGTTTTTACACAGGGATCTTCACTGTTTGAATTATATCATATGTGCAAATTACAGTTTGATATCTATATTTTGGGTTTTTTTTAAAAAATAACCCAATTTTCAAATTAACAAAACAATATTCACTTTTTCCAAAAAAAAAAATGCAAATTTAACATCTGATCTATTTTCCGGCCCGAAAATCATACATAATTTATTGTATTTCAATATTTCATAAAAAAATAATACAATCAAGAAATTTTAAAATACAACCAATTACATACGATTTTCGAACCATAAAATTGACTAAATGTTATATTTGTAATTTTTTTGAAAAAGTTTGTATTTTTTTTTTAAAAATAACCCATTTTTCAAATTAACAAAACAATGTTCACTTTTTCCAAAAAAAAAATGCAAATCTAACATCTGATCTATTTTCAGGCCCGAAAATCATACATAATTTATTGTATTTTAATATTTCATAAAAAAATAATCTAATCAACAAATTTTAAAATACAATCAATTACATACGATTTTCGAACCATAAAATTGATCAAATGTTATATTTATAATTTTTTTTGAAAAAACGGGTACTGTTTTGCTAATTGAAAACAATGGACTAATTTTTAAAAAAGAGCCGAAAATATAGGCATCGAAGTGTAATTTGTCAATATCATATTTATTTATTTATTTTTTAAATTGGGAGAAGGGAGTTATGGATCTCGAATCCAAACTATCTCTCTATTATATAAAGATCTTGATCGTTTGCGTATCTCCATTGTGACAAATATATCAATTTCTAAATGAACAATAATCTCACGCTTTCGATAAAAGATCAACATAGAGTGCCAAAATAATCATTTTCGTTGAAAAAATTGAAGTGGTTATAATTTTGACATCATTATGCTAGTTGCGGGGGCATGAGGCGCTGATCTAAATCGGTTTAATTTAATCCAAAAATTATTTAAAATTATTTGGTTTCGTAGTTGAGCAAACTTTGATAGATTAATTAATTAAATAAAATAAAATCCAACTAGTTGTGAGAGTGTCGCTTCCACTAAAGCTAAATTCGATTGTTCTCATTCTTTAATTAATTAATTAATTAATTAATTAATTAATTTAATCTTCTACAGCAAAGCAGCACGACAAAATATATGACCAGATTTTCCAGATTAATTAAAACTTAAAACAGGATTAATTCTTCACAAATCATGTGCTCTTCACTACTTCCTTCGATTCCATTACTTAATTAATCCCTTTATATAAAAATAAAAACATAAATTTATATTTAGATCTAATCTGATCAATCCATTAATCATTAATGATTATATTAAATTAAAAAATCTTCTAAGAATTACTCGTCCAGATCCCTATGATTCTGAGTAATTAATTACCAGTCATTGTCCTTTTTTGGGAGAAAATATTACTCCAGGTAAATAAATTATTAATCAATACAAATCATCAACAAACTCGTGAGAATTCCTCAATTAATTTAAAAGAAAATAAAGGGTTTGTTCCTCAATTATCCTTTATTTTTTTTGTTGATGTTTGGTGAGCCGAATTTATTTGAGTTGAGCTCGAGAGACTCGTGTTGTCATAAACAATTGGATTTTTTCGGGGGTGTTGTTGCTTTGAACTATCTGATCAGTAACCGTTTCGACTTCTAGTGAAATCCTCTTCTTCCCGTGATATTTTCGGTCTTGAGTTTTTTACGTAAATATTTGTGTTGTTTTGTTTCTTCAGATTTGCTGCTTTCTCGTCATGATTTTATAACATTTTTGTATTTATTTTTGCACACCAACGGTTGACTTGATTATATAAATTGGGAAATTTCACTTGATCATGAACTGGAAATTACCTCTGGATAAAGAACCAGTGAATATCTTCCTAAAATAAAATAAAATAAAATAATTAAAAGTAGCAAAATAGATAGGTGAGGTGCCATTTGTGTTCAAAATAAGCAGCTTCTTTTTTGCTCAAAAAAAAAAAAAAAAAAATAAGCAGCTTCTTTAAGAATACCTTCCTCAATTGGTGAAAAGCAATATTCACTTAGTAATTAAAATTAAAAGTCTCTGAATTTGAATTCACACAAGCCAACACGTGGCTGACTCATCTCTTTCAGTGCCCACTTTCAACTAACATTTACGGGATGAAATCATCTGTTACATTTTGCGTAACATGATACGATATTGATTCGGGATTATATCGGATATGGTACTCTTCGAGCGAGTACATATTCCAATTAAGCGTAATATAATACGATCCTGATTCGGGATCATATCGGATACGGTACACTTCGAGCGAGTACAGACTTCAATTAAGCGTGTAACATGATACGATCCTGATTCGGGATCATATCGAATACGGTACTCTTCGAGCGAGTACATACTCCAATTTCGCATTTCGAGCAAGCGAGGCTCCCAATTCACATTCGAGCGTGAAGATCTCCAATGAAAAGAACAATATTATTACCAAGACCTAGAACAATTTATAAGCTAGAAATCCTAATAATCTAAATAAAGGGAACAATCCTCAAAATACAAACTACCTAAACTAAATAACAAATTCATAAATAAATAATAATTATATAAACCTAAATTCTAATTTAATGATGTATCATAACACTTAATGTTACACAGTTAAATTTATTAATTTCTTTTTAATTTTTAATTCAATTTTAATTTATTGTACTTTAGTCTATTTTACACTTATTATTTAGGGTTCATTATACCCAATTAGAGCATATAATTATTTTTTTACAGAATAATCATTTATTAATTAGAATATGAAATTTAATATCGAAAAAATAATTATATACCGTAATTTGTTAGGATGGACCCTTAATAATAAGTGTAAAATTAAAATAGAGCATAATAAATTGAAATTGAATTACAAAATTGAAGAAAAATTAATAAATTTAATTATGTAATACTACGTGTTACACAAAATGTACCAGATGATTTCATTCAATTTAGAAATCATCCCTCGATTTTTTTTACTCACACACTCGACTTTGTGGTACTGAGAAAATTCGAACCGTGACCTTTGATCTTTAAGCAACCTCATTTCACTACTAAGTCATCCCCACCGGAACAAAAATTATCCCTAGATTTAGTAGGAGTTAATTAGGTTCAGATTCAATTAAATAAAACATAATTTTGTAACAAACGAAATGAAATATACATACATACATACATACATACATACATACAGCTCTTAAGGAAAAACATTCATTAAGGTAGTTGCGTGGCCCTTGTGATTTATACAGGAAACAAACTGTCTAAAGATGGCCTTTAAATGTGATGATTAATAACATTTATTTCATAACTAGTCAGGATTTAACTTCTATCAATAAATTTAGACGATGGGACATAAAAGAGTGATTAAATTCAATTTTGACTTATAGTTGTACTAGTTGTTCAGCCAAATATATATAGATTTTGTAATTATTTTATGTAGTACTGGAGCGATGATTTGATGAAGGTGTTGTCGCTCGGAAATACCAAAATGATAAAGATTCATCATCTGCGTAAGAAATATGTCTCGAATTCGAAACTCACCGCTCCCTTCTCCGAACTTAAAAGAGATCGATGAAGTTTTTAATCGTAGATGTAGATATAATTGATCACAAAATAGAGAATGCACAAATTTGAGGTTTTTTTTTCCCTCACGCAAGTGTCTCGTGGACTAAATAAAAATACCTAAGTATTGTACTAATATAAAATAACAACAATAAATTTTTAATATAAAATTAAAGTTATACTTTTTAAAATTTCATTTTCTGAAAAAAGAAAAGGATTATTTTCGCAATTTAATTTTTTCATTATAAAATTTAGATCCTTGTAATTATGTTGAAACTCTCCCACCCAAATTGTTGTGGAAACTAACATGGTTTAATTCAATTATTATGAGATTATTCTGTATACATATATCTTCATTTCCTAAACTAATTCGTGTCACATTTACAAGTAAAATCAATCCTAAAATTTGCTTGTTTTCTTGTAGTGATCTCAAATTTTAAAGAATCTAGAATAATTCACTTTTCAAACGTTTATTTATAAATAATAAAATAACTAAGGTAACACATAACTTGAATATACATTATTTAGCAAAAAAAAAACATGAGATTGAGATTTGAGCAAAAGAAGGAAAAAAGAAAACCAGACGCAGTAACATGTGATGTGAAGACAAGAAAAAGACATTCTTAAAGAAGTTAAAAATAAAATAAATATTATTTCTGTATATATATATATATATATATGTATGTATATATATAGTTCCCAAATTTCCAGAGGCAATTAAAGGCCACCAGCTTCTGCTGCCAGTTAAAACTACCCCCCAAGAAATGCAATGAAACATCAAACAACATTATAATATTTAATATTAAATAATTAATAATAATAATATGTGGATTGCAAAAACAAAAATCCAAAATGCCTACCTGGACAACCATTGACATCACAACCAAAACATGGCAAATAAATCTAATTACAACACTGTCCAAAACTAAATTAAAAACAGCCCATCCCAAAATACAATAATAATAGAAAAATCAAAGTGCTGTTGGATCCAGATCTCTGCTTTTCATCTATAATACAAAATAAAAAAACCAAAAAAACAAACAAACCATGATCTTGATCACTTCCAAAACAAACTCATCATCACAACTCCTCCCTCCCATTAGCAATGCCTTCTCTCTTCCTTCCCTTACTCCTCCTCCTCTTCCTATTCCCGACGGCCTGCCATTCCCTCGACGAGCAGGGCCAAGTCCTGCTCGTGTGGAAGGCCGCCTTGAACTACTCAGCATCCGTCCTCGACTCATGGAACCCTCTAGATGAGAGCCCGTGCCATTGGTTCGGGATAACTTGCAACCCGAACGGCAACGTCGAGAAGGTAAGTTTGAAGGCAGTGGACCTTGCAGGTCCACTGCCTTCGAATTTCCAGCCTCTCAAGGCCTTAACCACCCTCATTCTCTCATCAACCAATCTCACCGGCCCCATCCCTAAGGAGCTCGGCGACTACCACGAGCTCGTGCTCGTCGACATAAGCGACAACGCCATCTCCGGTGGGATCCCACCGGAGATATGCAGACTTAACAAGCTGCAGTACTTATCAATCAATACCAACGTCATCACCGGCAGTATCCCGTTTGATATTGGCAATCTTTCGAGCTTAAAACATTTGATCTTCTTCGATAATCAGCTCAACGGTGAAATTCCGAAGAGCATTGGGAATCTGAGGAATCTTGAAGCATTCAGAGGTGGTGGGAATCAAAATCTCAAGGGGGAATTGCCTTTGGAGATTGGAAACTGCACAAACTTGGTTGTTCTTGGCCTTGCAGAGACCAGCATCTCCGGCAGCCTTCCGACGACGATCGGGAAGCTAAAGAGGCTCGAAACCATAGCTATATACACATCTCTTCTCTCTGGTCCAATACCACAACAGATAGGCAATTGCAGCTCACTGCAAAATCTCTACTTATATCAGAACTCAATCACTGGCTCGATTCCGAGCAGCTTAGGCCAGCTAAAGAAGCTCGAATCAGTGCTGCTATGGCAGAACAGCATCGTTGGCACGATCCCAATCGAGCTCGGGAGCTGCAGAGAGATTAAAGTGATAGATTTATCAGAGAATCTGCTCATGGGAAGCATACCAACGAGCTTCGGCCGCCTCTCGAAGCTCGAGGAACTTCAACTGAGTGTGAATCAGTTATCAGGCAGCATTCCTGCAGAGATAACCAACTGCACTGCTCTCACTCATTTGGAAGTCGACAACAACAAATTTTCCGGTGATATTCCATCGTTGATAGGCAGACTAAAGAGTCTGAATCTGTTCTTCGCGTGGAGGAATAACTTGACCGGCAGCATACCGGAGTCTTTATCCGACTGCATTGATCTCCAGGCTCTCGATCTTTCCTACAACCAGCTCTTCGGAGAAGTTCCGAAGCAGCTTTTCGCGCTGACGAATCTAACGAAGCTGCTTCTGATCTCCAACAATCTGACAGGATTCATACCTCCGGATATAGGGAAGTGTACGAACTTGTACAGATTCAGGATCAGTAATAACAAGGTGGGAGGCACTGTTCCATCCGAAATTGGAAACTTGAGGAACCTCAACTTCCTCGATATGGGGGGCAACCGTCTAGTTGGAGGCATTCCCCCCTCGATCTCGGGGTGTGAAAGCCTCGAGTTTATCGATCTGCATTCAAATGCTCTAACTGGCCCTCTGCCAGACACTCTGCCGAAAAGTCTGCAGTTTGTAGACTTTTCGGACAATAGGATTACGGGTCCACTGACCCATAACCTTGGTTCCCTTTCACAGCTAACAAAATTGAATGTCGGGAGAAATCAGCTCTCCGGAAAAATCCCAGCAGAGATTGTATCATGCAGTAAGCTGCAGCTGTTGGACCTCGGAAGCAATGGCTTCTCCGACGAAGTGCCGAAGGAGTTAGGCCGGCTTCCGTCGCTCGAAATCTCCCTCAACCTCAGCTGCAATCAGTTCAGTGGTGAGATCCCAGCTGAGTTTTCAAATCTTG
The DNA here is from genome assembly GCA_026008535.1 of Perilla frutescens. Lineage (NCBI taxonomy): Eukaryota > Viridiplantae > Streptophyta > Magnoliopsida > Lamiales > Lamiaceae > Perilla > Perilla frutescens. The sequence goes on along the minus strand of BRKX01000022.1, from coordinate 1,098,269 downwards.
ATAGACTTGGAATTCTCGATCTTTCTTACAACAAGCTCTCTGGGAAACTAGACATCCTCAAAAGCCTTCAAAATCTTGTCTCTCTCAATGTTTCTTACAACGATTTCTCCGGTGATCTGCCCAATACTCCTTTCTTCCGGAAGCTGCCTCTCAGTGATCTCGAGGGTAACAAGAATCTATACATTTCCGGAGGCGTGGTGACTCCGGCTGATGGCGTGGCGGGCCGCGGCCATGCCAGGCCCACCATGAAGCTAGCGATGGCGATCCTAGTCAGCACGAGCGTAGTGCTCGTGCTGCTGGCTGTTTACGTGTTGGTCAGGACTCACCTGGCCAACAGTAAACCGGTGGATAGTGATGCATGGGAGGTGACATTTTATCAGAAGATGGAGTTCTCAATCGACGACGTGGTGAGGGACCTCACGTCGTCGAATGTGATCGGAACAGGAAGCTCCGGAGTGGTTTACAAGGTGACGGTTCCGAGCGGGGAGACTCTGGCCGTGAAGAAGATGTGGTCATCGGAGGAGTCGGGAGCGTTTAGTTCTGAGATACGAACTCTTGGCTCGATCAGGCACAAGAACATAGTGAGACTCCTGGGTTGGGGGTCGAACCGGGCATTGAAACTGTTGTTCTATGACTACCTTCCTAATGGGAGCTTAAGCTCGCTTCTTCACGGCACTGCCAAGGGAGGAGCGGAGTGGGAAGCGAGATACGATGTGATCTTAGGAGTCGCGCACGCGCTTGCGTACTTGCATCACGACTGCGTGCCTCCTATAATGCATGGCGATGTGAAGGCCATGAACGTGCTGTTAGGCCTTCACATGGAGCCATATCTTGCTGACTTTGGCCTGGCAAGGCTTGTCAGCAGCGTGCCTGATGATGATTCGGATTCTAAACAGAGCCAGAGCCAGAGGCCTCAGCTGGCTGGCTCTTATGGCTACATGGCTCCAGGTGGACATGTGGTTTCAAATTTTCAATCCTAGTGTATTTGTAAGATCACAAATCTAGTCAAATGGTTTAATATTACTGTGTTTGTCCTTTTCTCTGTCTCACAGAACATGCCTCAATGCAAAGGATCACAGAGAAGAGCGACGTGTACAGCTTTGGTGTGGTCCTGCTAGAGGTGTTGACCGGGAGGCACCCGTTGGACCCGACATTGCCCGGGGGAGCACATCTGGTCCAATGGGTTCGCGAGCAATTGCACAGCAAGCGCGACCCCATTGATGTGCTCGACCCGAAGCTGAGGGGGAGGGCCGACCCTCAGATGCACGAGATGCTGCAGACACTGGCTGTGGCGTTCTTGTGCCTGAGCACGCGGGCGGATGACCGCCCTATGATGAAAGACGTGGTGGCGATGCTCAGAGAAATCCGGTACGTGGACCCCGCGAGGCCGGACGACTTGTTGAAGGGTAACTGTAACATATCAGCCAGCAGCCCTAAAGCATCCCCTCTCAAGAAAGCCGTTTCACAAGGCTCCTCTAGCTGCTCTTTCGCTTTCTCCGACGATTCTGCTTGATTATACAAATGCTATTTGTGCATATAATGTAGGAGAATTGAGTAGAGCAACATTAGGTAATAATTAGTACATGTGTTCATACCATATTATCAGTTGACAGAGGCTGAATTTTTCTTGTTAATAATAGTATTATAGAGTGTAATGACAATTGGTTCAAGTAATAACATAAATGGGCATGAAATCTAGTTCCTGTCCCATCGTACACGTGAGAATAATATCTAGGTTGCAATGTATAAGCTGTAGCAATGATTTGAGTGTTGCATTCAATGTTATTGCAATGAAATTATATAGTATTTTCTTACATAAGCAAATCACAACTACTTTTTCCGGCCTGTTGGAAGATATCTAAAAGAAAACTTTATGAGCATTAAAGAAATTTCTCAAACAATAAATACAATAAAAAGCAAATAATATTAGAGGAGAGGACTTAATTTGCACATGTAATAGCAGAAATGGCAGATAAACATCATGGTATAAGTGGGTGAAGTGGGGGTCCATTCATCTAGCTCAACCAGAAATATGGAAACATCAGTACTCTGTTCGTACATTCGAAGTTTTAACGACACACACACACACACACAACCACACATTTGGTTGCACCCAAGGCATGGCAATCATCATTCAGAAGCAGATATCTATTTGCAGAATGTATCAATGCACTGTGTTGGGGCGTTGGGCTTCAGAGAAACGAGAGTGACTTTTCCGGCGGCCTCGGCCTAGTAGTTACTTTCATCATTTATTTACCTGTACTTCACCGTGCGTATGAGTAATCCAGGCTTAACCGGTTAGGCAGACAGGAATCACGAGAAAAAAGGGGCTTGAAGTCGAGGCAGAGTCGTGGTGCAGGCAGAAGAGCAGTGATGGCTCTAGGGAGGACTCCCGGATTCCAACTTCTTTAATACGTATTTAATTACGCCCCAATTGAAGCCACGGTATTGAAGCCAACGGACTATTCTTGATTTTCGTATCTCTTGTGATGCTCCATGACTTCTCTGCCATTGCTTTGAGGCCTGAAGATATAGCTGATCAATTGAAAGCTTTGACATGGATATTCCTGAATCCTGATCTTCATCGCCTTCGCTATTCTCAAAAACTAGTTTTATCGCGTTTTCTGCATCTGCTTCACTAACTCCCTTCTTGAATAGTGCCTGTAAAGAGATTATAATTGAGTAACCTGTAACTCTGCTCTATCTCAACTTCTCAGACTTTAATTTAAGATTAGTTAAATGTACTGAAAAGAAAAGGATGGGTGCACCTAAAAACAGATAACCATAAATGATAAGTACTTCAATAAAAATAGCAGGAATTCAAGTTGTAAACTCTCTCAGCAGGTGGGTAGGGATAAATGGAGAAATTACATCTTCCTGAAAAATGCACGAGGAAGGTTTATAACTTCTAGCTCCAGGCTCTTTCTGATGGATATTACCAACTAAAAGGATAAAAGCAGACAACCAAAACTTAATAGGATATTGCTAGATTACACTTCCTCTACAAACCTCCAAGAACCTGAAGAGCAGCTAATGATTTTATGTCGTATGCCACTAATTTTAAAATCATAACCTCAGAAAAGTATTTAGTAACGAATTTCTTGGGCAGACCTTCTGAGAGGGCTGATATGTGAATGAAAACAGCAATCACTAGTCTGGGTTAGGGGGAAAGGTAACTGGACACAGGGTAGCAAAAATCAATGGCAAAATTAAGCAGTCAATCTTCCATATACCAAATACACATATTCATACTTTTGAGTTTTGACAGCATAATATAGAGTTGCATTTACTTGTCTGATTCGGCGAGGGCCCCAGCTCGAGGATGACCATCTGGATCTGGTATATGCTTCCGCATATAAGCAGTCGTTAATCAGACCCCTACAGTAGAAAGACCGGGATTAACAACTAGATACTGCGCTGCATACATTTCTATTGCTTAGCCCTTAGGAACTAACAATTATCACCAGGAAATGTTGCTTCCATGTAAAATCCACACCAATCTCCCAATAATGAATTAAAGCATAGAAGAGCTATGAATTGGAAATATATGCTCTGGGCTATGCACCTGCTTTGGAAGTCAATAATAACTGCATCAATAGTTTCATGTTGAAATTTCTTTCCTTGTAGTTTCTTCTTCAGCTCCATAGCAGTAAATGCTCTGTAAACATACAGCATGCCTCAGGTCCTTAGAATTGTGAATTTACACAAGTCAGCACACATCCAAAACCAAATAGATCAAAATAAGCATAAAGTCTTTTGCTTTTGCTACCAGGCAATTTTACAATCTGAGGTAATGCTCGAAGACCAATAAATTACCTCATCTAAACAACAAAGAAAAGGAGACCAGTGCCATAAAATGGAGATTCTTTTGTCAGTATAGTTGTGTAAGTATGATAAATGCAAATAATGTCCCATTCCACAGGTGCAAGCGAATCAACGGGCCAATTGACGACAAAGCAACAAGTAAACAATGACCTTGAAGCAAGCAACTCAACCGCAGAGTTCTGCACATCTTGCCAACTATGACCTGATGGACTTGCACTTTCAATGAATTCATCTACCTCACTCTCTTCTTCCGCCGCTAAAAATTAACACAAGACAAGTAAAAAATTTGGAGCAACATCTCGAAACGAGAACAAGACAAGCTAAGTCACTACTCACTAAACATACCCAGATTTAACCCACGATTTACACCAGAAGGAAGGCATTCATCATCACTCTCGGAATCAACATCCAAAAAGCTCCTGCTTGATTCATTGGAGGATCCAAAACTGCCAACACTTAACTCCGGCCCAATACGCTTTTCCTCCATATACCTCGCAGTTAAAGAAATACCTCCATTTTCTTCGTTTTTTACTGCTTTTGTGGGAATGTGTCCGACTAGAGGAGAGCTACTGTAACATCTTTCATTTGCGCAGCAAATCTTACCACTGTCCCTTTTTAACCTAAAGATTAAATCTTTAGACAACAGATTCTTACTTTGTTCTAATTGCATTTGTGATTTCTCCAAACAATTGATTTATTTTTTCACGAGGGGAAAAAAATAGAGTAAAAAAGCGAAGAAATACTGACCAGGAAATCAGAAAGAGTCGGCATTGGATTTTGATGGCTGTTCCATTGAAGAAATTCCCGGCAAAGTACGCCATCGCCATGTTAGGATTTGGGAAGAAATTGGCGGAGATTAAACCCTATAATCTAGATAAACAGAGCGCCAAAATTCATTTGCGGTTTGTTCGATTTACATATAGATTATTAAATTTGTATATATTTTTTTTATATTAATACATCATGTATGTGTAAAATATTTTCCTTATATTTTTAAATTAATTAAGAATTAAAAGTAAATATTTTTTTCTACTGTTTAAATATAAGAACATATTATTTATTGTGTGATGTAATTATTTAAAAAACATATTATATTAAATAATTATATATATTTAAATATAAATTATATTATTTGAATAACCGTGTCTTTTTTATTTTTTTGAGGAACAATAAATATGTCTACTAAAATACTACAAATTTCAAAAGTCTTATCATTTACTTTGTTCATGAGCCTATCGTAGTTTGGACGCCTACAAATATTCAATATTTCATAGACAAATATTTTTTTAATAAATTTTGATGATAAAATAATTTATCCTTTTACCTACTTGGAAGTCGAGTTTTTAATTGGGGTTGATTAATATATGATTAAAATCTACAATTACTTTTAGTTTTTAGTTCATCATTTTTATAACAACTAATTATATCAATATAATAATTTGTAATTATTTTCAAATTCTAGTTTAGTTAAACTAATTCTTTAATTCTTAATTCAGGGGTTTTACATAATTGAATGGCATAGCAAACACAAATCATAATAGAACAGGGGATCATGAAATAAAATTGGTAAGTCTTCAGTAAAAATTGTGTTCGAGCCTACCTACATTGCATTACCACATTAATAACGGACACGTTCATTTTGTAACCGAATTACATTATTCGAAAAGTGTCATTTCAAAAAGGAAAAAAATAAGAAAAGGAAAAAGCTTCAATCAACAAAAATAATGAGCAAACAACTAGTAAAGCATAACACCAATGATAATTGAAAAAATGCAGAAAAAATAGGTACAGCATCATTCTGCTTCTCAAAGCTGTGTTATATCTCATTTCTCATATAGTATCATGGGTAAAGATCCATTCATATGGATGTAGGGGGTAACAAAACAGTAAATTATGAAAATAAACTTCCAAAAATATGCACATTGATACATATCAAGACTATATAAAAAGAAAAAAAAAATCAGGTTCTCTTTCTGAAACCAAATCACTTAACCTGGAAAGAGCGCTGCAATCAGGAATGGAGCAAAAGAAAAATCTGTACAGATATTCTCATGACCACATGCTCTGGCGGCACAACGGACTTCGCTAGCAATTACTTGACATCCGTCCTCGCATTGTCAAATGGTTAATCCAAGTTGGTAGAGAGTTCATTGGGCCCACATCACAGTCAAATCATAAATTTTCCGCGGGGGGTTGATCTGCTCCTTCGAAATTGAGGTACAGATGAATGGCCTGCTTCCTTTGCATTCTGAACTACTGCATTACAAATTTTACTGTCTTGGTAACCGGCGAACAAAGGATCCACTGTCCGGGATATTTCACTGTAATTCGAGAAGGAAAGTAAATCATATCAACAAGAGCATAATGGAGCTGGAAATGAACAAACATGCATGCTAAATTTCTCATGCAAATTTTTATAATGTACCTTGGTTCTACATTTTGAGAGTTCCTGGAGAAGTTCCTATGAAGCTGCTTCTTCATCCTTGTGGTGCCACATGCTGTCAACCCGAAAGGTCCGTTCTCATTTTCAGGATCTGAGAAATCGGGCTTTTCAGTCTCCTCCTGCACTTTACCTACATCAGAAAGCAAGGATTCTGCAGCAAGCACTGGTTTGTGAAGTTTAGCTGATGCATGTTGCTTGATCATCTTGACCTTACTCTCCGGTTTGGTTTTTCTGATGCCACCATGCCGTACATTCAGTGCTTGCTTGAACTGTTCCTCTTCATTTTCGGGCTGAACTCTTCGTAGTGTAATTCTCTGGAGGCTGCTCAAGGCATTGGGCAAAGATGGCTCCTGTGAACCCGTTAGGCGTGTGTTCATGGCAGACGGTATGATTGAAGACACGTTGGCAACTGATTTGTTCACTGAAAGACTTGCTGGGAATGGTGCTTTTATGACCGGTGGATTATCAAGTGCATCGGATTTTATTCTAGGTCTAATGACGGCTGCTCTGTCAGTGGATATTGACCTCCTAATCGGAGGAGATGGAGAACGAGGCTTCGTGGAGCCTGCAAATCTATCTTCAGCTAGAAGAGCACCTTTTGTTACAATATCCTTGTCCATAAATTTTGAAGGCAATCTGGATCTTCTCTGCTTACCAGAGGAACTACTTCTCACCTGGAAATTTAGCATAAAAGAGATGAGATTCTACTTGATTCTACAAGAAACATGTGCAGTTTTATGTCAGATATTCTGTAATCAGCCATGCAAGCTCAATGAAACCTCATCACTACTTGGGGTATGTTAAAACTTGAATATGTTTATTTCTTTCAAGTTCATACAATATTTTGCAGGTACTTACCTCTGCACTATGAGTATCAAATTGCTGCAGAGTGGTGGTCTCAGGCTTCGAAGTGGCATTGCTGTTTAATTTAGGTAAACGCAGAGGTGATACCCCGCCTCGAGCATTGGGGCGATTTTTCAACTGCTCTAGCTCTGCTTCCTTCCTCTCCAATACTAGCTTGAGGTTTGAGATCTTAATATACCATGAGATAGTAAGAACATAAGCTAAACAAGATAAAAGCCAGATTATGCAAGCAATTGAGGAGGATACAGACCTCATCTTTGAATTCTCTAATTTCACCAGTTTCTTTAGTGGATTGGGCTGCCCCAAGGTCTATTGTGGCAACTCTTTCAGCGAATTTCAAAGTGCTGATCGTCTCCCCTAGAGCATTAACCTCGGGGTTTATATGCACAAACATCAATGTCTTAGCGTGTCCTCCTGTGGAAAAGATGACAATAACAAGATTAAGCTACACAAACTTGAAATTTCTATTTTATTCTAATAATTTATAAATAGTTCATAGTGAAGATCATCAGTACAAAATTAACAAGGCCAATAATCACTTAGTTTGAAATATTTATATATCATTGAAGCCAAGGGGTGCCTAACACAGAAGCTATTATTTCATATCTCAACCATGCCAAAAATTGATCTCTTGCACATAAGATTCGTGTTAAATCTAACCCAAAGCGGAGGGAATATTACCTAGAGAATCTTGTAAAACTTGAGTTAGTTTGCTATTCCTGTACGGTACATGAGAATTTTTTTGTGCTAGAGCAGCAATGACATCTCCAAGAGCAGAAAGAGATCTGTTAATATGCTGAGCTTCCTTCAATCTCTCACCAATAGCTTCAGATTTATCCACTCTCTCACTCCCAGCAAGATCTACTAAGTGGAGACAACCCTTTAGCATAGAACCTGAGACTAATTCTTTGCCTCGGACATGAACTGTCAAAATACTGAAATAAAGAGTTTTAGGCAAAGACAACTAAAATAGCACTTATAAAACAAATGTCATGCACAAACTAAAATTTTCAGGGCAAGAATACCTATGAGATCTGCTACTCCGCACATTCAAAGCTGTGGCACCCACAGCACGATTTCTAAGTCCAATTCTCATCAAATCAAGAACATCTTGAGTACATCTCACGGAAACAAGACTTGCATCAGGAACATTTAGTCCATTGAGCTGAGAATTGTTTCTGATTTCTAATGTATAAGTAATTAAGGGCATTTACAGTTTAAACTAAGGATGCATATCAGAAGCGAAAAGAGTTTGGAATTAACAGGCGGACAATTGACAGGATATCTTCTATTGCTTCCATCAGAGACCAACAAATCTCTTACTTGTTCGTTGTATATCTCTATCATTTGAACTCCAACCTCATATTCTATGACATCCATTCTGGCCTTTGAAATTTGAAACAGGTCACGAAGAGCACGATAATTCACTCCCCATGTTTCCTCTGTTGTCAAATCAGGACCACTCTGTGGACATTAAATTTTTATTATTCTTTGTTAAAGATCTCCCGAAACATGCTATAGTTTTTAAAAGTATAAGAACTCCAGAATCAAACATAAAAAAGAATACCGGTTAATCAACATTTACAAATATCACAAGACCGTTAGATGATATAAGTGAAAAACGTTTTACTGCCAAACATGGAGTGGTGTAATCCGACACAAAATCTTATTCAAATATATATGTGTATAATTATAGGCAACTCAATAAAAAACTCAAAATGGCATAATAGTTACATACCATTGTATATGTCTTCCCAGAGCCGGTCTGACCATATGCAAAAATACAAACATTAAAGCCATCTAGAACAGATCTGACCAACGGTTGGGTTTCCGCATAAATATGCTCTGCAAAGTTGAAAAGAAAAGGAGAATGAAGCATATATGCTTTTAGATTATGTACGGATCTTTTGAATATTAAGAATGACATTCAAAAAAATTCATCCTTAGTTGTGATACTTCGCATGTCTGACTTTTATTTCCGAATTTCTAAGTTTAATGGTATTATCAGCTAATGCGAGAATTGAAAAAACTTACGCTGTGTCACATTTGTCCCATAAACTTTATTAAATGAGAACACCTTCCTTGCATCTTTACCCTGCTTTAGGGGATTTACAATTATTATACTTCCATTTTCTCCAATATAATCAACAGTCGACTGCCCATTAGATTGTCCTGAGGGGAATGGTCTAACTCTACAGTAGACTCTGATGGTTCCTGTGAAGAATGTATTCCATTATATAAAGTTCATATATATGTCTGAGTTACAAAACTCTTAGAATTCAGAAAATTATGTGCACAATCTTTTATGAGATTTTTGAAAGATCACCTTTTAGATCTTGAACTTGATTATATAGAAGACGGTTTTCTTCCACAACTTTGTGATATGAAGAAGCAGCAACTTCTAAGCCCTTTACATGTTGCCCTGTAAAATGTATTGGAAAATGAATGAATTAAATAAGTTTCTAGTAGAAGAAGTCCACTGCAATATATAATTTTGACATTTGAAAAACAAATTCTTAATGTAGACATTCGGGACATATTCGATATCAGAAGCCGAAGAAGAAAAGACAATGTTGAACTGCTGCTCGAATCTCACCTAAGCCTTCTATTTCTTTTCCCCATCCCAGTTGAGCCCTATGGACTTCTTGTTTTGTCTCTTTGAAAAGAGCTTTAAGTTCCTGAAAATTGTTTTAGATGATAGAAGAATATTATGAGGATCATATTCACGTAAGAGAATATGTCACATAAAAATGAAGTAAATAAATTAACGATAAGGTTATTTAGTTATACAAAGAAAAATATTGCACCAATGAGAGTAAAATCATTGAAAAATTCAGTTAAACGGCTTCTGCACAAAATCATTGAATAACTCACTCATTCTAAGATGGGCATTATTTCAATCAAATTCATGAATTCAGTTAAAAGCCCGAGAGCAAAATTCTTTTAAAGGAATACATAGCAATTTGGTTCAACTATCGACCATTGTTTAAAAGACCGAGAGCAAAATTCTTTAAAAGGAATACTTTTGAATACCTCTAATTGTTTTTGCTGAAGATCAAGTAGTTCTGCACCAACACGAGGTGCAGTATTCTTATGCCATGCTCCATTACCTTCCCCCCCACAAATACAGAAATTAGAAATATCTTGTGATACAAAACTTGTCCTTCTGCTTAGGTACTTTGATATGGCTTCCAGGAATTGCGTCTTTGTTAGAGGGACACAATCACTATTCAAAACTTTCTTCAAAAACAAGCCAAGCTGCAGAACAAAGAAATAAATTGAACCTCATAATCAAAATTGATTTGCTACCTTAGCTGTAATATTGGATTAAATAAATATTACAAATGCCAAAACCTGATTGCTTTGGGACACCAACAATGTTGAGAAATCCTTAACGACTTTCCTGAGCACAATATCAATGACCTACGTATATTTCCCGAAGTTAAAATAACTGCAGGTGATTCATATACTTTAGATAATGCAAATCGTACTTGTGGAGTAAACTCATGGATAGTAGATATCAAGTAATTTAAGAAATCTACACGGGTAAAGATTATCCCCTACTAAATAATAGCACATAGCCAATGTATACACAATAAACAGAAAAACAGTCTTACCTACCATTGAACTTAAAGGCAGGTCATCGAATCCGTTGGTTTCTGTGAGATAAGATTGTAAGAGACCAAGACTAAAATGATCAAACATGAAAGTGAGTATATTAGCCGCCCTGGATTCATCATGTGAGCAGGTTGATAATTGTAGAAACTCCATTAACTGTTCGTATTGTGAAGATTCAGAATCATCTATTGATTCGTCTGCACTCTCGCTACTCACTACAGAGGAAGGTGATTCTTTCACGAGGGATGTAATTCTCACTGTTCCACCATATTTCCAAACACCAATACCTCCAGCTAACTTCCATTCATAATATCCTTTCAAACAGAGAATGCAGTCCACTACTTTGCCCGACGAGCCTCCCTGTAAATTCACATAATTTAAGACCAACACATGAAAATTGAAAAACAAATGGAAAATATCGCCCTCATTTTAAAAAAAGTTCCCAAATATCCAGTTTATCCCTTAAACATTGAGCACAGTGCTAAAAGATAGATCCATAGAAAGAGAAAACCGGTTACATATGAACGAATATCCACAGCTAAAATGCCGTTCACACCTAAGGCTGAAAATCAAATCAAACAGCTCCATACTCGATCCATGTTCGTTCGTGAAGAGCTCATTCGAGCTCTATTCAATAAGCATGTCAAACAAATTTTGATTTTATGTATGTTCACGCTCGACTTTACTCATTTACAGCCCTATCCACGTCATCTTCACCACAACACCCTCATGTAAATTGTAGCACACAAAATAAATAAAAAAGGCTCAAACCTTTTCAAGATCAGACGCTCCAAACGTGAGGAGCTTCATCTTGGCAACAGCAGCAAGGAAATTCCTCATGTTCTCGAAATACTGAATCGCAGACTGCGCCGCACCCTCTGCAGCCAGCACGTCGACCACCGGATTCTCCACCACCTTCACCAATTCCACAAGCGAATTGAAAGTATGAATGATATATATATATATATATATATATAGAGAGAGAGAGAGAGAGAGAGAGAGAGAGAGAGATGATACCTTGTGAACGGCGCCGGGATTGACTTTGTTGAGGACGTTGCAGAGAATGAGTCCGTTGCGGAGGGCTAAGCAGAATTCCTCCTCCGTGGGCTCTTTGGGGAGCACCTCCGACGCGCCCTGGTCCATCTGCTGCAGCCATTGCGCGGCTTGGTACCTCCTTGATGCTGAAATTATGCAAAACCAAACCACAACTCAGATCAAACCATTCTCGTTTATTTCCGAGTTGGAAATTGGAATATTGGGACTTTGATAGTCAGCTCGCAAACTATTCGAAATTCGATTCGAAAAAAATTCATTGGAAGTTTAAAGTTTGTTCATTTTCTAAATTAAACGTACTTTGTTTTGAGTATTACAGCGCATGCTCAATTAGTAAATTTTCGAGTATTTCATGATCAAGTTTGAGCCAAATTTGATCGAAATAAATATTTATTGAGTCGAGTTCGAACAAAAGAAAAATAGCTCAAATCGGGACTCGAACTCGAATATTTATTAACAAACTTGAATGTCAAGGACTCAAGGTGTTTGATTGGGTTCGGTTATAAATTTATAATGCTAAGAATTATTATTTTGATCAATTTTATCCGAATTTGAATGCCACGTTTATGAGTTCATAGTTTGAAGAATTACGTTCCATGCAGTTCTAATTTGTGCAGGTTTATTAGTGACTCATAAATATATGTCAAGATTATATAGAATAGTGAAATTATTTAATATAATAGGACTTTATTAATCTTAAAATCTTTATATTGAGCTAATTACAATTTAATTCTCGACGTTTGAAGCTTTTAATAAAAATAACCTAACATTTTAATAATTATAATTTAATTCATAACGTTTGAACATTTTAACATAAATTTTAACAAAAAACTACTTCAGTCAATTTCAATTACATTTATTCTCAAGTCAGCTAGAGAACCGATCAACAGATATTTTGACAAAAAAATAACCAAATTGTTTTTTTTTTTCGTCCAAAATATCGGGTTATTTATGTTAAAATGTTCAAACGTTGTGAATTAAATTATTAATATTAAACTTTAGATTATTTTTGTTAAAATATCCAAACATTGAGAATTAAATTGTAATTATAAAAATGTTGAGTTATTTTTGTTAAAAGCTTCAACGTTGGGAATTAAATTGTAATTAGCCATATTATATTATAAATAATATATATATTAATATTTTTTTTGGAACTGATATATATTTCCAATTCAGTAAATTAATGTTTATAAATTACAATTCACCTATGTTTATAAAGCAATAGTTAAACTATATTTTTCTCATAAAAATAAATTTAAATTAAAAACCTCACATATTACAAAAGAAGTTTGCAGCGCGCTAAGTGAAATTTCGAAATCTAAAGCGAAGATCCGCGCCATACACTCCAAATACAATACCGACTCATGACCGTTGATTATTCTCATCAACGGCCCAAATCAACCGCACAAAGAGCGACGCGGATCTGAATTAATACCCGTAGATTGATGAAACCGATCGAACGGCTCACACACCACTCCCCTCTCTCGCACTCCCGTATATTAATTGGCATTCATAATCGCAGATTTCAGCAACAGCAAATACAAAATCAAATTCATCGAGAAAATCAAATCTTCATCGCAATTTCTCAAATCACAGCGAAGGCGAAGAGAAGATGTCGGGAAGAGGAAAGGGAGGCAAAGGTTTGGGGAAGGGCGGAGCTAAGCGTCACCGGAAGGTGCTGAGGGATAACATCCAGGGCATCACGAAGCCGGCGATCCGCCGCCTCGCCCGCCGCGGCGGAGTTAAGCGCATCAGCGGCCTCATCTACGAGGAGACTCGCGGCGTTCTCAAGATATTCCTCGAGAACGTGATTCGCGACGCCGTCACCTACACTGAGCACGCTCGCCGGAAGACGGTGACCGCCATGGACGTGGTGTACGCGCTCAAGAGGCAGGGGCGCACTCTCTATGGCTTCGGAGGCTAGGGTTTGTGGATTTGGGGTTTGTTGATTTCTATGTAGATTGGGCTGTTGTTTTTAGGGACTATTATCAATATGTTCAGTAATTTTGAGGTCCGAGCTCTAGTGACTAGAATTATTCAATAGATCTCATTTATTGAAATTGATTGGGTTTTTCTATCTGCAATAATTCCAATTTCATTAATTATAGTATATAGTGCAGAATCATACAATCATTCCATTAATTCCAAACAATTATCAGCGTGCAAATGCAATAATTTTAGTACGTTTTAAAGGTGAAATTTGGTCGATTCTTTAATCTTTAATAAGGTTCTTTATAATCATGTTTGCAACTAAAAATGGTGGCGTGATTAGCAGACGAGAGCCCACCACTTTGTTTTTTGAACTTTTGAATACCCAAATACATGATGATGTTTTGCAATTTGGACCAACTATTCAACTTTTCGAATTGAATTCTGGAATCTTGATTCTTGCCAACTACTACTTTTGACTCCCAACAAATGAATTTCCCATTATATTGTTCCTTTTTTTTGTTTTTAACTTTCCGGGTAAATTCTATAACGCATGGAGGTGTACTACCTCTCACCGCAAAATTTAGAGACACGAGCAATCTTTTTTAAATAAGGAAACACGAATAGAGTTGGTTTGATGGAAAACATACCGGCTTCTTCGGCTTTTCTCTGAGCTAATTCGCGGTCGCTGATGAGTTCTTCAGAGTTGGTGTTGTTGTTGTTGTAGATCAAGCCCTTTAGCCCTCTCAAATTCTTGTTGGGGGAGTTGAATATTGAAGTGTTGTAGCTCTCTTGAGGCATTTTTAAGCCTTTATTGATTGATGGTTTGTCTTTGCCCCCTCCTCACCCCAATTTACTAGTAATAGGACGACAAAAATCACATTTCATGCAGGCATAATCATCAAAATCAGCTTGACTTAGTCTCAATCTTATTGTATGCGACCAATTCAAAATTTTGAAATTGTTGAATAAACTAATGCATAAGATAATGTTGTTCGTTAACAACAATATCAAAGGCGATGATAATAGATAGAGGGAGACATGAGACATCTCTTTTTTCTTTTCTTTTTTTCCTAAGAAATTGGTAATCTAACTCATGGCGTGCATTGCATCAGAAATTTGACGAGAAATTCAAGAACCCTTTACAAAGAAAGTAATAACAAACGGGAGATTGAAATTGAGTTACCTGGACTAACGGTGGCCGGCGATGATCAGGTTCTTGAAATTCCGGCGAGAAAATGGGAGGATGAGAGCATATTAGTAGCTCGGCGGCGGCGGCGGTGGATTGGATATCTGAATTGTGGAGTGTGGAATGGGAAATTGAATGGACTTCTCGTGACTAATGAAGAAGAATTCACAATGGATTCATTGAATGCAGTGGAGGAGAGAAAATAATAAGGAAGTCTTCACTCACTCTCACTCTAAATTAAAGTAAGTGAAAAAAAATGAAAAAGAAAAAAACAATTTGAAAAAAGAAGGCTATGAAGCAAAACGTCCCGTTGTCTCCGCTTTTTTGTAACGGGGGATACGGACCCCACCGGTATATTTAACGGACTCACGAGTCATGACTCATCACCCTTTTACATAATCTATTTTTTTATTTATTTTTGAGTGAAACATAATCTTTAATTAATAGGGAAATTTAATTGTGTTTTCATTGACTTGTGCCAATTTTATGAATATACGGTGTGTATAAATAGTTTCCTCTTTTTCGGACGAGATTCTTTATTTCATTGTGGTTTGATTTTATCCGTATGATTATTGATACGTATATTTAGAATATATGTAACAGCTAGGGCTGTAAATAAATAGAGCCGCTCGCGAGCTATTCGGAGTTCGGTAAGAAATTTGTTCGAAGTTCGTTCATTTTCTAAATGAGCCGAGCTCGAGCCTCGAATCGAGCTCGACTCGAACATATTAGTATTCGGCTCAGCCAGGTCGCGAACATATTCGAGCTTTAATCGAACATGTGTTCACGAACATGTTCGTGAATATTATAAATAATTCAAACGGGTAAATAAAATAAGCTAATTTTTTCAAACTCGAGCTCGAATATGTAAATTAAACGAGCTTTTTTTCGAGCATTCAAGCTCAAGTTCGTTTAGTAAATTTTCGAGCATTTCACGAACCGAGCTCGAACCGAATTCGAACATGATAAATATTTATCGAGCCGAGCTTGAACAAGAGAAAAAAAGCTCGAATCGAGCTCGAGCTTGAATATTCCTTAACAAGCTAAATTCGAGCATCATGGTGTTCGGCTCGATTCGGTTCGTTTACATCCCTAGTAATAGCACGGTTTGAATAGATGAAGAAATATAATCTTGCAACATTATAGGATGACTTTTAGAATTTTAGGATCTGGTTTAAATTATTTCACAGTCGGGGTGATCTCTAAGAATGTGTTCTTTTTTTTTAAGTTATTTTCGTTGTGATTGATAAATTAGGGTTAAGGCTCTCTCATTCTATTATATTATTGAATGTAAATGACTTCAACCTTAGTTGGCTTTTCATTTGGGATGTTGGATTCATTTTTAGGTGTAATTATAGGGTCTATTTCCATTTTTGAAATATAAAAGTAGAAATAAAAGATAAGAAGAAGAAAAAAAGGAAATTTTTCAAAAACTCGTAGGGTATATCTTAAACTTTTAGAACTCTTTAACTCCATAGCCCTAGCCCATGGGGACTTATGTTGGGGTGCTCAAAATCAATATTGAATGATTGAAACAATTAATCTAAAATCTTGAAAAAATCATGTATTTTGATTTTTATTATTACTTACTTACCAATTATTTATTAATTTTAATAGATAATTAATGAAGTTTCATTGAAAATTATGGAAAATTAAAATAAAATCGAAACACGTGATTTCGGGTCTTAAAGTGATAGTTTCAATAATTCTAAATTAATATTCTTCATCTTCAATGTGACAAATTGATGACTAGTCTATTTTTCGTGTTCTGAATGGATAAAACTCCTCGATCGTGTAATACAAAAACTTGTGTTGACTATTATTGACAAATATAAAGAATAAAATATGAATTTTTTTTTCAAATGTTATTATGAGTGTTCGATGAAAAATTCTATAACACATATAAAGACATTACCTTCCACCGTCGATATCACAGTATATCAACATCGAATTTTCTAGTATAAAAAATATTAATGTGTTACGATGTTTACGATGAGAGATGGTAACCTCTACATGCCTGCATATTTTACAGAATTGTTCGATGTTCGGATTGAAATTAAACAGAGTTAATTTGCCTTAAAAATTATGAATTTTGATCTTAATTGCAAATTTAACATGAACTTTAAAAGTAAGCAATTATAACACCAGCTTTGAATTTGTGCGCTATTCAACATCCCTAAATTTTTATAAAACAAATTGACCTCCAATCCAACATACAATTTGCTCGTATCTTTGAGCCCGTCATGCCTCGGGCCATCAATTTATGAAAATGGCGTTAAAGTGGTTTCAATTATATGTTAGATTGAATATCAATTTAATTTATAAAAATTCGGGGATGCTGAATAACACACAAATTCAAAGTTGATGTTTCAATTGCTTACTTTTAAAGTTCATGTTAAATTTACAACTAAACTCAAAGTTCATAATTTTTAAGGCAATTAATCCAGTTAAATACGAGCGTGTAAATTATAATTCGACGTGGCGAGAGACGGGATTGGACAAGTGGAGTCAGAGGTGGGGCCTTTGGAACGTTGGACTGGGCGGCAAGATCTGGATTCTATTATTATTTGAGTTTGCTTTTTCATTACATATTTTCAAGAATATGCCATTCTTCTATGCTTAATTGTGAACGATAACCTCTGATTAAGGGACACTGATCTACACTTTCCCTTAAGTTTATTGATTCTGAATTAATTATGCAATATAATTAGCTGTGTGCTGACAAAATTAAATGAAATCCAGAAAGAAAAGAGATGAATTAATTATTTATGATGATGAGAGAGAAGCAAAAGCAGAGCACTCTTGTGATCATCATGATGTTGCCTAATCGCACAATTTAGTGGTCCTAATCTTGTGTGTGTTTGCAGTGTGGTTTTTCGTTTCATTAATGCATCTATTTACATTTTAATCTCGTTATTATTGTATACATAGTATGTATGTATGTATACATTCTTAAAAAATACGTAATGATAAAGTGAAAGAAAGTTTGAACATGAACATGAATACGCACCACTTTAACGGATAAAACATGAACATGAATTGTAAAGAAAGTCATCCACGAAAGAAGGAGATTTAACCCTACAATAAGGATTTTGAAAACTATGAGCAGCCCAAGCAAAACGATATGTCATAATATTGATAATACGACGAACTAAACATAAGAAAAAAGGTGTTCAGAAAACAAAGAACAACAAGAAAACAAAGAATCAAACTCGGAAAGATTAATAGAAATCAAATGAATTGCATAAAAAACAATCTTAGAATTCATTTCAAACACAATATGCTCTCAAACCCTTCTCTTTTTTTTTTCAACAAGGAACTTATCCCGAAAATATGTGAAGTGAAACAAGCTTAAATCCAAATTAACCTACAGATAGAAGTGAAACAAGCTTAAGTACAACAAACACGCAATGATCATCTCCAACAATTGCTCTTAAGCCTGTTTCACTTTCTATCTGCAAAGCAATTTGGATTTTCTATTGTAAAATTATTCTCTCTCCCTGTCACTTTGATCCCTACAATTTGGTCATTTTTTACAAATGATCAAAATTAAAATTATTAACAAAACAATATCTAATTTTTAAACATTTTAACAAATTTGTCCTAAAAGTCTTTTTTTCACCTCCAGAAATCTAACGTGGCATGCCAAATACGTGCATGGAAATAATTAATCACACGTCACACCAAAATGACGTGAATCAGTCCAAAATAATTGCTTCATTTTAGTTAGACACGAATTAATCAGAGCAATATATTTCTAATGAAACATCATTAACCGCAAATTTTGGGATCAAATGTAACACTCCCTCCGTCTCGATTATATAGTCCCTATTACTATTTTGGGGTGTCCCAATTATATAGTCGCATTACTATAAGTATTATTAATTTTAATGGTAATGTACAAATACACCCTTATTAATTATTGAAAATTAAAAAACTAATAACTTAAAATTTTAAAGTTATAAATATTAAATAGAAGTATTATTGAAAGTTTAGCTTTAATATTCTATTTTCATAAATATTTTTAATCTACGTGCGAAAAAAAATGAAACTATGTAGTCGAGACGGAGGAAGTGTCAAAATATTAATGACTCCCCCTCCTTATGATGTCAATGCCATTACTCTCGAATCTGTCCCCACAGCATCTTTATCGCCTTCACTTTCACATTCCACCTCCCCTTTTCAAATTTATCCAATAATTCAATAAATTACAAATGAAATATTGCACTTATATTCAATATTTAAAGATCAAACCTATAGTGTCGTTGTAATATAATTTGAAATGATGTTGGGGTGCGCGTATGCGGATTTTCCTATCATTATTTTCCCAAAAAGTTATGACCACTAAAAAATTTATCCTTTAAAATAGAAATCCTTTAAATAATTAATTACTAAGATAATCATGAAGTTACAAATTCAATCACACATTTAAATGTTATTCAGTATTCTTACAAATTGCAGTAATGTATCACTAAAAAATATATTGTAGTGATGTGAGTCTGAAATTTGAGTTGCTGCATTGCTCTTCTCTTCGAGCATGTTGTGGCCCAACCAATAATTTTCAAAAAAAGAACGACATAATAGTTGAATTCACACTCGCATCACTTGAACATTTGATGGATCTCGAATAACATATAAATTAAAATTATTCTTTTAATTGCTACATTTAAAAAGTATTACTCCGTTTCAACTACTGACACTCCGTGCCATTGTGCATTTAAATTGAGAAATCAAATACAAAATCAGAACTTGTCCACCATCGCTGATCACTACAAGAAGAAATATGCACGATTCAAAATTATAAAAAAATCCAAAAAAAAAGTTTGAAAATTTTGGAGGATAAATAAGTCAAAAATAAATAAATTTTCACTCCCAACAAGATTCAAACCTTAGTCAAATGTATTTCAATTTGTTACTTAATTAATAACTTGACCAGATTATTAACAATTATTTTAATTTTGAATCAAATAATGTTTTCATAACAATTCTCCAAAACTTAAATGTATACAAATTTTTATATATTATATATATATTGATATTATATTTATATAAACATAATATCATACTATCAATTTATCAGATAAATTTACTGTATATTCAACTAATAATAATAGACTATATGACCTGTACGAAAATTAAGAATTAATATTATCATGAATAAAAATATAAAAGGGAATAAATTAATGATATTTATAAACATTAAGTTAAGCTTATGATATTAAACAAAAATTAGGAATACGTAAATAGATTTATATGAAAAAATTAATCGAAATTGATTATCCAACTTTAAGATATATATTTAGAACATATTTAGTTATAATATTAATATAAAATGGTATATTTGAATTTTGAAGTAGTCTAACAAAAAACTATATAATTATGAGGTAAATAAAATTCTATTTTATAGTTATAATCAAGAATTGAGCCTTGATAATGAAACAAATACAAATTCATTTGATTAAACATATGATATCCAACAAACATTATTCCACCGAGTTAAATCGACACTATTCATCAAAATCAACATCAAGCAATTAATAATGTTTAATAATTACTTAGTTCATTTGATTCGATAATATATATTTTTATTTTTATATCAATTTACTCAATTATTATATAATATACAAATATTATACGTATACTTTAACGCGACTTATTTCATATATCAATAAAATAAAAGGAAAATGAGATATAATAATAAAAATAAATTATGATTTATAAATCATATTATTAAAAATTTTGAAATTTGTATTTGAATTAAGATTATTGTAAATATTTACTTGTTAATTGGAACATGTGTAAATGTTGAATAAAAAATAATAAACTAACAAGAATAATGAACTCAATCATCAATCTACTAATATGATTACAATTTATATGAAAAATGACAAGGAATAATCGATAAAATTGTAAGAAAATGAGATATGAGTGACTATGATTTATAAATTATATAAGAAAAAGCACTTTGAAACTCAAATTTGAATTAAGATGATTGTAAAATATTTATATATTGAAGTTTGAAATTAGTAATGGAAAATAATGAGCTAACATGGGTATTGAGCTAAATCACCAATTAACTAATAAATACAATTTTTACATGAAAAGTGAAAACGAATGATCAATAAAATAACACGAAAATGAAATATGAGTAAATTATGATTTATAAATTATGAAAGAAAAAACATTTTGAAATTTTAATTCAACTTAAGGAAAATATTTATTTATTAAAATTTGAATATTATATATTAATAATGAAAATAGTAAAGTAAAATGAGTAATAAGCATAATTACAGCTACATAATCAAGTAATTAATAAATAAAATAAAATAAAATTAAACATAATTAAAGAAAATTTCGACAAGAAAAGAAAAGAACTTGATTACGATTTTTATTATTATCGAGCTTTTTGTTGAGTTTTTTTATCGAACTTGAACACATCCTTATCAAATCGAACTCGATCACGAATTTTCTTAGTTGAGCCGAACTCGAGCTCAAGTTCAAGCCGCCGAGTATATCTTAAACTAACCGAACTCGAGATTTAAAATATTTGGCTCGACTCGGCTTGTTTACAACCCTCGTATAAATGGTCGGGCGATGAAATTGATTATATCAAATGAATTGAGATATTGAAGAGGTTGGTGCGATATCCTCACTTTATTTCACAAACCAACAATGAACAATTTCAAGATTTAGATCCGGAAGCAATGAGCTCTGCCGTCAGATTCTTCTTGGTTCTTCACGTTGTTGTTTATGCTATTCTTTGCCTTTCCATGCATATTCTTCTTCATCTTCATATGGGCAGAACACCGTTAGTAAAAAAAGAAACGTCGTTCATAAATCCTAAATGGAAGGAACACAGAAGGATGTCGATGTGCCACTTAAAATATCTTAAGGGTCCGAACGGACCGAATCATACTTGAAGTACTTAACCAGGACTAAGCATATACGTTAAGTGTTTTTTTTTTGTACATTTTCCATTTATTTCATTTAAAATAAAAACAATTCAAGCTACCGAGCCTACCGAGCGAGGTATTATATATTGAGTGAGCTCAAGCTTGACCCAATCTTAGGAAATGATTTTGAATTCTCGTCGAAACAATCCCAATTCTCAAATAGCTAACGAGCTAGTTCAACTCACTTATATCTTCATATTTATGTCACCATGGTTTTACTTTTACCACCCCTCAAATTGCATAATAAATTGTATTAATTTATAAAAATAATTTCAATTAAAGCAACTAACAATATGGGTGATCAATATAACAAATAAAAGTGCACGTTATGGAGTTTGAAGGAAATAGGAGCCAAAAAAAGTCGAAAGTTAATTTTGAAAACGTTGGATCCCTACCTCTTTCAAATCAATCCATTGATGCTTTTTCGAAATCTCCAGCTTTTACCTCTCTATCCCTAATTACAATCAATTAGTGGACGTACATTGCATTATAGCTAATTAATTAACTTAACTGGAATTGATTTCTAATCAAATCAGATCAATTTAATATGAATTCACTGTATTAAATTGATTATTCTCTTACAATTTATGGTTACTTAGATGATATATTGTGTTATGGGATAAGTTAATTTATGGCCACTTTTTTCACACATACATTTTTTGAGTGAGGACTAGGGAGGGGGAGTTGTAGATCTTTATTATTATTGTGAAAAATGCATAGAAGTTAATTTAATGGTAATTCTTGATTGTGAGCTTTTGAGATTTATAAAATGTTGGAGAAGCTCATCTAATAATAATAATAATAATAATAATAATAATAATAATAATAATAAATTTTATCGATTCACGACTTGAAATATATATTGTTTATCAATTCACGGCTTGAAAGATGAAAACTATTAATATATGTTGGGTATTGATTAGACCGCCAAAGAAGTCACTCCCTAATTACAACTTTTTTGCCCAAATGAATTTCACAGAGATGTTATTGATTGGCTCAGACTCGTTTCCACAGAGGAAAAAGCTGATTAGTACAAGCAATATCAAGTACAGACCACCGGAGCAAGAATGGAGAACAAGAACCCTAACTCTGGGACCTTCAACGACCCAAGAGACAAGAACTCTAGCCAAACCCTCACAGTTGATCTACCAAGATAGTTAATCTAGAAACTCTAACAATGTACAGAAAACAAGAGAGGAACAGAGACTATACAAGATCTCACAATCTCACAAATTTCACTCGAGAAAGAAGAAGAGCTCTTTAGAACACACAATATAATGAATTAGTATGTGAGAGTTGTACATCAACAATAGATAAATAGGGTTTCAGCGGGTTGGGTCGGGTCTTCACTTCGACTGGGTCGAGTTGCCACCAGATATGGGCCAGGATAAAATCAGCCCAATATAATACACAGTTGGGTCTATCACCACAATATATACCTGAAAAATGAAAACTATTATCAATTTATAACTTTAAAGACCATACATATATTTTTTTGAAATTATTTTATATTAATTTTCAATGAAAAATTCTTTATTAATTAACTATTAAATTAAATAATATTTTTATTAAAAATAGTTAAAAATAAAGAGTATTCAAGATAACGCATTATAGCGTTGGTTTGAGGAGGATTGTATTGGGTGCCTAAATCCGAGAAAATTGCAAAACTAGTCCCACAGGATATGTGTCTCTTCAAAAGTGGTCTCAATACTTGCATTTATGGTCCCAATACTTGCAAATTTGGTCCCGTATGACATAAAATTGCACAAGTAGTACCAAAATTCAAACACCTCTGTCAATAGTTAACGTTTGCCCCTTTCTTTTTCTTCCCTCAAATTTTTTAATCTATAATATATCCCTCCAACACAAAAATCCCTCATTAATTGAAAAATTCTGCCGCCATAGAACTTCCAATCTACTTCCTCAAACTAGTACCATATTTCCCAACGATGCCAACCTTCTTGGTTCTCTTGGCCATCGGATATCAGTGAGCACGATGGCGTGATGAGAAACGACTCCAACAAGCAAAAACCCTAAGTTCAGTTGCGAAGAAGAAAATAAATTGAAAAAATGTCACAAAAGGGTTTTTCAATCGAACAACACCCAGATTACCGTAAGTCCCCACTTTTCTTTGATTTTTCTATAATTGTTTGGAATTCGGCTCGATTCATTTACGTTCTCACAAAATATGAAATGTAGTTGATATGCACATAAGATGTTCGATCATTTTCCTAAATGATGCAAGTTTTGGTCCTTCATTTTTAATGAAAGCCTTAGGCATGAACTTGTGCAGTGATGTGGAATTTAATTAGTTAATGAAAACTCAATTGGAGTTCGTTGAGGTGTGGAGTTATATATACATCATCTTGAGTAATTAAGAGCTATTTGAATATAAAAGTTATATTCCCTCAATTTGTACGTAGCTACTAAGAAAGGGGAGAACATTTGAGGAACCATATATGAGAGAATCTTATGTTGTTGCAAGGCTTTTTATTTTATTCAATATTGTTATTGCTTCAGTTTTTATTTTCGTAATTTTTGTTTCTTTTTAATTTCTGTATCGATGAGCCTCGTCACAAAATTATTAGCTGAGTTCTGGTTTGACTGGCTTATTTGCTTTTCACTCAGATCTTATACCAAATGTATTCATTTGACTAGTTATATATATATATATATATATATATATATATATATTACATAAATGCAAGTAGGTGATGAAGCATTTCGTCTCAAAAGCTTGATGTAACTGTGGGACCAATTTTGCAAGTATTGAGATCATAAATGCAAGTATTGGAACCACTTTTGAAGATACACATGTCTTGAGGGACTAGTTTTGCAATTTTCTCGTCTAAATCCACACTAGTGGACTCAGATCCAATAAAATGAATAGTTATGTGGGTCTAAACGTAGCCCAATGAGTTTTCATGGGCTTCTTTATCTAATAGTTAAGTTTTTAGGGCCGGAGGTTGCAAGGAAAATGGGTTTGAGTAATATAGTTGAAAGTTCATGAAACTGGTGAAATTGTTATGGTAATCATTATTTTCTTTATTTCGCTTCTTCTTTATTTTATTTTTATTTTTCCACGTATTTATTTAAAAAAAAATTAATTATCGAGCGCAATTCACGAACCTACGCGTTAATGTCGGATGAGTGCACTACACGAGGCACTAGATAAAAAAGTTAAATTAATCTAATTACATTTTATGGTATATATTTATTTTTAAAAAAATTAATTATAGAACACAGTATATGAGCCCGCGGTACATTAGCCTCGCACGAGTGCAATATACGAGATACTGAATAAAAAAATTAAATTAATTCGATTTAATTTTAAAGTTTATTCTTTATTTCATAAAAAATTATAAAAATTAATTTCATGCACAATCTTATAAAATTACAATGTACTTTTGAAGATATCACCCACATACGGTGAATTCTAATGTAAGATACTTGTAATACATCTTATTTCTGTAACTGACAAGTGTCCTGGGCCCACTAAAATTTTGTTATTTGCACTCCCTTTTTTGTCTAAAAATATAAGTTTCGATTGGCCGAAAAAAGCTACCTTGCCACTTCAACTAACTAATTGTGACACTTTAATTACCTACTATGATATTTAATTGTCTATTATGACAGTACGAAATCGAAATTATTTTATCGTCCGACCGATAAAAATTGAAAATATAAAATTTTGGCTGTAAATAGTAGCAGACAGAATATAGTAGAGAGATCATATCAAACCAACAATTTTTTTTAACGATTTATGTGGTCTATTAATAATATTAATTTTTTGGAAAATTGTCGATTCAGAACCTGAAAGAAGGGGGTGTTTTATCGATTCAGGACCTGAAAGGTGACAACTCTCGATCCAGAACCGAAATATGCAAATTCTCAATCTAGAACTTAAAAAATCATGAATTTTGATTTCTTAATTAATTTTATATTAATTTTCAATGAAAATTCCTTCATTAATTATCTATTAAATATAATGAAGAACTTGCTAAAATTAATTTAAATATAAATAAATATTAAAATTCAGATCCTAAATCGATAAATTACTTAACTTGTAGTTAATTTTTTTTAGTATTACATTTTTTTAGAGAAGTATTACATTTGATATAAAGGTCTCACAATAATTATCCAAAACTGCCTCATTAATTAAGTGGGATTCGTACAATCGGAATATTAATTATATCCAAAATTGGAGCGGATTTATTGGTTATGCGGCGGTAGGCCAAGGTCCTAAAAAATTATACTATATATAAGGATGATTGCCTTTGAATTATTTAATAAATCTTACCTAATCTGCAATCTACTGAAATAAATTAAAACGGTCATGGTTATTTGTTTGCTAATTAAGTATCTGGTCTATTTATTTCGATCTAAAAATCATAAAATCGAATAGACTGAATTGGAAAATATTTAGGACCGAACCGAACTGAATTAAGGGGAGGATCGAATTGGACCGAACTGAATTTGTTCGGTTTTAGTCTGATTCGGTCCGGTCTAATTTTTTTATTTTGAATAGCTTAACTAACCGTGGAAATGATAGCCTAAATAATAAACAAATATCACAAATCTATAACTAACATCATAAATAAACATTTATAACTAATACAAAAAAACTAAACCAACAAACAACAATACAAACGTTCGAAGTATCCAACAAATAATAATTAAAAAATAATAAATTAATAATAAATAAAAAAGCTCGGTCTACTCGGTCTATTTGGTCCGTTATCTGCAGAATCGGACCGAACTGATGACCGATTTTTAAAAAAAAAAACCAAATCGGATCGAAAAATTGAAAGAATCAGACCAAATGAACCGAATTTGTTCGGTTTGGCTTTCGATTTTCGATTTTTTCGATTTTTTGCTCACCCCTACTAATTATAACTGAAATTAACATAAATCTCTTTAAATTATATGAGAGAGAGAGAGAAAAAAAAAAAAGACAGAGTTGTACAATCAATTTTAAAATTTCACTTTGTTTCATTCTCGAGGATTTACCGGCTAAGACGCATTTGCATTATATATTCATAAAAATGACATGAAAAATAATTACAAGGCAAGTACTACATTCGATTTATTTATCCTACTACAATGACAAATGTTAGTACAATTTAATATTTTTTTCATTTTTTTTACGGGAATAATACACCGACAAATGTTAGTCCACTAAATATTTAATTTCACAAATAAAAATACAAGAATCTAATTGCATAAATAGTGAAAACAAAAAGAAGAAATCCAATTACATATTTTCTTCATCTTCTCAAATTAGGCGTGGCCAATAGTTTTTTAAAAATTCAGTAATTTTTCCTTACATGAATTCCGACTAATATTTCATTCGTCCCAATTATATAATCAATTTTCTACTCGCACGTAAATTAAAAATATTAATTAAAACACTATGTAAAAATTAAACTTCCAAGATTACTCCTATTTAATATTTATAACTTTCATAAAAATAAGTGTTTTGTTTTTAATTTTTAAAAATCTAACAAGGATGTATTTATGCATTACTATGAAAAATAATATTAATTATATATATATTTTAACAAATACAAATCATGTAAAATTTATAATATCATTCAACAAATTAATACTAATACAGACTGTATTTTATTTAAAAGTAAAAAGAAAAAGAAAAAAGAAAATGTGACAAGAACAAGATATAGGAGACTCTCTCTCTCTCTCTCTCTCTCTCTGCAGCTGCTGCATCTAAAAGAATCAAAGGTGGGACCCAAGACACGTCAGCGCCAACGGATACGATCTGCGAAAGCACACCAAATTACCGCTGGCTCACCCAAAACCAACCGCTGACGATCGCCCCACCTCGACAAGAGTGGGGCCCACCACCCGCCACCGCCGCGGTGAAATTGGGCGGTTAAAAACTTCCTTCGACCAGAGGCCGAGCCGAGGGGTGGGGAAGGGGCCCTATCGTAATTTCCCAAAATATGAAGCCCTGTTCATGGCAAACCTCGAAACTCGTATTTCCCTATAAATTCATACTGCCACCATCCCGCACGCCAGCTACAATTACTCTATATATTGCTTAACTCTCTCACTCCTCTCTCTTACTGTTTCAAATCGGAGAAATCACGCCGAATAAGATTGCAGCTGCTTTCGTTGAAATTCTGGCATCTTAGATTGTGCTCATCAGGTATGTTTCGCAGCTGCATTGATCAATTCATCTGTTTTTCCGGAAAATTTTGATTCTTTTGAGATGGCACTTCGTCGCGTTCGTCACTTGAGATCAACGTTTTAGGAAATAATTGCATTTTGTACGGATTTGAGAACTTACGTCGCGGTTCGATCTTGTGTTATTCAATTTTTTTTTTGAGCGTCTGTTTTTCAATTTTAACTTTGGAGATTTCTCGCTCTGAGTTCAACATTTGATAGAAGTAAGTGGTGGAAGATATATTGATAATACTTGAATTGATTGGCATGATATGTTTTTGTTTGTATTTTCTTGTTAATTTTAGTGATTGGTTTGAAATACTAGGGAATTCATATTTTTTGGTAGTGAATACTTGATATCCTTTTGATCTGTTGCTTCTATCGGAATTTAGTATTGGTTGTTGGCAAAATGATGAAGTGCTTGGATTTGATTGAGCTCCTGTAATAAAAACAGGACTGTGACGGTTTTTAAGATTTTTATTGGCAACTGATGATGACACTTCTTGCCTATTTGCTTGTCCGATACTTTTTCTCGCTTTAGAAATATTGTCCCTATCTGTATGATTGTAGATGCACCACCACCACCAGACCACCAGTTTATGTATTCTTTTTTTTTTTAAGAATATGATTCTCTGTCTTATTTTTTTAAGGTTCTAAGCAAAGCTTTTGTCACTTCCATGTCTTTCCATTTCTTTTATGTGTTTTTGTTTCTGATTATCTGTGTGATGATATATGTTTTTCTTCAGCCCTTAAAGCTTATTCATGATACTTAGTCTTTCTTATTTGATTTTGCAGTGCACGCTTGAAATGGATTCAAAACCAGTTGAAGATTTGATAGAGGCTTCATCAGGGGTCCATTTTTCTGGGTTTCATTTAAAAAGTACAGATCCGAGTACCTTAGTAGTTGAACAACCAACTACTTCTGCCACTGAAAATATCAAGCAGCCCTTTGTCATAGGTAGTGCAAGCACACTATTTTATTCCAGTATTCACAATTTTGTCATATTCTAGTGTTTTTGAATCTATTTTGTCATATTCTAGTGACTACAGCATATATGAATGTTTAAGAAGATCATCATGACTAGGAAAAAAGAATGCTACTTTCTACTTACATACAAAAAAGAATGCTTCTTTCTACTTACATACTTCATGTGTTGTATGACCTAGAATTACTGATTCATGTTTTATGCTTTTAAAAATTTTCAAAATCTCACGAGGCTACTGTTGGGAATATTATGCTAAAATTTCATAATTTGTTGTTCACATTCTGGTTTGCTGTAGTTGAAATATATTTCTAGGCTCTAATTTCTTTCTTTTGAATCATTTGTAATTGAATACATTCAGATTGTTTAATCATTCTTTTTTAGTAAATTTGTGTTTCATGTTGATCACCTTGAACGTTGTGGTCTATTTGTGTATCAGGAGTTGCAGGTGGTGCAGCATCTGGAAAGACTACAGTCTGTGATATGATTATTGAACAGCTTCGTGATCAGCGTGTTGTACTTGTCAATCAGGTGCTGACCTCTATATATTTTCTTGTGACTTAAGTAATAGTGCAGAAATACTTATAGAGCTCAATAACTTTGTGAAATGTTAAGTTTCAGTACGAAGAATCAACAGTTAACATACAACGATGAATACATCCTGGTTATTATTAATTCTATCTCACTTTAGATCCTGGTTATACTTCAGGATCCACAAAGTGTAAGCTCACTTTGATGGCCCTCCATTTGGTGTATTCGTTCCTCCATCATCCTAAAGTATAAGCTCTCTCCATCATCCATTTGGTGTATTCGTTCCTTTTTCTAATAATTGCATCCTGGTTATTATTAATTCTACCTCACTCTGGCCCAGATTGACTGGAAATCTCTCCAGAAGTAAAATTTGATAGAAAAAGGAAAACGATTGGTACTAATTTGTAATCAATCAAATGATGAATACATATTCATGAAAATGCCCAAATGATAGGATATAAAGTGATTAATTTTTAAATGTTCAAATGTTATCAATTAAGATAATACCACGACACTATCAAAAAATTATTTGCTAATTGTTTTATTTTTAGAGTGATGTATATCATATTTTGCATTATAGTAAGTTGGTCCCCCCTAAACTCAGATATGTTCAGAAGGTCAATGAAAGAAGTACTCCTGGACCTCTTATTCTCCTTAATTAACTAAACTTTAATTTCAGCAGTATTTTCAATACTAATTCATTTCAAAAGATTGTTGTTTTGTTCTTTGTTGTTGTATCCCCATTTCATTTCATTTGTGCAGACTCTTAAATAAAGGCCTAAAGCTTGATGTGCATTTCAAGAGATTCTATTAAATGTTTTTCTCGAGCTGCTTCTTAAGAACTGCCTTTCCATCTAATATTGCAGGACTCCTTTTATCACAACTTGAAACCAGAGGAACTTAAAAAAGTGTATGAATACAACTTTGACCACCCTGGTGGGTACTGTCTTAACTTTGAGAGCTTTTAATTTTTTCTCAGATTTCCGGACTCTAATTGAGGCACCTGTTTGTTTAAGATTAGTCTGGTTAAAGATGAATCTTTATCAATGTGGATCTTGTTCTCATTCTGTTTCTTATGAGGATATTACTCTTTACCATCCAACATTTCTTGTGAAGGTTGAATTTGCTATATTTTCATTTTAGAGCCATCTATTACCATTTATGTGGCAAAATTCTCCACTTTCTGTGCATTATACTCATGCTCACCATCCAATCACAATTTCGTGTTTTTCATAACTTCTGCCATCATATCATCATATAAGCTCTTCTCACTCAGCTATATACATCAGGAGCTAGACCAAAAGGTAGCAACTTCAACTTTGTAGCCTCGTTGGTATTAGGTCTTTGCCTTAGATAAAAGAAATTCTAGAAGAAACCCCAAGCTAGTAAGAGAATAGTAGTCAATGAAGCGCCTATTGAATTTCATTTACCTCGATATGTCAGAAGTTGCCACTGCTGGATTTATCAGTTGCATTTTCTGGTTGGATGATTACAGGAGTTTTCATGCTTACTTATTCATTTTGGTCCAGACGCATTCAACACGGAGCAATTATTGAGTATTATGGAGAAATTGAAACATGGACATGCAGTAGATATTCCAAGATATGATTTCAAGAGTTATAAAAATGATGTCTTCCCTGCTCGAAGAGTAATTTTCTTTCATCTTTGCAAAGTTTCTTTTCTTTTCTTTCTTCTTGCATTGTTTGTAACCTATTCCCTTTTGGTTTATTTGCCAGGTGAATCCCTCCGACGTCATTATTTTAGAAGGAATCCTCATCTTTCATGATCCAAGGGTTCGAGATTTCATGAATATGAAAATATTTGTGGATACAGGTTTTTCTCTTCATAGCTCTCATTATTTGCTTCATTCTACATGCATTAGGTCTGTGAATTTATATATTCTACTTTGAGCAAGTAATCTCTTAAAATATTTTCAAACTCATTTGGACGTATTACTAAAGACATACTACAAGTCTACATCTAAGAGTAGCTCAAGGAAGTGCTTGCAAAAATCTGAACAGAGCGTTCGACTCCCTAGGGTTTAGCTGCACATCCTAACTTTTGCAGTGGGTTTGCTAAGTACTTTAGCTCATGCAATAATGTCGAATCAGTAAGATGCAGGCATCCTTGGTCTTAGGATTTTCTTACTTGTTCCCATAGCTTGTGAGAGATTGTTTATATGGTTCATAAATTTACTTGTTCCTTTGATTCTTATAAATGCCAAATTTCCTGTGCAGATGCTGATGTACGTCTGGCAAGGCGGATAAGGCGTGATACAGTAGAGAAGGGTAGAGATATTGGTATGGTACTTGATCAGGTAGGAAGACATTCATCTCTAAGTATTAGAAATTTGTTGACTAAATTAGTTACATAGCTGATTCCTCCCATTTCAATTACTTCTATCTTCTTCTGGGAACATTTGACAAGTTGCTGGGTGTAAATTTGAACCAATATATAATGTACTTATAAATTGTGGCAAGTGGCAACACGTGAGATGGTGTGGATACATTTAGGAGGCAGCTCATTTTTCTCGAGACAAATAAGGTTGAGCAAAGACATGATGAAGTGGCTGACAAAAATTTGAGCATTTGTGGTCTGACTCTGAAAATTGACATCACTAGAGAAACTATTGTGAAGATCGATGTATGAGATATCTAATGATGAGTTTAGCTTTATGGATTTCAAATAATAGAAAAATGGCTATGCTCATCTGATGACTTGACTTAATTTAGCAATCATTAACCTAACCTAGCATTGCTGAATTTCATTCCTTTTCTTTTGCTGTTCACTATTGGAATTTCATTGCTAAAGTATTGACAGCATCTCTGACAAATCATGACAACACCTTTCACCAGAAGGGCTAGTTTCGAGGATGGAAAATCTATATCTTTTTTTTGCCTTAAAAGTAAAATTCTTGGGCAAATTGCAAAATAAAGTGGCGGATTGTTGTCTATGGTTGATCCATTCCTTGGGTAATTTTATATATTTCTCTGCATTTTAGTGTGTTGCATCAATTATAATTAATAATTAATTTTATAATATTGAAGCTTGTACACAAAATTAGATAAAAAAATCATGTTTTATCTTGAATTTTGAGTGTACATGCTAATAACTATAGATTGTACTGCAAATGTTATTTTCATGATTTCGTATTCTTTAGATTCTTCCATATGGTTTATTTCTGCCTTTAAGATTATCTAAGGTTTCAAGTTTCCCTTTTTTCTATTTGCCATTGTAATATTGATGCTGAGCTTAATCGAATACTCGAGTACTAATCATCAGGTTTCATCCATATGCAGTACTCAAAATTCGTCAAGCCTGCTTTCGATGATTTTATACTTCCAACAAAAAAGTACGCAGACATTATCATTCCTCGTGGAGGAGACAATCATGTTGCTATTGACTTGATTGTGCAACACATTCGGACTAAACTTGGTCAACATGATCTTTGTAAAATATATCCTAATTTATATGTCATTCAATCGACTTTTCAGGTAATATTTCCATTGCTAGTTAACAAGAATGCAACCTAATAGTTTCCAATCTGAATTTTATTTTCTAATTGGAAATTTTGGATAGACGCTTTCATTGTATGTCCTACTTAAATCGAACATTAACTCGTATTGTCTACCTAACCTTTTTTCTCCCTTCCACGGTCCTTTGATTTTGTCTTATCCAGATACGAGGTATGCATACACTTATACGGGATGCTCAAACAACAAAACATGACTTTGTCTTTTATTCTGACCGGTTGATTCGATTGGTAGGTTTATGTGATTCTAAGATCATCCTGCAATCTATGTTTACATAGAAATTACCTTTGAGTTGCTCATTCGGTGTATTATATTTCATGCATATTAGGTTGTTGAACATGGTCTTGGGCATCTTCCCTTTACAGAAAAGCAGGTGATCACTCCAACTGGTAAGCCTCTATCATCAATTTTTTAGTATATGTGATCAGGTCTCGGTGAACACTTAATGAGGCCTTTTTGAAGGTTTTGTTAGTTATCATTAAATGCCCTTTTTTCTTTGCTCTAAGGTGCTAATAGTTCAGTAGATTGAAAGACATTTACAGTTGTGACCGGTAAGTATTTGGCATTCAATTTATGGAGTAATCTTCGTCATAGGTGTCATATTGGAGGTTGATATTGATGGTAAGGAAGTTTAACTAGAAGACTTGCTCAGTGCAGTTCTTAACTTCCAAGAACCGTAATGAAATTAATGAACTATGCCGTCCCTGAAAAATATCGTTTGGTCTGATTTTTCGTAGCAGTGTCTATAACAACTTACTTTTCTTTTTTCTTTTTCAAAATTCAAAGAAAAATAATGGAATCTCTTTAAACCCTCACTAATGCAGGATCGGTATACACTGGCGTAGACTTCTGCAAGAGATTATGTGGTGTCTCTGTTATCAGAAGGTAGAAAAATATCTTTAACTCTTAGCTTTAATCACGGGACATCGTTTCTTGAGTTTCTTTTTCTTTTCTTGGTTGGAAGAAAGTAACACATTTCCTCTCTCTCTCTCTCTCTCTCTCTCTCTCTCCCCCCTGATTTTATAAATGTTTTCAAACATCTACAGTGGCGAGAGCATGGAGAATGCCTTGCGTGCATGTTGCAAAGGAATCAAAATCGGCAAAATCCTCATTCACAGGGAAGGCGATAACGGGCAACAGGTTAGTAAAAAAACTGCTCCTATTCCTGCCCGGTGCCCGTATTTTTTCCGTTCTGGTATTATTTCCATTATTCCCTTGTCAAATAATTTCTACTTTGTGCAGCTGATCTATGAAAAGCTGCCACAAGATATATCTGATAGGCACGTCTTGTTACTGGATCCAATTCTCGGCACAGGTCAGCCTCGCTATGCTTCATCTCGTGTTCAAGCGCTAATTTGCTGTTTCTGTATCGAACTACATGAACCAATCAAGATTATCATAAGACATATTGCTGCCACAGCTTATTTGGTCTTTAATTTATTTTCCCCAGCAAAGTGTTAACATGGTGAATTCCAATTATATTCAGGAAATTCAGCTGTTCAAGCCATTTCTCTGCTTATCAAGAAGGGTGTACCAGAGGGCAACATCATATTCCTTAATCTAATTTCTGTAAGTCGGATAACTGTAGAATTGCGAACGAGATCCTCTATTCCCAACCTTGTATTCCATCTTGTATTTCAACCATTAGATACCCGTTACGTGTATTTAAAAAAAATCATTATCTGTCCACCGACATAAGTTAAATACACATGGTGGATATCCAATGATTGAAACACGAGATGATACGGTGAATGAATGTCTTTTATCTCGATTGTTGTGTTTATTCAGGCACCTCAAGGAGTGCATATGGTCTGCAAACACTTCCCTCGACTAAAGATAGTGACATCCGAGATTGAAATCGATCTGAACGATGATTTCCGTGTCATCCCCGGTATGGGCGAGTTTGGCGACCGTTATTTTGGGACAGACGACGATTGAGCACCGGACCCATACCGGCCTCTCGCGCTAACCCTCAGCCCGAGAGGCTGTCGCCACAGCCGATTATGTCGAGAGCTGCGACCGAGAGAAGTACGTTCTCCATATGGATAAACTAATAATCAGCTGCATTGCAACAAACTTGTAACGGTTTGGTATACATCTTTCAGGAATACATGCTTTTACATAGGCCAGCCGATCATGACTCACGAGGGTTATTATATGTATTCTTGCCTTAATTTGGGGGAGCGTTTCGCTAATAATATATCTTCTACGTTTTTTTTTTTTTTTTTTTTTTTTTGAGATTTCTATAAGTGACTTGAAATAATTATTTAAACATAAGACATATATACTGAAATATTATTAATTCTTTTTTTTTTGTAGCATTCGGTTTTGTATATTTGATTTCGAGCGTAGATGGAAAGAATTATCAATTTAGTACTTGAAAGATGAGTAATTTGTTAATTCAGATCTGAAAGATGAAAACTGTCCATTCAGAACTTGAAGGATAATAATTGTCAATCTAAGATCTAAAAAAATCATGATTTTGTTTTGTATAATCATTTTTAATGATTTATTTTACTATATTTAATATATAATTAATAAGTGAGTTTTCATTGAAAATTAATATAATAAAAAAATAAAAAGAAACCAAAATTCATGATTTTAGAGGACTTAGATCGACAAATATCCTCTTTCAGGTTTTAAATTGATAGTTTTCATTTTTCACGATCTGTATTGACAGATTATTCATTTTTCATGTCCTGGATTGACAGATTATTCATTTTTCAGGTCCTGAATTGATGACAAGTTGTCAATTTTCAGGTCCCGAATCAATAATTTCAACTACACTCATGATAAGAAATTAATAATTTTCATCTTTCAATTTTCAGGCCCTACTGCTAATAATAAGAATTTGGCGGTAAAGTGAGGTCGCGGTCGGCGGAATTGACGGCGGCGGAGGGCGCCAAAAGATTTAGGTTGGGGTTTAGTGTGGTGGGGGAGGAGCAAAATTATTCACAGGAGTAGGATAATGGAACTGGGCATTGCCATTTGGGAGTGAGAGTGATCACTCATTCCTCTATCCCAGGACGATAACCTTCGCTGGGCTTATCTTTCGACACGTGTCGTTTGATTTCGATTTTTCCCCGAATATTCCGTCCCCTTATATCCTATATAGTTTGATTCTCTTTGTCTTTGTATATTAGCCCTCTTTCTCCCTTCTCCCAACTTATCCATACAAAGCTATATCCTAACCATGTCTGCCTTCGTTGGAAAGTACGCTGGTATCTCTCTCTCTCTCTCTCTCTCTCTCATACACACACATGCAGCTCTCTCTTCTCTCTCTCTCTCTCTCTCTCTCTCTCTCTCTCTCTCTCTCATACACACACGTGCAGCTCTATGCATTCATACTATTTTGCTACTTATATAGTGTGGTATTTATCGTTTTTACATTATTTTACTTTATTATTTTACTTTATTAACATCTAGATATCGTGTAGAAATAAATGCATACGTCTCACGATAGAATTTTAATTTGTAGCCATATTCAGAAATTGGAAAATCATATGAATATGTGGCGATTAGTAATTTCGTAGTAGATTTCTCATCTTTGTTGTATGTATTTATTTGATCAACTAACATCACATGAGTTAATTTCATCAAAATTCTATATTACCTTCTATATCCTTTTTTTTTTTTAATTCATGAGACACGTGTAATGATAAAATAGTATTCCAAAATAGTAAGTCCAAGTTCCGACAGGCCATAATCACCAGAGAATTAGAGGTAATTAACATGTGCATTTAATTACTATTTAAAACAAAATGCAAATTTTGTATCATATCTTTCTTTAGCAAATTAGGATAGCAATATGCTTTCTTAGCTAGCAATGGAAGCTTAATTTAACTCACTTTTTTCAAATACTCTTACTTATCTAAAAACACCAAAACTCGTGTAAACTTGAATATCTTGGGTCATCGTAATTCGTAAGCATATATACATGCATCTTGTGTAAATATACAATATGTTATATTGGTAATTTAATACCTTGTATAAACTTTTAACTCAATGTCAATGAGTGAAACTCGAGAAAAAAAAAAATTGAAGTATTGTTGGAGGGCATGAAGGGTTGGCCAGGATGAGGGTGTTTACACGAGCGGGGTGTGTATGCATATATGGTGAATGTTTATACGGGAGGATTTCGGAGGAGTTATGTTTTGAGCTTGAGACGTCTTCTTTTACATGTGATCTTCATTAAATAAGTTAGAAGAAGATGGTCAACATATTTCAAATATTGTGATAGATTAGACTATAAAAAACATATTTTTGAATGTGTCAATATAGAAAACTAACTAGCGTGATGCCTCCATAGTCAGTTGAAATCGTCTAATGCACATTTGGTGTTGCATTCCTTATTGTATACTCAATTTTTTTTTCTTCAGTTTCAATTTATTATACTTTAGTTTAAGTTTACACTTGTTATTTAGAGATTATCCCATTCAATTAGGGTTTAATATAATTTTTTAGTATTTAATTTTTCAAATAATCAATCAATAACTAAAAATTAGAAATTAAATACTAATCGTTTGTACATTACATATTTTACTTTATTAGCAACAACCATTTTCTCTATTAACAATGCAGTACCCGAAATTGTTGTAGTGCTTAGATAAAAATATATTATATATGTGTACTAAAATTAATGTGTGGCATGCACGTAGATGAACTGATCAAGAACGCCAAGTTCATCGCGACGCCGGGGAAGGGCATACTAGCCGCCGACGAGAGCACCGGCACGATCGGGAAGCGGCTGGCGAGCATCAACGTCGAGAACATCGAGTCGAACCGGCAGGCCCTCCGCGAGCTGCTCTTCACCTCCCCCTCCGCCCTCTCCTACCTCTCCGGCGTCATCCTCTTCGAGGAAACCCTCTACCAGAAGACCTCCGACGGCAAGCCCTTCGTCGACGTACTCCAGGAGAACGACGTCGTCCCAGGCATCAAGGTCGACAAGGGCACCGTCGACAT
Organism: Perilla frutescens; assembly: GCA_026008535.1. Taxonomy (NCBI): domain Eukaryota; kingdom Viridiplantae; phylum Streptophyta; class Magnoliopsida; order Lamiales; family Lamiaceae; genus Perilla; species Perilla frutescens. The sequence continues at coordinate 1,060,203 of BRKX01000022.1, read as the reverse complement.
CGCCGGCACCAACGGCGAGACCACCACGCAGGGGTTCGACTCCCTCGGCGCCCGCTGCGCCCAGTTCTACAAGGCCGGCGCCCGCTTCGCCAAGTGGCGCTCCGTGCTGAAGATCGGCCCCGACGAGCCGTCGGAGCTGAGCATTCAGCAGAACGCGCAGGGGCTCGCGCGCTACGCCATCATCTGCCAGGAGAACGGCCTCGTGCCCATCGTCGAGCCGGAGATTCTCACCGACGGCGGCCACGACATCAAGAAATGCGCCGCCGCCACCGAGACGGTGCTGGCGGCGGTTTACAAGGCCCTCAATGATCACCACGTGCTCCTTGAGGGGACTCTCTTGAAGCCCAACATGGTCACTCCCGGCTCCGACAGCCCTAAGGTACGAATTGAATTCAATGATCGTGTATTCCGATCATTGAATTCATGCCACGTGTATTTAAAAAATTAATTAAATAATTGTCTTTTAAAAAGAATTAAATATTAATGACATATGAATCCAACTGTTGGAATACAAAATGAAACATGAAATTGGAATAGAGAATCCGCAAATTAATATCTAATCTTTTTTTTAATTGTTAATTTTTTTTAAAAAAAATAGGTATTAAATTGTAATGGGTTATGAGTTGATATATTATTGAAAAACCCCAAAAATTTGAGATAAAATATATATAGCATATATAAATTACCTTGTTTAATTAATTAATTACTCCCTTCATCCCAAGTATATAATCTATTTTCTCTTTACATGTAAATTAAAAATATTTATGAAAATAATATATTAAAGTTAAACTTCAATTCTAATATTAACCTTATTTAAAATTTATGATTTTCAAAAATTTAAATGATTGATTTTTTTATTTTTCAAGACTTATCAAGGATGTATTTGTAAATTACTATGAAACTTAATGCTATTTGCAGTAACAAGACTATATAATTAAATTAAAACGAATGGAGTAGTCGGTAATGAAATGTACGTAATTATTAAATAAGTTTGCAAAATGATATATATATATATATATATATATAGGTAGCTGCGGAAGTGATTGCTGAGTACACGGTGACGGCGCTGCGGCGGACAGTGCCGCCGGCGGTGCCGGGGATCGTGTTTCTGTCGGGAGGGCAGAGCGAGGAGGAGGCGACGTTGAATTTGAGCGCGATGAACAAGTTGGAAGTGTTGAAACCGTGGACGCTGTCGTTCTCATTTGGGCGAGCTCTGCAGCAGAGCACGCTGAAGACATGGGCGGGGAAGAAGGAGAATGTGGAGAAAGCGCAGGCGGTGTTCTTGGCCCGCTGCAAGGCCAACTCGGAGGCGACGCTGGGGAAGTACGGCGGCGGAGCTGGCGGCGACTTGGCCGCTCAGAGCTTGTACGAGAAAGGGTACAAGTATTAGTTGATTAATTAGGGTTTCAAGCTTTGTTTGTTGGGGAAGAAAGATGGGAAATCTTAATTATTTTGTGTCACGTTGTTCATGGTGGTACGTACATAGTTAATTTACAGATGGCTGCATGTCCCAAATTCTAATATAACACGTGTTTGATGGAATCAATTGTATTTGAGCAATTAATTTTTTTAACCACACACACATATGTATATATATATGGGCAAGAATGATTATTTAATTTCATGCCAGATATATAAAAAACTAGAAACAATAAAAATCAATTAAGTTTGGTCCATTAGTATGAGATGAATGATGATGAGATATTGCATGAATGGGTGGATAAGATCAGATCAGCACTTGTGTGCACAAACTTCCATATATTAGGGGTGGCAATTTTGGTTCGGTCCGGCCCACCTTTCGACCGGATTAGGTTAAAAAAATTAGACCCAAATTAATTTTAGGCCGGATCAAATGAAAAATTATAGGTTCAAAATAATTTTAAGCTAGGCTGGTCTAATCCAAAAATAAGAGAGGTCCGAATGGATCGGACTTTTTGGTCCAAAACACGTAAAAATACACTAGATCCGTGTGTAGCCCGGCTTGGCCCGACTTTTCAGGCCGGGCCGGCCTAAAAATGATAGCCCTAATTAATTATGGGTTGGGCCTCACAAAGTTGGCCCGAAAATTTTCGGGCCGGGCCGCCTGTACTTATATCCACCAACACCCGACCGAGCGATGGGTCAATTTTTTTTCTTATTTTTTTTTTGGTTTTTTTTTCAATTTTCTTCTTTTCTTTTTGTTTTGTTCCCTAAAATTATAAATCATAAAATAAATTAGTGAACTCTAAAATTAAAATGAATTGATTTAATTTCTTTGAAATAAATATAAATTTACACTCTACAATGGAACAAATTCTAAAATAAAAGTAAATTGATTTTTTTTAAATCCGGCGACTCGCGCTTTACACTTGTCCAACGCTAACACGAGAGCTCGTGCATTATGCTCGATAATTAATTTAATTTTTTTGAAATAAATATAAATGATAATTAAAAAATAAAAATCTAACTTTGAACTAAATATATATTCTAAAATGGAATTAGTGAACCTAAAATAAAAGTGAATTAATTTGATTTTTTTTTAAATTCGGTGCTTCATGCAATGCACTCACCCGACGCTAACACGTAAGCTCGTGCATTGCGCTCGATAAATAATTTTATTTTTTAAAAATAAATATTTATAAATGGTAATTGAAAAATAAAAATCTAACTTTGAAATATATATATATATATACACCTAAAATGGAATTAGTAAACCGTAAACTAAGCGTGTTTTTTTTTTTTTTAAATTCGGCACCTCGAGCAATGCATTTGCCTGATGCTTATAACGCGTGGGCTCGTGTATTGTGCTCGACACTTAATTTTTCCAACTTAAATATAACCCATAATTTAAGATTAATAAAACTTCAAAAAATAAATTCTAAAAAACACAAAATTAACCCCCAAAAATCTAAAAAATACTAAAATAAACCCTTTAAAAAAAATCTCTAAACTCCTAAACTCTAAACGTTAATTGGAATGGAAAAAATAACAATTTGAACTAAATAAATTAGTACAAGATAAATAGCACAACCCTTACTTTTTAAGGATACATGTGATATTTTTCGAATTTCAGTGATACTTTTTAGTGTTAGAACTGATTTTGAGGGTTTTTTATTTTTGGGGTTGACCCGCGTTGGCCCAGGTCAGAGCGGGTTGAACTGTGAATTTTATTGACCCGTCTGAAATAAGATTTATATACACCAATTACATGCAAGTGTTTGCCTTTTGATAAAGATCTAATTTGAAAAAAATTTGATTGATTTGTACACCTAATTACTTGGTTTGATCCTTTATTAATTACTGCATACATCTCATTTTGATAGACTTGTTTGTCTTTTTGGGATGATATATTCGTATTTAATATGTTTACATCAAGCACTAATTCAATCTCAAAGAAACAAATAGGGGTATATTAGGAAGTTTCTTAATTAATTATCTTTCTCAATCTTTTTCTTGATCTCCGTGAAAAATCTCATTCAACCTATGAAATTGTGACAGAAAGGCTACATTTGGTTTATAGGATAAGTTTGGATTGATAGAGTAATTCAGCTCAATCCGACGTTTGGTTCTTCAAATTCCGGCTTGGGATTGATATTGGGCCTGACAGCAATCCCGCGTTCAATTGATTGTTAGTCCGACAGTATGTAGCTTGAAGGCAAACAACAACCGAAACCGAGGTCGGTGATGGCGGTTGTCACGGGCTGAGAAAAATGTTGTTTATGGTCTTTCTGGATTCACGCTTTTGCAATCTCATTTGGGGTTGATTTTACAATGATTTGTTTAAAAATATAACCAAAATTATATTAAAATTATAAATGAACACTTTATGATTTTAATAATTAGAATTTTATAATTTTAATAAAAATAAATATAACCTTACAAATTATTAATTAAAATATTGGTATTAGGGTAAATTTATTCAAATTGATTTCATAATTAGTTTTATAAAAAAATAACTAAATTTCATTAAAATTATTAAAAAATATTTTAAAAATATGTGGGGGAATTTAGATGTATTAACACATTTTAATCACAATCATTCAATCCAAACATAATATTGATAATTAATCCTAAATTATTAAAATCGCAATCAAGCAATTATTATAATTAATTATTATTAATATTTATTGCTAATAAAGAATTGAAATTTAAAAAATTATATTTAAATCCTAATTAATGATTAATATAAAATTAAATTAAATTGTAAAAAATTGAAATTAAAATAATAATAATAATAATAATATATTATTATTATTATTATTATTATTATTATTATTATTATTATTAAAACATAATGGAATACGTGAAGTAAAGGGTCTCACAGCTCACTTCGACTCCAAGTAGCAGATATTGCCACCGCTAAAATTACATTCGATTTGGACTGATGTTGAAAATTGAAATTGCAGATTTCTGAACCAGTTCCGACGTCCCGTGCTAGATTTAATTTATAGAAATCCCAGATTTCATGCTCGACGTTTTGATGCGATAATTGTGTATGAGAAAAGCAAAATCCATGTCAATTTCCATCAAAATTCCGCACTCTCTTCTCTTCCACCACTCTTCTGCTCGATTCCTTAAATCCCTCAAAACCCCATGTTTTTCCTCGCAACTCCCTAAATTGTTCTTCTTCAAGCTCATCACGATCGAGAGAATAACATCCAAAAAACCCTTTTTCTCTTCAACTTCAACCTCAGCATCGCTGCAGCCGATCGAAGAGCTCCCGCCGAAGCTCCAAGAAATCGTCAAACTCTTTGAGGGAGTTCAAGAATCGAAGGCCAAGTACGAACAGTTATTGTTCTACGGGAGAAATCTAAACCCTTTGGGCTCACAATACAAGACGACCGAAAATAAGGTTCAGGGCTGCGTTTCGCAGGTTTGGGTCAGAGCATACCTGGATGGTGAAAAAAACGTAATCTTTGAAGCGGATTCTGATTCGGTTCTTACTAAAGGGCTGGCTGCATTGCTAGTTCAGGGCCTCTCGGGTCGCCCCGTGGATGAGATTGTGAGGGTTTCGCCGGATTTCGTGGTGCTTTTGGGTTTGCAACAGAGTTTAACTCCTTCTAGGAATAATGGATTCTTGAATATGCTCAAGTTGATGCAGAAAAAGGCCCTGCAATTGTATATTGAAGCTGAGAGAGGTGATGGTTTGGATAGTGATGTTGCAGGGAGAGGTCGAGTTGGGAATCCTAATTCAGTGTTGAATGGAGATGGCGGAAGTGGTGGAGCGAAGTTGAGTGGAACTGCTCGTGAATTGAATAAATATGAGGGGAGTGTTAGTATATTGGGGGGTAGGGGGGCGAGGATTAAGGAGATTTTGGAGAAAGAGCTGTGTCCATTTGAGTTAGAAGTTGAGGATATATCTAAAGAGCATGCTGAAAGTGATGGCGAAACGCATTTTAATGTGAAAGTGGTTTCTCAAGAATTTGAAGGGAAGAGTTTGGTGAAGAGGCATAGACTGGTTTACAGCTTGGTGCAAAATGAGGTGCAGAACGGACTACAAGCATTGTCGATTGTGGCTAAGACTCCAGCTGAAGTTTAACCTCTGTGAAGTCTAGCAATGATTGAGGTTTTTATTTTTTGTTTATTCGGTTCATATTTAGACAGTGAATCATGCTTTGACAATTGGTACTGCTTACTAGCTGTTCTTGTTAGTGTGTGAATGTGTAAACCATTGCTTTCTTCATTCCTTGGGCCAAGAGAGATTTACAGAGATTAATACGAATTGCAAAGGCTTCATTTATAGTAGTTTTGCTATCTACCATTTAATGCTTGTTGTTTGCCATACCTGGTTGTTGAATCTGTATATTACAAGTGGAGTATATTCTCGCTTAACTTTCTTTTAGGAGTAAAAAACCAACCTGCCAGGGCATCCAGGCAAATCATGAATTACATGTTCTTTTGAGCTTCTGTTTCTCGACCATATGACAACATTTCCGATGTCATATGCGTGAGTTTCTGAGTGATAGTTGATAATGCATGTTCTGTTTCTCGACCATATGACAACATTTCCGATGTCATATGCGTGAGTTTCTGAGTGATAGTTGATAATGCATGTTACATGGTAGTTGTACACTTGTACTATATGATATCTATTTATTTTCTATTTCCCGAAGTATATTGTGCTTCTGCTTCCGGATTTAGTTACAGAATTTGTAGTCTTCTTTTGCTACTTTTATTAGCATTCCATTCAATGGGGAATATATATTCTTCCATGCCTTAATTTTTCTCCCTGAGGAGGGATAGGTATCTGTTGGATGAGTAAAACTAATGTAACAGAAGTTTTGATTTGTTAAAGAAAACTGCGCAGTGTGCTAAAGAAAGGTAAAATTAAGGATTTCTCTCTGTCATAATTGACTAAGCCATCATGGTGCATATGTTCCTTCCAGTTTCATTCAATATTATTTTCAATTTATGCTTCAAACTTAAAAGCTAACCAGAATGTGTTCTCAGACTTGGAAGATTTGTCCAGGCACAATATTATGCTGATCTTCTCGTAGTAAATGTGCCCGTGAAGAATCTTGTGCACATACTTATTTCATAATCCTGTTTCCGAGATCTGGTTTCAAAAGGCTCATGGGATGTGTGGATGATTCTAGGTCACTTCCCCACATTAAAGTTTGCATCTTTTGTTGTCTGATTGTCTTCTTGTGCATATGCAAGGCATTGTGATTATCCTGCCATGGATAATTTATTTTTTCCCTCAAAATGAAGTAGCCTTTTCTGCTTTTCAGCCTGGAGAACCTTTTTCTGCAGTATTTAATATTCTCAAATTTGATATCTTGCTTGCTGTACCACAAGCTTGAATTCAATGTGATGTTATTAAAAATAATAGGAGACTGCAGTTGCTACAAGAGAGTGTAAGAACATTAATCTCACTGCTTATAATTTTCTTTGTTTTGAAACTTTACAATGAATAGAGCTATACATAACTGCATATGAGTACTCATGAGGACAAATTGTTGCTTCTTGTTTCGTCCCCTATCTTTGGTAATAGTAAGACTGCAGCTTGCTATTCTGCTTCATATACTATATCTATCTGATCTGGTTAACAAAAAAACACCAATTGATATAACTATGTATTGAGGGACACCTCCGTTTGCTTGAAACTGATCTGTCCACTGGAAAAGAATGTACTAAAACGACCTACTTAGAGAAAGGAACTCTTATCTCTTGGTTTTGCAACTGTGGGTTATGAGCATGCTGTTCGGGGGGCTAGTCATTTCCAATTGGCAATCTCCATGTAGCCAGTAAGAATAATGAAGCAATCCCAGCTTGATTTTCACTTTGAATGTTCCTTTGATGCTGTAGGCAATCCTGTTCCTCTGCACCTGTTTCTGAAATTCCGTAGCAAGAGTTGGCGGCAGATAGACCAAGCCCGATAGCATATGAACTGATATCAACCGTGCATTTCCTGGACGCTGGCTGAAGGGTTGAACAACTTGAGTGGCTAATGTACTTTCCAAGAAGAAGAGCTCAACCTTCAGGTATTCATATCTGACACTCAGTTTCCTATTTGGATTAGAAAAATTTGCTAATAATGTAATATCTCCATTGATATACTCTGGGAAATTGACAAAGACGGCGCTAAGGCTCGCTGCAGGCGTGTCGAATGCTGGAGTTTTCGGCTGAACAGCGAGAAAGACTACTAAAACTGCAATACCGAGGAAGATGAGGAGGAGGCTAAATATCATACAAAGAATTGCAGCAAACCATACCATCGGGCTAGTCGTCCGAGGTTTCCTCAGAATTGCTTGCTCTCTTGATCTAAGCTTGCTGCTATACAGAAGCATGTCGGGCGTGGCTTGCTTAGGTAAGACAATCTGATATAGAGGTGATAGCTTACTTTGCTTGATTGAAGGTGATGTGTGTGTTGGAGATGTTGAAAGAGGATCCATTTTTTTTTTTGGAAAAAAATAAAAAATAAAAATGTATCAACAAGATCCTCTCTCTGAAGGGAAATGAACATAAGTTTTGTCTATTAAATAAACTTAGAAGTGGAGGAGAAGGGAAAGCAAAGATAGATAAATGAAATAAAAATAAAGCAGCTTTTGAATGTTAGTGGTGGCCTATATGTTTGTTAAAGAAAACAGGAAAAGGGGGTGAATGCAGGACATAAAGTTGATAATTTATACACTTAATTGTATGTGATTTGAATTATGTTGCTGCTTTTGCTGTTTTTCTTTTTCGACTTTTGTTGAAATTGTGATTGTTGAGGATTTGGACCGAGAATCCGGGCCGTTGATCTGCTCAATCAACGGCCCGGACGCTTGCTCACATTGTGGCTTTTGTTGAGCCTTATTGGGACCAACTTTTTGCTGGTTACTGGTTAGGCAATGATATGCTTAGTCATTAAGAAAGTAGAGGAAGAAGAGAAAGAAAAGGTAGCCAATATGATTTAGGTAACTTAGTACTAGCTCTGCAACAGGTTGCTTTAGTGATCTTGAATTTAACTTTCTTGGATTTGGATGAATGTGGTCTTTTACTCTTTTCACCATCCTATGTTCTTGAATTGTGGTTTTGGATGGCAAATACTAAACTAAAAGAAAATATCATCATTGTAGGTAGAGTAAAACATATAAATTTGTCTAAAATGTAATTCACACTGCCTACATTGACGAGATTTTATTTATTTATTTATTTGCCCTATCAATAAGTTTGCATTAAATTACTTTCCTCAAAAAAAGAAAAAAAAAAAAAAGGAAAAAAAGTGTGCGTTGAATCAATTTTTTTCATGGGAGGTCCTTATTGTTCTTTATCAATAATCAGATACATCTTTTTCTTCTCTCTTACATTTACTTATATTAGATGGTCTAGGCCACAAATAATTAGACCGGTCAAACCCATCCAAATACTCATTTTCATTAGGCACGTGCAGCACACGCACCTGATTCAGTTTTTTTTTTCAAAAATTATTTATCTTATTTCAATTGCGGTTTATCAATCTCAATTACGATTTATATTAATTCGAAAAAAATTAATTGTCGAGTGCAGTTCACGAATTGTCAAAATAATTCACTTTAATTTTAGGATCCACAAATTTTAATTGAGGGTGTATATATTTATTCAAAAGAATTAATTACGAGCGTTGTGCAACGCGTAGGGGAGTGCACTGCACTAGACTTCAATGATTATATTTTAGGTGTTAAAACATAGAATTAATATATTATGTCATATATTTGATTGATTTGGCTATAACAAAATAAGAAATCTCAACTATTTAGTCGAATTGTAAGATAATTTTTGGCCGAAAAATGTATTAGGTGATAGATTTGATTAGTTTTTTTTAATAATTTAGGTATTTAAGTAACAAAAAAATGTGTGTTTGTGATAGATTTGAAAAAATAGAAATAAATTTGAGATATAAATTATTGTTTTTGAAAATAAAATGAAGAAATTTTCCTACAATTAATATTGGGTTAATTGCAGAATTTAACATAACGTTTGCACAATTTTACAATTTTCTCATAACGTTTAAAAATTTGCAATTCATATCACAACCTTTAATATTTTTGTAATTGCAACATCCCCAATATTAATCCGATATAAAATGACGTTTTATTGAGATGAAATGGATGGAGAATCTTGATGCATATAGTGAATCTATATAATGATGTCATTTAGTAACTGGAAATAGCAGTAAACTTGGATTACAAATCAAACACGTATGATAGATTTGCCGGATTAATATTGGGAATGTTACAATTGTAAAAATATTAAAGATTCTGATATGAATTATAAATTTTTAAACATTGTGCGAAAATTGTAAAATTGTGATAATTTCGACCCAGCCTGTTCCGTTCCGAAAACCTGCATTTTGGGCCGAACTGGACCAAAAAAACTAAAGCCGAAATAATTTCGGGCCGTCCCGTCCCCAGCCACTTGGCTCAAATATCTATGAAAATACACTACGTCCGCGGCAGCCTGACCCAAAATCAGGCAGAGCCCGCCTCCAAAATATAGACCCGAAATTTAGGACCATACCCGATTTTCTCCGTCGGCCTGCCGAATCCAACCCGGGCCGGGCGCCCGAATTGACGGCCCTAGTTTAGATATCCACTTAGGCAATGTTTGGTATATTGGTACGGATATATCCACATTAATAAAATCTGGATTGCTTTGAAAGATAATTGCGTATTAGCTATTTTAATTGTGTGTTTGGTTATTAAGATAAATATACTAAGATTGTTTCACACATCTGTTTGGTACATTGTTTTATTTGGTAGACTAAGTTCTGGAATGAGTAAATTAGTTAATGTTTGGTAGCCTAGATAAAGACATATATACTAAGATTGCTACGCCAGAAACTGTATCCGAGGGGGCGTCAGATACATTATCCAGCCGAATCAGTAAATTACACCCCGGGCCTCGCGTTAAGACCGGGCCTCGCGTGAACGAATAATGGCTACCAAACACATGATTTTTGCTGGATAACTATACTAATATGCCTTTATTCAGATTATCAATCGTTGCCTTATTGGGAAGTGGAAACGTCGAAATTCTAAAGTATAATAATAAAGGCTGATGAAAGCCTTCAATAGGCTTGTATCAGAGGCACAATCAAGCTCATAAGTTACATTCATGCATGGGAAATTGTATAACTTAATTTCCTTATAATATTACAAGTATTATAATTATAATTTAGTGATTTTCTTCAGGATTTCTGTCTGTATAGTGATATTTATTATCTTAAATAAATGAAATTATTCTCTCTTCATCATACGTCAAAACTAAACAAATATCTAAAGTTTTAAAAAAAAACTTTCCCAAATTCTTTTATAAAAAAAAAAAGCAATTTAAATAACGTGATCACTGCAATTTTATAGCAGTAATAATGATACTATAGAATTTTCTAGAATGACCTAAAGTAATACTTAGACTAAATAAAATATAGTATATCCCATAAAAAAAGTAAAAATAAAATAAAAAAATTGGTGTATTTTTTTATTAATTTCCTCCCTTTTTCCATATATTATTACTTAAACACGACTCCTGCGCCTTGACTCTTCTTCTTCTTCTTCTTCTTCTTAATCTTGCTTGTGAAGCTTCTACTGTATTAATGATTAATGATGATCGACGGAGAAGGATAGGATTTCTGCTGCCCTCATCGTTGCTTGCCTGAGCTTCAGTGAGAGATCTCATCTCCCTCCCTTTTTATTGTTTAATTTCATTGTTTAGGGGTATAATTTTGCATTTTGTTTGTGTTTTTTTTTTAAACATAAATTAGTTTGGAATGGATTTTTTTTTTTCTCATTTTACCTTCGAGATGATGTAATGCCGAAAAAATACAAAGTTTTAGAAAATCGAAGAAGTGATAATTTCGTAGTGGTGGAGTGTTGATTTTTTAATCTGGCAGGGTTCGTTTTGATTTGATCTGAGAGAGAGAAAATGGGGATCAAGCAGAGTGTTATGCAAAGTGATGGCAGTGAAACAGATGAGGAAGAAAACGGCAACTCTTCGCGTGAGAAATATTTAACGGTTTCTGTGCCGGAGTTGAGGGGCTCATCATCACTTGCTTCCACAATTGTGAATGACGAGGTGAAAATTGAAGCGGCTGCTACTTTTGCTAAAGAAATTGCTCCGCCACCAGAGACTTGCCGTGTTCCGGTGGTGGTTAAGTGCCGGGTTGCGGCGGCAGAGGGTAGGTGGATTAAGCATTACAGTAGCTGCCACCGGATATTGCTGGTGGGGGAGGGAGATTTTTCCTTCTCCACTTGTTTGGCTGCAGCTTTTGGTTGGGCTTCCAATATGGTTGCCACATCTCTCGATTCTCAAGGTATACGCTCTTGTTCTCTGAGAGAGAGAGTGAGAGAGAGAGAGAGAGAGAATTGTTTGGTAGATATTAATAGGGCTGAAAATCAAGCAAAATAGTTTGATACTCATGTTCGTTAGTTAAAGGCTCGATTCGATGAGCACATATTAAACAAGCATGGGCATAATTTTATGTTTGATAAGTTTTAAAGCTCGTAGAATTATCAAGCTACTCAAGTTCTACTAGTATTTGGTCTGATTAAAGTTCGTTTGAGCTCGACTCGATAGGTAGGCTATTATAAGGTGGTGTTTGATTTGATTTGTGCAGATTTTTTGGTGAAGAATTATGGGAGTGCGCTGTCAAATCTAGTGGAATTGAGCATACGGAACTGCAGGGTGATGCATGAGATAAACGCTACCACAATGGCTAAGGACAGTCGCCTCGCCGGAATGAAGTTCGATCGCATAGTATACAACTTCCCGTTCGCCGGATTTTTCAAGGGCTTGTCACGCGATGCGCAACTCCGGTGAGTCACATAACATTGTAGACGTAGATTGTTGTGTTCTGATGGGAATATTCTTGTTGGTTTGTGGGGACAGCCGTCACAGGAGTCTGGTGAGCGGGTTCATGGAGAATGCGAAGAAAATGCTAAGTGAGAAGGGTGAAATTCACATAACTCACAAGACCAATGAATTCCACAAGGAGTGGAAGCTGGAGGTGGTGGCTTCTATCCACAGGCTTAGGCTTGTGGAAGCTGTGGATTTCAATCATCTGGACTATCAAGGGTACAACACTAAATGTGGATTTGGGGGTGACAACAACTTCAATTGCTACCCTAGCAAGACCTACAAATTTGGACTATGATGACAAAAAATTTGAACTTTTTTTTTGACTTGCATCTGAATGCTGATGTATCTATAGCAATTTCTGCATGTAATGTGTATGTATTTTTGGGTGTTACATGTAAGGAACTTGCTTGGTTTTGCATCCTGGGCTAAGATGATATGTTATGATATGGTATTTTTATTGAGATCTACTTAATTTGGGTTGTGTGTGATCAAGTAAAAAATGAAATCTATGTAGTAAGAAAAAGTTATGGTCTATTTGAATCTTAATTAAACCGAGAAAAAATGGAAACATAATTCCCAATAGTTGTTTAAATTATTGCGCAAATTTGGTCTGTGGTGGTGATATATATTTGAGCACAAATTTAAAATACTTATTTTTATAAAGACAAAATTTAATTTACCCAATTTTAAGAAAATCGTTAAAAAAATATCCACTTTTCCAGTGATACTTTTTAAAATTGGGTAAAAAATCTCTAGTGGGAATGAAATTTATCTATTCCATATTTTTTGTATCACCATCATATTAATTTTTTAAATAATATTTGTTCTAAATATAAAATTTAATTATAAATTAATAAATCTTTAATTAACTAAGAATCGAAGCAATATACCATATTTATAAAATAAAAAACCACAGTAAAAAAGTAATAATCAATTATTGATTAAAATTAAAAAATGGAACTTAAAAATAATTATAAAACCCTGATTGGGTATAACCGATAATTCCTAAAATAAAAATAAAAATAAAAATGTAAAACACAATAAATTAAGATTGATAGAAAAAAAATTTGAGATGGATGATTTCATTGATAATTCACAGCTTTATACCAAGGGAAAATAACTGGATGAAATTATTTGCTATATTTTGTGTACCATTTGGTGCTACACAATTAAATTTATTATTTTTTTTCGATTTTTTATTCAATTTCAATTTATTGTGCTTCAGTTTAATTTTACACTTATTAATTAAGGTGTATCCTACTCAATTAGGGAATATAATAATAATTATATACCTAATCGGGTAGGATGAATCTTACTTAATAAGTGTAAAATTAAAATAAAGCACAATAAATTAAAACTGAATGAAAAAATCGATGAAAAATTAATAAAGAGAAGCACTTTTTTGCACTAGGTGCACCATCAGGCGCATTGACCGGGTCAACGCCGAAAAACGCGCGTTGATCCGGTCAACTCAAAATCAGTATCAATTGCAACATTAAAAAGTATTACTCAAAAGCCTAAAAGTATCACCTGTATCTTTAAAAAGTATATGCCAAAATAAATAAAAATCCTCAAAATCAGTATGAACCGTAATACTAAAAAGTGCCACTCAAAATTTAAAAAGTAGCATCTGTATCCTTAAAAAGTATTAACTACTTTAGCATTTTTCTTTTTTGCGGGTTGACCGGATCAACACGTGTTGACCAGCATTTGACCGGTTAAATACGTTGATCGTCTGATATAAATTTATACACATTTAGTGCATGCAAATTTTTACCATTAATAAATTTAACTGTGTAGTCTTTAAGTGTTGCATAAAGTATAACAGAGAATTCCATCCGGAAAAATAAAGAGTGTTGGGTTGAAGTCTACGGGTCAAAGTCAACAAATCAACCATTTGTGATATTTTTGGGTTGAAATGAGGCGGCAAACAAATTAAAGCAAATCTGGAGTTTGGAATTCATCAATTGTTGTCTGAAAACTTGAATTGATGATTAACGATCATTCAAGAATGTGGCGGCTGCTGCTGGTGATCATCTGCTTGTTAGGTGTAGGTAAAAGCAGATCATCATCGTCATCATCCGATATCGAATGCTTGAGATCAATAAAGCAGTCGGTGCGTGATCCACGGCGAAGTTTTTCCACCTGGGAATTCAATAATTCCATCTGCTCATTCAACGGCGTTCACTGCTCGGAGGGGAAGCTCCGCCGCCTCAATCTCAACAGCATGGGCCTCGTCGGCGAGTTTCCGCGCGGCATAGCCCACTGCACCGGGTTAACGGATTCGGTTCTTTCCAACAATAATCTCTCCGGATCGATCCCTCCAAATATATCCAGATTGATTACCTTGGTGAACGTGCTTGATCTCTCCCACTGCAAATTTTCCGGTGAAATTCCTGTCGACATTTCCAACTGTAAGGATCTAACTGTTTTGAAACTCAATAACAACCTCCTCACCGGCCGGATTCCTGCATCACTGGCCTCTCTCCGGCGATTGAAGTTTTTCACGGTGGTTAATAATCTCCTGGAGGGCCCTGTGCCCAGGTTTAGCAGCGCGTATTTTCCTCGTGAAAGCTATGCACACAATGCAGGCCTTTGTGGTGATCCATTAAAAGCTTGTGATGAATCTGAGTCTTGGAAGAATTTGTTTGTGACTGGTTTCTTGCCCGGTTGGAGCGTCACGTTTCTTTTGTTTCTGCTTTTCCGATGGTTTAGGCCTTTATCCGAGTTCGTGAAGAGAAAATTAGCACCAACTTCAACACTACATGAATCGCTTCCTTTGAAGCAGAGAGTAGAAAGTACTATGGTAATGGAATGTATGGTTAATTAGTTTTCTTTTATTGATCATTTGTTAATTTCTTGTTATTTTTTGTGCTGATAATGCATATGCATATACACCCCCATAGATATCAAGGCTGGAGAAATTCGTAGCTAGAATGAGTCTGCTCGAACTCAGACAAGCGACTTGCAACTTCAGTGACAACAATGTTATTGCAGTTGCAGAAATGGGAATAACATACAAGGCAGTGCTCTCAAATGGTTGGAGCCTCGCAGTTAAGAGGCTCAGCACGACTCCTCTCGTTGAGCACGAGTTCTTATCCGAAATCACGACATTAGGCAGATTAAGGCACAGGAATTTAGTGCCACTTCTTGGCTTCTGCCAGGAATCCAATGACAGATTCCTAATATACAAGTTGATGCCTAATGGGACTCTTCATGATTGCCTTTTCAGAGGCGAAGCCAAGGCTATGGAATGGCCTGTGAGGGCCAAGATTGCGGTTGGAATAGCAAAAGGAATTGCATGGCTCCATGTAAATGGGATAGTCCATCGTGGGATTAGCTCAAAATGCATAATGTTGGATGAAGATTTCAATCCAAGAATCTCCGATTTTGGGAAGGCAACGACTCTGGATCATACTGATTCGAGCTGGGAACTTCCTAGTTCCAGTAGAGAATTATCAGTGTTAGGTTGTTATAAAGAGGATGTTCATAGCTTTGGAAAGGTGCTTCTTGAGTTGATCATGGGGAGAAAATACAATGAGATTATTAGCTCTTTTGATATGGATGGTGATATGTTGGAGCAAATGTTCAAGAATGCAGGGGCTCTGTTTGATGATGAGATCATGTGTTGTTTTTTTAAGGTTGCAGCAAAATGTTTAGAATGTGATCCATGTAGTTGGCCAAGAATGGAGGAAGTGTGCCAAATGCTAATTGCTGAAAGAAGAGATGGATCTGCTGCTTCATCCACTGAGATAGAGATAAAATTTCTTGATTCCAAGAATATATAATTAGATGTGTAATTTGATGTCTAAAGCCAGACGTTTCTTGAGATGTTAATGTTTAATATAGTGTTTATGAAACCAATATTATCAAGCAATTATTATATACCAGCGAATACAAGTACACATGACGTGTATTGATGGAGTGTGTAGAATCTGATAATTGGTGATCAAGCAAGTTTTTCAAAGTACCTCAAAAAAATAAAATTATGTTTCTCTTTCATTTATCTTATTTAACTCGTAGTCAGAGATATGTAACGGACCAGATTTCCTGTTATCTTTCGTGTTACATCTCGGTGGTGGTTGGCGTGGAGATCGTCCTCTTTCCATTTTATTTTACTAGCAGAGGATACAAGTGTTGCACGTGTTTTGTCTTTTTTTATTAGATAAATTAATATAAGTTTTATAATTTTTAAATGTTAAATATTCTACATAGTTCTAACCATAATAAGATTAATTGATGAATAATTAAAATATTAAATGTAACATCGAAAAGAGACAAATGATGTTATGGAGATAATAACTACAATTTATAATAATTCATAAATATATATTATTAATGAAAAGAGTAAATTTTGAAATAAATAATCACAGTGTTAATATGCTTGAATGTTTTAAACGAAAATCTATATTGATATTATTATTTTTCATGTTTAATCTTGATGAGTGGAGAAGCAATGTTTTTCTTCTTTTTTGGTTTTAGAGATAAATTTGTTCAACGTCCGATCATCGTTGCTTGTTATATCAATGCATTATTGAAGATCTTTTTTTTGTAAGTTTTCTTTTTATCTCTTCTTGCACTTCAGTAGGTTGCTATTCCGTTATCGGTTCTTTTTTCCCTCCGTTTGCGGCTTGCTTTGTCTTTATGACTGTGTAATGAACCTTGTAATATTTTTTTTAGTTTTTGTATTTGGTAAGAAATTTGGGGAGGAGAATATAGAATTTGGGGGAGAAATTATGATCTTGTATTTATAATCTCATTAACAATGTCCCACTAATATGCATTTATTTGACTTTGTTAATTCTCAAACTCTCAAACACTAAATATATAACTTCAAACTTTTACTTTCTTTTCTCTATGTAAGGTAGTCTCAACTTGTTCTTCACCACAGATTGACATCGACAACCTTCACCGTAGTTTATAATAAACTAGTAAAATAAAATAACATAATTTCATAATTATATAATATATTATATAATTAATTCTCCATGTATAAAATGTTATATTTCATAATTTAAATATTATTTCAATATAATTATATTATTACATAGTTTATACATATTACATCCCAACGAAAAGACTGTAAAATAAAAACTTGAATTTATGAAAAAAATTATAAACTAACAACACTGTTCTTACATCTCCGCCAATCATTAATGAGTGAAAAAAAAAATTGAGGAAAAAAAGCAACCCTCCTAATTTGAGAGTGAACAAGAGAAAAGGCGATGCATTATTTGGATAATCTATTAATTTATTTATAATAGGCAAGGACAGAGTAGAGAGTCTGAACGCCGGTGAGGGCAAAGAGGAAAATAGCGGCGAGGATAGACAGGCCGACCCAAGGATTAGTGAAGTAGTTGTGCTTGGCGTAAGCAATCCAACTCGGCAGCGGCGACCGGCAATACACCGCCACGTCCCTGTGCACAATCCCTAAGCTGCTGCTGTGATCAAGACAGGCGTCCGTCGACAGCGAGTTGAACAATTTGGCGACGGCCTTGTCGCTGCCGAGAGAGTTCTGCAAGATGCCGCGCCAGTGCAACAGGCTCACGTCCTTGGCGCTGTCGATTAACCTGTCCATGAAAAACACGTACGCCGTCACCTCATTCCCCGCGTCCACATGGAATCGCTCGAACGCCATCAGGTTTAGGTACTCCGATTCCAAGGTGTCGTCCACCGTGATCCGCGGCAGCTTCAGAACCCCTCCGCGGAACGAGATGTCGTTTAGGTTGATCGTCTTGCTTTTCTCGAAGCGGATTCCGGCTTCCGTCAGCTCCGTGGCGGAGCGGATGTACGCATCCTCCTCTTTCCGGCAGGGAAGCCTATCCTCTGTTTCCAAAAGCAGGCTTTTCCTATACATGTCCAATATGTGACAACAATTCTCGAATCCTTGGATGTTGCGGCTTGGCTCCCATCGACCAACAAACTTGAGAATCAGCTCAGTTAGCTGCTCTGGCTGATCAGCATATGCAATTAAGTGTCATTTTGGATGAATGCAAACATATTAATAAATTGATCGAATTACGTAATGATACGTAGCAGAAATGTGAATTTTATGTCTCGAATTTGTAGAATGACATTTTTTTTTGAAACAAAATTAAAATGCTAGAATGACACTTATTTAACCTTGGGGAGAGCTTCTTCGACAGCTAGTATGATTTTGAGAAGCCGCAGAGGAAGCTGATTCTCGAGCATGAGCATGTCGCGTCTCAGATAGGGTGTGAAATAGAGCTTGCCATGGTTGCTGAAGACCGGATCATTGCCTTCATCATACCCCATCTCTCTCAAAACATCAGGCTTAGCAGTGGCGGAGCGCATCAGCTCCAAAATGAAGCAACCATCAATCATCATCATTTTCAGGAACGCCTTTGAATCTTCCTTCCAGCTGCCGTCTAACTGATCGTAGGAGTCCATGAGATTCTCCACTTCCGGCGCCAATTTATCGACGTAGCAGTCGATGGGCTTCTCCGACCTCTCCACCAATCTGAGGAAGGCGCGCTTCTTGTGCTTCTCCATCGCCGCCAACTGCCGCTCCCCGCGGTGGTAAGGCCCCATCGACACCATCTGCGGCTGGTAAGCGCTGCGCCGCAGCTTCTTCAGGCTCCAAGGGATCCGATATATTGACTCCGGACGACTCTGTGACATCACTACTGATACCTCGCTCAGTTCCTTCTTCACTTCGCTCACCCAATTTGACGCCACCTGCAGCTGAAGATCGGCCGGAGTTGTTTGGATTAATTGAATTGTCCATTCTCCGCCTGCCATATTAATTGTACTCAAATTCTAATGCGCGCGCGCACACACATGTATATATATATATATATGTATGTATGTGTCTGAAAACAGAATAATTAAGTTGTCGACAAAGCCCAACATTCCTTGCTATGTATATATTCCTGGCGTGTACCTGCAAACATTGATCTTCTTTTTGTTAAACTAGTAGCATGCATCATGTTTCATGCAGTGCTCAACATGCATATATGTAAAATATTGGTGTGATGTTGGAATATCTATGTCAAAGTACCAATAATAATTGAACAAGTATGGCTGCAGCTTTAATGAAACTCCAGCCAACATGTATATATGCTGCAAATTAATATTATACATTGTAAATTGAACATGAAACAAGTCACTTTCTGTCTGCTACGTACTAAAGAATTGAAAACGATGCTTTCCTTGTAATACACATTAAACTAGACAAATATATAGAACTTTGGCATGGTGATTAATTAGTTTTCCGCCTTTACCATATCATATACTGTATGTTATAATCTACTGCATGCGGCATTACCAATTTATCATATATTTACGATATTGTCTATATCTATGAGAAGCATTTCCGTGCATAAGTCTTACATATGGCATAAGTCAGACAGACCGGCCCCTATCAATTCACAAATTAAAAAAAAAATTGCGAATTTTAGAGCTCATCAATTCACAAATTAAAAAAATTGCGAATTTATCATATATTTACGATATTGTCTATATCTATGAGAAGCATTTCCGTGCATAAGTCTTACATATGGCATAAGTCAGACAGACCGGCCCCTATCAATTCTCTATAGCCATCCCACTGAATTGTTCTGACTGCACCATGTGAATCAGTGCTAGACGAAGCTCGAAATTGTTGGTCACGATGCCACCACCCCATCCTGCACGTAGGTACCTATCAGTAGGTGCCCGATATAGTTGATTCAACGTTGTCTAGTTCGTCGGAGTCTTGACAGATTTGTGGTGCTACTGCCGGAAGGACAAAGCCGTTTCATCTTTGAGAGACAATCCGATCCGCCTAACCGTGAGCACTAGTCGGGGCGTATTTATCTTGCGGAGAGAGATCCCCTCGACTCGGCTTGCCGGAACCTGCTTCAGTTCCAATTTGTTGTTAATTTGTGTCATTTCAATTACTTGTATTTGTTCTTCTTCTACTCTTTCTGTTTCCGTGTAATTCAGATTGTAACGAGTTCCAGTCAAATATAACATCGTTTCAATAGCACTTACTTTATTTTATAAGAAGTTCATTATTAAAACCTTCATGATCATTTTTTTATCCAAAATAAAAGATTCATTATCATTTTCACATGTTCACATGCACGTTTGAAAGTAGATTAAATCTTATAGTCAAATGACTGCCGAGGACCGTTGTTACCGCCTTAAAAATAATATTACGATTCTTATAAAATGTATGAGTAATTACTATGAAAAATCTTAGTCTTTATATATTGATTGACTTGTAAAATCGTCTAGCGGGAGACTGTCTCGTTTAATGTTGTGTTGGTCTTGCATACACGAATTATATATAATTTTTATATCATTAGAAAAAATATCACTTATAATATAAAATATCATGTTTATTTGATTGAAAAATATTTCTAAAAAAAGGCGGCAACATTTTTTTATTATATACTACATTTTTATTGAAAAAATATCACTTATAATACTGAAAATCCGTTTGTTATATACAACCATGGTAAAGAAGAAAATGACGTTAACATTATATTACTTCCTTTTTTCTTATTTGCTAGTTATCCTCACTGAATAATAATTGTAATAGTAATAAAGCTAAACTATAGTTGGATAATGTAATCTCAACGCCACCCTAATTTTCGTCAATTATCAATCATTTTACTAAAATATGATAATGGTTCTACATTAACATTATCACATTTTTTTTACACGGTTGTATATAAACTTTATATTAGACGTATACTTTTCAGTATTAAATGTGATATTTTTAATATTAGAAGAGATATTTTTTTCAATCCAAAAAATCGAGTCATAATTACAAAAATGAAACCAGTACTCTTTTTTTAGCGGTACGTACTTTCTAATAAACATTAAAACCTGAAATAAGATAAACCGATCCAACTTAATTGTGTAGCGGGTCAAAGCTCGACCCGTGATCCACCTCCTCCATTTGCAATTCATTATATGGATCCTGCACCATTTTCCCTAATTCAAGACTCAATCTTCCCCATCTCGATTCTTCCTCGGAGACCTTAGCCACCGATCCGTCTGCTCCGGCCATGTTCATGAGTGATCATGACATATATCTTCTACCATATATACACGTCCAACACGTATGAATTTTAAGAAAAGAAATCGTCAATGTAGGTTGGGAAATAGACAAAAGGAAAAGATAATTAAATCAAACATAGATTAGAGGTAGTAGCACGCACATAATTGATATAATAATTCTGTCACATGCATATGAATATTGACATTCATTTAAATACAGCGAAAGTAATGAGACAAGCAAAATAATAATTGTTGTAGTGTTGAAAGGTGTAGATATATCTCTATCAATCTCCTTCAATGAATTTTAATTTCTCAAACTACGTTTAAAAAAAGCGTGAACAGTTGAAGCTTCTAGTCAAGGTAATTGACTTGTAGCTAGGTTACTTAACTACCTAATTTAACGTATCTTAACTTGTTCAAAAACAATGCATCTACTCAAAAAATAGAAAATCGCCAAGTCCCGTATTGATTGTGTAAAGTGTGTGTGACTTATAACCGATTTAGTGAAAAAAAGTATTGTGTGAGACTGTTTCACGAGTCAAAATCTATAGGACGGATGAAGATTCAAATCCAAACATAATTAAACACTAATACAATTACAAATGTGTTATTGAATATATAAGTTTGAATCTGAATTTTCACCATATCATAAATTTTAACTCATAAGACAGTTTCACATAAATTTTTATCTTCGGCGAATGCTTCCGAGTTAAGCGTTTTGAATTTAAATTGTTGTGTGTACTTCTACTAAGAATATAAATAAAAAAAGCCGGCCTTCTCAATATTTCAAAGATCTTATAAACACGCTTATGAGTTAAGCGTGTTGAATTTAAATTGTTGTTTGATTTTTCGTTTCACCACCTTCCAAACTTCCATGCACGATGCTTTTCATCTCGAGAGCTAAAAAATTTTCTTGCAAGAAATTCACCACTCTCTCTCTCTCTCTCTCTCTCTCTCTCTCTCTCTCTCTCACACACACACACACACACACACACACACACACACAACCATGTCCATGTCGAGTTTTGATTTCACCACCATCCATGGTTCTTGGCTGCATCCTTTCTTGCTCTTCACAACACTAGCCCTATTCCCCCTTTCTAGCGTGGCTCAAAACATATCCATCAATGAATCCATCACAGCAACTGAAAACTCAAGCCCGTGGCGATCTCCCAACGGAGATTTCGCGTTTGGGTTTCAACAGCTTCAAAGCAACAGAGACCACTTCGTGCTTTCAATATGGTTCGACAAAATCCCCGACAAAACACCGGTCTGGTTCGAAAGAAGCAGCTATCCAGTGCCTCGCGGCTCCACATTACGGCTGGAGGCACGAGACGGGCTCGTTCTCCGCGATCCTCAGGGATCCCCACTCTACAACACTAACATTATTCGTGCTGATGAAGCAGTAGCTCAGGGATCCATTCAAAACACCGGAAACCTTATTCTGACGGCAACAAATTCTTCCAATATCTTGTGGGAGAGTTTCAGCCATCCAGCTGATACCGTGTTACCTGCACAGACCATCGAGATGGATCAAATGCTTATTTCCCGAAAAACAGAAGCCGATTTTTCACAAGGGAGATTCTACGCCGGCATGAACGATTCAGGCAACTTCGTTCTCAGCTCAAAAACTGCACCTTTGAGTGAGATTTTCGATGCTGATTATTACAGCAGCACTACTTCTAGTTCTAATAATGAAAACACTTCAAATTCTGGTTTGCGAGTTGAGTTTAATGAAACAACAGTCTCCCTATCTGTTGTGAACACTGATGGCCGTTCCTTGAAAACCCTTACTGATCCTCCTCCACCGATACTAGGTGCAGAGAACTATTACAGGGCGACTCTCGATTTCGACGGAGTTTTCACGGTGTATCACCACCCCAAGATTTTTGAGGGCAATCCGCAGTGGACCCCTGTGCAATGGCTGCCAAAGGACGTCAACGGTATCTGTACAATCACCGGAAAGATGGGGAGCGGAGCGTGTGGCTACAACAGCTTCTGTATGGTCCGGAACCGTAGGCCGGTGTGTCAGTGCCCCCAAGGGTTCTCTTTGGCCGATCCCAACGACACACACGGCGGTTGCAAGTCCGATTTCGTGCAGAATTGTGTTCAAGGTGAAGATGATGAATGTGAGTTGGAGGTGCTTGACGATGTCCACTGGCCCGAACATGACTACGAGCGGTTGAATCCTACTACTGAACAACAGTGCAGAGACGCATGCCTTGATGATTATTTCTGCACAGCAGCCGTGTTCGGAGGAGTTAGCTGCTGGAAGAAGAACTTCCCGCTCTCTAATGGCAGAGGTAACAGTCCCAATTCTAGGGTCTTTCTCAAGCGAGGGAAACCCGCGAATCAAGAAAATGTTCGTCGAGAGAAATCGGAGAAGAGGGACCAGAAAGTGCTGATACTTGTGATATCACTGGTTTTAGGCAGCTCTGTGCTGGCCAACCTCTTCTTCACCGGTGCAGCTTGCTTCGGTTTCTTCCCCGCTCGTGATATTGTCCGAGACAGTACTACTACTACTCCAAGATCAAATCTACGATGCTTCACTTACAAAGAGCTCGCGCAGGCCACCGGCGGGTTTAAAGATGAACTGGGAAGGGGTGCTTTCGGAATTGTCTACAATGGAGTGATGATGCTGATGCCTGATGATTCTAGAACCTTAGTAGCAGTGAAGAAACTGGACAGGGTGGCTCAAGATTCCGAGAAGGAATTCAGAACAGAAGTGAATGTCATTGGCCAGATTCACCACAAGAATGTGGTCCGTCTGCTCGGCTTCTGCGATGAGGGGCCTAATCGTTTACTAGTATACGAGTGCATGACCAGAGGCACTCTTGCCGGCTTCCTTCACGGCGGTGTGAAACCGGGCTGGAGCCAGAGGACTCAAATCGCACTGGGGGTAGCAAGGGGTCTGGCATACTTACATGAAGAATGCATCACTCAAATCATCCACTGTGACATCAAGCCTCAGAACATACTCCTCGACGACAACTACACCGCCAGGATTTCAGATTTCGGCCTAGCCAAACTTCTGATGCTGAATCAGAGCCGGACGATGACAAACATCAGAGGCACCAAAGGCTATGTTTCTCCTGAATGGTTCAGGAACACGCAGATCACTACGAAAGTGGATGTCTACAGCTTCGGTGTGGTGCTGCTCGAGATCATTTCGTGCAGGAAAGCTGTGGTGGACGCGGAGTTTGCAAATGGTGAGAATCCAATCATAACTGAATGGGCTTGGGAATGCTATCTTGAAGGAAGATTGGATAGTTTGGTGGGAAGTGAGGAGGAAGCCTGCAGTGATGCTGAAATGGTGGAAAGGTTTTTGAAGGTTGGATTTTGGTGCATTCAGGAAGATGCAGCTCTGAGGCCAACCATGAGGAAAGCCTGCCAAATGCTTGAAGGAACCATTGACGTCGCGCCGCCACCATGCCCGTTCTCTTACACCTTCATCTGTTCAGAAACCTAAATTAGAATGTAATGAGATTTTTTGTACTAGTTCAGTTGATTAATTAGAGTCTATCAGCTTGATACTTGACTTGAGGAAATTTTCAGCAATAAGATACTACAAGTCTTGTTTGATAGACTGCATTTTTTTTTATAGGCAATTCTACTTCATCATTCTACCATCTTAAGAATACAATTAATGTGTTAATGCGTGGCTTGTGCATTGCGCTCCATAATTAATTTAATTTTTTAAAAATAAATATAAACGGTGATGGAAAATTAAAAAATTGAATTTTAAAATAAATATATACCATAAGATGGAATTAGTGAACCCTAAAATAAAAGTGAATTAATTTTTTTTTTAAATTTAATGGCTCGCACAATGCACTCGCCCAATGCTAACATGTGGACTCGTGCATTCTACTCGACAATTAATTTGTTTGAAATAAATATAACCCCTAATTGATATTAATAAACTTTAAAAAAAATGAACCCTAAAAAACACAAAATAATCCCCTAAAAATCTAAAAAGCCCATGAACGCTAAAAATATCCGAAACTCCTAAACTCTAAAAATTAATTAGAATGAAAAGAATCATAATTTAAACTAAATAAATTCATATAAGATAAGTAGCAGAGTCGTTACTTTTTAATGATAGAAGTTATACTTTTTAGTATTACGATTGATGTCGATTTTTGATTAAAAAAAAATATTACAGGTCCGAAGACCTGTATTATATTGACCCGAATTGACCCCGACTAATCTGATGAATGTATGAACTTTATTGGACCTTTGATGATATACAAGAGAATTGTTGATTTGCTTATTCAAGAAACCTAATTACTTATTTGGCACTAGCTATAATTTGGAGGATTTCACAAACTCTAGAAAAATATGACCAATATGTTAGAAATCCTCAATGTCAACGTTTTTTTTTCTTTCTAAATCTCTAATTTAAAATCCCTAATCCTAGAGTAAAAATATTTTTTACTCAACTTAATGAAACTATTTAATAAATACCCACTTTTACTTATATAATCCTATTTTTTCATTTTTCAATGTAAAAGGACATGGGCCGTGTTGGGTATCAGGCCTGGCTAGGGTTCACCGCTTGTTTTCCGGCCTCCGCGGTCTACCCCACTTGCTGCTCAAGCAGCTATGACTTAGAACTCAGCTTCCTTGTTGATGATGCAGCCTCAGACGCTAGATCGAATGGATCTAGGGTTGAATCTTCACAGGCTAGCCAAATCAAGTGTAGATCTGCAGGGACAGAGGCAAGATAAAGGTGAGATCAAGGTATAACCAGAAATAAATACCAACAGGAACCAGTAACATATATGTATAGATAAAATAGGGAGAGATTTGTGATAAAAGTGCCCAAAGGGCAATGGTGGGCTCAGATTCTCCCAGGGACAGCGGCAACAGTAACTCCGGCGACAGGTCAGACCCAGACCAAGAGGGGATGGTGAGATGATAGGCTCGAAGCTCTCACGGGAGGGTTTCAACTCACAAAATACCCTGCCGCCACTACTCACAGGCCAAACAGGAATCCGCAGACAGGATTCCAGCCAAAGACACCGGTGAACGGACAGAGGTAGGTCGGAGAAGAAGATTAGGTTAGGGTTTTCTGTGAGGCTCATTGAGAAAAGGGAAACGGCGCAGCATAAGTAGAGAGATTAGGAAGTAAATAAGGAAAATTAGGGTTAGGGTAGATAATAAGAGGTGTACCGCGGGTCGGGTTAGGGTTTCAGGGTTTAGGGCCTATTGGGCTTAAAAGAAAAACAGGAAAGGGATAGACAGATGGGCCAGAAAGGGAAAAAGAGCAACGGACTAAGATCAACAAAAACAGGCAGTTAACACCAAAGCAACCCAGAAAACCCCCATTTTTCAACTGATAATCCCTCTACCAAACTAGCTATCGGGGCAACCCGCTTTGAGGAGACCCAAAGGGGAATCCAGACGGTCCCGACCGTAAGCTAGATTTTGGGAAAGGCTTGGAATACCAAGAGATTACCGGAAAAAATTAGGGCGGAAGCAGAAAACAGAAAACAAGATCGATAGATACCACAAATTAGGAGTTTTAGGGTTTTCGAGTTACACCAGAGCCGGTCTTCTCAGGTAGGAGAAGACCGGACTTACCAGTTGTTTCAGGCCCAAGGGGGGGCGACTCGGCGCGGCCCTTACCGGCGGCGGGGTGAGGTAGATGTAGGCAGGAGGGTGCCCCGGCCAGGCTCAACCGTGGCTCTGATACCACTGTTGGGTATCAGGCCTGGCTAGGGTTCACCGCTTGTTTTCCGGCCTCGGCGGTCTACCCCACTTGCTGCTCAAGCAGCTATGACTTAGAACTCAGCTTCCTTGTTGATGATGCAGCCTTAGACGCTAAATCGAATGGATCTAGGGTTGAATCTTCACAGGCTAGCCAAATCAAGTGTAGATCTGCAGGGACAGAGGCAAGATAAAGGTGAGATCAAGGTATAACCAGAAATAAATACCAACAGGAACCAGTAACGTATATGTATAGATAAAATATGAAGAGATTTGTGATAAAAGTGCCCAAAGGGCAATGGTGGGCTCAGATTCTCCCAGGGACGACGACAACAGTAACTCCGGCGACAGGTCAGACCCAGACCAAGAGGGAATGGTGAGATGATAGGCTCGAAGCTCTCACGGGAGGGTTTCAACTCACAAAATACCCTGCCGCCACTACTCACAGGCCAAACAGGAATCCGCAGACAGGATTCCGGCCAAAGACACCGGTGAACGGACAGAGGTAGGTCGGAGAAGAAGATTAGGTTAGGGTTTTCTGTGAGGCTCATTGAGAAAAGGGAAACGGCGCAGCATAAGTAGAGAGATTAGGAAGTAAATAAGGAAAATTAGGATTATGGTAGATAATAAGAGGTGTACCGCGGGTCGGGTTAGGGTTTCAGGGTTTAGGGCCTATTGGGCTTAAAAGAAAAATAGGAAAGGGATAGACAGATGGGCCAGAAAGGGAAAAAGAGCAAATTGGGCCAACATTCCACATATCCACCTTTGGCCCTATTTGGTCTGTTCTGTCACCATGGAGGTACCTGCCATGAACTTGAGATTTTCATCATTGCCACTATTTTTACTCATTACTTATCTTTGAAGATAAGATCAGAGAGGGAGAGATATAAAGTTATGCGCTTTATTCTCAGCCTCACACCACTTGAGGCCAACCCCGAGTACACTGACTCCAATCAGGCTATGACCTTCCCAGTCAAGGGCACTTATATAGCTAGAACCAAGAAGAGAGGGGGAAGAGAAAGAGAGAGAGAGAGAGAGAGAGAGAAAGCCCTTTTGGGCTGATCAGGATCCCACAGTTTTGGTCAGGGGATCCACCCTTTTCAGATCTTTAGGTCACCATGTTTAGGGCCTTTTTACAGGCTTCTAATTTTGCCAGAGGTAGAACTTTTGTTCCCATGTCTGCAGGGTTGTACTCAGATGGGATTTTATCCAAAAGAATTTCTCCTTTTTCCACAACATCACGAATAAAATGAAACCGCACATCAATGTGTTTTGTCCTGTCATGGAAAACAGGGTTTTTGCACAGCTGAATAGCAGACTGGCTGTCAGAATATAAGCATGGTATATCATAAATATACTTAATCTCAGATAGGACACCCTTTAGCCAAGTTGCTTCTTTTACAGCCTCAGTTGCAGCAATGTATTCTGATTCAGTAGAAGACAGGGCAACAATGCTCTGCAATTGAGATTTCCAACTAATGCATGCATCACATATAGTAAAAGCATAGGAAGTAGTAGATTTTCTTTGATCCCTATCATTGGCATAGTTAGAGTCAACATATCCCACACATTGAACACCATTAGAGGATTTAGAAAATAATAATCCATGTGACATAGTGTGTTTCAAATATCTTAACAGCTATTTCAAAGCCTCCCAATGGGGCATTCCAGGATTAGCCATGAATCTACTCAAGCAAGACACAACATAAGCAATATCAGGTCTTGTGCTAATCATTAAATACACCGTAGATCCAATAGCATTAGCATAAGGAACACATTGCATTTCTTTTATTTCAGATTCAGTTCTGGGACATTGATCTTTACTTAGAATAAAATGAGAGGCAAGAGGCACAGATACAGCTTTACTGCTATCCATATTAAATTTTTTCAAGACTTGTTCAGTGTAAGCAGTTTGATGCAATTTAAGAGTATGATTTGCTCTATCTCTATCTATGTTCATGCCAAGAATTTTCTTTGCATCACCAAGAACTGGGATAGCCTCAGTTCTATATTCCCCTTGTGCACCCTTCTTAGGGCCTGTGGAGTGTTTCTCCTGTTCTGAAGTGTTTTGGTGGTTATCCTATTATTCCTGTGGTGGAATTTGGTTATTTTGGTGAATTTTCTGTGTTCCCTGTGTGATTTATGGTGGATTATTGCTTTCTGGGTATTTCTGTGAGATCTGGCATGATGAATAACTTGAATGCTGTGCCTTTTAATGGAAAAGATGACTTTGGTGACTGGCAAACTCGAGTTGAATGCATTCTAACAAAAGAAAACTTGCAAGATGCAATTTATGAAAAAATTGATGAAAAAGAACCTGATAAAACTCTCCTTAAATTGAATGCTAGTGCCAGAGCCACCATTTTGTTGAATTTAAATAGCTCTGTTGTGAGAAAAGTATCCCATCATAAATGTGCTAAAGATTTATGGGAAAATTTGACTTCTTTGTATGCTGCTACCTCTGAAGAAGCTGCTTATTCATTGCAAAATCAAATTATGAATTTTAAAATGGATCCTTCAAAAGATGTTGACACTAATGTTGAAGAATTTTTTAAACTTTTAAAGGATCTGAAATTAGCTGGTGATGACACTTTGGAAAAGTACTCTGCTCAAATTTTGCTTGGATCAATTCCTGAAACTTTTTCTGATGTGAAAACTGCTTTGAAATATGGTGGCTCTAAAGTCACCTGTGATATGATTGTTAGCTGTCTGAAAACCAAAGAAAATGAGATAAAGCAACTTAAAACTAAGTCTCTGCAGAATGACATTATGTATGTGAATAACAGAAATCCTGGATTTAAAAAGCCTGTTGTGAACCCTGAGAATCCAAGTGTGCTGGTGGCTGAAAGACATAATAGAGAAATGAATATGAGGCAAAACCAGTATATGAATCAAAATTATGCTAATTCTTCTCATTCTTCTGATTCTATGTATAACTTTCATGCTCATGCATCCAATCATGCTCATTTTCATAAACATGCTCATAATCATGGTCATATTGTTCCAAATCATGCTCCAAATCATGATTATTACCCAACTCCAGATCAAAAACCAAGAAAAACATGTTGGAATTGTGGCAAACCAGGTCATTTTTCAAATAGATGCAAGTTGCCTAAAAAGAACAAGGGTTACATGCATAATCATGCCAATAATGTGATGCACTATAATTCTCAGTTGTCTGATTTGAACCCTCATGATTATGGTCTGACATCTCATGATCCTGAAATCCACAATATGCATGAAAACTATGATGGCAGTGTATATATGGTACATGATGCATATGATTTCCAGTTTATTAATTATACCAATGCTATTTCCAAAAATGTGCATAATAATGAGTGGTTGATTGATTCTGGTTGCACATTCCATGTTACCCCTTTTAAGGACATGTTTTATAATTTAAACTTCATGAACTCTGGGCATGTTGCATTAGCTGATGGCCAAAACTGTGAAATCCTTGGAAAGGGAGATGTATGCTTAAAGTTTGAGAATGGATCTATGTTAACCTTGAATGAAGTAAGATATGTTCCAAAACTAAAATTCAATCTGCTCTCTGTGTCTAAAATTGCTGATCATATGATTGATGGTTCTGTGAACAATTTAAGGTTCAAATTTGAAAAGGATTCAATGCTATACTTTAATTCTCCAAGAAAAGGTGATTTGTATGCTGTGACTGCTGAATCTGTTCCTTTGCCTATTGTTAATGTTGTTCAACATGATAAAACTGCCCTTTGGCATGCTAGGTTAGGTCACATGAGTAATAAAGGTTTGGAAATCCTTAGTAAAGCTGGTGCTTTTGGAAATGATAAAATATCTAATGTGCCCTTCTGTGAACCTTGTGTGCTTGGTAAACATCATAAAGTGTCTCTGCCTGCTACCATTCCATATCCAAGAAAGCATGTCAGTTCTGAAATACTTGAATATCTGCATGCTGATGTATGGGGTCCTGCAAGGGATCCAACTCATGGTGGAAATGTTTTCTTCTTATCTATAATTGATGATTTTTCCAGAAAAACTTGGGTGTTCTTAATGAAAAACAAATCTGATGTGTTTACTAAGTTTTCTAAATGGGCTACTGAAATTCAAACTCAAACTAATAAGAATATAAAATGTCTTAGAACTGATAATGGTCTAGAATTTTGTAATCAAGCCATGGATCATTGGTGCTCTATTAGAGAAATCAAAAGACATAAGACTGTCCCTTATACTCCACAGCAAAATGGAGTGGCTGAAAGAATGAATAGGACTTTGCTTGATAAAGTAAGAAGCTTGTTAATTGCCTCTGGTCTTGGAAAACCTTTTTGGGGTGAAGCTTTAATGACTGCATGTTACTTGATTAATAGATCCCCATCTGTTCCTTTGCATGGTAAACTTCCTGAATCTGTGTTTTATAACAAACCTATTTGCTTGAATAATCTGAGAATTTTTGGCTGTGCTGCTTATGTGCATCAAAAACTGAGTAAACTTGACCCCAGAGCAAGAAAATGTGTCTTCCTTGGTTATCCTGAAGGTATTAAAGGTTACAGATTGTGGGATAAAAGTGTCCCTGGTTTTAAAACATGTATAAGCAGGGATGTGATGTTTAATGAGCTTAATTTTCCTTGCATACCTGAAAAGGTACCCTCTGCTACATTTGAACATGTGGATAAATTGAAAAATTGAATAAACATTTTGATGGCTACATGTTTACACCTAATAATGATAATAAGGTGGATGATCCTTCCCCCTCTACACCTGAACCTGTTGTTAATGATGCCTTCATTGATGATATTAATCCTGATGACTCAGCCTCAAATAATGACAGTGATAATATGGTTGTATCTGATCCTGAAACTAGCTCAAATGAATCTGCATCTACTCCTGAACATGTGCCTACTATGAATGATTTGAGTAATTATCAACTTGCTAGGGATAGACCTAGAAGAAATGTTAATATGCCTGCCAAGTATGATGATTACAATCTGTCCATGTATGCCTTTAATGTATTCAATAATGTGGATCAAACTGAGCCTAAATCTTACAAAGAAGCTGTCAAGTCTGTGGATTCTGATAAATGGATCAATGCTATGAATTCTGAAATGAAATCCTTGCATGATAACAATACTTGGATATTAGTTGAAAAACCTGAATCTTGTTCTGTTGTTGAATGCAAGTGGCTCTTTAAAATCAAGCAAGAAATAAACAATGTCAGATACAAAGCAAGGCTTGTAGCTAAAGGATTCACTCAAAAGGAAGGAATTGATTATAATGAGATCTTTGCTCCTGTGGTTAAATTTACAACTGTGAGAATCATGCTTGCATTAACTGCTCATTTTGATTGGGAATTAAAACAAATGGATGTCACAACTGCCTTTTTGCATGGTGAGCTTGAAAACAACATATATATGCATCAGCCTGAAGGCTACATTGATAAAAACCATCCAAACCATGTATGCTTATTGAAAAAATCTCTGTATGGTTTAAAACAATCCCCAAGACAATGGAACATCAAATTTGACAAATGCATGCAAAGTTTGAACTTCACTAGAAGTAAATTTGACCATTGCCTATATTATATGAAATCTGAAGTGCCTGTGTTCCTTCTCATTTATGTTGATGACATGCTATTGATTAGTCCTTGTCTGAAAACTGTGAAGCACATTCAATCTTGCTTGTGTGCAAATTTTGACATGAATGATCTTGGTGATGCAAAGAAAATTCTTGGCATGAACATAGATAGAGATAGAGCAAATCATACTCTTAAATTGCATCAAACTGCTTACACTGAACAAGTCTTGAAAAAATTTAATATGGATAGCAGTAAAGCTGTATCTGTGCCTCTTGCCTCTCATTTTATTCTAAGTAAAGATCAATGTCCCAGAACTGAATCTGAAATAAAAGAAATGCAATGTGTTCCTTATGCTAATGCTATTGGATCTGTGATGTATTTAATGATTAGCACAAGACCTGATATTGCTTATGTTGTGTCTTGCTTGAGTAGATTCATGGCTAATCCTGGAATGCCCCATTGGGAGGCTTTGAAATGGCTGTTAAGATATTTGAAACACACTATGTCACATGGATTATTATTTTCTAAATCCTCTAATGGTGTTCAATGTGTGGGATATGTTGACTCTAACTATGCCAATGATAGGGATCAAAGAAAATCTACTACTTCCTATGCTTTTACTATATGTGATGCATGCATTAGTTGGAAATCTCAATTGCAGAGCATTGTTGCCCTGTCTTCTACTGAATCAGAATACATTGCTACAACTGAGGCTGTAAAAGAAGCAACTTGGCTAAAGGGTGTCCTATCTGAGATTAAGTATATTTATGATATACCATGCTTATATTCTGACAGCCAGTCTGCTATTCAGCTGTGCAAAAACCCTGTTTTCCATGACAGGACAAAACACATTGATGTGCGGTTTCATTTTATCCGTGATGTTGTGGAAAAAAGAGAAATTCTTTTGGATAAAATCCCATCTGAGTACAACCCTGCAGACATGGGAACAAAAGTTCTACCTCTGGCAAAATTAGAAGCCTGTAAAAAGGCCCTAAACATGGTGACCTAAAGATCTGAAAAGGATGGATCCCCTGACCAAAACTGTGGGATCCTGATCAGCCCAAAAGGGCTTTTTCTCTCTCTCTCTTTCTCTTCCCCCTCTCTTCTTGGTTCTAGCTATATAAGTGCCCTTGACTGGGAAGGTCATAGCCTGACTGGAGTCAGTGTACTCGAGGTTGGCCTCAAGTGGTGTGAGGCTGAGAATAAAGCGCATAACTTTATATCTCTCCCTCTCTGATCTTATCTTCAAAGATAAGTAATGAGTAAAAATAGTGGCAATGATGAAAATCTCAAGTTCATGGCAGGTACCTCTATGGTGACAAAACAGATCAAATAGGGCCAAAGGTGGATATGTGGAATGTTGGCCCAATTTGCTCTTTTTCCCTTTCTGGCCCATCTGTCTATCCCTTTTCTGTTTTTCTTTTAAGCCCAATAGGCCCTAAACCCTGAAACCCTAACCCGACCCGCGGTACACCTCTTATTATCTACCCTAACCCTAATTTTCCTTATTTACTTCCTAATCTCTCTACTTATGCTGCGCCGTTTCCCTTTTCTCAATGAGCCTCACAGAAAACCCTAACCTAATCTTCTTCTCCGACCTACCTCTGTCCGTTCACCGGTGTCTTTGGCCGGAATCCTATCTGCGGATTCCTGTTTGGCCTGTGAGTAGTGGCGGCAGGGTATTTTGTGAGTTGAAACCCTCCCGTGAGAGCTTCGAGCCTATCATCTCACCATCCCCTCTTGGTCTGGGTCTGACCTGTCGCCGGAGTTACTGTTGCCGCCGTCCCTGGGAGAATCTGAGCCCACCATTGCCCTTTGGGCACTTTTATCACAAATCTCTCCCTATTTTATCTATACATATATGTTACTGGTTCCTGTTGGTATTTATTTCTGGTTATACCTTGATCTCACCTTTATCTTGCCTCTGTCCCTGCAGATCTACACTTGATTTGGCTAGCCTGTGAAGATTCAACCCTAGATCCATTCGATCTAGCGTCTGAGGCTGCATCATCAACAAGGAAGCTGAGTTCTAAGTCATAGCTGCTTGAGCAGCAAGTGGGGTAGACCGCGGAGGCCGGAAAACAAGCGGTGAACCCTAGCCAGGCCTGATACCCAACACGGCCCATGTCCTTTTACATTGAAAAATGAAAAAATAGGATTATATAAGTAAAAGTGGGTATTTATTAAATAGTTTCATTAAGTTGAGTAAAAAATATTTTTACTCTAGGATTAGGGATTTTAAATTAGAGATTTAGAAAGAAAAAAAAACGTTGACATTGAGGATTTCTAACATATTGGTCATATTTTTCTAGAGTTTGTGAAATCCTCCAAATTATAGCTAGTGCCAAATAAGTAATTAGGTTTCTTGAATAAGCAAATCAACAATTCTCTTGTATATCATCAAAGGTCCAATAAAGTTCATACATTCATCAGATTAGTCGGGGTCAATTCGGGTCAATATAATACAGGTCTTCGGACCTGTAATATTTTTTTTTAATCAAAAATCGACATCAATCGTAATACTAAAAAGTATAACTTCTATCATTAAAAAGTAACGACTCTGCTACTTATCTTATATGAATTTATTTAGTTTAAATTATGATTCTTTTCATTCTAATTAATTTTTAGAGTTTAGGAGTTTCGGATATTTTTAGCGTTCATGGGCTTTTTAGATTTTTAGGGGATTATTTTGTGTTTTTTAGGGTTCATTTTTTTTAAAGTTTATTAATATCAATTAGGGGTTATATTTATTTCAAACAAATTAATTGTCGAGTAGAATGCACGAGTCCACATGTTAGCATTGGGCGAGTGCATTGTGCGAGCCATTAAATTTAAAAAAAAAATTAATTCACTTTTATTTTAGGGTTCACTAATTCCATCTTATGGTATATATTTATTTTAAAATTCAATTTTTTAATTTTCCATCACCGTTTATATTTATTTTTAAAAAATTAAATTAATTATGGAGCGCAATGCACAAGCCACGCATTAACACATTAATTGTATTCTTAAGATGGTAGAATGATGAAGTAGAATTGCCTATAAAAAAAAATGCAGTCTATCAAACAAGACTTGTAGTATCTTATTGCTGAAAATTTCCTCAAGTCAAGTATCAAGCTGATAGACTCTAATTAATCAACTGAACTAGTACAAAAAATCTCATTACATTCTAATTTAGGTTTCTGAACAGATGAAGGTGTAAGAGAACGGGCATGGTGGCGGCGCGACGTCAATGGTTCCTTCAAGCATTTGGCAGGCTTTCCTCATGGTTGGCCTCAGAGCTGCATCTTCCTGAATGCACCAAAATCCAACCTTCAAAAACCTTTCCACCATTTCAGCATCACTGCAGGCTTCCTCCTCACTTCCCACCAAACTATCCAATCTTCCTTCAAGATAGCATTCCCAAGCCCATTCAGTTATGATTGGATTCTCACCATTTGCAAACTCCGCGTCCACCACAGCTTTCCTGCACGAAATGATCTCGAGCAGCACCACACCGAAGCTGTAGACATCCACTTTCGTAGTGATCTGCGTGTTCCTGAACCATTCAGGAGAAACATAGCCTTTGGTGCCTCTGATGTTTGTCATCGTCCGGCTCTGATTCAGCATCAGAAGTTTGGCTAGGCCGAAATCTGAAATCCTGGCGGTGTAGTTGTCGTCGAGGAGTATGTTCTGAGGCTTGATGTCACAGTGGATGATTTGAGTGATGCATTCTTCATGTAAGTATGCCAGACCCCTTGCTACCCCCAGTGCGATTTGAGTCCTCTGGCTCCAGCCCGGTTTCACACCGCCGTGAAGGAAGCCGGCAAGAGTGCCTCTGGTCATGCACTCGTATACTAGTAAACGATTAGGCCCCTCATCGCAGAAGCCGAGCAGACGGACCACATTCTTGTGGTGAATCTGGCCAATGACATTCACTTCTGTTCTGAATTCCTTCTCGGAATCTTGAGCCACCCTGTCCAGTTTCTTCACTGCTACTAAGGTTCTAGAATCATCAGGCATCAGCATCATCACTCCATTGTAGACAATTCCGAAAGCACCCCTTCCCAGTTCATCTTTAAACCCGCCGGTGGCCTGCGCGAGCTCTTTGTAAGTGAAGCATCGTAGATTTGATCTTGGAGTAGTAGTAGTACTGTCTCGGACAATATCACGAGCGGGGAAGAAACCGAAGCAAGCTGCACCGGTGAAGAAGAGGTTGGCCAGCACAGAGCTGCCTAAAACCAGTGATATCACAAGTATCAGCACTTTCTGGTCCCTCTTCTCCGATTTCTCTCGACGAACATTTTCTTGATTCGCGGGTTTCCCTCGCTTGAGAAAGACCCTAGAATTGGGACTGTTACCTCTGCCATTAGAGAGCGGGAAGTTCTTCTTCCAGCAGCTAACTCCTCCGAACACGGCTGCTGTGCAGAAATAATCATCAAGGCATGCGTCTCTGCACTGTTGTTCAGTAGTAGGATTCAACCGCTCGTAGTCATGTTCGGGCCAGTGGACATCGTCAAGCACCTCCAACTCACATTCATCATCTTCACCTTGAACACAATTCTGCACGAAATCGGACTTGCAACCGCCGTGTGTGTCGTTGGGATCGGCCAAAGAGAACCCTTGGGGGCACTGACACACCGGCCTACGGTTCCGGACCATACAGAAGCTGTTGTAGCCACACGCTCCGCTCCCCATCTTTCCGGTGATTGTACAGATACCGTTGACGTCCTTTGGCAGCCATTGCACAGGGGTCCACTGCGGATTGCCCTCAAAAATCTTGGGGTGGTGATACACCGTGAAAACTCCGTCGAAATCGAGAGTCGCCCTGTAATAGTTCTCTGCACCTAGTATCGGTGGAGGAGGATCAGTAAGGGTTTTCAAGGAACGGCCATCAGTGTTCACAACAGATAGGGAGACTGTTGTTTCATTAAACTCAACTCGTAAACCAGAATTTGAAGTGTTTTCATTATTAGAACTAGAAGTAGTGCTGCTGTAATAATCAGCATCGAAAATCTCACTCAAAGGTGCAGTTTTTGAGCTGAGAACGAAGTTGCCTGAATCGTTCATGCCGGCGTAGAATCTCCCTTGTGAAAAATCGGCTTCTGTTTTTCGGGAAATAAGCATTTGATCCATCTCGATGGTCTGTGCAGGTAACACGGTATCAGCTGGATGGCTGAAACTCTCCCACAAGATATTGGAAGAATTTGTTGCCGTCAGAATAAGGTTTCCGGTGTTTTGAATGGATCCCTGAGCTACTGCTTCATCAGCACGAATAATGTTAGTGTTGTAGAGTGGGGATCCCTGAGGATCGCGGAGAACGAGCCCGTCTCGTGCCTCCAGCCGTAATGTGGAGCCGCGAGGCACTGGATAGCTGCTTCTTTCGAACCAGACCGGTGTTTTGTCGGGGATTTTGTCGAACCATATTGAAAGCACGAAGTGGTCTCTGTTGCTTTGAAGCTGTTGAAACCCAAACGCGAAATCTCCGTTGGGAGATCGCCACGGGCTTGAGTTTTCAGTTGCTGTGATGGATTCATTGATGGATATGTTTTGAGCCACGCTAGAAAGGGGGAATAGGGCTAGTGTTGTGAAGAGCAAGAAAGGATGCAGCCAAGAACCATGGATGGTGGTGAAATCAAAACTCGACATGGACATGGTTGTGTGTGTGTGTGTGTGTGTGTGTGTGTGTGTGAGAGAGAGAGAGAGAGAGAGAGAGAGAGAGAGAGAGAGTGGTGAATTTCTTGCAAGAAAATTTTTTAGCTCTCGAGATGAAAAGCATCGTGCATGGAAGTTTGGAAGGTGGTGAAACGAAAAATCAAACAACAATTTAAATTCAACACGCTTAACTCATAAGCGTGTTTATAAGATCTTTGAAATATTGAGAAGGCCGGCTTTTTTTATTTATATTCTTAGTAGAAGTACACACAACAATTTAAATTCAAAACGCTTAACTCGGAAGCATTCGCCGAAGATAAAAATTTATGTGAAACTGTCTTATGAGTTAAAATTTATGATATGGTGAAAATTCAGATTCAAACTTATATATTCAATAACACATTTGTAATTGTATTAGTGTTTAATTATGTTTGGATTTGAATCTTCATCCGTCCTATAGATTTTGACTCGTGAAACAGTCTCACACAATACTTTTTTTCACTAAATCGGTTATAAGTCACACACACTTTACACAATCAATACGGGACTTGGCGATTTTCTATTTTTTGAGTAGATGCATTGTTTTTGAACAAGTTAAGATACGTTAAATTAGGTAGTTAAGTAACCTAGCTACAAGTCAATTACCTTGACTAGAAGCTTCAACTGTTCACGCTTTTTTTAAACGTAGTTTGAGAAATTAAAATTCATTGAAGGAGATTGATAGAGATATATCTACACCTTTCAACACTACAACAATTATTATTTTGCTTGTCTCATTACTTTCGCTGTATTTAAATGAATGTCAATATTCATATGCATGTGACAGAATTATTATATCAATTATGTGCGTGCTACTACCTCTAATCTATGTTTGATTTAATTATCTTTTCCTTTTGTCTATTTCCCAACCTACATTGACGATTTCTTTTCTTAAAATTCATACGTGTTGGACGTGTATATATGGTAGAAGATATATGTCATGATCACTCATGAACATGGCCGGAGCAGACGGATCGGTGGCTAAGGTCTCCGAGGAAGAATCGAGATGGGGAAGATTGAGTCTTGAATTAGGGAAAATGGTGCAGGATCCATATAATGAATTGCAAATGGAGGAGGTGGATCACGGGTCGAGCTTTGACCCGCTACACAATTAAGTTGGATCGGTTTATCTTATTTCAGGTTTTAATGTTTATTAGAAAGTACGTACCGCTAAAAAAAGAGTACTGGTTTCATTTTTGTAATTATGACTCGATTTTTTGGATTGAAAAAAATATCTCTTCTAATATTAAAAATATCACATTTAATACTGAAAAGTATACGTCTAATATAAAGTTTATATACAACCGTGTAAAAAAAATGTGATAATGTTAATGTAGAACCATTATCATATTTTAGTAAAATGATTGATAATTGACGAAAATTAGGGTGGCGTTGAGATTACATTATCCAACTATAGTTTAGCTTTATTACTATTACAATTATTATTCAGTGAGGATAACTAGCAAATAAGAAAAAAGGAAGTAATATAATGTTAACGTCATTTTCTTCTTTACCATGGTTGTATATAACAAACGGATTTTCAGTATTATAAGTGATATT
Source organism: Perilla frutescens (assembly GCA_026008535.1). Lineage (NCBI taxonomy): Eukaryota > Viridiplantae > Streptophyta > Magnoliopsida > Lamiales > Lamiaceae > Perilla > Perilla frutescens. Next base: position 1,020,401 of record BRKX01000022.1, on the reverse strand, counting down.
TTTTCAATAAAAATGTAGTATATAATAAAAAAATGTTGCCGCCTTTTTTTAGAAATATTTTTCAATCAAATAAACATGATATTTTATATTATAAGTGATATTTTTTCTAATGATATAAAAATTATATATAATTCGTGTATGCAAGACCAACACAACATTAAACGAGACAGTCTCCCGCTAGACGATTTTACAAGTCAATCAATATATAAAGACTAAGATTTTTCATAGTAATTACTCATACATTTTATAAGAATCGTAATATTATTTTTAAGGCGGTAACAACGGTCCTCGGCAGTCATTTGACTATAAGATTTAATCTACTTTCAAACGTGCATGTGAACATGTGAAAATGATAATGAATCTTTTATTTTGGATAAAAAAATGATCATGAAGGTTTTAATAATGAACTTCTTATAAAATAAAGTAAGTGCTATTGAAACGATGTTATATTTGACTGGAACTCGTTACAATCTGAATTACACGGAAACAGAAAGAGTAGAAGAAGAACAAATACAAGTAATTGAAATGACACAAATTAACAACAAATTGGAACTGAAGCAGGTTCCGGCAAGCCGAGTCGAGGGGATCTCTCTCCGCAAGATAAATACGCCCCGACTAGTGCTCACGGTTAGGCGGATCGGATTGTCTCTCAAAGATGAAACGGCTTTGTCCTTCCGGCAGTAGCACCACAAATCTGGCAAGACTCCGACGAACTAGACAACGTTGAATCAACTATATCGGGCACCTACTGATAGGTACCTACGTGCAGGATGGGGTGGTGGCATCGTGACCAACAATTTCGAGCTTCGTCTAGCACTGATTCACATGGTGCAGTCAGAACAATTCAGTGGGATGGCTATAGAGAATCCAAATGCTCATCTAGATGTATTTTTGGATATCTGTGATACAATCAAAATCAATAGTGTCACTGATAACATCATTCGGATGCGGATGTCTGGTTTCTCCTTGAGGGACCGAGTAAAGGATTGGTTCAAGAGTCTTGATCGAGCTTCTATTACCACTTGGGATGGGTGTGTCAGACATTCTTTGCCAAGTACTTTCCTCCTTCAAAGGTCTAGAAAATCATTGCTGAGATCACCCATTTTGCACAGATGGGCGACGAATCAATTTATGAGGCCTGGGAGAGATTCCGAACATGCCTGCAGCATGGGGTTCAATGCTGATTAACAGATCACACACTTCTATAGTGGTCTAACGAATAACACAAAGAGACTTGTAGATGCCTCAGTTGAAGGTTATTTGGTGAATCGAACTACAGCTGAATTATTGGGGATTATTGAGGAGCTATCAATGGCCCATGGAGCGTTTTGTCGAGACATCAGTCCAACGTCCGCTGAATATATATACCTTTCAGGAGAGAGAAACGATATTATTATTGTGGCTCTCTCCTCTGCACTATTTTTCCATCTCCTTTACCATCACTGCTAAAGATGCTTGTCAACACTATTTTGCTGATTTGTGTATTTTACAATAGCTGTTGGAGATGCTCTTAGTATTTGATGGAGGTATTATAAAATTTTGGATGGAAAAGAATTTAATATTATTTATTTTTAAAACTTTAGATATTTGTTTAGTTTTGACGTATGATGAGAAGAGAATAATTTTATTTATTTTTAGTTTGGATGGAGGAATTACGGATTGAATTGAACCCCTAGTATCAAACAATCATATGTAATGCTATGTTGTGTCATTGTATTTTTATTAGTTATTTTGGGTTGTATGCTAATCAAATTAAAGAGAAAAAAAGGCTAATTATAATTTAATTTTAAAATTTGGAAGGTTTTAATAAAAATAATTTAATATTTGGATATTTTAATAAAAATAATTCAACGTTTAATAATAATAATAATTTAATTTTCAACGTCTGAACATTTTAAGATAAATGACCTGATATTTGGGGCGAAAAATTATTTTGGTAAAAACGTCAGTCCGTTATATGGGTTCTCTAGCTCACTTCAAAGTAAATGTGATCGAAATAGAATTTTCATCGAAAATGTTGGGTCGTTTTTGTTAAAATGTTCAAATTTTGGGAATTAGATTGTTATTATTAAACGTTAGGTTATTTTTGTTAAAATATCCAAATATTGAGAATTAAATTGCAATTATTAAAACGTTAAATTATTTTTATTAAAACCTCTAAACGTTGAGAATTAAATTGTCATTAATCCAAAACAAAATTATATAATGTTAGGTAGGGAGACAATGTTAATTATATGGAAGTCCCCACTAATTAAATTAAATCCTTCTATGTTCTTGTTACCAAATCTTGCGCAGTATATATATAAATTAGGGATAAGGTCTAATTTGGCCACTGAACTTATTTGGGGGCTCAATTGGGTTACTACAATTTTTTTGGGCTCAATTGGGTCACTGCAGTGTTAAAATTGGCTCAATCTGGCCACCACGTGACGGAGCCCTAACGGCCTCCGTTAAGTGTTGCAAAAACGACGTCGTTTTGCACTTTTTTTACCCGATCCAATACTAACCCATACCCCGACCCATTCACAATCCAAAACCCGACCCAACATTCTAAAATCCACAGAATCGAAAATTTGGGGATTTCAATTCCCCAATTCTGAAGTTAGGGTTCTTAGGGAAATCCCAAAAATAAAAAATTTAACAAATCCCTCCACCATCCCAAATCACCAGCGTTGTAATCATAGTAACGAAGCCTATCCCATAAACGAGCAATTTCAGAATTCTTTAGCTCGATTTGTGCCTCCGTCTCCATCTCAACCTGAACCTTTGCCATTCCCCTCCCGATTGAAGTAGAGACAAAACGGGCAAGATAGACTTGTTGGCATACGTCAACTACTGGATCAGCGGGTTCTTCACCCTTCCCAAAAGCAGTCGGAGGAAGATTCAGCCCCACAAGAGATAACTGTTCACGGATCCTCTGCCATTGACTTTGCAGATTATTTAGGTTATCTTCAACTTGCTTCCTCTTTTCAATCTCCATCAACAAAGTCAATCTCATTTCTCGAAGTTCACTTTCAATATCAGGGTTCTCTAAGAGCCCTAGCTTCAGAATTGGGGATTTGAAATCCCTAAATTTTCGATTATGTAGATTTTAGAGTGTTGGGTCGGGTTTTGGATTGTGAATGGGTCGGGGTATGGGTTAGTATTGAGTCGGGTAAAAAAACGTGCAAAACGACGTCGTTTTTGCAACACTTAACGGAGGCCGTTAGGGCTCCGTCACGCGGTGGCCTAATTGAGCCAATTTTAACACTGCAGTGGCCCAATTGAGCCCTAAAAAGTTGCAGTGACTCAATTGAGTCTCAAATAAGTTCAGTGGCCAAATTGAACCTTATCCCTATAAATTAACTTGAATTCTTGCAAGCATTTTCTTTTCATCCCTCATCATCTAATTCAAATATTATGACATTAGCTACTTTTTTCAGTTAATAGCTAAAAAAATCCTATAAAAAAAAACTCAATATATAACTAAAAAATTGGGGAAATGAAACGATCCATGTTCAATTGAATTGAACCAGAGCTCAAGGAAGATGAACAGAAAAAGATAAAAACTCTCGAAAATTGATCCTCCACGGCTCTTCGAGAGAATAAAAAAGAGTGATGCTAAATATGCCCTATTTACTCTATAGTAGTTATATTCAAAAAGGAAGAGAGAGAGAGAGAGAGAGAGAGAGAGAGAGAGAGAGAGAGAGAGAGAGTTTCTATCTTCTCATGATATTTATTCAGCTAATGTTTCTCTTACTAGGGCTTCTGCCCTTTTCTTGAAATTAAATGTTGTGAAGATCAAGAATAATAGGAATGGGAATATTCCACAGCACCACCAGAATCTTGGCCTCCAAACCACGAGATGAAGAAGAAGGTGAAAATCCCAGCTGTCCAAATTTGCAGAACCGCTGCAAGAAATCACATGGCGATTCCTCACTCAAAACGTTAATTTTCTTTAGTTCAATCTACAAAGCAGCAAAAGGCCTACTGCAGAAGGTGTTCAATTTCTCGAGGCCGAGAAAAACAGCGCATCATTTCCTACCCATTCAAAATCAAACTGCATCGAGCGTGCCTCTGCTAATTTCTTTGACTGATGATGATGAAGCGCAGTGTGAAAATGTTGGTGAACAAAACTGCTCAAATGCATTAGTAAGCTCTGACTTTGATCAGGAGATTGTAGAAGAGATTGCTCCAGCAAATTTCCCTTCTTCTTCTTCGTTTCGTGTTGAAGAAAACTACTCTGCCGCCAGAAATGAGATAGATCATGATGCGGTGGTATCTGTGCCTCAGATGAGATGCTCGTATGCATCAATAGTTGTGCGAAATCTGGAGATTGTACAAGAATTTAATATTGTTCCAGCAACTGAAAAAGAAGAAGAGAGAGGAGAAGGGAAGGTGGAGAGAGAGAGTGGTGTTGGTGAATTGAGGAAGATTAAGCATTACAGCAACCGGCATAGGATATTGTTGGTGGGAGAGGGTGATTTCTCATTCTCTGCTTGTTTGGCCGTCGCTTTTGGCTCCGCCACCAACATCATTGCAACATCCCTCAATAATACAGGTACTGCTATACACACATATATATATATACACGTATATATTAATCTGATAGTTAATTAATTGGATGTATGTGTGATTATATAAATATATATATCAGCATTTTTGAAGAAGAATTATGGGAGTGCTTTGTCGAACATAGAGGAAGTAACGAGCAGGGGGGGCAAGGTGATGCATGGGATTGATGCCACTGAGATAGCCAAACATGAATTTCTCCGACAACTTAAATTTGATCGCATAGTTTTCAACTTCCCTTTTGCTGGATTCTTCCCCAAGTCCTCGCCCGAGTTTCAGCTTCGGTCAGCTCTCTCTCTCTCTCTCTCTCTCTCTCTCTCTCTTTATATATATATATATATATGATTGTGACTTTGATTATGATATATATATATATATATATGCATGCATGCATGCAGTCAGCACAGGAGACTAGTGAGCCGGTTTCTGAAGAACGCAAAGGAGATGATGAGTGAAAATGGTGAAATTCACATATCGAACAAGACAAATGGTGTCAACGCCGAGTTCAATGTGGAAAGCATTGCTTCTTCACACGGGCTCAGGCTTATTGCTGCAGTCAAATTTAAATGCAGCAATTATCCAGGCTACAACACCAAGTATGGAATTGGAGGTGATAAAAACTTCAATTGCTACCCAAGCAAAACCTTCAAATTCGGCCTTAAGACGTAGCACCACCACTCTAATATATATATATATATATATATATATATATATATATATATATCATGTGTTTATGCAAACAGAGATCCCATCAATGTTATCTTTTCTTCCTTAATTATCAAGATTTATTAATGATGTATTGGATTATGCTAATTAATTGTTAATTTTTGAGGTTATAATATATATGATATTGATATGTGTGTGTATATATATATATATTCATCTGTTTTAAAGATGAATATAGATATGTATATCTAGCTCAAGAAAAAATTAAAGATGGTGACGTGGAAGGAAGTGGGGTGTAGGAAAAGTGGAAGTAGTAAAGTAGCATATCAAATCCTCTTGGATTTGGTGTTGCATAACTAAGTTTAAACTAAAATAAATTATAATAAATTTAAAAATAAAAAATTATTTTTTTTGAAAAAATATTAAAGAGTTATAACAGGGAATGCAACTGAATTTGTAACAGGAGATCTCATTTCGTAAAGTAGGTGTGGTAAAGTAGAAGTACTTCCATTTTCATGCATGGGAGAGGCTCTGAGTAGTGGCAAGAGTGTCTATTCCCAAAATATTTGTATTTTAATTAAATATGAGGGTTATATCATATAGAGAAATAAAACCTATGAAAAGAATTACCTTATAATATATGTGTACAAACTACTTTCTCTCTTCCTTTTCTTTTTTAACCTTCTCCTTGGATGAAAAGTCCATAATTATATCACATCCACCGACATAAGACTTTGAATGAGCCTAGCTCTAAGACCATCTTCAACCCAACTTTAAATCCCATCTTGCAATTAACAAACTGCTCCAACCCACCCTTAAATGCAATACCATTTTGCTGTAAAATCTCAAATTTGAACAATATATACCCATATATGTAAATGTACTGTTCATCTCTACATATTGTTTTTTCAAAAATCTGAAATTGCAAAACAGTCCTTCTTAATCATTGCATATTGCTTTCTTCTCATCTTTCAGTAGGTAGAGATTTATTCATTCATATATTAAAAAGTTTTAACTCATCTTTACGAATCAATTTAATTTTAATGTAATTTTCTTCTAATCATTGTGTAATTTTCTCATGTTGTGTAATTTTCTATTTTAATAAATGTTGAAAATTAGTTTTTTGCAATCATGCATATTTAATATTTAATTCTGTAAAGAATTATATGTTTATAATTAAATACGTTGTTGTGTATATAAAAAAAATAAGAGGTTTAATTTATAAATTTTGATAAATGTGTGGGTGTTGTTGAAATAAACATGATAAATAGTAAAAGGAATATACTGAGAATTTTTTTTTAAGTTTGAGTTTGAATTTATGGGTTGAAGATAAATAACTGTTTGATATAACACTTACTACATTTTGAATTTGAATTTGAGTATTTAGGTTGGAGATGAACTAAGTTGTACAAATAGGTAGATGTGCATGGATCAAGTCCCTCAACAAACAACAACAACAACAACAACAACAATAATAATAATAATAATAATAATAATAATAATAATAATAATAATAATAATAAGAGAAAGTAGCTTTTTTTTGTGCTGTAATTTACCATAAAAAAAACTTAATTTTCAAATTAATTTTGATCATTGTTCATTGATATTCTTCTTAAAAAATTGACGGTCGAATTATCACAAGTTTGTAAAGACTTACAAAAAGTCTTCCTATTTGTTTTATGATTTCGTTACCTAACTTTAACGTTTACGTTAATTTTTTTTAGAAAGAATAATATGCTAAATTTACAAATATCCTATTAAGCTTTTATTTTAACTCGTAAGTAGCGCACTGGATAAATATCGCCTTTGTGTAATAACCTGTAAACTTATGCAGGGGAGATAAACCACACTTGTCAAGTCAGGTGTGATGGGACTAATAAAAAATATAATGAGTGCAAACTAATAATGATGACCTTAAATTATAAAAAATATACAACAAGGACTAGTTTATTTTATTTAATCCGGTGGCTTTGAAAAGATGTACGAAGCCATGAAATTCGAGCGAGGGGGACTATGGAACTACCAAAAGCAAAGAAAATGATTCGTCTTCCTCAGAATCTCTCACTTTTCGTTTTAACTTTTAAGTCTTCGGCTTTAAGTCTTCTTCCCTGTGTTTAACTCTTAAATCTACCTCAATTCTCTCTCTCTCTCTCTCTCTCTCTCTCTCTCATCGTCGATCGCTGCAGCCAATGGTAATGAAGTATCGCTTGTTGTATCTCGAGCTCGAAGCTTCTTGATCAGGTAAATTCTCCTTCCTTTTCTCCTTTCCGATCCGATCGATGAGAAGTTAATTTCACAGAGAATTAATTATCAATGCTTTTTAGTTTTCGATCAGCTTGTTAAAATCTATCGATTAATGACCAAATGCACTGAGAATTTTAGGCCATATAATTGGTTTTTTTCGTCGATAAGTTGTTTCTGAAATTCCTTGAATGGATGAATGACAATGACAATTGAATTCGATTTTTGCTATGCCACACTATATAGGTAACTTAAATTTAAAGAGAAAGAAAAAAATATTATAAAATTCTCAAACCGCATATAATTATAGATTATTTAACTTGATATCAAAAGCTGCATATAGATTTTGTGACTGTTAGTTTTTAAAAGATCATGAGAAGTTAAATTTAATCTTTACACATTAGTTGAATTTCCTTTTTATAATAAACCTTTCAAAGATAAATGTGCACATTTCTAATTGAAATGATCAAATTTTAACCCTGAATCTGCTTTGTGTAATGCTGTTTTAATCCGAATTTAAACACGATAAAATACTAACAACATTATAAATATGTCAATAAATAATGGTTAAGTCCAGATTTTGACTATAATATAGTTTCACAGGAAAATGGAGGACATCAATCCTCTGCTGTGGCAAAATCACAGCATCATATGCTGTGCAATTAAACGCAGCGTTTAAATAAATACGACACCGCTTCTCTCGATTTTTGCTTCTAATTCTCTCCTTTCTAGGCCTGAACAACGCACATCTTTTATTTTATATTTTTTCATGCGCTGATATAAAATATATGTACAAGGAATAGTAATATGTGTGCATGTCTTTTTCTGTAATGACTAGCTAAAAATTTAATAATGCAATTGCCTAGAATTTGGAGTAGCACGGTTCCCTAACACATAAATGAGATATGTATCAAATGTTGTATGTTATAGATTTAATCATAATAAAATACGTTTATTCATATATAATGATGAGTGATTAAAAATTCAAGAATCTGATTAGTAACTCAACTATTTCTCATTAAAAAAAGCAATAACTCATCTACTTTCACGATTTTAATGGCACAGCATATGGTGCTGTGGTTTTGCCACAGCAGAGGGTTGCTGTCCGAAAAGGGAGTAGCTTAAATTTCTTTTTGGCTCATTTTTTCCTTTAAAACAACAGTTGCATCATAAAACTTCCTTTTATTTCCATTGATTTAATTTGAAGAAATTAATTTGAATGGAAAATTCCAGTAAAAGTAAAGTTGATTTCGACGAAGCGATGTGAAGATCAACAACAACAATGGGAATTCTCCAGAGCACCGCAAGATTATTGATCTCTAAACAAAAAGATGAAGATGAAGAAGAAGAAGAAGTTGAAACCCCAATTCATCCAGATTTGCAGAATCAGTACATATCTTCCTCGGAAAGATCGCCAAAACTATTGAGCTTCACCATTTGGATCTACAAAGCGTTAAAGTGTGTTCTTCGAAGAGCTGGTTCCATCTTCTACATCGCAAAGCTTAGAAAATCAGCAGATCCACTGCTTCCGGTTCGAAATCCGGCGTCAAGCATAAGCACCGAACCGTTACTGGTTCAAACACCTCCCATTTCTTCACCTGCTACTACGTTTTCTGGTGAAGAATCGGATTACGACGGCGATGGCGACGGCGACGTTGATCGTGTTTTATGGTGTGAAGATTCCGACGGAAATGATGATCGGATCACGGATCATCGCGTGGTTGTTTCCGTACCCGAACTCACGCGCTCACTCGCGTGCGCTAGCGTGAGTGAGGAGACGATGTGTGCAGCTGTTTTTGTGGAGGTAGAGAGAGAAAATGAAGAAGAGGAAGAGAGAGAAGAAGTGGAAATCATTAATAATGTGTTGGGCGAAGAGAGGTGGATTAAGCATTACAGCAGCCGCCATAGAATACTGTTGGTGGGAGAGGGAGATTTCTCCTTCTCTGCTTGTCTGGCTCACGCATTTCGCTGGGCTTCCAACATCATCGCAACATCTCTAGATTCCCAAGGTAATTAATTAATTAATTATCTACATCTACATGAATATAGATAATCAATTAGTTAATTTGTGCATGGTTTTGTCAGAATTTCTGAAGGAGAATTACTGTAACGCTTTAACCAACATTGAAGAACTAAGGAGCAGGGGAAGCAAGGTGATGCATGGGATTAATGCGACTGCAATGGCGAATCATGAGCTGCTCCGACAACTTCGATTCGATCGTATAATTTTCAACTTCCCCTACGCTGGATTAGGCGGTTTGAAGAATTTGCCACGCCAATCTCAACTCCGGTAGCATTCATATATAATATTCAGATTAATTTTGTTTAATTTGATGCGATTGATAATGAAATTGTTTATGTGCAGGATTCACCAAAAACTGGTGACCGGGTTTCTGGAGAACGCGAGAGAGATGATAAGCGAAAAGGGGGAGATTCACATAACCCACAAGACCAACGGTTTCCACAGCGAGTGGAGGGTGGTCGCCGTCGCCTGCCGTCGTGGGCTCAGGCTCATCGACGCCGTCAAATTCAATCAATACGATTACCCACGCTACAACACCAAGTGTGGATTTGGGGGTAATGGATGCTTCGACTGCAACCCGAGCAAAACCTACAAATTTGGATTATGAAATATAAATACATAACCAACTAAATATGTCTTGCAATATTTCATCAACCAAAAATCTATGTGTTGGATCACTAGTTAATGCATGTTGTTTACTTGACATGTATTAGAAAACATTAATTTCCAACCTATTATATATGCTACATTATCTATATTTGCGCTACATCGAAATAGCTGATGAAATGGCTGGCAATTTTCTATTTCAAATTTGATATTTTAATCGTATTTCATGATTGAATTTATAATTTTGTTTTTTATTTTTTCCTGTTAGTTTTAAATTATTATATTTTAATTTAATTTTATAATTATTAATTAGTGTTGATTTTGCCTGATTATGATTTATATTTATATTTTAGTATTTAATTATTCTTGTTGATTATATTATAAATATGATTTATAAATTTTGAATTACAATCTTTTATTGATAAATATGACTAGGTCAATTATGTTATAGTTAACTTTTATTTTTGTAATATATATTATTAAATTTGTAAATTCAATCGTGGAATACGGATTAGAATATTAAATATGGAACAGAGGATCTCATCCGAATAAATAGATGCACAAACCAATATAACTAGTTCATTTGTAGTTTCATTCTGAAGTAACGAAAAACAATCATTATTTTTTTTTTTTACTCACATATCCGATTTATGGTATTGAGAATATTCGAATTCGTGATCTTTGGTCTCCAAACAATCTCAGTCCACCACTAAATCATCCCAATTGAAACACAAAAAACATTCATTATTAATTTAACAGTAATTTGACAAAGGTCACATTTTGCTTGATCTTTAATTTACGAATAATAAGCGGCCTCCTTATTTATTTATTTATTTATGGACAAGGTGGAGTTTAAATTGCAAAAAGGTGTAGTTAGGGTATGAAAATGATTAGTTCGGTGTAAAATCGAGGCAAATTAATAAAATTAAATAAAAAAATTCTTAAAAAAAAAATCAAATTGAACCAGCTAAATAATATATATAATCGAACCAAACCAACCCATAATTTTTTGGTTAGTTTGGTTTTGTTTTCAATTTAACCGAATTTTCAATGATTATTTTTATTTTTTTAAAACAATTATATCTAAAGAAAATACTATGCATTCAATAGATAACAAACGATATATAAATAAGTAAATATTTTATAAATTCTAAAAGTAATAAATTGAAACTAAATATTAGAATTACTAATATTATTTAGATATATAATATCTGTTAAATAGGTATAATTAATATTAGAATTATAAATTATAAATTACGAATATAGTATATATTAAGAACATTTCCAATCATACTCTACTTTCACTCTCGTAACAAATTTATTAAGATGTCAATAACTTAAGACATTAGATCACATGCAATTCATGATATTTTTATAGTATTTCTTTCACGATTTCTTCAAAATATTTTAAGGTTTTTTTTTCCCCTATGTATCTTGCTTGCGTATTTCACTGCTATGCTATTTTCATTTTCTTTGTGATCGAACAAATGATTTCTCAACTCAAGTTGAAGTTGGGACGACTGCTGTATATATTTCTCATCACTTTCATTATTTCTTGAAGCTCGACTCTTGAGCCCATTATAATATTTGGTCGTTTGTTATGCTTTGGTGTTGTTAAATTTTTTTTGTTTTAAAAATTAAAAATAACAATTTTTTAAAATTGTTGTAATTTTATTTTATTTATTTAATTTTAAAAAAATTAAAAAAAGTTGAACGGTAGTTAAAAATAAAATATAATCAAATAAACATCATTTTTAATACTATTGTTCGACTTTTTAAAAAAATAAATAAATACTGATAAATAAAATCACAACAATTTTAAAAAATTTAATTTAATTTTTTTTTCAATTTTTATTATTTTTTAAAATTTTTAAAATGGTCGAACAAATTTTTTTTACAAAATTCAAATTTTATTTATTGTTATTTTTCTTTAATGATTTTTTTCAATATTTATTTAAAGGAATCAGTTTTTATTTTTATTTTCGAATTGAGGTACATCTACTATTCATTTGGTTAAAAATCAAGTCATTTCCTTAACTGAAATTTTAATAGAAAGTAACGGGGACTTGATTAAGGTGATATTACACTAATATTATTTTAACCAAGTAAAATAGGTGCTATGTAGACAAATAAATTTTAATGGCTAATAAATTGTGCCATGTAAAGAATTAAATATCAAATTATATCATTTGTTTGTATTTTAGGAATTTAATTAAATTAATTTCTAAATTAAAATCATTTAGTTAAAATCAAGTCATTTCTATAACTCAAATTCTAATAGAAAATAACAAGGGGACGTGGTTGAGGTGATATTACAATAATATCATTTTAACCAAGTAAAATAGGAGCTGTGTAGACAAATGAATTTTAATGGCTAATAAATTGTGCTACGTAAATAATTAAATATCAAATTATATTATTTATTTGTATTTTAGGGATTTAATTAATTAATTTCTAAATTAAATAAATAAATATTGATATTTAATAGATGCAGATAAAAATTTAAATATCAAAGTGTATCATTTATTTATATTTTAGAGAATATTTACATGAATTAATTTCTAAAATAAATAAATAAATATTGATATTTAAATACGTGGATAGTCTCGACCAATCAGGACACATGTCAAATATGTGTATAAAATTAAAAATGTGATAAAGTTAAGTCCAAATATTGAAGAGCCAATGATATCACGCCACATTAGGCATAAATAAACCATATTCCCTCTTCCTCCAACTATAAATAAATATCTCTTGAAAATCACACCATAAATCATCATTTGAAGAGTTCAAAAAGTTGAGAAGAAATTCCATAACAAGTTAATACATAAGCAAGACAGTCAAAGACGTTCTTCACCCGATTCATCCTGAAATAGACGTTTGATTCATAAACAAGACAGTAAAAAACGCTATTCACCAAATTCATCTCGAAATCGACATTTGATCCGGAAACAGCTGGCAGTCCTCTAAATTAACTTTTAAAATTCCAAATACCAAATAAGAGAAGATCGAGAGTACAAATCTTTTTCAAAAACTTCAAAAATTAATCAGAAAAAAATAGAGATCTGAATCATATATTTTTATTTTAATCTGAAAATATTTTATTTGTAGGACATTATGTGTTTTATTTAATTAAATATGATGACTCCACACTAATGGTAGGGCCGGGTGGAATAAAAAAAAGAGAGAGAGAGAGAGAGACTTTAGATCCATATTAATGACCTTAAATTAGTATAAAAACACACAACATGGAATAGTTTAGTTTATTACAGCTTTAAAGTTGTACGGAGCATGAATAACAAAAGCAAAGAAATGACTCGTCTTCGTCAGTCTCTTTTAAGTCTTCGGCGTTAAGTCTTCTGCCTGTGTTCATATTTATACCTACCTCAACCTCAATTCTCTCTCTCTCTCTCTCTCATCGTTGTAACGCTTGTTGCATCTCGAGCTCGAAGCTTCCTGATCAGGTAAATTCTCCTTCTTTTTGATAATTTCACAGAGAATTTATTAATTCTTGATATTTTTCGACTGGTTAAGTTGATTATTTTCGGCCATTTAATTAATTATTTTTCGTCGATAAGTTGTATCTGAAATTCCTGGAATGGATGAATGACGATGACAATTCTATTCTATCCCTCTCAAATTGTACTGTTGTAAACGTAGATTTCTGCATTTCCAATCACACTCTAGTTTCTGGTAACAAATTTATTATGATGTTAATAACGTGGGACATAAAGCAGTGATGGAGTCAGAAATTTCACTCCGGTCCCAATTCATGATATAAAAATGTTACGAGTAGAATGATAAAAAACAATCTTTTTAACTAATGCAATTATAATATTCTTAAAATTACATCGCAATCTTTTGAATCTTCAATGAAACTTAAAATTTAAAACTCAACACCGAGATGAGAAAGAAGCATGTTGAAGAAAATAAGAGTAACTATTAACAAATATAGAATTGAGATTTATTTATAGTGAAATTGATCAATTCTAATTTGTTTGTGTTGGATCAGGGATAGTATTGTTTGCGTTAGATTTGGGAGATGGATGCTCCATCTTAGAGGTGCAGGAAGTGAGATTGCCAACAAAATGAATCACCTGTCCCACTTTGATATCCTATTTTTATTTTTATTAGATTTTCATCCTTTTTTTTTTCTTCAATTTCAATTTATTTTGATTTAGTTTAGTTTTATAATTATTACTTAGGGTTTATTTCACTCAATTAGAATTATATTCATTTTTTAATAATTTTTTTAGTTTATGTAATTGATTAATAGGATTGATTATTCCAAAATTATGATATATAATTTTTAAATTTTTTAATTTTTAACAAGAAATGTTAATTATAATTGATTACACTATAATAAATTTTATTTTTATAATAAATATTTTAAAATATTAAATTTCACGCTAGAACACAATAGTGAAATATAGAACGTGGATTAAAGAATTTTATCCCAATTACCATTGAGAGTAGAATAGTACATAGTGTTTTTTTAATATTAAATTAAAATACTAATATTATATATATATTTTTAATATTTTAGGGGCCCAGTACCACCACCGGGCCCTATGTCACTCGGTCTCTGGACATAAGATATATAATTAGATCATAATGCATGATATTTTTGTAACAATTTAGACTATTATAATACAATTTAATTTTACCTAAAATATTTTGATTGAAATCTGGAACAGTGAAAATATAAGAAAAGGACAAAAAATCGAACAAGCAAGTTCCATTTTCTCTCAAAAAATAATAATAAAAAAAGTACAAATAAGTGAATTTCTCAAAATTTCTTAGACTACTACATCTGTCACATTTATCCAGCTCAATCTTCAAATAAAACATTTTTTTACTCTCTTCTTCACATTTACAATTTTCAATCTTTTAAAATTTGCACCATTTATTCAACCTGACTTTTAAATAAAATATTAATATAAATTGCTTTCAATATACATAAAAAAATGATTATTATATTTTTAATAACATATTATTAATAATAATTTTTACTATATTTAAAAAATTATAATTAATTTATTAGATATATTTTTTGAATTCATAATTACAAATAAAAAAAATACTCATACAATTATAAATTCATAATTTACTTGACACAAGAATGAAAATTAAAATGAAGAAAAAATATGAAATTGAGAATTTGGTGAAGTGAGATAGGTGAGAAAATGAGAGTTTAAGTTGTTTGTAAAAACATATTAATATTAGATTTTATTTATATTGGAAAAAAAATTATAAATCTTGGTATAATTTTATGTTAAATAATTATATAAAAAAATTATATTTTAAATTTATTTATCTAAAATTATATTGTACCTGCAGAAGTCAAAGGCGGAAAAAAAGAGCGGACCTTCGCTGAAGTCAATGGCGACTTTAACATTAATTTTTTTTTTTTTTTTTTTTTTGTCTTGTAGTTGCCGCTGCTGCTCAAATAAAATCTATTTAAAGAAAAGCAAAAAAAAAAAAAAAGATGAATCTTTTTCCGCCTGCAAACATATTGACAGAGGAACTGACGAATCCTTCATCTAATGAGAGATGGATAAAGCATTACTCATCATCCCACAATATACTGTTAGTCGGCGAAGGCGACTTCTCATTTTCGCTTTGTTTGGGAATGACTTTTGGCTGTGCTACTAACATTGTCGCCACTACCCTCGATTCTTATGGTATTTCCCTCATGATTTCTTCAAAATATTTAGTTTTTTTTTCTTTTCTATGTATATTGCTTGCGTATTTCATTGCTATGCTGGGTGTTTTTTTTTTTATCGAACAATGATTCCTCGACTCAAGTTGAAGTTGGGGCGTTTGCATGGCTACTGTTTTTCATCTCTTTCATGATTTATTGAAGCTTGATTCTTGAGCCCATTGTAAAATTTGGTCGTTTGTTATAATTTGGTGTTGTTTTGGATTGTGTTGGGATAATGTCTGGAGGGAAATGAATCGACACTTTGTTCTGTTTAAAGGTTGACTAAATTATTTGTGAGATTTTCTTGGCTTTTGATTTTCACTGTGAAACCATTCTCTTTCTTTTCCAATAAAAAAGGGTTTTGGTTAAAATTTAAATGTATGCTTTTCATGTTCATGTATAATCTGAGGTTTTGGTTAATTACAACATGGTTTTTACCTATTAAGGTTAGCTGCATTTGGTGGTTAGATTTTCATTCTCAGCTATGTGGATATGCAATTTATTCTCCTTTGTTAACGATCATTCCTTTAACTAAAACCAGATGAATTGGTCAGCAAATACAAGCACGCAAAAGCCAATTTGGTGGTTTTGAGAAACCTAGGGGCTTCTGTGTTGCATGGAGTGGATGCAACCAACATGTGGAGTGTTCCCGATCTCCGTTGCAGAAAATTTCACCGGATTGTTTATAACTTTCCTCATGCTGGTTTTTCCGGGAAGGAGGCTGATCCATCCATCGTGGTGTAAGCATCTATTCTTGCATAAACAGATGAATATGTATGATGACATTAATTGTGCTTAGTCTATGAAATCTTCTTTAATTCGGTTGGCTGAGTATAGAATGCATTGAATTTTCTTCTGCTTTCTCCCTTTCCCATCTTCAAATACTATTATCAAGAGTTTTTCCTTATAAGTTTTGGTAGAAGCTGAGATTCATTCGAAGAAGTGGTTACATTATATATATATATATATATATAGGATACTGGTTTTGTGTTACTGCTATTTTACTGTTTGGCTTTGTGACAATGCTTGAAACTATGTTTGAATATGTAGGATGCATAGGGATCTAGTCCGCAGATTCTTACAGAACGCGAGTGCCATGCTGAATGATGTTGGTGAGATTCATGTTAATCACAGAGTGACAGCACCTTTTGATAGCTGGGGAGTCGAAGATCTAGGATCTGAGTGTTCATTAGTTTGCATCGCGCAAGATGAGTTCAGGATAGGAGACTACCCCGGGTATCACAACAAACGAGGATCTGGTTCAAGGGCTGATGAGCCGTTCCCACTTGGCGATTGCAAGACCTTTAGATTCAGACTGCACCCTGTTGCAGTGAACAATCTGATAATGAGGAAGTTGGATTTGATACAAACAGCACCTCAGATGTTCAGCACACTTGATGCTGCCGTGCAAGAGCAGCCTCCAACGACTCATTTCACATCTCAGACGATGTTTTCACCTTCTCCTCCTCCTCCATACCGGCCTCTTACAAGCTATGATGATGGAGCAACATTGCAGAGGTATGCTTCTGACCTTGGACTGGAGATGGCTCAAGAATGCCGCACCTTATCCCCTGAAACTTATATTGTTGAGGAACCTAGGCAGGTTAGTGGGACAGGTGGAACTGAAGCAGACACCCAACCCTCTACCACAGTGGAAGAAGAAGGTCATGACTCTCTAAAGGATGTTACTGGAAAGGATAGCGATTCTTCAAATTCTCTGCCTGCTCAACAAACTGCACCAACTACGAAAAGGAAGAAGCAGAAGGGAAAGAAAGCTCAAGGATCAGGCCTATCTTCACAAGCACCTAGTGAGTTTAATTCTACAGATCCTTCTGTTGAACCAGGTGTTAGCTCCAGTACTCATGCAGAAACTGGAGTTTCACAAATTCTTTCCACGCAAGAGATGCTGAGTCAGGTTGTTTTACTCGACTTTTTCTTAATATTTGCGATGATCTTTCAATAGTAATTGTTTTTTGTTTTTTATTTGCCTAGTGATTGTAATAGTCTTTTCCTTTTTCCTAATGTCTGCTACTTTTCCTCACTGTACATTGTGTCCATTTGAATATTACAAGTTACTCACAGAGCTTTTGAAACTTCTTGGTTTGAAATTTGCGTTTCCAAGTGGTGGAATGAGTCTTTTGTTGTCACCTCATCGGTAACCAAAATTTCCGTATTGCTGATAAAGCCATTCATTTTAGATTAAACATTAATCACGATGTTCTGATCAAATGTTGCGTTGCTCAAATTCTTGCTTGTCATTTCTATTGACTTGACTTCCTTTTGTTCAATTGGGATGCAAGGATTTAGAGCTAATGTTCAATATATACGTAAAACTATGTCTTAAAAAAACTAGAGTCTTGTTTCTGTTGACATTCAAAGTCATTGCATATAGATTTACTGCATTTGATAGTTGCATCACCCCTGTATCATTTATTTGTTTTCTCTCTCTTTTCTTGCAGCTTGTGATCATGCAAAACGAAATTCAGAAGCAGACGGCAATGATGGTTGCTGTTTCAGTTACCAAAGAGGGAAAAAGACTCGAGGCAGCCTTGGGTGGGAGCTTGGAGAAAGCTGTCAAAGCCAATTCCGATGCTTTGCAGGCTCATCTTCAAGAAGAAAATGCAAAACAAGAAAAGGCAGCAAAGGAGTGTATGCAACAACTAACAAATACGGTTAGCAATTGCTTAAACAAAGATTTACCTGCTATTATAGAGAAAACAGTCAAGAGAGAAGTGGCCAAGATCGGGCAATCTGTTGCTCGGACAATTAGTCCGGCCATTGAGAAAACAATTTCTGCTTCCATTGCAGAGAGCTTCCAGGTTAAGATCTCTGTTTGTTTGCTTGTTTTCTGGTCCAACCGTTTCTTGGAACTTACATTATCTTTGTGATCAGAAAGGGGTAGGTGATAAAGCTGTAAATCAACTGGAGAAATCAGTCAGCTCCAAGCTTGAAGCTGTAGTTGCTAGACAAATCCAATCTCAATTTCAAACTTCTGGCAAGCAAGCTCTTCAGGTATTGAACAACATCAAGTTTGACTATCTAATTCTGGTGGTTCTTGATTCTTTCCCCTTTTTTTGGGGGGCGTGGGGCAAAGAGATTTTATAACTACAAACTCTGTTCTTTTCATTATTACAGATAAATTTAGGATAAATCTGAGTGAAAGGAAATTCATTTGTATGATCTAATCTTACTTTGTAATGCAGGAAACCGTGAAATCGAGTTTGGAAGCATCTGTGGTCCCTGCATTTGAGATTTCTTGTAGGACCATGATTGAGCAGGTCGATGCAGCATTGCAGAAAGGAATGGTTGAACATACATCAGCAGCTCAACAACAATTTGAGGCATCACATTCTCCATTAGCACTTGCTCTAAGGGTATCAAAGATTATTGTTATATAATTGTTATTATCATTTTTCAATTTTCCTCATCGCACTACTTTTAAGCGCAGCTTTAATCTTCTGCTTTTCTCTCTGTACTTCCTATCCATCAGACAGTAATTCTCTCATATTTTTCAGGTTGCTTTAGATTCAGCATCGTCCGTGACTCAAACTATGAGCAACGAGTTGCTGGATGGTCAAAGAAAATTGTTAGCTATTGCTGTATCCGGAGCAAATTCTAAAGCACCAAATCTATTGATGAGTCAACTAAGTAATGGGCATTTGGGTGCGTTGCATGAGAAGGTTTGTTGTTTCTTCTTAATTACTCCTTTTTATGTAAGAGGCTGTGTAATCTGTAAAGAAAAAAAGAAAA
Organism: Perilla frutescens; assembly: GCA_026008535.1. Lineage (NCBI taxonomy): Eukaryota > Viridiplantae > Streptophyta > Magnoliopsida > Lamiales > Lamiaceae > Perilla > Perilla frutescens. The sequence continues at coordinate 1,000,860 of BRKX01000022.1, read as the reverse complement.
CAAATTCTTTACTGTTGTAGCTAATTTGATCTGAAATAAAGTTTTCTGCTTTAGCTTGAGGTTCCTCCTGACCCAACCAAAGAGCTATGTAGATTGATAGCTGAGCGCAAGTATGATGACGCCTTAACCGCTGCCCTACAGATGAATGATGTTAATATTGTATCATGGTTGTGCTCTCAGGTATTGTCTATACTGCTGTTATATGACTTAATTCTTTCAATTTCTGTGGTTTGGATTGCCATGAAGAAGAGAGGAAGCACAGAAACAAATGGCCTGCTTCTTCTTCATCTCGTGGTCAAGAAAACTACTCTGCAGCCGCCAGAAATGAGATAGATCATGATGCAGTTGTATCTGTGCCTCAGATAGTTGTGCGAAATCAGGAGATTGTACAAGAAATTGTTCCATCAATAGACGAGAAAGAAGAAGAAGAAGAAGAAGACGAAGAAGAAGAAGAAGAAGAAGTGAGAGAAGAAGAAGAGAATGTGCAGACAAAGAGTGGAGTTGGTGAATTGAGGAAGATTAAGAGTTACAGCAACCGGCATAGGATATTGTTGGTGGGAGAGGGTGATTTCTCATTCTCTGCTTGTTTGGCCGTTGCTTTTGGCTCCGCCACCAACATCATCGCAACATCTCTCGATAGTACAGGTACTGCTATATAGACATACATACATACATACATACATACATATATATATATATATTAATCTGATAGTTTAATTGGATATATGTGTGATTATATAAATATATATATATCAGCATTTTTGAAGAAGAATTATGGGAGTGCTATGTCCAACATAGAGGAAGTAACGAGCAGGGGGGGCAAGGTGATGCATGGGATTGATGCCACTGAGATAGCCAAACATGAATTGCTCCGACAACTTAAATTTGATCGCATAGTTTTCAACTTCCCTTCTGCTGGATTCTTCCCCAAGTCCTCACCCGAGTTTCAGCTTCGGTCAGCTACCCACATGCAATTCTATTAATACATATATATATGATTGTGATTGTGATTGTGATTATGATTATAATATATATATATATGCATGCATGCAGTCAACACAGGAGACTAGTGAGCCTGTTTCTGAAGAACTCAAAGGAGATGATTAGTGAAAATGGTGAAATTCACATATCGAACAAGACAAATGGTGTCCACGCCGAGTTCAATTTGGAAAGCATTGCTTCTTCACACGAGCTCAGGCTTATTGCTGCCGTCAAATTTAAATGCAGAAAGTATCCAGGCTACAACACCAAGCATGGATTTGGAGGTGATAAAAACTTCAATTGCAACCCAAGCAAAACCTTCAAGTTCGGCCTTAAGAGTTAGCGGCATCACTTTGATATATATATATATATATATATATATATATACAGAATTGTTATGCTGAGCGCCCAAATATCAGCGCCTGTGAGCGACCATGCCACATCACCTCAGATTTTATTTTTTTTCTTATTTTTCATATGCGTTTTCTTTCCTTCTATATATCCACATATGTATTCTCTTTTCTTCTACATTGCGCTTCTGGAATTAATCACTATTGAATTTTTTCTTTCTCCCAGCTTTTTCTTCCCTCTTTTCTTTCTCCATAGATTTATTAATTTTCTTCTCAATTATTCATCATTATTTTTTCTTCCGCATGCTTTTTCTTTTTCTTTCTCATTGTCTTGAAATGAACAAATGCAGTCACCACTCATGAAAACATAACTAGGCAAATAAATTCCCCAAAACAAATCAAAGAGAAAAAGAAACAATAACAATGGCAAAAATCCAAACCAATAGCTCATTTCATCAAATTTTCAGCATAAGAAAATTGGATTTATTCATTTCCTTCTCATCTCTGCAGCAAATTCTTCAAATACAAGCAAATGAATCCAACCCCTTTTTCAGATAATAGATTTTTTTTCCTGAATATAATTGAACTGGTTGTACTAACTTCAGAAACTTAGACCTTTTCATTTCAAAATGCGAGTTTTCGAATTAATGATTTATTCAATTTGGGCATAGTTGAACTTTTTTGAAGATATTCTCTTTACACTGAAATAGAGAAATTTTTGCTGAAGGAAAAAAAAAATAAAGAAAAATGAGAAGGAAGAAAAAGTAGGAGAGATAAAATAATTGATGGAAGAAATTATCTGACAGCAAAAAGAAAAATAGAAAATTATGTGAATAAACAGATCAAACGAAAATAAATACACAAACAATAAAAAAAATTACAAAAGGTGACGTGGAGTTGGCTCTCATAGGGCGCTCAAATTTGATCGCTCAGCATAACATCTCTCATATACATATATATATATATATATATATATATTCTAAAAAGTATATTATGTTATGTATATACTAAAAAATTCAATGGTGATTATATTATGTTACTTACTACATACTAAAAAGTACAATTTTTGATAAGGATGTAAAATATAATATAATTATATAAATTTAAATAAACCAATTTCAATAAGTACTCTTATATACTGATTATTAATTTATGTTTAAATATTGAATTTCAATTTTATAAAGAATAAATGATTACCGAATTTATATGTTTTATATGTACAGTTATATTTGATTAGTGAAAAAATGGATATTAATTAATATTAGCTTATATACTATAGTGTGATGTCACAACTCGATACTATACATTATTAGCTTATATGCTATATTATGATATCACAACTAAATACTATTATGCATGATTAGACTATATCGTATAATATGGTCTCATGACTTTATGCTATAAACTACTATTGCTTTGTACATTGTAGTATGATGTCAAGGCTTAATATTATAAATTATTATTGTCTAGTATATACTATAGTATTGTATAGGTAGTAAGATGTCATAACTCAATGAATTATTGTTGGCTTATAGGCTTATATTATATAGTATGTGATCACAACTTAATATTATTCATTATTATTCGACTATATACTATTATATAGTATAAAATATTACTAATATGAATTATTATTGACTCATATGTTATACAATAGTATGATGTCACAAATGAATATTAGATTATATACTGTAGCATGATATCACATCTTACTATTATGAACTATGAGTAACTTTTATGTTATACAACCTATGCTGCAGTGTATATTATAAAATAATAGCTTGTATTGTCACAACTTCAAATTATTATTGATTTATACAAACATAAATAATATAATATGAAGTATTAACTCAATGTTATTAATTATTATTAAATTATATAATATATTATGATATCACAATTTAATATTTAATTTGTTATTGGATTATATATATACATATATATAATACAGAAACATCTTAATTTAATACAGTATTGTTGTATATACAATGTATATTATAGTGTCGTGACTTAATATTATTAATTATTCTTGGATTATACACACACTATAATATAATATAATGTCATCAATTTTACATTACGAGTTATTATTAATTTTATAATATAATATAATATGGTATCACAACTTAATATTGTGAATTTTAATTTTATTATTTTATTATTATAATATACCTTTAATAATTATTATTTAAAATTTTATCTTAAATTAACGCAATATGATTATATATATAGGATATGATTATGATGAATATATATAGGATATATATCATAATAAATATATATGACCAAGATTTATTTAAATATAGACAATATCTTTATTTTAAGGCTTGCGTTTTTTTTTTTTAAACGAGAATCTAAGTGTCAATCTTCAAAAATTTGGAGTCATATTATTTAGATTTGGAGAGATAAGGGCATTACCGGTCATCAATATAAACCGGTATTAATGAAACTGGTTCCTTATTAAAAAGGCTGAATTCTGACCCGTCAGATTCTGGCTGAAAATCAGCACTCTTTAATTAAATATGAGGGTTATATTATATAGACAGAAATAAAACCTATGAATAGAATTATTATATATCTTATAAAATATGTGTAACGTTTTTTTTTACTTACACACCCAATTTGTGATATTGATGAGATTCGAACCCGTGACATTTGGTCTCCAAGCAATCTCACCCCACCATTAGACCATCCCACCGGAACAAATATGTGTAACGCTTTAACTAACACTGAGGAACTAAGGAGCAGGGGAAGCAAGGCGATGCGTGGGATTAATGCGACTACGTTGGCGAATCATGAGCTGCTCCGACAACTTCAATTCGATCGTATAATTTATAACTTCCCCTACGCTGGATTAAGTAGTGTAAAGAATCTATATATATAAAAAAACACAGTTTCTATTCTATTCAAAATTAGCGCCAATTTAAGTCTATTTACGTAAATTTTACTATTCAGCTGTTACTTTCAGAATGGTGCACATAATAAGTTACCGCAAAAAATGATTGCCAAAAAGTCATGCACAAAACCGTCCAAATAAAAAACTTCCTTCTAACTTCCCTTGAATTATCTCCATAAAACCATGTCCACAATCTCAACCGGTTAGTTTTTCTTCCAAAACGATCTTCAGATTCCTCTAGAGATGACGTCGAGTGTAAGTTTGCAGAATAAATTCGTATGGCTGATCTTCTCCTACATCGATCTCCGCGTTGTGGCTATCTCAATGATGTCTACATCTTAATTGATCTTCTCTAGCAACATCTTAATGTGCTTGCACGTGGCATCGCCGGTGTATATGTTAATGTCATCGGTCTCGCGGTGGAAATAAATTCTGTCAGTTTCTTCACATCACATGTATATATATATTTTTGCTTTGATTTTTGTGTGTAGTGGATCGATTCATTTGTCGGTACTTGATAGAAGTTTTCGTGATTCAAGACATTGTGGTTTCAAGGCAAAAATATTATGGAGATTTGTTATTACAAAGCTCGCGAGTTCAGTTCATGGTGAGGAATGAGGATGGAGTGCATTTTGTTGAAAAGAAAATTAATAATGCATATTTGTTCATTTTTATGTTTTATGCCTTGAAATGCAAAGCAACATGCAGCTTTGGTTTTTTATTTCCGTTGCAGAATTGCATGTGTATCCCACCACTGTGACATTAAAGATTGGTACATTCCTGTAACATAATTTTGCAATGTTCATCGTGATGAATATATCTTAAACGAACCTTATTGATCTACAATTTTTGTGTCATTAATTATTTTAAATATTTTGTTGTTAGATTTTGCTAGGAAATCCAAGTATTCATTCCTGTAAGAACTTCATGTGAAATCAGATCCAAATGAGATTTGAATTGCAGGAGTAAGAAAAAGAAATGAAGTAGAAGGTGGGAAATAAACAATTGTGGTTGTTATCTCAGAGAACATAACATATTTGATTTTCAGTTAGAGAGAAGAGGTTGAGGTGAGGGTGGCTTGAGGACTATTCAATCAATTGTGTATCTTCATGAAAGGTGGCCCATTAGAACTCCAACAATGGAGAACTAAGCCAGTACCTATTGTTGAAGAGTGAAGATGCTTGATGTTGTTCATTTATGACTATTTAGTTATCTTTGTCTCTTTTAGAACTACTTCTATTTGCATGCATTTTTCTGTTTATATGCACTCACCACTCCAATATATTTTCTCCTAATTGATCTTCTATTTACTGATGTTATGCACTCACATCTAATATTATGATCTGATCAATATTTTTGTTACTCCACATTTTTCTTGACAATTAATCACCATATAAAGTACCTCTAGCTAGGTTGATGCAACATATGAGATATTCAATTCCCCTCATATATATTTATGTGTGTGTGTGTGTGTGTGTGTCATATGGTAACATGAAGGAGATATGTAGATGCATGGAAATAAATTAGCAAAAATCTAAAGAAAGTGAATAGCATAAATCAAGAAGAAAAATTAACAAAAATGGAGGGTTGAGCATTCTCCATGCATGTCAGTTGCTGAGAATGCTGTAAATGAATAAGTGAGAGTAAAAGTGTGCGTGTGCATGTGTATAGAAAGTGAGACAGAAAGTGTGGGCGTGCATAGAAATTTGGGGAATAAATCACATGAATTAGAGGACGAAGAGATCTAAAGAGAAGAAGTTTTTTCATATTAATTTGTTATGTCAAGTGATGTTTTATCTAACTTTTATTCCTTAATTATGATTATTATAGTTGATAAGTAGCTCTTTATCTAAGAATATTTAAGAGTTTTCGACTGTTAAACATTACTGATAATATTAAATCTACTATGTTAATGTTATCTTTGGATATTTGTACGTTTTTATTTCAAATTAATTAGTTCTCAATATATATATACTACATGTTAGTGTTTTTTTTTTTGCTCAATACCTAATCATACGAAAGATAAAGAATGATAATATACCTATTTATCATTTTATCATAGTTACGTTGTTGCTCTTTTAAAAAGTACTCAAGTTCTCTTTGAATTATTGAAAAGCAAACATGTGATGACTATATGTAGTGAAATATATGTATGAAAATAAAATTACTTCTTTTGATTGTAAATAATATATAAAAATGAAAATTGTTGATTGCTCTCCCATAAAATTATTATGAATTGATTATTTACTAATTTAAATTGAGTTGGATGATTTCCGTGCAACGCACGGGTGCAAAACTAGTTTTCATTAAGCAACAGTCATCAACAACAAAAATATAGTTTATGCATGTTGTGTTAGTTGACATGTGTTAGAAAACATTAATTCCCAACCTACTACGCTACATTATCTACGTTTGCGCTACATCAAAAGCTAGAGTTGGTGAAACAACGGATGTGATTTTCTATTTTGGTACATAATTTTACCACGTTATCGCCATATCAAAAATTATATACCTATTTTTTTAAATACCCCTTCCCTTTAAATCACTCACTATAACATATGATATGGTACATACATAACTTTTTAGGGTCCCACAATTATATCACTCATTTAATAAAATATATATTAGACAAATGATATTTAGACAAATGGGATAGACGGGCTCCACATTTGACCAAAACAAGATGAAATCTTGGTACATATATTAGAAGTTGTATTTAGTCTTGTACCAATTTTTTAAGCCTCCACTATAGTATGTACCAAGAGTTGGCACATACAACTATTTTGTACCTAAAAAAGATCCTCTATTGTGGATGCTCTTAGTATTTTAACTTATGTTCCAAGATTGAATTTATGTTCCAAATCGGGTTGGGTCGGGCCGGCCCATCGGACTGGACCGATTTTGACAACTCTACCTACACCTTTCAAATTCTACTCATTGTAAACACAGTTTGTGGAACTTATAACATTTCCAACCATACTCTAATTTCACTTTCGTAATAAATTTATTAACATGTCAACAACATGAGACATAAGATATAATTAGATCATAATCCCTGATGTTTTTGTAATAATTTGGGATATTATATTATAGTATAATTTTACATAAAATGTTATACTATAATAAAAATCCAACAAAAAGTTCCATTTTTCTCTCAAAAATAAAGAAATAAAAAATAATAGTATAAACAAGTGAATTTCTCAAAACTTCTTAGTAAACCCACCACTTCAAAATCAAATTCTCAATTCTCATTCTCAAAAAAATATTTTTTTTAAAAAAAACCTCAATTCCTGAGGAGCCCATTATAATATTTGGTCGTTTATTATGCTTTGGTGGTGTTAGAATATTTTGTTTTAAAAAATTTAATTTAAAAATTTAAATATAATAATTTATTTTTTAAAAATTGTTGTAATTTTAATTATTATTTTAAAAAAAAAGTTGAACAGTAGTTAAAAATAAAAAATAATTAAATAAACATCATTTTTAATACTACTGTTCGACTTTCGAAAAAAAATACTAATAAATAAAATTACAGCAATTTAAAAATATTAATTTTTTTGTTTAAATATAAAAATGGTCGAACAATTTTTTTTAAAATTCATATTTTATTTATTGTTATTTTTCTTTAATTGATTTTTTCAACATTTATTTATTTATTTAAAAAAATTCAATTTTTAATGTGATTTTCGAATTGAGGTATATTTACTATTCATTCGATTAAAATCAAGCCATTTTTCAAACTCAAATTCTAATAGAAAGTAACAAGGGCTCCTGATTTAGGTGATATTACACTACTATCATTTTAACCAAGTGAAATAGAAGATCTAATTTGAGAAAAATTATATGTGATGACTCCAAACTAATGGTGGGGCCTGGTGGACGACAAAAAAATGACTTTTTAGATCCATATTAATCCGAATAAAATTTCGTAGTCCACTTTTCATGTTTCATTATTGTGTCATATTATAAAATTTAATATTTTAAAAATATTTATTATAAAAATAAAGTTTATTATAACATTACAAATCATAATCAACATTCATTGTTAAAAATTAAAATTTTAAAAAGTTATATAATCGACTATATTAATCAATTATATTAATTAAAAAATAAGAAATAAATATTAAAAAATAAATATAAACTCTAATCAGGTAGAATGAATCATAAATAATAATTATAAAATTAAACTGTAGCGACCCGATTTATTTTTATGGCTACGTTCTTTCCCTAAAAATATTTTATTTTTAGCATTTTTATTATTTATGTGATATTAATTGATTAAGTCTAATAAGTCGCGCCTAAGTAATTTATAAAGCATGAATTCATTTTAGTATATAGTAATTTCATAGCGTGAGCATGCATTTAATTTTTAATTAGAGTGCCTAATATGTTGCATTTTAAGTTTATTTATAGCCCATTTGATATTATTTGTAGCCCAAGTATTTGAACCCAAATTCTAGAAATTCTCTTATCTCTTTCTCCTCTCACACGTTTTTTTTAAGTTGATCTCTTAAAAATTCAAAATCTCAAAGTTTATCTTCTCATCCTTACCAAGATACTTTCGGATAACTACAAAATCTACACCTAAACCTTAATCTATCATTATAAATAGAGAACTCTACCTCTCTATTTTTCTACACACAAAGAAATAATTGAGACTAGAAAATAGAAAATTCATTCGCTCGAGTTTTCCGTTTGAGTTGCATTTCAGGTATAATTCTTTCCTTTGTTTCTCTTCTCTCTCATGCATGAGTTTGCATAACATGGTATTTAGAGGGTGTCGGGGGGAGTATGGTGAGTCATCGGGATCGACGATGAGAGGGCGACAACATCAGCTCGAGACTCTGCCATTTGCGTTGTCGTGATGCATCGATGTTATGGTTCCAGAGTCGGTGAGAGGCTGTTGCCGTAGTCTTTATTTAATTGCAGATTTTGTTCCAGTTTTCTTCCTGTTGATGAGAGTCGTTGTAGATAAAGAGAGAGAGTCTGCGAATGTTCGAGATAAAAGTTGATGAGCAAGAATTGTTTTTAAGAAATGGGCTTGATTGATTATTTGGGGGGACCGGCCGAGAGTTGGGCTCAGAAGCATGTATTAACTTTATTTTTGTTTTTGTTTTCAAAAACTTGTTTGATAAGTTATATACGTGTATATATATATGTTGGGTTTGTGGGAGTGATATATATATATATATATATATATATATAATAAAGGTGTTGTGTGGCACGTGTATATATGCATGAATGTTATATGTGTTGAGTGTTTTGATATATATATATATATATATATATATATATAGTATGGTTGCAGAATGCGCTAAGCGCTAGTCGGGCGGTTGATGGGGGCCTAGCGCTTAGAGCGCCTAGGCGGGCCTAGGCGGGGTCTAGGCAGATTTTAGATGTTTTTTTTAAATTTATTATTTTATATATTTCTTAATAAATATTAAAAAAATTCATATATAAATTCATAAATCTTAACATTCCAAATAATATCAATTAAATTTTAAATCATCCAAAATTCAAAATAAAACAAACATATATCAAGATCAAATTATTCAAAGTCTTTTTTTTTTATCATGATTAGTCTATTTTATGATTAGTTTTTTTTTTTTCACCATAATTCTGCAATGATTGATCATATACATATAGACGTAAACAATAACACACAATCTTCCCTAATTCCATAAACATCAATCTGCCATGAATCATCGACAAATCTTTGAGAACAACATCATAAAACATCAAAACAACTGTATGTATTCAAGAAAAACAACCTCCACTAATTTCTGCACTAATTCAATAGTGGTTGGGAAGAAGAAGAGATAAAAAAAATTGCTTACCAACAGGCGGCAATCGAAAATTACTTACCAACAGGCGGCAATCGGCGCTGTGCAACAGGCGACGACGGCGGTGGGGCAGAGCTGCGGTGGCCGATGCGTCGGCGTTTCTCGATTTCTTCTCTCGTTTTTTTTTTCTCGTTTTTTCTCTTCTTTTTTCCGCTTCAGTTTCTGTTCAGAGTCTTATGATTTTCTCTCATTTTCTTTCTCGCTTCTCGGCCCTAATTCTCTTTTTATTTCTAAGAAATTAATTTTTTTTAAAATACAAAAATCGGCGCCTAATCGGAAATCGGCCGCCTAGGCGCCGATTAATCCCGCCTAGTCGGATCGGCCGCCTAACAGTCCCGAATTGCTGGTTTTCGTGGCGGCATAGTGCCGACGAGCGCCTAGGCGGCCGCCTAGGCCGATTTTTACAACACTGATGTATATATATAATATACGCATGTGATACGTGTATATACATATAATACATGTGGGGTGCGTTTGTACGTTTCCATTTATATACATATATGTAATGTGTGTATATATTGTAAATATATATGTATTGTTTTCGTTAGTTGGTTTTATATATGGGATTATAGAATTATTTGACTATGTTTTAAGCATCCATCATCATAGATAAATTTAATGCATAGTTTTATTACATTATTTTATTATGCATTGTATTGATTTACAATAAATAATTGATTTCCTCGGTATGGTCACTTAAAGTCTTTTGGCTGTCTCTGCTTCGTCTCTACCCTTGCTAGGGATCGTAATAAGTTTTCTCCTCGTGCTCATCGTTGTGTCTTTCTTGGATACCCATCGGGTTACAAAGGTTACAAGCTCCTAAATCTTCACACAAATCAAATAATTATAAGTCGTCATGTTGTCTTTCATGAAGATATCTTTCCTCTTTCCCACTCTACATATGATTCTTCATTTCTTGATTCTGCTTTTCTTAAGGTTACTCAGTCTTCTCCTTCATCATCTCCATCTTCCCAATTCCATACATCTTCTGGCCGTACTGTCAAGCCACCTTCTTACCTTAATGATTTTGTTTGTGGTAACGTTCGCACTTCCACTCTCTACCCTCTAAAATCTCATCTTTCTTACAAGTCTTTATCCTCTTCTCATCACTCTTTTATCTCCTCTATTTCTTCCATTACTGAGCCCATTTCTTATTCCCAAGCTTCTAAACTTCCTGCTTGGCAATCTGCAATGCATGATGAGCTCTCTGCTCTTATCCATAATAAAACTTGGTCTTTGACTACTTTACCTACTGGAAAGTCTACCATTGGCTGCAAATGGGTTTACCGTACTAAATTTTGTGCTGATGGTACGGTGGAGCGTTTTAAAGCTCGTCTTGTAGCTAAAGGCTACACCGAACAAGCTGGTATAGACTATCTTGATACTTTCTCTCCAGTTGCTAAACTGGTTACTGTCAAACTTATGTTGTCTATTGCTGCTGCTCGTGGTTGGTTTTTATCTCATCTTGACATCAATAACGCCTTTCTTCATGGTGATCTTCGTGAAGAAATCTACATGGACCTTCCTCCTGGACTTTCCAGTATGGGGGCCATTCCTCCTGGTTCAGTTTGTCGCTTACACAAGTCCCTCTATGGGCTTAAACAAGCTTCTCGACAATGGTTCCTTAAGTTTAGCACTGTGCTGGAATCATATGGTCTCAAGAAATCGAGCTCTGATCATTCTTTCTTTACAAAGAAAGAAGGGAATTCTTTTCTTGGTGTTATAGTGTATGTTGATGATATGTTGATCGCTAGTAACACCGAAGAATATGTGAATCAGTTCAAAGGCTTTTTGGGAACTCACTTCAAATATAAAGATCTAGGTGCAGCGAAGTATTTCCTTGGTCTTGAAATTGCACGCAATTCTACTGGAATCTTCCTCTGCCAACGAAAGTATGCCCTGGACTTGCTTGATGATGCTGGGATGCTTGCTAGTAAGCCTTCTTCTACCCCTATGGACTCAGGTTCTCAAATTTCCCAAAAAGGAAGTGAGCCTTTACCTGATGCATCTTCCTATCGTCGTTTGATTGGTAGACTATTGTACTTGTGCCTCACACGACCTGATATTACTTTCGCTGTTCACAAGCTTAGTCAGTTTCTAGCTAAGCCATGTTCACATCACTTTCTTGCTGCTCAGAGGATCTTACGATATATCAAGGGATCAGTAGGTCTTGGTATATTTTTTCCTCGAGACAATTCTCTTGAATTAAGTATGTTTGCAGATGCTGATTGGGCAGCTTGCCCAGACACCCGGCGATCGGTTACAGGATATTGTTTATTTCTTGGTTCAACGTTTATATCTTGGAGATCAAAGAAGCAGCACACAATTTCGCGTTCTTCAGCTGAGGCCGAATATAGAGCTATGGCTCAAGCGTGCTGTGAGGTGGTGTGGATAGTTGCCTTTCTTGGTGATTTTGGTATTCAACGATCCAAATCAGTTCCTTTATTTTGTGACAATAAGACAGCTATTTATATCACATCAAACCCTGCCTTCCATGAGCGAACTAAACACATTGAGGTGGACTGTCACACGATTCGTGAGAAATATGTTCTTGGTTTGGTGAAGCCTATGCACATGAGCTCTATACTTCAATTAGCAGACATTCTTACCAAAGCTCTTGCACCAGGACCTTTTCAAATCATGATTGACAAGCTTGGTCTCTCAACTATATTCGCCTAAGCTTGAGGGGGCGTATTGAGAAAAATAACACCACCATTCCTTCACCCTATTACGCAATATAGATGACTGGATTCGCCTAGCTTAGATATTTTTTTTTTACTTTGCTTAGCTGTCATTTTTACTGGTTTTTTTTGGCATTTGTATAAATAGATGTATCTTGCATATTGTAACCACTTTTTAGAGAAATGAATTCCAAAACTTTCTCTCTCTTCAGCTCTGCAAATTTCTTCTCATGGTATCAAAGCAAATCACACGCTTTTTACATGAACTATTTGATCTTCATCGATTAGTTCAGATCTCATTTTTTTCCCTTCACAATTGTTCTAATTAAATCATTCATTTCCTTCCACTTCATAGACCTACCGATTGTTTTTCTGAAAAATGGTTCGAGGCAATCAAAATAGAGAAGTTTTTCTGCTCGAGGATGCTTCAAATCCTTTCTATCTCCATAACGGAGATCATCCTGGCTTGATGCTTGTTACTGCGCAGCTCAATGGTTCTAATTACAATGATTGGAGTAAGTCGATGATCATCTCCTTAACCGCGAAGAACAAGCTCGAATTTATTGACGGCTCTGTGAAGAAACCAGAAGTCAATGATCCACTTTTTCAGTATTGGAATCGAGCTAATAGTATGGTGATTGATTGGCTTCGGAACTCTGTTGCTTCAAAAATTAGTTCTAGTTTATTATATTTCAAGTCTGCTGAATCGATCTGGAATGATCTCCATAATCGATTTTGTCAAGGTGATATCGCTAGGATATATCAGCTCAAACAAGATTTGATGCATTTGAACCAAGGTTCAAATGATGTGAACACTTATTACACAAAATTGCGTGTAATTTGGGATGAGTACAGAGACTATCAACCTGTTGAATGGTGTGAATGTGGTGATTGCCGTTGTGACAGCGCAGGGAAATGGAACTTGCATCAGGAGCAGGAGTGCACTATGCAATTTTTAGTTGGTTTGAATGAATCATTTTCTCAGATTCGATCTCAAATAATCTCTCTTAAACCGTTTCCTTCCATCTCTCATGTTTTCAATTTGATCATTCAAGAGGAACGCCAGAGGTTGATTGGTATTGGTTCAAGCCAAGGCTCTCCTCCACTTATGAGTGAGCAGGCTGGAAATTCAATAAATGCGATTGGTGGCAATGGTCGTTTTGCGAAGGAGAGGGATAAGTTCTTGTGCACTCACTGCGGTAAAACAAACCACACTGTGGATAAATGCTATAAGTTGCATGATTTTCCCCCTGGTTATGGGAGAGGTCGGGGGAAATATCCTCAATCATTGGGATCTATTACCGAAGGCAGACGGAGTGTTAATAATGCTGGAAGCTCTTTATCTGATTCTGTTGATAATGGAGGGTTTCAGTCACCGGACTTAATTAATCTATATCCAAGTCAAGATCAAGGTGGGGTTTTACGTGATTTCTGTCCCGATTATTCTCTCTATATTTTATTATCGAGTTATGTGATGACACATCACAGTACAGGGCCTTCGAGCTAAATGAGACTGGGCCGACGGGCTATATGGTTTGGTCTACGGACTGCTATTCTCACTTACTCGTTTAATTTTATATAGTTTGAATAATTGGACACTCCCCATTGAGTCAGTAGTACTCACCCCAAAACTACTTATACTCACCCCAAAACTACTTATCTTTTCAGGTGTTGTCTCGAGTGATGCGTAACGGACAAGATGTGATGATGGTGGTCAAGTAGTCAAGCATAATTAAGAATTTAATTTATTTTTTTTACTTTATTTTATGTAATAAATGTCGAGTTATGTTTAGAAACTTCTGCTGTATTTCAAGTAAAATATTTTTATTAATGAAAAGCATGGATAACGTGTCTTTTTCTTTTAAAAGTGAAATTGGGGCGTTACATAAACTAAGTCATAATAAATTGAAACTGAAAAAAAATATTAATGAAAATTGAATAAAAATTAAAATAAGAGACCAAATAAAATAGAGAAAAGTGGGATAAAAAACTTAATTTGATATTAACCACCTTAAATTATAAAAATATTCAACATGGAATAATTTATTATGACTTTAAAGTTGTACGCAGCCATGAAATCCGAGGGGACTGTGGAGCTACTAAAAGCAAAGAAAATGATTTGTCTTATCTCTCACTTTTCGTTTCAAGTCTTCTGCAGTAAGTCTTTCTGCCCTGTGTTCATCTATCTCTCTCTCACTCTCTCTCTCTCTCTCTCTCATCGTTTATATCGCTGCAGCCAAGGGTGATGACGTGCGTTCCGCTTGTTGCACATCTCGAGCTCGAAGCTTCCTGATCTGGTAAACTCTCCTTCATTTTTGAGAATTTCACAGAGAATTTATCAATTCTTGATAGTTTTCAACTGGTTAAAACCTATCGATTAATGACTAAGAATTTTCGGCCATTTAATTGATTATTTTTCGTCCTGAAATTCCTGGAAAGGACGAATGACGATGACAATTGAATTCTATATATCTTTGCTCTTTATTTTTTTTTTTAATTTTTAATTTATTATGATTTTTTTATTGATTTATTATGATTTATGATAATTAAATTTTTTTATTTAAATTCATCTTTTCACAATTAGGCTATATTAAAAAAAATAAAAAAAAATTATGGAATACTAAATGCAATACTGATCCGACTGTATGTAGGGTACTTAATTTTTTTTTATAAGATGAAACCGTCGTTTGATGTCGGAAGTAGGGTAGCTTGATACAAGGCAGTAGCGAGAGATTTTTTACCCAAGGGTATATTAATAATAGTCAGCTTTTTAACTTTATTTTTTAAAATCAGTTGGCCATGTTTAAAGAGAGAGAAAAAACAATATTATAAAATTCTGAAGCCACCTAATTATATATTTTGTGAACGTGTTAGTTTTTTAAAAGCTTATAAGAAGTTAAATTTAATTTTACACCTTAATTAGTTGAATTTCATTTTTATAATAAAGCTTTTCAAAAGTTGCATTTTTTAAAAGGTACAAGAAAATGGAGTAGCACAGTTTTCTTCTCGCCTCATTTTCGGATTTTCCGGTAAAATATTTTTACCTCTTTGGAGACTAAAAGAAATTAATTTGAGTGAAAAAATCCAGTAAAATTAAAGTTGATTTCTCTTCTTCATGTCTGACCTCGATCGTGGATTTCGACAAACTGAAACGATGTGAAGATCAAGAACGAAAATGGGAATTCTCCAGAGCACCGCCAGATTCTTGACCTCTAAACCAAACCATGATGAAGAAGAAGAAGTTGAAACCCCAATTCATCCAGATTTACAGAATCATTACATATCTTCCTCTGAAAGATTCTCGAAACTACTAAGCTTCCCCATTTCGATCTACAAAGCGTTGAAGTTTTTGATTCGGAGAGTTGGTTTTGCTTTTGCAAAGCTTGGAAAAGCAGGAGATCCACTGCTTCCGGTTCAAAATCTGGCATCAAGCACCAGCACCGAACCGTTACTGGCTCAAACCTCTCCCATTTCTTCACCTATTACTGCGTTTTCTGATGAAGATCAATCGGAGTGTGATTACCATTGCGTCGATGACGATATTGATCGTATTTTATTATGGTGTGAAAATGTTGGTGAACAAAACTGCTCAAATGCATTAGTAAGCTCTGACTTTGATCAGGAGATTGTAGAAGAGATTGCTCCAGCAAATTTCCCTTCTTCTTCTTCGTTTCGTGTTGAAGAAAACTACTCTGCCGCCAGAAATGAGATAGATCATGATGCGGTGGTATCTGTGCCTCAGATGAGATGCTCGTATGCATCAATAGTTGTGCGAAATCTGGAGATTGTACAAGAATTTAATATTGTTCCAGCAACTGAAAAAGAAGAAGAGAGAGGAGAAGGGAAGGTGGAGAGAGAGAGTGGTGTTGGTGAATTGAGGAAGATTAAGCATTACAGCAACCGGCATAGGATATTGTTGGTGGGAGAGGGTGATTTCTCATTCTCTGCTTGTTTGGCCGTCGCTTTTGGCTCCGCCACCAACATCATTGCAACATCCCTCAATAATACAGGTACTGCTATACACACATATATATATACACGTATATATTAATCTGATAGTTAATTAATTGGATGTATGTGTGATTATATAAATATATATATCAGCATTTTTGAAGAAGAATTATGGGAGTGCTTTGTCGAACATAGAGGAAGTAACGAGCAGGGGGGGCAAGGTGATGCATGGGATTGATGCCACTGAGATAGCCAAACATGAATTTCTCCGACAACTTAAATTTGATCGCATAGTTTTCAACTTCCCTTTTGCTGGATTCTTCCCCAAGTCCTCGCCCGAGTTTCAGCTTCGGTCAGCTCTCTCTCTCTCTCTCTCTCTCTCTCTCTCTCTCTCTCTTTATATATATATATATATGATTGTGACTTTGATTATGATATATATATATATATATATATATATATGCATGCATGCATGCAGTCAGCACAGGAGACTAGTGAGCCGGTTTCTGAAGAACGCAAAGGAGATGATGAGTGAAAATGGTGAAATTCACATATCGAACAAGACAAATGGTGTCAACGCCGAGTTCAATGTGGAAAGCATTGCTTCTTCACACGGGCTCAGGCTTATTGCTGCAGTCAAATTTAAATGCAGCAATTATCCAGGCTACAACACCAAGTATGGATTTGGAGGTGATAAAAACTTCAATTGCTACCCAAGCAAAACCTTCAAATTCGGCCTTAAGACGTAGCACCACCACTCTAATATATATATATATATATATATATATATATATATATATATATATATCATGTGTTTATGCAAACAGAGATCCCATCAATGTTATCTTTTCTTCCTTAATAATCAAGATTTATTAATGATGTATTGGATTATGCTAATTAATTGTTAATTTTTGAGGTTATAATATATATGATATTGATATGTGTGTGTATATATATATATATTCATCTGTTTTAAAGATGAAGCTAGATATGTATATCTAGCTCAAGAAAAAATTAAAGATGGTGACGTGGAAGGAAGTGGGGTGTAGGAAAAGTGGAAGTAGTAAAGTAGCATATCAAATCCTCTTGCATTTGGTGTTGCATAACTAAGTTTAAACTAAAATAAATTATAATAAATTTAAAAATAAAAAATTATTTTTTTTGAAAAAATATTAAAGAGTTATAACAGAGAATGCAACTGAATTTGTAACAGGAGATCTCATTTCGTAAAGTAGGTGTGGTAAAGTAGAAGTACTTCCATTTTCATGCATGGGAGAGGCTCTGAGTAGTGGCAAGAGTGTCTATTCCCAAAATATTTGTATTTTAATTAAATATGAGGGTTATATCATATAGAGAAATAAAACCTATGAAAAGAATTACCTTATAATATATGTGTACAAACTACTTTCTCTCTTCCTTTTCTTTTTTAACCTTCTTCTTGGATGAAAAGTCCATAATTATATCACATCCACCGACATAAGACTTTGAATGAGCCTAGCTCTAAGACCATCTTCAACCCAACTTTAAATCCCATCTTGCAATTAACAAACTGCTCCAACCCACCCTTAAATGCAATACCATTTTGCTGTAAAATCTCAAATTTGAACAATATATACCCATATATGTAAATGTACTGTTCATCTCTACATATTGTTTTTTCAAAAATCTAAAATTGCAAAACAGTCCTTCTTAATCATTGCATATTCCTTTCTTCTCATCTTTCAGTAGGTAGAGATTTATTCATTCATATATTAAAAAGTTTTAACTCATCTTTACGAATCAATTTAATTTTAATGTAATTTTCTTCTAATCATTGTGTAATTTTCTCATGTTGTGTAATTTTCTATTTTAATAAATGTTGAAAATTAGTTTTTTGCAATCATGCATATTTAATATTTAATTCTGTAAAGAATTATATGTTTATAATTAAATACGTTGTTGTGTATATAAAAAAAATAAGAGGTTTAATTTATAAATTTTGATAAATGTGTGGGTGTTGTTGAAATAAACATGATAAATAGTAAAAGGAATATACTGAGAATTTTTTTTTAAGTTTGAGTTTGAATTTATGGGTTGAAGATAAATAACTGTTTGATATAACACTTACTACATTTTGAATTTGAATTTGAGTATTTAGGTTGGAGATGAACTAAGTTGTACAAATAGGTAGATGTGCATGGATCAAGTCCCTCAACAAACAACAACAACAACAACAACAACAACAACAACAATAATAATAATAATAATAATAATAATAATAAGAGAAATAATAAGAGAAAGTAGCTTTTTTTTTTTGTGCTGTAATTTACCATAAAAAAAACTTAATTTTCAAATTAATTTTGATCATTGTTTATTGATATTCTTCTTAAAAAATTGACGGTCGAATTATCACAAGTTTGTAAAGACTTACAAAAAGTCTTCCTATTTGTTTTATGATTTCGTTCCCTAACTTTAACGTTTACGTTAATTTTTTTTAGAAAGAATAATATGCTAAATTTACAAATATCCTATTAAGCTTTTATTTTAACTCGTAAGTAGCGCACTGGGTAAATCTCATCTTTGTGTAATAACTTGCAAACTTATGCAGTGGAGGTAAACCACACTTGTCAAGTCAGGTCTGATCGTACTAATAAAAAATATAATGAGTGCAAACTAATAATGATGACCTTAAATTATAAAAAATATACAACAAGGACTAGTTTATTTTATTTAATCCGGTGGCTTTGAAAAGATGTACGAAGCCATGAAATTCGAGCGAGGGGGACTATGGAACTACCAAAAGCAAAGAAAATGATTCGTCTTCCTCAGAATCTCTCACTTTTCGTTTTAACTTTTAAGTCTTCGGCTTTAAGTCTTCTTCCCTGTGTTTAACTCTTAAATCTACCTCAATTCTCTCTCTCTCTCTCTCTCTCTCTCATCGTCGATCGCTGCAGCCAATGGTAATGAAGTATCGCTTGTTGTATCTCGAGCTCGAAGCTTCTTGATCAGGTAAATTCTCCTTCCTTTTCTCCTTTCCGATCCGATCGATGAGAAGTTAATTTCACAGAGAATTAATTATCAATGCTTTTTAGTTTTCGATCAGCTTGTTAAAATCTATCGATTAATGACCAAATGCACTGAGAATTTTAGGCCATATAATTGGTTTTTTTCGTCGATAAGTTGTTTCTGAAATTCCTTGAATGGATGAATGACAATGACAATTGAATTCGATTTTTGCTATGCCACACTATATAGGTAACTTAAATTTAAAGAGAATGTGACTGTTAGTTTTTAAAAGATCATGAGAAGTTAAATTTAATCTTTACACATTAGTTGAATTTCCTTTTTATAATAAACCTTTCAAAGATAAATGTACACATTTCTAATTGAAATGATCAAATTTTAACCCTGAATCTGCTTTGTGTAATGCTGTTTTAATCCGAATTTAAACACGATAAAATACTAACAACATTATAAATATGTCAATAAATAATGGTTAAGTCCAGATTTTGACTATAATATAGTTTCACAGGAAAATGGAGGACATCAATCCTCTGCTGTGGCAAAATCACAGCATCATATGCTGTGCAATTAAACGCAGCGTTTAAATAAATACGACACCGCTTCTCTCGATTTTTGCTTCTAATTCTCTCCTTTCTAGGCCTGAACAACGCACATCTTTTATTTTATATTTTTTCATGCGCTGATATAAAATATATGTACAAGGAATAGTAATATGTGTGCATGTCTTTTTCTGTAATGACTAGCTAAAAATTTAATAATGCAATTGCCTAGAATTTGGAGTAGCACGGTTCCCTAACACATAAATGAGATATGTATCAAATGTTGTATGTTATAGATTTAATCATAATAAAATACGTTTATTCATATATAATGATAAGTGATTAAAAATTCAAGAATCTGATTAGTAACTCAACTATTTCTCATTAAAAAAAGCAATAACTCATCTACTTTCACGATTTTAATGGCACAGCATATGGTGCTGTGGTTTTGCCACAGCAGAGGGTTGCTGTCCGAAAAGGGAGTAGCTTAAATTTCTTTTTGGCTCATTTTTTCCTTTAAAACAACAGTTGCATCATAAAACTTCCTTTTATTTCCATCGATTTAATTTGAAGAAATTAATTTGAATGGAAAATTCCAGTAAAAGTAAAGTTGATTTCGACGAAGCGATGTGAAGATCAACAACAACAATGGGAATTCTCCAGAGCACCGCAAGATTATTGATCTCTAAACAAAAAGATGAAGATGAAGAAGAAGTTGAAACCCCAATTCATCCAGATTTGCAGAATCATCACATATCTTCCTCGGAAAGATCGCCAAAACTATTGAGCTTCACCATTTGGATCTACAAAGCGTTAAAGTGTGTTCTTCGAAGAGCTGGTTCCATCTTCTACATTGCAAAGCTTAGAAAATCAGCAGATCCACTGCTTCCGGTTCGAAATCCGGCGTCAAGCATAAGCACCGAACCGTTACTGGTTCAAACCCCTCCCATTTCTTCACCTGCTACTACGTTTTCTGGTGAAGAATCGGATTACGACGGCGATGGCGACGGCATCGTTGATCGTGTTTTATGGTGTGAAGATTCCGACGGAAATGATGATCGGATCACGGATCATCGCGTGGTTGTTTCCGTACCCGAACTCACGCGCTCACTCGCGTGCGCTAGCGCGAGTGAGGAGACGATGTGTGCAGCTGTTTTTGTGGAGGTAGAGAGAGAAAATGAAGAAGAGGAAGAGAGAGAAAAAGTGGAAATAATTAATATCGTGTTGGGCGAAGAGAGGTGGATTAAGCATTACAGCAGCCGCCATAGAATACTGTTGGTGGGAGAGGGAGATTTCTCCTTCTCTGCTTGTCTGGCTCACGCATTTCGCTGGGCTTCCAACATCATCGCAACATCTCTAGATTCCCAAGGTAATTAATTAATTAATTAATTAATTATCTACATCTACGTGAATATAGATAATCAATTAGTTAATTTGTGCATGGTTTTGTCAGAATTTCTGAAGGAGAATTACTGTAACGCTTTAACCAACATTGAAGAACTAAGGAGCAGGGGAAGCAAGGTGATGCATGGGATTAATGCGACTGCAATGGCGAATCATGAGCTGCTCCGACAACTTCGATTCGATCGTATAATTTTCAACTTCCCCTACGCTGGATTAGGCGGTTTGAAGAATTTGCCACGCCAATCTCAACTCCGGTAGCATTCATATATAATATTCAGATTAATTTTGTTTAATTTGATGCGATTGATAATGAAATTGTTTATGTGCAGGATTCACCAGAAACTAGTGAGCGAGTTTCTGGGGAACGCGAGAGAGATGATAAGCGAAAAGGGGGAGATTCACATAACACACAAGACCAACGGTTTCCACGGCGAGTGGAGAGTGGTCGCCGTCGCCTGCCGCCGTGGGCTCAGGCTCATCGACGCCGTCAAATTCAATCATTACGATTATCCAAGCTACAACACCAAGTGTGGATTTGGGGGTAATAAATACTTCAACTGCAACCCGAGCCAAACCTACAAATTTGGATTATGAAATATAAATACATAACCAACTAAATATGTCTTGCAATATTTCATCAACCAAAAATCTGTGTTGGATCACTAGTTAATGCATGTTGTTTACTTGACATGTATTAGAAAACATTAATTTCCAACCTATTATATATGCTACATTATCTATATTTGCGCTACATCGAAATAGCTGATGAAATGGCTGACAATTTTCTATTTCAAATTTGATATTTTAATTGTGTTTTCACGATTGAATTTATAATTTTGTTTTTTATTTTTTCCTGTTAGTTTTAAATTATTATATTTTAATTTAATTTTATAATTATTAATTAGTGTTGATTTTGCCTGATTATGATTTATATTTATATTTTAGTATTTAATTATTCTTGTTGATTATATTATAAATATGATTTATAAATTTTGAATTACAATCTTTTATTGATAAATATGACTAGGTCAATTATGTTATAGTTAATTTTTATTTTTGTAATATATATTATTAAATTTGTAAATTCAATCGTGGAATACGGATTAGAATATTAAATATGGAACTGAGGATCTCATCCGAATAAATAGATGCACAAACCAATATAACTAGTTCATTTGTAGTTTCATTCTGAAGTAACGAAAAACAATCATTATTTTTTTTTACTCACATATTCGATCTATGGTATTGAGAATATTCGAATCCGTGATCTTTGGTCTCCAAACAATCTCAGTCCACCACTAAATCATCCCCATTGAAACACAAAAAACATTCATTATTAATTTAACAGTAATTTGACAAAGGTCACATTTTGCTTGATCTTTAATTTACGAATAATAAGCGGCCTCCTTATTTATTTATTTATGGACAAGGTGGAGTTTAAATTGCAAAAAGGAGTAGTTAGGGTATGGAAATGATTAGTTCGGTGTAAAATCGAGGCAAATTAATAAAATTAAATAAAAAAATTCTTAAAAAAAATCAAATTGAACCAGCTAAATAATATATATATAATCGAACCAAATCAACTCATAATTTTTTGGTTAGTTTGGTTTTGTTTTCAATTTAACCGAATTTTCAATGATTATTTTTATTTTTTTAAAACAATTCTATCTAAAGAAAATACTATGCATTCAATATATAACAAATTCTATATTAAATAAGTAAATATTTTATAAATAAGTAAATATTTTATAAATTCTAAAAGTAATAAATTGAAACTAAATATTAGAATTACTAATATTATTTAGGTATATAATATCTGTTAAATAGGTATAATTAATATTAGAATTATAAATTATAAATTACAAATATAGTATATATTAAGAACATTTCCAATCATACTCTACTTTCACTCTCGTAACAAATTTATTAAGATGTCAATAACTTAAGACATTAGATCACATGCAATTCATGATATTTTTATAGTATTTCTTTCACGATTTCTTCAAAATATTTCAAGGTTTTTTTTTCCCCTATGTATCTTGCTTGCGTATTTCACTGCTATGCTATTTTCATTTTCTTTGTGATCGAACAAATGATTTCTCAACTTAAGTTGAAGTTGGGACGACTGCTGTATATATTTCTCATCACTTTCATTATTTCTTGAAGCTCGACTCTTGAGCCCATTATAATATTTGGTCGTTTGTTATGCTTTGGTGTTGTTAAATTTTTTTGTTTTAAAAATTAAAAATAACAATTTTTTAAAATTGCTGTAATTTTATTTTATTTATTTAATTTTAAAAAAATTAAAAAAAGTTGAACGGTAGTTAAAAATAAAATATAATCAAATAAACATCATTTTTAATACTATTGTTCGACTTTTTAAAAAAATAAATAAATACTGATAAATAAAATCACAACAATTTTAAAAAATTTAATTTAATTTTTTTTTTCAATTTTTATTATTTTTTTAAATTTTTAAAATGGTCGAACAAATTTTTTTTACAAAATTCAAATTTTATTTATTGTTATTTTTCATTAATGGTTTTTTTCAATATTTATTTAAAGGAATCAGTTTTTATTTTTATTTTCGAATTGAGGTACATCTACTATTCATTTGGTTAAAATCAAGTCATTTCCTTAACTGAAATTTTAATAGAAAGTAAGAGGGGGACTTGATTAAGGTGATATTACACTAATATTATTTTAACCAAGTAAAATAGGAGCTACGTGGACAAATAAATTTTAATGGCTAATAAATTGTGCCATGTAAAGAATTAAATATCAAATTATATCATTTGTTTGTATTTTAGGAATTTAATTAAATTAATTTCTAAATTAAAATCATTTAGTTAAAATCAAGTCATTTCTATAACTCAAATTGTAATAGAAAATAACAAGGGGACGTGGTTGAGGTGATATTACAATAATATCATTTTAACCAAGTAAAATAGGAGCTGTGTAGACAAATGAATTTTAATGGCTAATAAATTGTGCTACGTAAATAATTAAATATCAAATTATATTATTTATTTGTATTTTAGGAATTTAATTAATTAATTTCTAAATTAAATAAATAGATATTGATATTTAATAGATGCAGATAAAAATTTAAATATCAAAGTGTATCATTTATTTATATTTTAGAGAATATTTACATGAATTAATTTCTAAAATAAATAAATAAATATTGAAATTTAAATACGTGGATAGTCTCGACCAATCAGGACACATGTCAAATATGTGTATAAAATTAAAAATGTGATAAAGTTAAGTCCAAATATTGAAGAGCCAATGATATCACGCCACATTAGGCATAAATCAACCATATTCCCTCTTCCTCCAACTATAAATAAATATCTCTTGAAAATCACACCATAAATCATCATTTAAAGAGTTCAAAAAGTTGAGAAGAAATTCCATAACAAGTTAATACATAAGCAAGATAGTAAAAGACGTTCTTCACCTGATTCATCCTGAAATAGACGTTTGATTCATAAACAAGACAGTCAAAAACGCTATTCACCAAATTCATCTCGAAATCGACATTTGATCCAGAAACAGCTGGCAGTCCTCTAAATTAACTTTTAAAATTCCAAATACCAAATAAGAGAAGATCGAGAGTACAAATCTTTTTCAAAAACTTCAAAAATTAATCAGAAAAAAAATAGAGATCTGAATCATATATTTTTATTTTAATCTGAAAATATTTTATTTGTATGACATTCTTTGTTTTATTTAATTAAATATGATGACTCCACACTAATGGTAGGGCCGGGTGGAATAAAAAAAAGAGAGAGAGAGAGAGACTTTAGATCCATATTAATGACCTTAAATTAGTATAAAAACACACAACATGGAATAGTTTAGTTTATTACAGCTTTAAAGTTGTACGGAGCATGAATAACAAAAGCAAAGAAATGACTCGTCTTCGTCAGTCTCTTTTTAAGTCTTCGGCGTTAAGTCTTCTGCCCTGTTCATATTTATACCTACCTCAACCTCAATTCTCTCTCTCTCTCTCTCTCTCTCTCTCTCTCATCGTTGTAACGCTTGTTGCATCTCGAGCTCGAAGCTTCCTGATCAGGTAAATTCTCCTTCTTTTTGATAATTTCACAGAGAATTTATTAATTCTTGATATTTTTCGACTGGTTAAGTTGATTATTTTCGGCCATTTAATTAATTATTTTTCGTCGATAAGTTGTATCTGAAATTCCTGGAATGGATGAATGACGATGACAATTCTATTCTATCCCTCTCAAATTGTACTGTTGTAAACGTAGATTTCTGCATTTCCAATCACACTCTAGTTTCTGGTAACAAATTTATTATGATGTTAATAACGTGGGACATAAAGCAGTGATGGAGTCAGAAATTTCGCTCCGGTCCCAATTCATGATATAAAAATGTTACGAGTAGAATGATAAAAAACAATCTTTTTAACTAATGCAATTATAATATTCTTAAAATTACATCGCAATCTTTTGAATCTTCAATGAAACTTAAAATTTAAAACTCAACACCGAGATGAGAAAGAAGCATGTTGAAGAAAATAAGAGTAACTATTAACAAATATAGAATTTAGATTTATTTATAGTGAAATTGATCAATTCTAATTTGTTTGTGTTGGATCAGGGATAGTATTGTTTGCGCTAGATTTGGGAGATGGATGCTCCATCTTAGAGGTGCAGGAAGTGAGATTGCCAACAAAATGAATCACCTGTCCCACTTTGATATCCTATTTTTATTTTTATTAGATTTTCATCCATTTTTTTTTCTTCAATTTCAATTTATTTTGATTTAGTTTAGTTTTATAATTATTACTTAGGGTTTATTTCACTCAATTAGAATTATATTCATTTTTTAATAATTTTTTTAGTTTATGTAATTGATTAATAGGATTGATTATTCCAAAATTATGATATATAATTTTTAAATTTTTTAATTTTTAACAAGAAATGTTAATTATAATTGATTACACTATAATAAATTTTATTTTTATAATAAATATTTTAAAATATTAAATTTCACGCTAGAACACAATAGTGAAATATAGAACGCGGATTAAAGAATTTTATCCCAATTACCATTGAGAGTAGAATAGTACATAGTGTTTTTTTAATATTAAATTAAAATACTAATATTATATATATATTTTTAATATTTTAGGGGCCCAGTACCACCACCGGGCCCTATGTCACTCGGTCTCTGGACATAAGATATATAATTAGATCATAATGCATGATATTTTTGTAACAATTTAGACTATTATAATACAATTTAATTTTACCTAAAATATTTTGATTGAAATCTGGAACAGTGAAAATATAAGAAAAGGACAAAAAATCGAACAAGCAAGTTCCATTTTCTCTCAAAAAATAATAATAAAAAAAGTACAAATAAGTGAATTTCTCAAAATTTCTTAGACTACTACATCTGTCACATTTATCCAGCTCAATCTTCAAATAAAACATTTTTTTACTCTCTTCTTCACATTTACAATTTTCAATCTTTTAAAATTTGCACCATTTATTCAACCTGACTTTTAAATAAAATATTAATATAAATTGCTTTCAATATACATAAAAAAATGATTATTATATTTTTAATAACATATTATTAATAATAATTTTTACTATATTTAAAAAATTATAATTAATTTATTAGATATATTTTTTGAATTCATAATTACAAATAAAAAAAATACTCATACAATTATAAATTCATAATTTACTTGACACAAGAATGAAAATTAAAATGAAGAAAAAATATGAAATTGAGAATTTGGTGAAGTGAGATAGGTGAGAAAATGAGAGTTTAAGTTGTTTGTAAAAACATATTAATATTAGATTTTATTTATATTGGAAAAAAAATTATAAATCTTGGTATAATTTTATGTTAAATAATTATATAAAAAAATTATATTTTAAATTTATTTATCTAAAATTATATTGTACCTGCAGAAGTCAAAGGCGGAAAAAAAGAGCGGACCTTCGCTGAAGTCAATGGCGACTTTAACATTAATTTTTTTTTTTTTTTTTTTTTTGTCTTGTAGTTGCCGCTGCTGCTCAAATAAAATCTATTTAAAGAAAAGCAAAAAAAAAAAAAAAGATGAATCTTTTTCCGCCTGCAAACATATTGACAGAGGAACTGACGAATCCTTCATCTAATGAGAGATGGATAAAGCATTACTCATCATCCCACAATATACTGTTAGTCGGCGAAGGCGACTTCTCATTTTCGCTTTGTTTGGGAATGACTTTTGGCTGTGCTACTAACATTGTCGCCACTACCCTCGATTCTTATGGTATTTCCCTCATGATTTCTTCAAAATATTTAGTTTTTTTTTCTTTTCTATGTATATTGCTTGCGTATTTCATTGCTATGCTGGGTGTTTTTTTTTTTATCGAACAATGATTCCTCGACTCAAGTTGAAGTTGGGGCGTTTGCATGGCTACTGTTTTTCATCTCTTTCATGATTTATTGAAGCTTGATTCTTGAGCCCATTGTAAAATTTGGTCGTTTGTTATAATTTGGTGTTGTTTTGGATTGTGTTGGGATAATGTCTGGAGGGAAATGAATCGACACTTTGTTCTGTTTAAAGGTTGACTAAATTATTTGTGAGATTTTCTTGGCTTTTGATTTTCACTGTGAAACCATTCTCTTTCTTTTCCAATAAAAAAGGGTTTTGGTTAAAATTTAAATGTATGCTTTTCATGTTCATGTATAATCTGAGGTTTTGGTTAATTACAACATGGTTTTTACCTATTAAGGTTAGCTGCATTTGGTGGTTAGATTTTCATTCTCAGCTATGTGGATATGCAATTTATTCTCCTTTGTTAACGATCATTCCTTTAACTAAAACCAGATGAATTGGTCAGCAAATACAAGCACGCAAAAGCCAATTTGGTGGTTTTGAGAAACCTAGGGGCTTCTGTGTTGCATGGAGTGGATGCAACCAACATGTGGAGTGTTCCCGATCTCCGTTGCAGAAAATTTCACCGGATTGTTTATAACTTTCCTCATGCTGGTTTTTCCGGGAAGGAGGCTGATCCATCCATCGTGGTGTAAGCATCTATTCTTGCATAAACAGATGAATATGTATGATGACATTAATTGTGCTTAGTCTATGAAATCTTCTTTAATTCGGTTGGCTGAGTATAGAATGCATTGAATTTTCTTCTGCTTTCTCCCTTTCCCATCTTCAAATACTATTATCAAGAGTTTTTCCTTATAAGTTTTGGTAGAAGCTGAGATTCATTCGAAGAAGTGGTTACATTATATATATATATATATATATAGGATACTGGTTTTGTGTTACTGCTATTTTACTGTTTGGCTTTGTGACAATGCTTGAAACTATGTTTGAATATGTAGGATGCATAGGGATCTAGTCCGCAGATTCTTACAGAACGCGAGTGCCATGCTGAATGATGTTGGTGAGATTCATGTTAATCACAGAGTGACAGCACCTTTTGATAGCTGGGGAGTCGAAGATCTAGGATCTGAGTGTTCATTAGTTTGCATCGCGCAAGATGAGTTCAGGATAGGAGACTACCCCGGGTATCACAACAAACGAGGATCTGGTTCAAGGGCTGATGAGCCGTTCCCACTTGGCGATTGCAAGACCTTTAGATTCAGACTGCACCCTGTTGCAGTGAACAATCTGATAATGAGGAAGTTGGATTTGATACAAACAGCACCTCAGATGTTCAGCACACTTGATGCTGCCGTGCAAGAGCAGCCTCCAACGACTCATTTCACATCTCAGACGATGTTTTCACCTTCTCCTCCTCCTCCATACCGGCCTCTTACAAGCTATGATGATGGAGCAACATTGCAGAGGTATGCTTCTGACCTTGGACTGGAGATGGCTCAAGAATGCCGCACCTTATCCCCTGAAACTTATATTGTTGAGGAACCTAGGCAGGTTAGTGGGACAGGTGGAACTGAAGCAGACACCCAACCCTCTACCACAGTGGAAGAAGAAGGTCATGACTCTCTAAAGGATGTTACTGGAAAGGATAGCGATTCTTCAAATTCTCTGCCT
The DNA here is from genome assembly GCA_026008535.1 of Perilla frutescens. Classification (NCBI taxonomy): domain Eukaryota; kingdom Viridiplantae; phylum Streptophyta; class Magnoliopsida; order Lamiales; family Lamiaceae; genus Perilla; species Perilla frutescens. The sequence continues at coordinate 971,168 of BRKX01000022.1, read as the reverse complement.
GCTCAACAAACTGCACCAACTACGAAAAGGAAGAAGCAGAAGGGAAAGAAAGCTCAAGGATCAGGCCTATCTTCACAAGCACCTAGTGAGTTTAATTCTACAGATCCTTCTGTTGAACCAGGTGTTAGCTCCAGTACTCATGCAGAAACTGGAGTTTCACAAATTCTTTCCACGCAAGAGATGCTGAGTCAGGTTGTTTTACTCGACTTTTTCTTAATATTTGCGATGATCTTTCAATGGTAATTTTTTTTGTTTTTTATTTGCCTAGTGATTGTAATAGTCTTTTCCTTTTTCCTAATGTCTGCTACTTTTCCTCACTGTACATTGTGTCCATTTGAATATTACAAGTTACTCACAGAGCTTTTGAAACTTCTTGGTTTGAAATTTGCGTTTCCAAGTGGTGGAATGAGTCTTTTGTTGTCACCTCATCGGTAACCAAAATTTCCGTATTGCTGATAAAGCCATTCATTTTAGATTAAACATTAATCACGATGTTCTGATCAAATGTTGCGTTGCTCAAATTCTTGCTTGTCATTTCTATTGACTTGACTTCCTTTTGTTCAATTGGGATGCAAGGATTTAGAGCTAATGTTCAATATATACGTAAAACTATGTCTTAAAAAAACTAGAGTCTTGTTTCTGTTGACATTCAAAGTCATTGCATATAGATTTACTGCATTTGATAGTTGCATCACCCCTGTATCATTTATTTGTTTTCTCTCTCTTTTCTTGCAGCTTGTGATCATGCAAAACGAAATTCAGAAGCAGACGGCAATGATGGTTGCTGTTTCAGTTACCAAAGAGGGAAAAAGACTCGAGGCAGCCTTGGGTGGGAGCTTGGAGAAAGCTGTCAAAGCCAATTCCGATGCTTTGCAGGCTCATCTTCAAGAAGAAAATGCAAAACAAGAAAAGGCAGCAAAGGAGTGTATGCAACAACTAACAAATACGGTTAGCAATTGCTTAAACAAAGATTTACCTGCTATTATAGAGAAAACAGTCAAGAGAGAAGTGGCCAAGATCGGGCAATCTGTTGCTCGGACAATTAGTCCGGCCATTGAGAAAACAATTTCTGCTTCCATTGCAGAGAGCTTCCAGGTTAAGATCTCTGTTTGTTTGCTTGTTTTCTGGTCCAACCGTTTCTTGGAACTTACATTATCTTTGTGATCAGAAAGGGGTAGGTGATAAAGCTGTAAATCAACTGGAGAAATCAGTCAGCTCCAAGCTTGAAGCTGTAGTTGCTAGACAAATCCAATCTCAATTTCAAACTTCTGGCAAGCAAGCTCTTCAGGTATTGAACAACATCAAGTTTGACTATCTAATTCTGGTGGTTCTTGATTCTTTCCCCTTTTTTTGGGGGGCGTGGGGCAAAGAGATTTTATAACTACAAACTCTGTTCTTTTCATTATTACAGATAAATTTAGGATAAATCTGAGTGAAAGGAAATTCATTTGTATGATCTAATCTTACTTTGTAATGCAGGAAACCGTGAAATCGAGTTTGGAAGCATCTGTGGTCCCTGCATTTGAGATTTCTTGTAGGACCATGATTGAGCAGGTCGATGCAGCATTGCAGAAAGGAATGGTTGAACATACATCAGCAGCTCAACAACAATTTGAGGCATCACATTCTCCATTAGCACTTGCTCTAAGGGTATCAAAGATTATTGTTATATAATTGTTATTATCATTTTTCAATTTTCCTCATCGCACTACTTTTAAGCACAGCTTTAATCTTCTGCTTTTCTCTCTGTACTTCCTATCCATCAGACAGTAATTCTCTCATATTTTTCAGGTTGCTTTAGATTCAGCATCGTCCGTGACTCAAACTATGAGCAACGAGTTGCTGGATGGTCAAAGAAAATTGTTAGCTATTGCTGTATCCGGAGCAAATTCTAAAGCACCAAATCTATTGATGAGTCAACTAAGTAATGGGCATTTGGGTGCGTTGCATGAGAAGGTTTGTTGTTTCTTCTTAATTACTCCTTTTTATGTAAGAGGCTGTGTAATCTGTAAAGAAAAAAAGAAAACAAATTCTTTACTGTTGTAGCTAATTTGATCTGAAATAAAGTTTTCTGCTTTAGCTTGAGGTTCTTCCTGACCCAACCAAAGAGCTATGTAGATTGATAGCTGAGCGCAAGTATGATGACGCCTTAACCGCTGCCCTACAGATGAATGATGTTAATATTGTATCATGGTTGTGCTCTCAGGTATTGTCTATACTGCTGTTATATGACTTAATTCTTTCAATTTCTGTGGTTTGGATTGCCATGAAGAAGAGAGGAAGCACAGAAACAAATGGCCTGCTTCTTCTTCATCTCGTGGTCAAGAAAACTACTCTGCAGCCGCCAGAAATGAGATAGATCATGATGCAGTTGTATCTGTGCCTCAGATAGTTGTGCGAAATCAGGAGATTGTACAAGAAATTGTTCCATCAATAGACGAGAAAGAAGAAGAAGAAGAAGAAGACGAAGAAGAAGAAGAAGAAGTGAGAGAAGAAGAAGAGAATGTGCAGACAAAGAGTGGAGTTGGTGAATTGAGGAAGATTAAGAGTTACAGCAACCGGCATAGGATATTGTTGGTGGGAGAGGGTGATTTCTCATTCTCTGCTTGTTTGGCCGTTGCTTTTGGCTCCGCCACCAACATCATCGCAACATCTCTCGATAGTACAGGTACTGCTATATAGACATACATACATACATACATACATACATACATACATACATACATACATACATATATATATATATATTAATCTGATAGTTTAATTGGATATATGTGTGATTATATAAATATATATATATCAGCATTTTTGAAGAAGAATTATGGGAGTGCTATGTCCAACATAGAGGAAGTAACGAGCAGGGGGGGCAAGGTGATGCATGGGATTGATGCCACTGAGATAGCCAAACATGAATTGCTCCGACAACTTAAATTTGATCGCATAGTTTTCAACTTCCCTTCTGCTGGATTCTTCCCCAAGTCCTCACCCGAGTTTCAGCTTCGGTCAGCTACCCACATGCAATTCTATTAATACATATATATATGATTGTGATTGTGATTGTGATTGTGATTGTAATATATATATATATGCATGCATGCAGTCAACACAGGAGACTAGTGAGCCTGTTTCTGAAGAACTCAAAGGAGATGATTAGTGAAAATGGTGAAATTCACATATCAAACAAGACAAATGGTGTCCACGCCGAGTTCAATTTGGAAAGCATTGCTTCTTCACACGAGCTCAGGCTTATTGCTGCCGTCAAATTTAAATGCAGAAAGTATCCAGGCTACAACACCAAGTATGGATTTGGAGGTGATAAAAACTTCAATTGCAACCCAAGCAAAACCTTCAAATTCGGCCTTAAGACTTAGCGGCATCACTTTGATATATATATATACAGAATTGTTATGCTGAGCGCCCAAATATCAGCGCCTGTGAGCGACCATGCCACTTCACCTCGGATTTTATTTTTTTTCTTATTTTTCATATGCGTTTTCTTTCCTTCTATATATCCACATATGTATTCTCTTTTCTTCTACATTGCGCTTCTGGAATTAATCACTATTGAATTTTTTCTTTCTCCCAGCTTTTTCTTCCCTCTTTTCTTTCTCCATAGATTTATTAATTTTCTTCTCAATTATTCATCATTATTTTTTCTTCCGCATTCTTTTTCTTTTTCTTTCTCATTGTCTTGAAATGAACAAATGCAGTCACCACTCATGAAAACATAACTAGGCAAATAAATTCCGCAAAACAAATCAAAGAGAAAAAGAAACAATAACAATGGCAAAAATCCAAACCAATAGCTCATTTCATCAAATTTTCAGCATAAGAAAATTGGATTTATTCATTTCCTTCTCATCTCTGCAGCAAAATGAATATTAAGTCCACCAATGTAGGCACAATCTATCAACAAATAAAAAATGGTTAATTCTTCCCTATTCAAACCAAGACATTATCTTATGTTACTTACTACATACTAAAAAATACAATATTTGATAAGGATGTAAAATATAATATAATTATATAAATTTAAATAAACCAATTTCAATAAGTACTCTTATATACTGATTATTAATTTATGTTTAAATATTAAATTTCAATTTTATAAAGAATAAATGATTACCGAATTTATATATTTTATACAGTTATATTTGATTAGTGAAAAAATGGATATTAATTAATATTAGCTTATATACTATAGTGTAATGTCACAACTCGATACTATACATTATTAGCTTATATGCTATATTATGATATCACAACTAAATACTATTATGCATGATTAGACTATATCGTATAATATGGTCTCATGACTTTATGCTATAAACTAGTATTGCTTTGTATATTGTAGTATGATGTCAAGGCTTAATATTGTAAATTATTAGTGTCTAATATATACTATAGTATGGTATAGGTAGTAAGATGTCATAACTCAATGAATTATTGTTGGCTTATAGGCTTATATTATATAGTATGTGATCACAACTTAATATTATTCATTATTATTCGACTATATACTATTATATAGTATAAAATATTACTAATATGAATTATTATTGACTCATATGTTATACAATAGTATGATGTCACAAATGAATATTAGATTATATACCGTAGCATGATATCACATCTTACTATTATGAACTATGAGTAACTTTTATGTTATACAACCTATGCTGCAGTGTATATTATAAAATAATAGCTTGTATTGTCAAAACTTCAAATTATTATTGATTTATACAAACATAAATAATATAATATGAAGTATTAACTCAATGTTATTAATTATTATTAAATTATATAATATATTATGATATCACAATTTAATATTTAATTTTTTATTGGATTATATATATACATATATATAATACAGAAACATCTTAATTTAATACAGTATTGTTGTATATACAATGTATATTATAGTGTCGTGACTTAATATTATTAATTATTCTTGGATTATACACACACTATAATATAATATAATATCATCAATTTTACATTACGAGTTATTATTAATTTTATAATATAATATGGTATCACAACTTAATATTGTGAATTTTAATTTTATTATTTTATTATTATAATATATCTTTAATAATTATTATTTAAAATTTTATCTTAAATTAACGCAATATGATTATATATATAGGATATGATTATGATGAATATATATAGGATATATATCATAATAAATATATATGACTAAGATTTATTTAAATATAGACAATATCTTTATTTTAAGGCTTGCGTCATATACTTTTTTTAAACGAGAATCTAAGTGTCAATCTTCAAAAATTTGGAGTCATATTATTTAGATTTGGAGAGATAAGGGGATTTGGAGAGATAAGGGCATTGCCGGTCATCAATATAAACCGGTATTAATGAAACTGGTTCCTTATTAAAAAGGCTGAATTCTGACCCGTCAGATTCTGGCTGAAAATCAGTACTCTTTAATTAAATATGAGGGTTATATTATATAGACAGAAATAAAACCTATGAATAGAATTATTATATATCTTATAAAATATGTGTAACTTTTGTTTTTTTACTTACACACCCAGTTTGTGATATTGATGAGATTGGAACCCGTAACATTTGGTAAGGCGATGCGTGGGATTAATGCGACTACGTTGGCGAATCATGAGCTGCTCCGACAACTTCGATTCGATCGTATAATTTATAACTTCCCCTACGCTGGATTAGGCGGTGTAAAGAATTTTCATTAAGCAACAGTCATCAACAACAAAAATATAGTTTATGCATGTTGTGTTAGTTGACATGTGTTAGAAAACATTAATTCCCAACCTACTACGCTACATTATCTACGTTTGCGCTACATCAAAAGCTAGAGTTGGTGAAACAAATGATGTGATTTTCTATTTTGGTACATAATTTTACCACGTTATCGCCATATCAAAAATTATATACCTATTTTTTTAAATACACCTTCCCTTCAAATCACTCACTATAACATATGGTACATACATAACTTTTTAGGGTCCCACAATTATATCACTCATTTAATAAAATATATATTAGACAAATGATATTTAGACAAATGGGATAGACGGGCTCCACATTTGACCAAAACAAGATGAAATCTTGGTACATATATTAGAAGTTGTATTTAGTTTTGTATCAATTTTTTAAGCCTCCACTATAGTATGTACCAAGAGTTGGCACATACAACTATTTTGTACCTAAAAAAGATCCTCTATTGTGGATGCTCTTAGTATTTTAACTTATGTTCCAAGATTGAATTTATGTTCCAAATCGGGTTGGGTCGGACCGGCCCATCGGACTGGACCGATTTTGACAACTCTACCTACACCTTTCAAATTCTACTCATTGTAAACACAGTTTGTGGAACTTATAACATTTCCAACCATACTCTAATTTCACTCTCGTAATAAATTTATTAACATGTAACAACATGAGACATAAGATATAATTAGATCATAATCCCTGATGTTTTTGTAATAATTTGGGATATTATATTATAGTATAATTTTACATAAAATGTTATACTATAATAAAAATCCAACAAAAAGTTCCATTTTTCTCTCAAAAATAAAGAAATAAAAAATAATAGTATAAACAAGTGAATTTCTCAAAACTTCTTAGTAAACCCACCACTTCAAAATCAAATTCTCAATTCTCATTCTCAAAAAAATTTTTTTTAAAAAAAAACCTCAATTCCTGAGGAGCCCATTATAATATTTGGTAGTTTATTATGCTTTGGTGGTGTAAGAATATTTTGTTTTAAAAAATTTAATTTAAAAATTTAATAATTTATTATAATTTTAAAAATTTAAATATAATAATTTATTTTTTAAAAATTGTTGTAATTTTAATTATTATTTAAAAAAAAGTTGAACAGTAGTTAAAAATAAAAAATAATTAAATAAACATCATTTTTAATACTACTGTTCGACTTTCGAAAAAAAAATACTAATAAATAAAATTACAGCAATTTTAAAATATTAATTTTTTTGTTTAAATATAAAAATGGTCGAACAATTTTTTTTAAAATTCAAATTTTATTTATTGTTATTTTTCTTTAATTGATTTTTTCAACATTTATTTAAAAAAATTCAATTTTTAATGTGATTTTCGAATTGAGGTATATTTACTATTCATTCGATTAAAATCAAGCCATTTTTCAAACTCAAATTCTAATAGAAAGTAACAAGGGCTCCTGATTTAGGTGATATTACACTACTATCATTTTAACCAAGTGAAATAGAAGATCTAATTTGAGAAAAATTATATGTGATGACTCCAAACTAATGGTGGGGCCTGGTGGACGACAAAAAAATGACTTTTTAGATCCATATTAATCCGAATAAAATTTCGTAGTTCACTTTTCATGTTTCATTATTGTGTCATATTATAAAATTTAATATTTTAAAAATATTTATTATAAAAATAAAGTTTATTATAACATTACAAATCATAATCAACATTCATTGTTAAAAATTAAAATTTTAAAAAGTTATATAATCGACTATATTAATCAATTATATTAATTAAAAAATAAGACATAAATATTAAAAAAATAAATATAAACTCTAATCAGGTAGAATGAATCATAAATAATAATTATAAAATTAAACTGTAGTGACCCGATTTATTTTTATGGCTACGTTCTTTCCCTAAAAATATTTTATTTTTAGCATTTTTATTATTTATGTGATATTAATTGATTAAGTCTAATAAGTCGCGCCTAAGTAATTTATAAAGCATGAATTCATTTTAGTATATAGTAATTTCATAGCGTGAGCATGCATTTAATTTTTAATTAGAGTGCCTAATATGTTGCATTTTAAGTTTATTTATAGCCCATTTGATATTATTTGTAGCCCAAGTATTTGAGCCCAAATTCTAGAAATTCTCTTATCTCTTTCTCCTCTCACACGATTTTTTTTAAGTTGATCTCTTAAAAATTCAAAATTTCAAAGTTTATCTTCTCATCCTTACCAAGATACTTTCGGGATAACTACAAAATCTACACCTAAACCTTAATCTATCATTATAAATAGAGAACTCTACCTCTCTATTTTTCTACACACAAAGAAATAATTGAGACTAGGAAATAGAAAATTCATTCGCTCGAGTTTTCCGTTTGAGTTGCATTTCAGGTATAATTCTTTCCTTTGTTTCTCTTCTCTCTCATGCATGAATTTGCATAACATGGTATTTAGAGGGTGTCGGTGAGAGTATGGTGAGTCATCGGGATCGACGATGAGAGGGCGACAACATCAGCTCGAGACTCTGCCATTTGCGTTGTCGTGATGCATCGATGTTATGGTTCCAAAGTCGGTGAGAGGCAGTTTCCGTAGTCTTTATTTAATTGCAGATTTTGTTCCAGTTTTCTTCCTGTTGATGAGAGTCGTTGTAGATAGAGAGAGAGAGAGTCTGCGAATGTTCGAGATAAAAGTTGATGAGCAAGAATTGTTTTTAAGAAATGGGCTTGATTGATTATTTGGGGGGACCGGCCGAGAGTTGGGCTCAGAAGCATGTATTAACTTTATTTTTGTTTTTGTTTTCAAAAACTTGTTTGATAAGTTATATACGTGTATATATATATATGTTGGGTTTGTGGGAGTGATATATATATATATATATATATATAATAAAGGTGTTGCGTGGCACGTGTATATATGCATGAATGTTATATGTGTTGAGTGTTTTGATATATATATATACATATATATATATATATATATATATAGTATGGTTGCAGAATGCGCTAAGCGCTAGTCGGGCGGCTGATGGGGGCCTAGCGCTTAGAGCGCCTAGGCGGGGCCTAGGCGGGGTCTAGGCGGATTTTAGATGTTTTTTTAAATTTATTATTTTATATATTTCTTAATAAATATTAAAAAAATTCATATATAAATTCATAAATTTTAACATTCCAAATAATATCAATTAAATTTTAAATCATCCAAAATTCAAAATAAAACAAACATATATCAAGATCAAATTATTCAAAGTCTTTTTTTTATCATGATTAATCTATTTTATGATTAGTTTTTTTTTTCACCATAATTCTGCAATGATTGATCATATACATATAGACGTAAAACAATAACACACAATCTTCCCTAATTCCATAAACATCAATCTGCCATGAATCATCGACAAATCTTTGAGAACAACATCATAAAACATCAAAACAACTTTATGTATGCAAGAAAACAACCTCCACTAATTTCTGCACTAATTCAACAGTGGTTGGGAAAAAGAAGAGATAAAAAAAATTACTTACCAACAGGCGCCAATCGAAAATTACTTACCAACAGGCGGCAGTCGGTGCTGGGCAACAGGCGATGACGGCGGTGGGGCAGAGCTGCGGTGGCCGATGCGTCGGCGTTTCTCGATTTCTTCTCTCGTTTTTTTTTTCTCGTTTTTTCTCTTCTTTTTTCCGCTTCAATTTCTGTTCAGAGTCTTATGATTTTCTCTCGTTTTCTTTCTCGCTTCTCGGCCCTAATTCTCTTTTTATTTCTAAGAAATTAATTTTTTTTAAAATACAAAAATCGGCGCCTAGTCGAAAATCGGCCGCCTAGGCGCCGATTAATCCCGCCTAGTCGGATCGGCCACCTAACAGTCCCGAATTGCTGGTTTTCGTGGCGGCATAGTGCCGACGAGCGCCTAGGCGGCCGCCTAGGCCGATTTTTACAACATTGATGTATATATATAATATACGCATGTGATACGTGTATATATATATATATAATACATGTGGGGTGCGTTTGTACGTTTCCATTTATATACATATATGTAATGTGTGTATATATTGTAAATATATATGTATTGTTTTCGTTAGTTGGTTTTAATAAAAGAATATGAGATTATAGAATTATTTGACTATGTTTTAAGCATCCATCATCATAGATAAATTTAATGCATAGTTTTATTACATTATTTTATTATGCATTGTATTGATTTACAATAAATAATTTATAGGAAGCGCACCGGACTTAATTAATCTATATCCAAGTCAAGATCAAGGTGGAGTTTTACGTGATTTCTGTCCCGATTATTCTCTCTATATTTTATTATCAAGTTATGTGATGATACATCACAGTACAGGGCCTTCGGGCTAAATGAGACTGGGCCGACGGGCTATATGGTTTGGTCTACGGACTGCTATTCTCACTTACTCGTTTAATTTTATATAGTTTGGATAATTGGACACTCCCCATTGAGTCAGTAGTACTCACCCCAAAACTACTTATCTTTTCAGGTGTTGTCTCGAGTGATGCGTAACGGACAAGATGTGATGATGGTGGTCAAGTAGTCAAGCATAATTAAGAATTTAATTTATTTTTTTTACTTTATTTTATGTAATAAATGTCGAGTTATGTTTAGAAACTTCCGCTGTATTTCAAGTAAAATATTTTTATTAATGAAAAGTATGGATAACGTGCCTTTTTTTTTTAAAAGTGAAATTGGGGTGTTACATAAACTAAGTCATAATAAATTAAAACTGAAAAAAAATATTAATGAAAATTGAATAAAAATTAAAATAAGAGACCAAATAAAATAGAGAAAAGTGGGATAAAAAACTTAATTTGATATTAACCACCTTAAATTCTCAAAATATTCAACATGGAATAATTTATTATGACTTTAAAGTTGTACGCAGCCATGAAATCCGAGGGGACTGTGGAGCTACTAAAAGCAAAGAAAATGATTTGTCTTATCTCTCACTTTTCGTTTCAAGTCTTCTGCAGTAAGTCTTTCTGCCCTGTGTTCATCTCTCTCTCTCTCTCACTCTCTCTCTCTCTCTCTCTCTCACTCTCTCTCTCTCTCTCTCTCTCTCTCATCGTTTATATCGCTGCAGCCAAGGGTGATGACGTGGTTCCGCTTGTTGCACATCTCGAGCTCGAAGCTTCCTGATCTGGTAAACTCTCCTTCATTTTTGAGAATTTCACAGAGAATTTATCAATTCTTGATAGTTTTCAACTGGTTAAAACCTATCGATTAATGACTAAGAATTTTCGGCCATTTAATTGATTATTTTTCGTCCTGAAATTCCTGGAAAGGACGAATGACGATGACAATTGAATTCTATATATCTTTGTTCTTTATTTTTTTTTTTAATTTTTAATTTATTATGATTTTTTTATTGATTTATTATGATTTATGATAATTAAATTTTTTTATTTAAATTCATCTTTTCACAATTAGGCTATATTAAAAAAAAATAAAAAAAAATTATGGAATACTAAATGCAATACTGATCCGACTGTATGTAGGGTACTTAATTTTTTTTTATAAGATGAAACCGTCGTTTGATGTCGGAAGTAGGGTAGCTTGATACAAGGCAGTAGCGAGAGATTTTTTACCCAAGGGTATATTAATAATAGTCAGCTTTTTAACTTTATTTTTTAAAATCAGTTGGCCATGTTTAAAGAGAGAGAAAAAACAATATTATAAAATTCTGAAGCCACCTAATTATATATTTTGTGAACGTGTTAGTTTTTTAAAAGCTTATAAGAAGTTAAATTTAATTTTACACCTTAATTAGTTGAATTTCATTTTTATAATAAAGCTTTTCAAAAGTTGCATTTTTTAAAAGGTACAAGAAAATGGAGTAGCACAGTTTTCTTCTCGCCTCATTTTCGGATTTTCCGGTAAAATATTTTTACCTCTTTGGAGACTAAAAGAAATTAATTTGAGTGAAAAAATCCAGTAAAATTAAAGTTGATTTCTCTTCTTCATGTCTGAACTCGATCGTGGATTTCGACGAACTGAAACGATGTGATGAAGATCAAGAACGAAAATGGGAATTCTCCAGAGCACCGCCAGATTCTTGACCTCTAAACCAAACGATGAAGAAGAAGAAGTTGAAACCCCAATTCATCCAGATTTACAGAATCATTACATATCTTCCTCTGAAAGATTCTCGAAACTACTGAGCTTCCCCATTTCGATCTACAAAGCGTTGAAGTTTTTGATTCGGAGAGTTGGTTTTGGTTTTGCTTTTGCAAAGCTTAGAAAACCAGGAGATCCACTGCTTCCGGTTCAAAATCCGGCATCAAGCACGAGCACCGAACCGTTACTGGCTCAAACCTCTCCCATTTCTTCACCTATTACTGCGTTTTCTGATGAAGTGTGATTACCATTGCGTCGATGACGATATTGATCGTATTTTATTATGGTGTGAAGACGAGAACTACCTGGCCGACAGAAGTAATCAGATCACGAATCAGATTATGTGGGCTGCTGTTTTTGCAGAGAAAGAGAGAGAAGAAAGGAGAAGGAAGACGGAAGAAGAAGGAAGAAGAAGGAAGAAAGAAGAAGTGAGAATAGTTAAGAGTGTTGGCGAAGAGAGGTGGATTAAGCATTACAGCAGCCGCCATAGAATACTGTTGGTGGGCGATGGTGATTTCTCCTTCTCCGCTTGTCTCGCCGTCGCTTTTGGCTCCTCCGCCACCAACATCATTGCAACATCCCTCGACTCTATAGGTAATTAACCCAACGTTCTCTCTCTCTCTCGCTCTTTCTCTCTCTGACTATATATATATATGTATACATGTATGGCGATTTGATCATCGATGATTCAGCATTCTTGAAGAAGAATTATGGAAGGGCTATGTCAAACATAGCGGAATTAAGGAGCAGGGGGAGCAAGGCGATGCATGAGATTGATGCCACTGAAATAGCGAATCATGAACTGCTCCGGCGGCTTCAATTTGATCGCATCATTTTCAACTTCCCTTTCGCCGGATTTTTCCCCGACTTGTCACCCGAATGCCAGCTCCGGTCAGCCACAATTCTATTATTTAATTTTTTAATTCTATTATTTGGTTTGAATAGGAACTGTGTTGTGCGTGTAAACGTGAAAACCAACTATTTTAGATATTATATGATGTTGTTGTGTGCATTTACAGTTGTCACCGGAGTCTTGTGAGCCAGTTTCTGGAGAATGCAAGGATTTGCTTAGTGAAAATGGGGAGATTCACGTATCGCACAAGACCAACGGTCGTTACCACGGCGGGTTCAAGCTGGAAAGCATTGCTGCTTCCCGCGGGCTTAGGCTTATTGCGGCTGTCGAATTTAAATGCAGCGATTACCCGGGCTACAACACCAAGTACGGATTTGGGGGTGATAAAAACTTCAATTGCTACCCAAGCAAAACCTTCAAATTCGGTTTTAATTAAGCAAATTAAGCAGAGATGATGTTAGCTATATATCTTTTCCTTAATTGCCAATGTATATTGATTTGTTAGTTTTAATTACCCTTTGTGCTTCATGCATGTATCGTATTTTTCTATAGTTGAGGAGATCATCTGCTCTAGTTTGGTATTTTAACTATTTAATTTATGTCATGTCTATTTTAAAAAATTAAATACACGCGGTATAAATTTCATAGGTGGAACACCACACAAATGCTAAATGTCTACGGAAAGTTATTAGGTCTATTTCGTTTCGGATGAAATTCTCTCTGCAATACTTGGTGGTACATGATTAGATTTACTTGTTTTTTTAATGTAATTTTAATTTATTATATTTTATTTTAATTTTACACTTATTATTTAGAGTCCATCCTACCCAATTAAGACGTATAATTATTTTTTCAATAATAAATTTTATTTTACCAATTAAAGTTAAACTAATGTAAATAAACACAAATTCTTAATTCAAACACAAATCCATAATATTTAATTGAAATTTTAATTCGACCTTGATGGAAGAAAAAAAAATTCTTTAGACCCATATTATTGCACATAGAATTTCTTATTACATTCTATTTGTTACACTTTCACATTATTAGTTTTTCTCGTATTTTTTCTTCAATTTTATTTTTTTGTGATTTAGTTTAATTTTATGAGGTTAATAATTTTTTTTAATATTTATTTTTTAATTTTTAATTAATAATTCATTATTATGGTTGATTTTTTCAAAATTATTATTTTATAATTTTTTTATAAATGTTGAATATGGTTATTTATGTTATAATTAAATTTTATTTTATAATAAATATAACTAAAATAAAATAATTGATAGTTAAACATGGATGAAACACTACAAAAAAAACTTCGATTAGCGACAGAATTTTCCGTCGTTAATCCGTTATTTTCCGTCGTTATTCGTCACTACCGACGGATTAACGACGGAACACGGCCGTCGTTAGATCGTTAGTCGGCAAATCAAATTTACGACGGAAAATGTCAGTCGTTATCTTTAACGACGAAAATAATCCGTCGTTAAGTCCTGTGTCGTCTACAGTCGTAAGATTTACGACAGACTTAACGACGGAAATATTCCGTCGTTAATAATAAAAATAAATAAAATTAAAACTAAATTAAAATATAACGACGGAAATATTCCGTCGTTAAAAATAAAAATAAATAAATAAAATTATTAGAAAAATATTACCGACGGAAATATTCCGTCGTTAATAATTAAAAATAAATAAATAAAATTATTAAAATATATTAATTTTATTTATTTTTAATTATTAACGACGGAATATTTCTGTCGTTAATAATTAAAAATAAATAAAAAAATCAATTTTAATTTTTTTTTTATATTTTTTGATTGTTTTGTTTTTTTTTTTTTAATTTTGATTATTGTTTGTAAATAAATTATTAAAGAACTTTAATAAACACGTAAAATAATATATATAAATCTCCAATAAAATACATAAAATGTCATAAAATGTAATAAAAGTGTATAAAATACAAATAATAATAGTAATGTGATCATCAAGATGGAGGAGGGCCCCTAAACTGCGCCCGCATCAGCTCGAACATCTCGGCCTGCTGGCGTATCATCTCCTGCTGCTGATCGATCTTCTCCTGCTGGGCTTGGAGAAGCGCTGCCTGTGCGTCCATCTGCTGGCGAAGAGCCACCTGCTGGGCCTCTATCTGCTCCTGGAGAGCCCTGATGGCAGCCTGAGTGTCGGGCTGTGGAGGAGCTGCAGATGAGACGCTAGGAGTTGAATAACTCCGTGATCGGCTGCCGAGCCCAAACACTCGAGCAGGAGATGATACATCAGCCTATTCACAAAATCAAATAAGAATGATTAAATATTTAATTTCTATGTTATTAATAAATTTATAAATATTGATAAATTAACTTACAGCTATACGAGCAGAGATGGGATCTGTGTGGGATCCATCAGGGTTGTCGTGCAGCCTCCAGAATGTCTCCCACGCCACGTCATTGGGCTGCACACCTCTCTCCATAGCCTATTGAATAGACATGTTAGCACACACATATTAAAAAAAATAATAATAATAATTTAATTGCATACCAAAGCCGCAGCATGTGCAACTGCACTCCGAGAGCCTCCTCGATGCTTCACAATGCCTGTGCCAGGACCATCGGGCTCACTCAGACGATTCTTCGATGCGATGGCCGACTTCTTCTTGAAGGCATCACTGTCCCAATGCGCCTTGAAGCCATCCCACATCTCAGGAGCCATGAATGGAGGGCAGCCCTTGGTCCTATCCTTCTTGAAGTAATGGACCATGTCCTTGTATCTCTGAGGAGCCCTGATCTCCCATGCTGCCCAAATGCCATCCTCTAAAGTGGGATCCCAAAACCACTCCTTCTGCAACATATTGAAAACATATGAAAATACTAAACTTATATAACATTTTAAAATAAAATATATAATAATAAGATACCCGAAACTCCTCCCTATATGCCTGCCTCCTCTCAGGGGGTATCATCTTCCAGGTGTAGCCTCCCGGATGCAAATACTTCTTGAAGCTGGATGTGATGGTGGCTGAGGTGGGATAACTCGGCATCAACTCGCTTCCAAATGTGCAAAATAATAAAGATATTAGAATATATTAGAATAATTTAAATAATAATCTGTAAAAAAAATCTTCCACTATCTAAAGAAATCATACCCATCCTGAAGCCAACAACGACGACAACCCAGATGGTCAACATCGGGCTGTGACGATCTGGCCAGTGAGATATGGCCAACTGGACCGCTCAGGTCTACGGAGGACGATGATGACCCTCCAGCTGAAGTACTACCGCCTCCCTGCATCTGCAAATTCATATCGACATTAGTTTATGAAGTTAGCAAATTTCAACGGTACTGAGTACTTCAATAAGAAAATATCTATATATCAAATAAGACAAACCACACTAATCATCTATTTCATCATCATCACTGATGCTGTCATCTGATAAATCGATCTCTGGTTCTATATCTTCTTCATCATCTTCTTCTTCTTGAATATTTATTACCCCACCATCTGGATGATTTGGTATAGGATCGTCATCTATTGTGAGGGTATTCAAACCATCAACTTCATCCTCTTGAAAGGCTGAGGTTATGATTGTATTATCATCCTTTGATGGTACTTCAACATTAGTACGAGCCTTTATTTTGCAAACTGCCCACCAATCACTTCGAGAGCGATTTAAACTTGGGTATTCACAGTAACACACTTGGATTGCTTGTTTAGCAAGCACAAATGGATCAGATCCTGAATACTTACGCTTATGATTTATAGAAACCATTTTGTAGTCAGGATGCACATTTGTTCCTTGTGTTGATGTATCAAACCACTCACATTTAAACAACATTGTCTTCTTAATAGGCAGACCAGTGTATTCCAACTCAATCACCTCCATCAATCGCCCGTAATATTCAGTGTGTGTCCCTTTAATGCAGACTCCACTATTTATCGTAGCTCGCTGGAAGCCGTGGGCAATTGTGTGAAATTTGTATCCGTTAATAAAGTACACATGGTAGACATTAACGGAACGAGAAGGCCCACTTGAAAGATCACGCATGATCTTGTTGACATTATTAGTTGGATCGTGTGCCTGTTACAATGGAAAACTTTATATTATGTTACAGTTTGCTTAGGTATACTTACATTAAGGTTTTCGGATATCATATACTTACATATTTGGCGAACCAGCTCGCAAATTCTTTATCCATTCGTTTTTCAATATCTTCCATTGAGATATTCGGGCACGATACTTTCAATTGGTCAACAAACACACTTCAAAAAATTAAGAATGGATTAGAATTTGGTGGAAAAACAATAACACATTTTAAACAGTTCACATGCTTACGTTGTGTACGGTTCAACTTCTGGACAATTAAGCAACACGTAAATCTGTGCTGCAGCATACTCGTTATCTGTCAAATATCTTTTTGACATTCTTCCAGATGGTCGACCGTGCTGCTTGAAAATCGACAGATTTGTTGCACTGTCATCTTGTGCGTCTCCAATGCCTTCATAATTACGAGGCATGTTTCTATGTCTCGTTTTTACAAAATCTTCAAAATAATAAGAACAAAAGGTCGAAGCTTCTTCCACCAAGTAAGCATTGCAGATAGAGCCCTCAACTCTTGCTTTGTTTTGGACGTTGTTTTTCAACTTTCTCAAGTACCGTTCAAATGGATACATCCATCGATACTGTACCGGCCCAGCAAGCCTGGCTTCATCAGCCAAGTGGACAGGTAGATGCTCCATTGAGTCAAAGAAACTTGGTGGAAAAATGCGTTCAAGTTTACACAATATGATTGGAATACTTTCATGCAACCGACACACATCATCAACAGTGATACTTCTGGCTGTCAAATCCTTGAAGAATAAACTCAATTCTGTGATTGCCTTCCAAACATTGGAAGGAAGAAGTTCAGCAAATGCAATCGGGATAAGACGTTGCATGAACACGTGGCAGTCATGGCTTTTCATGCCAAACATCTTCAATTTTCTCATATCCACGCATCTGCTCATGTTGGACACGTACCCATCTGGAAATTTCAACTCTCGAACCCATTGAAATAAGATGTTCTTCTCTTTCTTGTCCAACGTATAACAAGCCTTTGGATAATTGCCTGTGGACTCGTTCCGTTTTAGCTCTGGTCTTGAACAATACATATTCAACTCTTCTCTAGATTTGGAGGTATCTTTTGTCTTCCCCTGCACATTCAACACAGTATTGAATAGATTATCAAACACATTCTTTTCAATGTGCATGACATCCAGATTATGACGAATCAACAGTGAGCTCCAGTATGGGAGATCCCAAAAAATACTCTTCTTTTTCCACCCACAACCTTTGGAAATTGTCGCATTATCATTATTCTCTGTGACTTTTTGAAGACCTAATGCTTCAATGCGAGCCAGAATTTCGTGTCCCGATCTCATCTCTGGAGGTCCTCCATTCACCACTTTATTTTTTAAGAATGCTTTTTTATTTTTTCGGAAAGGGTGGTTTGCAGGCAAGAATTTACGATGGTTATCAAACCATGATTGTTTACCACTGCATGATAAAGTGAAGGCGTCAGTAGACTCCATACAGTGTGGACATGCCAATCTTCCAGCAGTGCTCCAACCAGATAACATGGAGTAAGCGGGAAAATCACTAATTGTCCATATCAATGCTGCTCGCATCTGAAAATTCTGTTTCAATGAAACATCATATGTAGGCACACTAACCTCCCACAATTGAATCAATTCAGATATCAAAGGTTGTAAAAATACATCCAACTTCTCTTTCGGATTACGTGGCCCTGGCACTAATACAGTTAGGAACATGTACTGCTCTTTCATACACATCCATGGGGGTAAATTATACGGTGTAATGATGACAGGCCATGAAGAATACTGTTGTCCTGATTGCCCAAATGGTTGGAACCCATCAGTAGATAGACCCAACCTAACGTTACGTGCTTCAGAAGCAAATTCAGGAAAAATTGTGTTCAGATGTTTCCATGCAGGAGAGTCTGCTGGATGTCGCATTACTCCGTCATCAACAGATGATGCATGCCACCGCATATCCTTTGCTGTTGCATTAGATGCATACAACCTTTGTAACCTCGGAGTGAGTGGAAAATAATACATCTTCTTGTGTGCAACTGTGGTCTTCTGTCTTTTTTGTGAACGTCGACTCGTTTCCTTGAAACGGGGATGACCACAGAATTTGCATTCAGTCAATTCACTATCAGCAGCCCAATAGATCATACAGTTGTTGAAACAACAATCGATCTTCTCCACAGGTAGCCCCATACCCCGTAGTAATTTCTTTGTGGTGTAGAAATTATCAGTTACCAAATTGTTCTCAGGAACAATCTCTTTCATTAATTGAGTTAGCTGATCAAAACATCTCTCTGACATGTTATTCTCAGATTTCAAGTTCAGCAGACGAGCAACGAGTGACAATTGAGAATGGTTCTGACAACCCGGCCACAATTCTTTGTCTGCGGCCCTCAACATGTCATAAAATCGCTGCGCTTCTGGATTTGGGGCCTCCTCGGTATGATCATCAACATTGATGTTGATATGCGGACCAGCAGCATCCATTACCATGTTCTGGTATGTATTCATTCCATCCTGACCACCCAAATTCTGATCGGTGTCCGGATGCACCTGTTGTTCGCCTTGATAAATCCATACACGATAATTGTGCACAAATCCTTTCTTTGCCACGTGTAGTCTCACGGTAGACGGCGTCTGGAATGGAATGTTCTTACACTTACGACATGGACACTTAATCTTGTCTACACTCATGAAGGACGGTTGATTGCAGGAAAACTCGATGAAAGCATTTAGTCCATTAAGGAAGTCCGGATTCAAAGCACCATTCTGAAGGTATCGCCGGTACATCCATTCACGATCTAGACTCATTGTAGAAGGCCAATTTCTAAAAATTTTGATCGTAAAATCCGCACTGATTATCGTTCAATGAAATATAAAAATAATTCATTAAAAAATAGCGTTAATTTTTTAAAAAAATTCGGCAGCACCTATGTGAATTTTCTAGTCCCAAGTTCTCGACTCTACGCTAATTGATCTATGTTCTTCTAATCGATTCAAGACAACAATACCAACAGAAACCAACAATTCAATAAAGAGGGATCCAGGGGCCCTCATCCCAAACAGAAACCAACAATTCAATAAAGAGGGATCCAGGGGTCCTTATCCCATTTAACATAATTAATTGACATATAAATGCATAAATAACATACTTAGCATGATAATTGCCTAGATAACAAGCTTAATTAGCCTAACATAATTAATTGACATATAAATGCATAAATAATATACTTAGCATAATAATTGCATATATAACATGCATAATTAGCCTAGATTGTCCAAAAAAAATTAACATAATTAATTAACATATAAATGCATAAATATCATACTTAGCATGATAATTGCATAAATAACATACTTAGCCTAAATAACATACTTAGCATAAATTGACAAAATAACTTTAACAAAATTGCATACTTAGCTTATTTAATTGTAAAGCTACTAACTAACCTCGTATATATCAGTGTAAAGCGAAGAATTCTTGTAGTGAACCTACACAAAAATATTAACAAATTATTAATTTAAGATCTAAATAATCAACCAAGCATATATAATTAATTAATATGTCTGTGTCATAAATCATAATTTAACTGTTGTCCATTTTATCTAGCTAGGAAATCAAAAGTTGGATATGAGGCTACATATAAACCTCAATTTTCAACTTTCAATTATGTTGGTAATAACATCTGCTTTGTATCGATTGGTTATTATAATATATGATTATTACCTTAATTATGTATAGTCTATAGATAAATGTGAATTAGATATGTTTGAAAATACAAATAATCCATGGATATTCAAACTCAAAATGATTAATATTATGTTGATTGCCAAATTTAACTTAATCGTGTAGGATTATAAATTGTGGAATTGGACAAGTGAAAATGTCACCAACATGATCAAAATTCATATATAGTTAAAAAAAATAAATATTATGTAATATCAACAATCAATACACAATCAAACACACACACATATACATATATATATATATATATATATATAGTTTTCTAAAATAACATGAAAAGATATATGTATATATACAATATATATACTGAAATTATATATAATATATATATTGAAATTAAAAAAAATTGAAATAAAAAAAATTGTATATCTTACCTTCTGGACGACGACGGCGACGACGGAGGGAGGGCGGCTGGGCGGCGACGGCGGAGGGAGGGCGGCTAGGCGGCGACGCCGGAGGGAGTGCGGCTGGGCGGCGACGTCTGGGACAGAGAGAGAAAGAGAAAGAGAGAGAGAGAGGGGGGCGGCGGCGGCGGCGGCGGAGGAGGCCGGGCAGGGGGGTGGCGACGGTGGGACGAGAGAGAGAAAGAGAGAAACAGAAAGAGAGAGAGAGAGAGAGAGAGAGTTCGATTTGGGGGAAAAGGGAGGAGGCGGCCGAATTATCTGAAACTTTACGACGGCGTTAACGACGGACGTGTCCGTCGTTAACTTTTCCCGAATTTAAATAATTCTAAATTCATAATATTAACGACGGACTCGTCCGTCGTTAACTTTTCCCGAATTTAAATAATTCTAAATTCATAATATTAACGACGGACACGTCCGTCGTTAACATTTCCCGAATTTAAATAATTCTAAATTCATAATATTCACGACGGACGTGTCCGTCGTTAAATTTTCCCGAATTTAAATAATTCTAAATTCATATTATTAACGACGGACGTGTCCGTCGTTAAATTTGCCCGAATTTAAATTATTCTAAATTCATAATATTAACGACGGACCGTTAAATTTTTCCAGAATTTAAATTATTCAAAAATTCTAATATTAACGACGGAAGTGGGACGTCGTTATGATTTACGACGTCTTATCCGTCTGTATTCCGTCGTTACGTTTACCGATGGACAGTTTTGTCGCAAGTCCGTCGGTAATTACGACCCGAATTTTTTCCGTCGGGAAGTCCGTCGGTATTCAGTGATTTTTTTGTAGTGAAACATGAGAAAATGTAACATGAAATTTGAACTCATATTATTGACCTTAAATTATAAACATGTACAACATGAAGAGCCGGCCCCGGGGATAGGTCAGGTGGGCCACCGCCCAGGGCCCCCAATTTATATATATATAGGTAATTTTAAAAAAAAAATGTATGAAGTTGAAATAGTTGTCTCTTTTAGATTCTAGTTTCTCGATTTTAAAATCTCATATGTGCTTTAGTGATTAGTTCCACAACTTTTTTTACAATAAAAAATTGAGTTGAGTCCATTTTGAATTATTTTTCCTAATATTATCAATATTTTTCTTTCACAATTATTTAATTAATAAAAATGTTCATTTTTACTTACAAAATTCATGAATGAGATTTTGTAAATGTTGATTGTACTTTTTCAAAATTTAAAATGATTGGAATAAAATGGAAAAATCTTCAAGATGCTCCTAATAAAATAAATTCTCAGAAACCCCGTTTTTCGTTTCGCCCTGAACTTCCGAATTGTCAAGGCCGACTCTGACGACATAGAATAATTTATTATGGCTTTAAAGATGCACGAAGCCATGAAATACGAGTGGGACTGTGGGAACGGAACTACTAAAGAAAATTATTCGTCTTCGTCGGAATCTCACTTTTCGTTTTAAGTCTTCGGCGTCAAGTCTTCGGTGTTCATATCTTAAACCTACCTCAACCCCACTTCTCTCTCTGATCTCTCTCTCTCTCTCTCTCTCTCTCTCTCTCTCATCGTTGATATCGCTGCAGCCAAGGGTGATGATGTATCTCTTGTTGCATCCCGAGCTTGAAGATTCTTGATCAGGTAAATGTAAATTCTTCTTCTTTTTCTCGTTATTGCCGATCGATCGGATCGGATGAGAATTTCACAGATGATTTATCAATTCTTGATAGTTTTCAACTGGTTAAAATCTATCGATCCAAGTGCACCAATCTTCAAAAATTCTGAAGCCACCTAATTATATATTTTGTGAACGTGTTTTGTTTTAAAAAGCTGATAAGAAGCTAAATTTAATTTTACAACTTAGTTGAATTTCATTTTTATAACAAAGCTTTTAAAGATAAATGTGCGTAATGACAATTTTCTAATTGAAATGACCAAATTTTAGCCTTGAAAGTGTTTTGTATGACAACGTGTGAAAGATCCAAATTCGTAAGAGTAAGAGAGTCAATATCTGAATTTAATTAACACAACAAAACACTATTAAAATTATAAATATGTCAATAAATACAAGGTTGAGTCCTGATTTTAACTCAGTGTTATGAATTTAATTTGAATCATCAGACAATCCCATACAAATTGTTTAGTTTAATTGTTTATAATAACAGTACAAAAATCACGTTTAATTCTGTTGCTAAACATAAAAAACTGTCATTAAATATTTTAACGATGGATTTAGTCTGTCATTAAGAATTTCGTCGTTATCCATTTTAATGACGGAAAAAAAGATTCTGTCAATAACTTATAGCTAAATTCTGCAGTAAAAAATTAAAATAATAAATTTAGCGATGGACTAACGACATAATTTTTCTTTCATTAAAAAAAAATAAAAAATATGCGCGTAGAGCCTCAAAGCGCGTCGACCACTCACCAGCCAAGACCCAACCGACCGGTGCAGGCTAAATTTATTATTCAGTTTAATCTCACATGGGCGAGAATCGGGGAAAGTAAGTGCTTCGCACCTGATACCATGTGTGCTAGTGAAGTATTGTGTTAAAATATAGAAATAATGCAAACACTCACACGAAATCTATTATGATTGAATTTTCATTTCTAAATCAAATAACTAAATATTTTTCATTTAGTTAAATATCAGCTATAATTTTTAATATTATATGTTTATCATAAAATATAATCATATTACAAATCATTATTTAATATTAGAAATTTTAATTAATTTTCTCAAATATTAAATATTTATAAAAATAAAATTAATGTGATAAAAATAAGTAAAACAAAAAATTGTAAAAAATCATTAATTAGTAATAAAAATAATAATTAATATTCGTAATTAATTATTTATTAAAAAATAAAAAAAATTATAAATAATATAAACTATTAAAAAAATAAAAATTTTAAAAAAATTATTTAAAATTCATAATTAATTGTTAATTGGAAAATTAAAAAAAATTAAAGAATCAAAATTAATTTTATCTATTGAATAATCCGTCACTAAGATTAAAAAAATTAAAAAAAAATAAAAATTAAAAAAAAAATCTTTAACGACAGATTTTTTCGCCCTGACTTAACAATAGAAAAATTCGTCATTATTCTGTCATTAATATAAAAAAATTAAATTAAAAAATTTAAATACGATGTGTAACGATGGATTTTTCCGTTGTTAAGTTAGAGAAAAAAAAAATCCGTCATTAAACATCTAAATGTTAATCCGTCGTGAATTTATCGGTATTTTAACGATCAAATATGATCCGTCGTTAAATCGCCTTTTTTTTAGAGAATCAAATTCTTTGTGAAATAGTTGAAATTAAAATATTTGTAAAAAATTGACTACAATGTATCGAATAATTATATTATGATATATAAGTATAATTTACTAATTTAGCACTACTAATATAATATTATGGGTATAAATGCTTTAAATACCAAAAGTTAGATTGCTTCAAGATTCCAACTTATTCAAACATTTTTTAAAAGATAATCCTGCAGTCCCATTTTGATAGACTGATTATAATTTTTCACGGAAATTAAGAAAAGTATTGAGAAAGACAATTAATCAAGAAATTTCCTAATATGCACTTATTTAATTAATATCTAATGTAAATATATTAAATAGGGATATATATTAGTAAATCAACTAAATATTTATATATATATATATGTGTGTGTGTGTGTGTATAGAAACATGTCTATATATTGGGACATGCAAAAAAAAAAGTCTATCAAAATGGGACGAAGGGAGTACAAGAAAATAGTGTAGCCTTAGTTTTCTTCTCAGCTCATTTTCGGATTTTCCTTTGAAAACATAAAAGTTTAGTCATAGCATAAAACTTCCTTTACTTTCCTTTGTCATTGTCTCTTTGGATAGCATGGAATTTCCTGTTACACTTTATGTGTTACACTCTGTATTACATTTTTAAATTATGAATTTTTTATATATATTTTCTTCATTTTTATTTTTTTGTAATTTAGTATGATTTTTTTTAGATTCACCCCACCCAATTAAGGTTTATAATTATTTTTTAATATTTAATTTTCAATTAATAATTCATTATTACAGTTGATTTTTTTTTTCAAAATTATGTTTTATAATTTTTTTAATTCACTTTTTTTGTTGATAAATATTGACTACGATTATTAATGTTATAATTAACTTTTAATTTTAAATAATTATTATTAAAATAAAAAAATTAATAATTCAATACAGAGTGAAACACGATAAAGTGCAGGAGAAAATTTCAACCCCTTTTGATACTAGAAAAAATTAATTTGAGTGAAAAATTCGAGTAAAAAGTAAAGTTGATTTCTCTTTCTTGATGTCTGGGCCTCGTGGATTTCGACGAATTGAAACGATGTGAAGAGCAAGAACGAAAATGGGAATTCTGCAGAGCACCACCAGATTCTTGACCTCTAAACGATGAAGAAGAAGAAGTTGAAAGCCCAACTCATCCAGAATTGTAATGAATTAATTAATTAATTAATTAATTATCTACATCTACATACATATACATACATAATTAATTAGTTGATTTGTGCATATATTCAGCATTTCTGAAGGAGAATTATTTTTACGCTTTAACCAACTATGATGAGGAGATTGTACAAGAAATTGCTCCACCAAATTTCCCTTTTCTGGATGAGATCAGTGCGGGAGTGAACTCGACAGAAATAGAGAGAGAAGAAGAGAGAGAGAACATTAATGTTGAGTACAGCATTAAAGGGCCTTCTTCTTCTTCTTCTTCTTCAGAAAACTACTCTATCGACAGAAATGAGATAGGTCGTGAACCTGTCGTATATGTGGGTCAATTCAGATGCTCATACGCATCAATAGTTGTGCAATGTGGAGAGAGAGAAGAGAGAGAAGAAAAGGAACAAGTGAAGGTAGAGATAAAGAGTGTTGATGGTGTGGGTGAAGAGAGGAGGATTAAGCATTACAGCAGCAGGCATAAGATACTGTTGGTGGGCGAGGGCGATTTCTCCTTCTCCGCTTGTCTCGCCGTCGCTTTTGGCTCCTCCGCCACCAACATCATCGCAACATCCCTCGACTCTATAGGTAATTAAGTACTGCCTTCTCTCTCAGCTGACTATATATATATATATATATGTATACATGTATGGCGATTTGATCATGGATGATGATTCAGCATTCTTGAAGGAGAATTATGGAAGGGCTATGTCAAACATAGCGGAATTAAGGAGCAGGGGGAGCAAGACGATGCATGAGATTGATGCCACTGAAATAGCAAATCATGAATTGCTCCGACGACTTCAATTTGATCGCATCATTTTCAACTTCCCTTTTGCTGGATTTTTCCCCTACTTGTCACCCGAATGCCAGCTTCGGTCAGCCACAATTCTATTAATTCATTTATCTACATTTCGTAAACACACACACACACACACACACGTGTGATTTGGTTCAAATAGGAACTGCATCGTGCGTGTACACGTGAGCATCAACTATTTTTTAAAATGCATTTTTATGTTATTTTTATCGTATTTTAGTGCTAAATTAATTTAGCACCAAAATACAGTAAAAAAATCACTAAAATTATAGTAAACAAGATAGTTTCCATGTTTATACTTTAAAAACAGTCCACATTATTACCAACTTATATTATATATATATATAAGACTAATTACAATTTAATTCCTAACGTTTGAAAATTTTAACAAAAATAACTCATCTTTTTAATAATTATAATTAAATTTCCAACGTTTAGATATTGTAATAGAAATAACCCATCGTTTAATATTAACAATTTAATTACCGACATTCGAACATTTTAACAGAAATGTAAAACGTTGGTAATTAAATTGTTTATATTAAACGTTATGTTATTTTTGTTACAATATCATAACGTTGGGAATTAAATTATAATTATTAAAATATTATGTTATCTTTGTTAAAACCTTCAAACGTTGAGTATTAATTAAATTGTAACTAACCTTTTATATATATATATATATATGATCGATCTTAATTAGATATTATATGATGTCATGTTCTGTGCACATACAGTTGTCACAGGAATCTCGTGAACCTATTTCTGAAGAATGCAAAGGAGTTGCTTAGTGAAAATGGGGAGATTCACGTATCGCACAAAACCAATGGTCGTTACCACGCTGAGTTTGAGCTGGAAAACATTGCTGCTTCCCACGGGCTTGGGCTTATCGATGTTGTCAAATTTAAATGTAGTGATTATCCAGGTTACAACACCAAGTACGGATTTGGGGGTGATAAGAACTTCAATTGCTACCCCAGCAATACCTTCAAATTCGGTCTTAGAGCATCTCCAACAATAAATTCTAACTCTAATCTTCTTGTAGAGGAAATTATAGGATGGGATTAAATACATCTCCAATCATCAACTCTACATTTCATTATACAATGAAATATTCTATTTTTATATTTTCTAATGGTGATAAGTGAAAATGTTGAAATTCACATATCGCACAAGACAAATGGTATCAACGCCGAGTTCATTGTGGAAAGCATTGCTTCTTCACACGGGCTCAAGCTTATTGTGGCTGTCGAATTCAGTGATTATCTAGGCTACAACAATTGCTACCCAAGCAATACCTTCAAATTCGGCCTTAATTAAGACTTTTGTGCTTCATGCATGTATTTTTCATGATTGATGTCCTCTATTATAATTTGATATTTCATTTTATATTTCAACTATTTAATTTATGTCAAATGTATTTAAAAATTAAAGACACATTATATAAACGATGACGAAGCGATATAAGGTCTAGTGGGGAGTATTGGGCCCTTCAGACTGACCCAGGTCCAACAAGGCCCAGTGACCCCAAAAACAATTCCCCATTTCCTGTTGTTTTGGTATACGTGTACTCATTATTGATTGGATTTGACTTTAATTTTTTGAGTTTCTTGCATGAAGAAAAAAAAATATGTAGGTTTTTCTTGAATTACTGTTTGACGTTGTTTTGGTACACATTTACTCATTATTGATTGGATTTGGATTTGATTTTTGAGTTTGTTAAATGAAGAACAAACAAATATGTAGGTTTTTTTTGTAATATTAAGATGATAAATCGTTTATACACAATAACACAATCACCTTAATTTTGTACACCTGTATCTGTATGAATACCGAAAATTTTTTGTATGAAGCTTGAATTCACTTTATATATATATATGTTTTGTATCTCTATAATATAGTAGTATTATCATGGGGGATTCACAACAAGATATGAAAAAGAATGCATCTTATGAACAATGGACTAAGGAACAGACCGACATGTTGTTAGAACTTATGGTTGATGTTGCAGGTCGGGGATGGCGTGATAATAGTGGTATCTTTAGCAAACCACTGTGGAAGAAAGAATAATTCTTGTTCTTAATGAAAAACTTGGGTGTAATAAGACCTATAGCAACTACCAAAGTCGGCTCAAATGGTTTAAAAATCGTTGGACTTCTTATCCAAACCTTATAAGGTTTAGCTCTGGTTTTGTATATGACCCCATTACAAAAAAGTTCACGGCTTCAGATGAAGTATGTGATGCATACTTAGAGGTAAGTATCATATTGCAAAAATATTATCGAATAATTTTATTTAATTAATATAGTAAATTAATAAATTTGTTCTTTATTTGATGTTAGGCTCACTCGAAAGATGCAAACTTGGGCTATAGGGAATGTCCTGATTGTGAGGACTTAGAAATTACTATAGAAAATGGTGTTGTCGTAGGAAAAAACTCCATTGGGTTGGGTAGTGCTACTGATGCAAAGACATTAGGAGATGATGAAAGTAGAGATGTGCGCATAAAAGATTTGACTTGTGATCCTGAAAATAAGGCATTTGTCGCACTATCCCAAGATAAGCCACTATCATCTGGTTCCACACCATCTTCTGGGTTGCCTAAAGTGTCTGAGGGCTCCACTCAAAGAAGAAATCAACCCAAAAGAAGTAGAGCTCAGTATGAAGCAACTTCTGACTCTTTTGAAAATATCATGGAAGAGATTAAAAAACTATCTAACACTTTTGAGGAAGTTCATAATCTCTTATTGAAAAGAGATATCATACTGGAGAAAAGAAAAAGAGAAAGATCCTATACAACTTGGGATACAATTAAAGAGATTCCAAATTTGGATGAAGACATTCGGCTCAAGGCATTTAACTTGCTTAACACAAAATCAAAAAAAGATGGTTTTTTGAAGATGACTATTGAGGAACAAGCTAATTGGATATCTTACAAGATTAGAGAATAAGGATCATTTAGGTCATATTTTACATACTATGCTATCGTTTTATTATTATTTTTTTGGTTATCTTCTTAGGATTTCTAATGATCA
Organism: Perilla frutescens; assembly: GCA_026008535.1. NCBI lineage: Eukaryota > Viridiplantae > Streptophyta > Magnoliopsida > Lamiales > Lamiaceae > Perilla > Perilla frutescens. The sequence continues at coordinate 941,880 of BRKX01000022.1, read as the reverse complement.
TGTATTTGAACTTATGAATTACATTTTTTTTATTATTATTTTATTTATTTGTTGATTTAAGTTGTATGCATTTGAATGTATTTCTTATTTACCATATTCGTAGTGTCTTTAATCAAGACTCCGTTCCTATTTTTTATATGCAGCATGGAAAATCTTGAAATATTGGAAGAAGAAATAGAAGAAGAATAAATAGATGAAGAAGAGGAGATGGAACTTTACGAAAATGTTAGGCTCTTGATGTTGGCAATTAAGGTAGTTATAATTTTATTAGAAAAAATTTCTATGATGCCTCGGTGTATTGAACGTTCTTTGTAGTGACGACCGATTACTAGCAAGGGATATCATTTTGTTACTAATATGATTGAAGGAGATCCACAAAGTTTTTGATAGTTGTATAGGATGTATCCTGATGCGTTTATGAAGTTATGCTATATCATTAAAGAGAAAACTCATCTAGAAGATACACGATACATATGTGTTGAAGAAATGGTGTCAATATTCTTGATCATTGTTGGGCACAATGACATATATTGTAATGTTCACCAAAGATTCGATCATTCACATTTTGCTACTAGTCAAAATTTCAACAAAACCTTAAAGACATTGAACACCATAGCACCGGACATGATGGTTAATCCGTCTATATAAATCCTTGCTAAAATTCAGGAAAGTACAAGATTTAACCCTTTCTTTAAGGTATGGATCCCTTATTATGTAACGTATTTGAGAAAATTGCATTTTTAGTCCCGCAGGACATGGTCTCAGTGGGAAATAGTCCTAATGCTTTCACTTTTGGTCCCAAAAGAAAAAAATCAAGCACAAATGGTCCTCCTGTAACTTTTTCCGTTAAAATGATATTCACTTCTAGTCCCATAAAAAATGCATTTTTGACCCCAAACAAATATTTACTTCCAATCCCATAAATATGCACCGTTAACATAAAACCTCCAATCAAAGCAGTCCAAGCTGCATATTCGACTTTTCTACCTCTCTCAGCGCCCTACTTGCCAAGTGCAATTCACCACATTTTGCATAGAAATTAACTAAGCACATCACGACAAACTGATCATTCCTAACACCAGACTTGAAAGCCAGAGCTTGGACTTGCCTTCCAACATCCAAAGTCTGCAGTGCAGCACTAGCATGCAATATGCTCCCGTACGTAAACTCATTAATCTTCACTCCCATCCTCAATGACCTCAAGAAAATTCTCAATCCCTCCCCATTCTCCCCACTCTGCGTGTAACTAGTAATTAGATACACACAACTAACATTATTGGGCTCAGAGGTCTCAAACACTAACCTGGCCAACTTCAATGACCAGCATTTCCTATAAAAGTTAACCAAACTAAATATGCACTGTTAACATAAAAAAATATGATTACATATTTTCAAAAACATAAAAAATAAAATATGGATGCATTCTCTTCAAAGTTCAAGCTCAGAAAACATAAAAAAAAATTACATGCTTCATCTGCAAAAAATATGCTTGCTTCATCGTCAAAGTTCAAACAGACAAAACATCAAAAAAAAATATGTTTCTAATGAGTGACAAATCACAGTTTAATCGTCCAAAATAAGCAAAAAAAAAGCCCCAAGCTAGACAAATAAATTCCTAATCATAACAATTATATATTTCCAGGACCTTCATTTGCACCTCTTCCCTTATGTGAAGTAGCTCTCAAGCTAGATAAGGTCACAAATTTTTTTCCTCCTTGTGTAAACACTTTCATAGATTCTTATTCTTTACCCTTGCTTGCACCAACAATAGATGAAGGTCCCCCAATAAAATGATGTGGATGGAAGCTCATAGAAGGAGGAGCCCTAATGTAAACACCTATCTGCCTTGATTGTGTAGCATTGATTGAGTTGGAAATAGAAGATGGTGTCGACATCTCTTGACTCACATCATCTCTTGAATCTTTGGTAGCAAACGTAGTAGCCTTAACTCTTTTCCTAGCCTAAAGAGTAAAAAGTTAATCATAATTAATTCAACATAAAAAATATTTGTCTAAAAATTACTTACAAGCATTTGTCTTCCTTGTATAGTTGTTGGTCTTTTTGTCGTACATGAATATTCAGTCTTCTCACTCTCCTATAAAATGAATCAATCACACATGAATAAATAATAAGATATATATATATATATATATAATGTCATGGTGTAAAATATAGGATATAATTTGGATCAAAATAACCTACTCTGTCATATGTAAACTCATTGATATATTCTATGCTCTCATTTTCTTGGGTCAAATTAGGATAGTCGGGTTGGGTTATTTTTTCAAGTTCAGAAACATCACTTCCCTGATGAACATATCAAAACAGGATAAAATGAAATAAATATATTGTTTAAATTAATATATTGCTAAGTTAAGGTAAGTACTCACTTTTCTCCTTTGACATCCAGCCCGATTATGACCCTCTTCTCCACAAAGCTGGCAAGTGACTTTGAATTTTTGTTTGGTCATTTTCTGAAGATTACCATTTTTCTTTTTTTTCTTTGGATCTTCATTAGCATCAAATCTTCTCTCATTTTGAGGCCTACCCTTTTTCTTTTAGCCGAATGCAGGTGGAAGTGGTGGAATATAGCCCTTTTTTGCCATAATTCATCTCCATTCATTGGACTAACAACATGGGCATAAACTGCAGCATATGTTTCCACCGAATAACATTTATACACGTAGTCTTCATGATCATATCCTTGGGCACAAATTGCACTAATGGCATGTTTACATGGGATTCCAGATAATTCCCACCTTCTACAATCACAAGTGTGGGCCTCCAAGTTAACTGCATATCTTGTTCCATCAAAGCTTGATATCTCATAGTTGTATTCATTAGACTTTATGAGAACACAATCTGAGGATGATTCCATATTCTTCCCAACTATCATTCTTATCCCTCCACAAATTTTTCTCCCTTCCCACTTTCTTTCTACCTTATCTCTATTTTTTTGGAGTCTTGACATCATATACTCCCTTATCCACTTTAACATAGTCAGCACAGGTTTCTCCCTAGCATCCAATAAGCATACATTGAACTGTTCGCACACATTATTCACCAATGTATCACACTTTCGAAAAGTGGAGAAGTGTGATTTTGACCATTATGTGGCTGATTTACCCGTTTATAGCCACTCCAAACATTTTTTATCAATCTTTTCAATTTCAACCATGTTTCTATTAAAAGCAACAACAGTAGTGGTATTTGCAGCTTTCCACAATAATTTCTTGAACGCATCACCTCTGAATCCAGCCCTCTTCATATTTCCATGTAAGTGTTTGACACAAAATCTATTTTCCACCCAGACAATACCTTTTCAAATGCCCCAATCAACCCCTTTTGCTTGTCTGACATAAAATTGCATACATCTTCTCTTTCCTGCAACAAATCTTCCTTCAATAGTTGTAAAAACCACTCCCAAGATTTTTTGTTTTCAACACCAACTACTGCATAGGCCAAAGGATATGGATCATTTTTAGGATCCTGATCGGACCAATTCTACTTAATATTTTGGGCCATTTTGGTATGATTTAATTGTGTTGATTGTCGTATAATGATGTCATTTTGGAAGAATGTTGTGCCTTGAGAGTTTTGCAGGTAATTAACACAAAGTTAGAGAAAGTGGCATGCTTTTGGTGAGAGAACAGGCTGTGCAAGGAAAGCTGAAACTGGAAGTTCAGAAAGCCATGCCGTATGGGCATACGGCAGGATAACATGAGTGAATAATTCAGAAATTGGGCCTGAGCATGCGTTTTTGGGCTTATATGCGGAATTTACTAAAGCCCATGGCCTGGACGCGAATTGGATGCTATTTTACAGCTTTTAGACTCTATATTTATCTCTTTCCTTATTAGATTAGGTTTAGGATTCTATTTCCATGATTAAATAATTGTATTTAAGGATATTAACATAGATTAGGATTTATCCAATTCTATATAGACGTGAACAGTAGCAGAGAGACGCATTCCAGCGACATTTATTTCTTTTTCTTCATTATTTCATGGTGTTCTGCTCCGTTAATTATCGGCGTGATTTTATGATTATGCAATCAAGCTAAGTTCTTCTTATTCCGGAAACCACTAACGAAGCCCTGGCCTAGCTAAATTGTGAGATCTAATTGTTCGTTTATCATTCAATTTAATCGCATGCATTTGTTATTCCTTGTATTTCGAGTCGTTAATTGTTTCGATATTGCTAGATAGGTGCACATATTTAGTAGATCGGAATTAATTAGTAGCCAATTAAACCGGCCATCCGTAATTGTGGTTTAAGTTTAATTAGTGGCGAAACGGTTCTTCAGAACCAGGGGGAAATTTATTTTTGGTGTAAAACGACGCACCAAATTTTGGCGCTGTTGCCGGGGATCGGTTCTAAAGTAGTAATTACTCTCGTATTTTCAGTTTGTTATTTTTCTTATTTTTGGTTTTATTTTTTCAGTGGATAACTCGGTCCTCACACGAAGAAAAGCTAGAGTTCGATCCAGAGCTAGAAAGAACTTTGCATAAGCTGAGGAGAGCTGCCAGGAAGTCAAAGGAGGCTTCCGTATCTGATCCAGGAACACTTGATAGTGATCAGATTTTTGAAAAAGACATGGCCAACGCGGGGGAGTTAGTTCTTAACCGCAAACCTGAACGTGAGCCTCTTATCAGGGAGCTCAGCCGCCATAGAAGTAACAGGCCCATCTGCATCGTGTTGCCTACCATTGCAAACAATTCAGAGATACGACCTAGTTTCATACAGGTTCTGCCCAAGTTCAGTGACTTGCCTGGCGAAAGTGCATACAAACACTTATCTGAGTTCGACCTAGTCTGCTCCACCTTGCGGCCTCAAGGATTTTCTGCTAATAATCTAAGGCTACTGACTTTTTCGCACACTCTGCAAGGCAAGGCTAGGGATTGGTTATTCAATCTTCCACCTGGCTCAATCACTACTTGGGATGAATTGGAGGAACAATTCCTACGCAAATTCTTCCCGGAGTCCCGAGCTGCAAACCTGAGGATGGCGATTAGTAGCATCAAATAGAAGCAGAATGAGAGCTTAGCCGAGTACTGGGTACGGTTCCAGCAGCTGTGTCGCAAGTGCCCAGACCACGGGTTCACGGATTACCAACTACTAACAAATTACTTTTACCGTGGTATGTATTCTTTTGACAGAAAAATTGTTGATGTTGCGAGTGGAGGATCTCTTACAAACAAGACCCTGGTCGAGGCTAAACAACTCATCATTGACATGGTTTCTGGAGGTCAACAGTATGAGGATGAGGACGATGACCGATATCAACCTGTTGAGCGAGCAGACAGCTCCAGTGTCAATGAGAAGATTGATGCTCTGACTTCTCTGGTTCGAGGTTTAGCTGTGGCACAAACACAAAATGTCCGCTGTGGAGTTCGCTCAGAAAATGGCCACTTTACTGATGCTCACCCAACTTTACAAGATCTGTTAACCGAGCAAACCTACTATGGGTATGGTGATGCACAATTTGATGCCCAAAGACAGAGGGATTCTGATCCGTACTCATACACATATAACCCTGGTGGGAGGGATCATCCTAATTCCAGTTGGATGCAGCCGCATGGTGGTTCGTATGGGCATACTGACAAGTCTGCGCCCAGTATGAGTGAAATTATGAAGTGTCTGGAGCAGAGCAGTGCCCTTGTCAACAGCTTGACGCAGAGTCAGAAGGCTTTCCAGCAGGAGACGCAAGCCACCCTAGGCAGTATGGGCACACAGATCACTCAGCTTGCCACTCAAATGAACAAGATGCAGGCGAATCAAGGCAAACTCCCCTCCCAAACTGAAATGAATCCAAGAGCGCATATTTGCGCTATCACTTTGAGAAGTGCGGAGGAGTTGGATGACGTGGAGGCTAAGAAGGAAAAAAACCCGTAGTATGGGCATACTGCAGAGCCAGAAAACCCTCCCAGAGCAGAGGACGAACCAACTGCTGAACTCACTCCACCTAAGGTCAGTGTTGAATCTAAAATTTTTAACCCTCTGATTGCAGCTCCTTTTCCTTCCAGATTAGTTCAAAATAAGAAGGAGGATGATGAAAAGGAGATCCTCGAGCTATTCAAGAAGGTACCTTTTGGTGGGCTGACTGAAACCGATACAATAACAGAAGAAGATGAGGAGATTCGAGATATCATAACGCAGTTGTATGTCACCAATGAATTTACAACTCGGAATCTGACGGTGTGGTGCACCTCAAACACGCCTTCAGAGCCGCCCCTGGACAAAGGCATGAGCTATTTATAGGGTTGTAAATGAGCCAAACTACTCGTGAGATACTCGGGTATCGGCTCGAAAAAAACTCGCTCGAGACTGGCTCATTTCTTAAACGAGCCGAGCTCGAGCCTGCTAAACGAGCTCGCCATTTTCGAGCTTGGCTCGTCGAGCTCGCGAGCTAACTCAGCTCGTGAGGTTCTCGAGCTTTTTAACGAGCTATCTCACGAGCCGGCTCGCGATTAGTTAAACGAGCCGAACTCGAGCCTGGCTCGCGAGCTGTCTCACGAGCTTGGCTCACGAGTACTTAAACGAGCCGAGCTCGAGCCAGGCTAGCGAGCTGTCTCACGAGCCTGACTCACGAGTACTTAAACGAGCCGAGCTCGAGTCGGGCTCGCGAGCTATCCGATTTAGAACTCGAGACATATACTATTTTTGTAATTATTAAAATATTATTTATTTATATTGTAATTTTTGTCAAATTAATACTTCTCATTAAAAATTAAATAAAATTAATGGTATTAACTATTGAACTAATATTATTAAAGTTAAGAAATCAATGATCAAGAGTAACGATTATATACATAAACATACAAACTAATGAACTATATATATATATATATAATATAGTTATCTTATTTACAATTCTACATAATATATTTAAATAATAATATGAAATCTGAAATGATATTATATTAATATTGTCGAACTTAAGAAATTGAACGCTCAGTATATTACTGAGTAATAAGAGAAATTAAGATTGATATTTATAAAATAATATTTCTCAATTCATTAATTAATAAATATGAAATGAAATCAATAATATTAATTTAATATTATCAAAATTAAGAAATATGGTGTTTAACACAAGAGTAGATGAGTAATAAAAGAAAATAAAGAAAAAGGAAAATCAACAGTATATAGTACATAATATATAGATTATAGTCCATCTTAGATTATTAGTTATAACTTACAAAAATATAAGTTATAAATTATAAATTTATAATGCATGTAAAGTAATAAAGGAACAAAAAAAAATGATTAATATTAACAATTTGACAAAATAATACTCATCATTAAATATTTAAACATGAAATGTAATCAATGATATTAAACTAATATTAAAGAAAGTAACAAAATAATAATGGAAAAGGAAAATTAACAAAAATTAAAATTAATTAAATGTTCAAGAGTAACAATATTCTTAGCACCAATGTTATATAGTTAATCTTAAACTATGAGTCATATATACTGCCGTCCATCAATTAGTATTCTAGCATATAATCAATATTAGTTAAACTATATATAATAATTAAAGGAAAAAAAGAAAATTCACAAAAATTAATACTAACATTGACAAAATAATCAATATCAATTCATTAAATAAGAATGAAATGAAATAAATGATATTGGGAACATAATAATTTCTCAAATTTTTTTTATCAAAATTAAGAAATCAAGTTCAAGAGTAACAGTATTCTTATTTTTTATCAGTTAATTAGCACCGTTGTAGAATTAATCTTAAATTCTTAGTTATATATACTATTTACATTATAGTACATAGTTTATATAACTATAGTTTATATTAGTTAATATGCACATAATAATAAAAAAATTAACAAAAATTAAGACTAACATTAAATAAGCTAAACTAAGAATAATAATAATTAAAAAAGTTAATATTAATAGTCTCTTAAATAATATAGAATTATTAATTTATAAATTATCTTAATTTGTAATAGGAATAACTTATGAGTTGTGATTCATGATTTGTGAATCTTACGACACACACTCGATAACTAATACATACACATAATATATATATATATATATATAATATTATATAACTAATAAACATATAGTATAAATTTAAAAATATATAAAAAATTAGAGAAATGAAAAAAATATCAATATTAACAAATAAATAAACGAGCCGAGCTCGAGCTCGAGTTCGGGCTCGAATTTTAAACAATCGAGCCGAACCCGAGTCGAGTTCGGATTTGAGCTCGAATTTTAAATAAACGAGCCGAACCCGAGTCGAGCTCGAGCCGAGCTCGAGCTTGAGTTTTTCCTGTCCAGCCGAGCTCGAGCCCGAGTTCCGAGCTCGAGTCGAACTCGAGCTCACGGATACTTAAACGAGCCGAGCTCGAGCTCGGCAGTACTCAGCTCGTTTATACCCCTAGCTATTTATATTAGCTCACAAAATTAAAACCTGTTTTACAATTCAAGTAAAGTGACACTCTAAAAATATATCCTAACATCTCATAAAGAAATATAGAAAATAAATAATAAGTAAAGTGACTCCCTAAAAATATATCCTAACATCTCATAAAGAAATATAGAAAATAAATAATAGACTAACATCGTCATGTAAGCCTCTCTATTCTTTTTTTTTCTTGATTTTTTTTAATTTTTATTGAATCATTAATGGTATGTTTATAAATTCATCAAAAATGGCTAAAATAAGATTTTATTAAATTTGTGGTCAAAAGAAAGTTTTCGCAATGTCAAATGGCTACTTCGAGTTGTAGTCTTCCACATATATAGCTTTGTGTGTTTAAAATTGTGGAACACAAAATATAATAAATGGTTAATTGTTAAATAAATCACCAAGTTTACACCTTTTTGTAAATTAGACATCATGTTTAAATCTAATCAATTATAACACCACATTTTAATTTGTATGTGATTAAACATCCCTAATTTTTCCGATAAGTTAAATATAACGTATTTGGTCTAAAAATCACGTTGGCAGCCACGTCAACACACACGCGTAACAAACGACGTCGATTTCATTAGTTTTCTCAATCTATTTTCTATTTTAGAAATAAATAATTATATAAAAATAATTTTTTTCAATTAAAAAAAGAAGAGAAAGTAACAAAAACAACGTCGTTTGTTACACGTGTGTGTTGACATGGGTACCAACTTGATTTTAAGACCAAATACGTCATATTTAATTCATCGGAAAAAATTAGGAATATATTATTCCCATACAAATAAAAATATGATATTATAATTGACTAGATTTAAACTTGGTCTCTAATTTACACAATTCATGATATTTTTGTTATAATTTGAGATATAAAGTATAATTTTTTCATAAAATATTTTGATTGAAATCAGAAAGATAAGGAGAGGGCAAAAAACAGTACCAGCAAGTTCCATTTTTCTCTCTCCAAAAATGAAAAATAATAAATAAAATAATACAAGCAAGTGAATCTCAAAAGTTTCTCCAAAAAAAAAAAAAAAATTCAAAATGTGCAGGGCTGGGCAGTGAAGAGCCATGGCGCCCACCACTTCAAAATGAAATTCTCAATTCCCCGAGTTTCCACCCTTCCAAATTCCCCCAAGCGCATGTAAATTTCCGATGCTCAAACAAAAAATATTTTTGTTGAAAAAAAAAAGATGAATCTTTTCCACCTGTAAACATATTGACAGAGGAGCTGATGAATCCGCCATCTAATGAGAGATGGATAAAGCATTACTCATCATCCCACAATATACTGTTAGTCGGCGAAGGCGACTTCTCGTTTTCGCTTTGTTTGGGATTGAGTTTTGGCTGTGCTACTAACATAGTCGCCACTACCCTCGATTCTTATGGTATTTCCCTCATGATTTCTTCAAAATATTTCTATTTTTTTTTTCTACGTATCTTGCTTGAGTATTTCACTGCTATGCTATGCTAGGTTTTTTTTTTTTTGGATCGAACAATGAGTTCTCGACTCAAGTTGAAGTTGGGGCGATTGCACGACTGCTGTTTTTCATCTCTTTCATTATTTATTGAAGCTTGATTCTTGAGCCCATTTTAAAATTTGGTCGTTTGTTATGATTTGGTGTTGTTTTCGATTGTGCTGGGATAATGTTCGGAGGGAAATGAATCAACTCTTTGTGAGATTTTTTTGCTTTTGATTTTCACAGTGAAACCCTCAAAAACAGGGCTTTGGTTAAAATTTAAGTGTATGGTTTTCATGTTCATGTATAATTTGAGGTTGGATATTATAAAAATTCTGGCTGATTTTTCTCGAGTTTAATTACAACATGGTTTTTACATATTAAGCTTAGCTGCATTTGGTTGTTAGATTTTCATTTTCAGCTATGTGGATATGCAATGGATTGTCCTTTGTTAACGATCATTCCTTTGCCTAAAACCAGATGAATTGATCAAAAAATACAAGCACGCAAAAGCAAATTTGGTGGTTTTGAGAATCCTAGGGGCTTCTGTGTTGCATGGAGTGGATGCAACCAACATGTGGAGTGTTCCCGATCTCCGTTGCAGGAAATTTCACCGGATTGTTTATAACTTTCCTCATGCTGGTTTTTACGGGAAGGAATCTGATCCATCCATCGTCATGTAAGCCTCTATTCTTGCATAAACAGATGAATATGATGACATTAATTGTGCTTAGTCTATGAATTATGAAATCTTCTTTAATTAGGTTGGTTGAGTATAGAATGCATGGAATTTTCTTTTGGTTTCTTCCTTTCCCTTTCTCATATACTAATAATCAAGAGTTTTTCCATTGTAAGTTTTGGTAGAAACTGAGATTCATTCGAAGAAATGGTTACATTATCTATATATATCTAGGATGCTGGTTTGTTACATTCGAAGAAGCCTCTATCCGGCCTTGTTAGTTGTTACTGCTATTTGCTATTTGGGATTCCGACAATGCTTGAAACTATGTGTGAATGTGTAGGATGCATAGGGATCTAGTCCGCAGATTCTTGCAGAACGCGAGTGCTATGCTGAATGTTGTTGGTGAGATTCATGTTAATCACAAAGTGACAGCACCTTTCAACAGGTGGAGAGTCGAGGATCTGGGATACGAGTGTTCATTGGTTTGCATCGCCCAAGATGAGTTCAGCATAGGAGACTACCCCGGGTATCACAACAAACGAGGATCCGGTTCAAGGGCTGACGAGCCATTCCCACTTGGCTCTTGCAAGACCTTTAGATTCAGACTGCACCCTGTTGCTGTGCATAATCTGATAATGAGGAAGCTGGATTTGATACAAACAGCAGCACCTCAGATGCTCAGCACACGTGGTGTTGTCGTGCAACAGCAGCCTCCAACGACTCCTGGGGTGCCATACCGGCCTTTGACAAGTTATGATGATGGAGTGGCATTGCAGAGCTATGCAAGTGATGAGTGTCAGAGGATATTCGGGAGATATCTGAACCACGTCGAGGAAACATTCGGAGACACTAGTTATGATGTTGGGGCTTCGGTTAAGGAAGCCTTGCGCCTTGGTTTTGAAATGTACATGAGGAATGCAGCACCGGGGAGACCGTTGAGTGATTTTATTAGCATCTTGGAAGAGCTTCGTCGTTTGAACATTTTGAGATCGGAACGATTGAGGCAGATGCTGTTTTGCCATGATTTGAGGTAGATTGTAGCTGGGAATTTAACTTCATCTCTCAACTGTAAATTCATGTTTTTTCACTGAGTTTGGGTGGGAATCTCTCAAGAAACTAACTTGTTAGTATCTATCTGGAATCACTAATGTTTTTGACAGTAACAGTAAATGACTGCTTTAGTGATCTCAGTTGAAAAGTTTCAACTTTTCTATAAATTTTGATGGCCTAAAACTCCAAGATTTTCCCTTTAAGTTGAATACAGTTGAAAAGTTTCTTCTTCTTTAAAAATAGTAGATTCTAAAAATTAAGTTACTCAAATCATAGACTTTGTTAACTTTTTTAAAAATTGATTTTACTCAATCGATTATATCAAGTCTCCGACACTTAACCTCTTCTTCTTCTTCTTCTTCTTCTTCTTCTTCTTCTTTAAAAATAGTAGATTCTAAAAATTAAGTTACTCAAATCATAGACTTTGTTAACTTTTTTAAAAATTGATTTTACTCAATCGATTATATCAAGTCTCCGACACTTAACCTCTCATAGGATGACAAATTAATTTTCAATATATTATGCAAATTATCTCATTTGGATGTCCTAATTGGGAAGTAGTTGCTACAAATTCAAATCTAACCAATAATTTTAAATTAAATTCATGACACAAAATATTTCTAATGTGATAACGTTGTGAATTACAAATTCAATCTAACTAGCAAGTAAATGGCGGGAAGGAATGATTTAAGAGTGTGAAAATCACTTATATGGCCATAGTTCAGAATGCACATAATTACGTAGTTCACTAATGATGTGTTAATTATGTCCACGAAAATGATATACTATATGTTCAGATTACGGGATTACATAATATATACTAAATTTATATATAAAATCCGAAAATTTTGACGAGATCTCCTCTGGTTAACGTCAGGATTCGCCAAGACATCCAACATATTAATATATTTATAAATTATAATGATTAAATGGTCGTACTTGAATGGACGCAATCCAAGTCAACTATATATGCATGCCAAGTCAAATTAATGTCGTCGATTTATTATAGTATGAAATGCAACTAGTTGTAGGAATATTCCTCTACGGCTAGTTGCTACTTTAGTTGTCGTTTTATATTATCAAATGCAATGAAACAAAATATTAAATATTTGCTCAAAAAAAATATATTAAATATGATTGCTAGAAAGTTGTGATTTGTCCATGGGGCACGAAGACGACAAGAGGGATCCAACAAACTTATTTAAACAATACCTAATCAAACAGTAGGTGGATTATTTAAAAAAAAAAAATAATGCATGAAAACGAACATGAAAATTATATTATCTCAAATTGAGTTGCATTAAGTATCTATGTGTGGAAATTGTATATATCCAATTATAATGAATAGCCAAGTATATATTTCTAAATACGGATATGTTATTGAATTTTGGGTTGGATCCTGATTTAATCTCATAATATTTTTGAAAAAAATCACATTATACAAATATTGAGATCGACATTTTTTAAAACTCACTTGAATATTAAGACATTACGTGACATTTATCCATATTTATTTCAAAATTTAGACCGAGTAAAACGTAGGACGTAGTTTGATGATTCGAGTGGCCCCGTTGCGATGGGTGGAAATTTTATGTTGCATTCTTTCGTATTTCAATGTTAAATTTATAATTTTAATAATATTTATTATAAAATAAAATTAATCATAATATAAATAGTCATAGCCAACATTTATCAACAAAAAAATAAATTAAAGAAATTATAAAATATAATTTTGGAAAAATCAACCATAATAATGAATTATTAATTGAAAATTAAATATTGAAAAATAATTATAAATTCTAATTGGGAGGGGTGAACCCTAAGAACCAATCATAAAAATTAAACTAAATTATAAATAAATAAAATTGAAAAAAATACAAGAAAAATTCATAATTTGAAAATGCAACACGGAGTGTAATATAAAATTTAACGTACGTTGCGAGAGCCTTTTTGGCTTTGGTACGGATCATTATACCTAAATTAGAATAAATATTTCACGTCACTGAAATAATCAATTTGATGGTAATACATAATGATTCGGAAGGAAAATTGCCAAAGTATTCCACCTAAGCATGAGATAATTTTTTGGCAAGAAAAAATTATTCAATGTTATATTTAGTTAATTTTTTGAAAAAAATAAAAATAATTTAAAAATCTATAAATGATAATTAATTCACCTTTCTAGATTACTCTCTTATTGTTTTTTTTTTTCCACACCCGATCTGTGGTATTGAGGAGATTCAAATTCATGATTTTTGATTTTTTTTATACATCCGATCTATTGTATTGAGGAGATTCAAATTTGTGATTTTTGATCTCCAATTCTCCCATTGTTTCGTTACGTAATTACTTTTTTCTAGATTTCACCACTTTCTTAAGAGAAATATTGGATTCGAAATGTTCTCAAATTTTAGACCAAAAATATTAAAGCATAATATTTAGAAGATTCAAGTGGGAACAAATTGGAGACTTTTACCCAGTAGTACAAATGCACAATAATATCATGTGCATTTCATGTAGCATCAAAATCATTTCCCCCTCTTTTTCTTTATATATCCTCGAAAACGCCTCCGAAGAAATTCTACAACGTGTGAGCACGCACTTTTAATTTACCGAAAGAGAGAAGAGTGAAATCAACAATGGCGGAAGTGGCCGTCGCGACGGCGTTGAGTTTGATCCAGATCATCACGCCTCTGTTGAGCACACTGAATCTCCAAACAGATCTGGACAAGAAAGACATCGAAAGCATGCGGAGCTGGCTCAGTTCAATGCTGGCTTTCATGGAAGACGCCGACATGAACCACCGCCGTCAACGGAGCAGGACGGCGACGCTCACAGATCTCATCGGAAAAGTCCGCACAACCGCCTACCAAATCGAAGACGTCGTCGACGACTTCCTCCTCCACTCTCCGCCGTACACCTTCCACCGTCACAGAGCCTCTCGCAAGCTTCACACCTTCGCCCACACTCTCCGCCACGGCTTGCCGCTGCGCGGAGTCGCCGAGAAAATAGCAAGCATCAGAAAAGATATAGAAGATATCACGTCACAGTCTTCAGCTTTCGGCGATAGATCGAATTCATACTCACATTCGAATTCAACGATATTAATTAGGCCAAATCCTCTTCTCCGCGACGATGAGATGGTTGGCTATGACAAATCCAAAGCGGAATTGATGCGGCGGTTGGTGGATGCTGCCGGAGAAAAGAGGCTAGTCACGGTGGCCGTCGACGGTCCCGGTGGCTCCGGGAAGACGACGTTGGTGAAGAATGTTTTCTGGAAACCACAAATTCAGTCACAATTTGACTGCCATGCCTGGGTTTGTGTCTCCGATCAGAACTCGGATATTGAGAAGATTGCTGAAAATCTGCTAAAACAGCTCTGCAGTTCGAGGAAGGAAGCTTATGTTCATGATGATGGCTCACCTGTGCTAGAAAGGCTGCAATCTTACCTTCGTCGAAAGAGGTACCTCGTTGTTCTTGACGATCTTCTGAAAGACGAGTATTGGAGCTGTTTTTTCAAACACGCGCTGCCCGATTCGAGAAACGGGAGCAGAGTAATTGTCACAACTATGTATTCAAATGTTTCTTCCAATTGTGCATCGTCGCAACAAGATCACAGATATAGTTTACCCGGTCTGGAATTCCCAGACCAGTGGAAACTGTTCTGCAGAAGGGCATTTCCCGATAACAGGGAATGCCCTTCTGAGTTGAAAGACACTTGCAGGAAAATTGTGGCGAGATGCGAAGGGCTGCCACTTGCAATCGTGACAGTAGCCGGTGCACTAGCAAGCAAACCACATATCCCGATTGAGTGGGAGAGGTTTCACGACAACCTCGGAAATGAAATTCGTCACTCTTCCAGTCTGTCTCCTATCAACAATGCCCTGCTTCGGAGCTACATGGATCTCTCCTGCAATCTCAAGTGTTGTTTCTTGTACTTTAGTATTTTCCCTGAGGATTACTCCATCGAGCGGGGTAGGCTAATACGTCTCTGGGTAGCCGAACGCTTTGCAGTGGAGACGGAGGACAACGCGGCAGAGGAGGTCGCCGAGAGTTATCTTAATGAACTCATTCAGAGGAACTTGGTTCATGTTTCCATCTTCGATTTCGACGGCCGCCCTAGAAATTGCCGAGTGCTTAACCTTGTGCTTAAGTTCATCATCCAAAAATGCAAGGATGAAAATTTTGCATCAATCTTTCCAAGAGAGAATGCAGGTTCGAGTTCAATCCAGAATCAAAGCCAGATGATGATTCGTCGTCTCTCAGTCCACGATCATTGCCAGCATTTGCCGGGAAATGCAGACTTGGCCACTGTTCGTTCCATGCTTTTGTTGAGGTTTAACTTGTCAATTACCACTTACCATCAATATATATATATGTTCATATCCTCTTTCTTTCTTTGATTTTATTTTGTTACATAATCTTTTTGTCCTGCAGATTGTCTGAAATATGTAGCTCGGATTTTGAGAGATGTTTAGGCAAGCTCAAGTTGATCAAGGTCATGGATGTGCAAGGTGCTCCTCTCACAAAATTTCCGAAGGAAATCACCCGTTTCACCCTTGTTAGGTATCTGAGTTTCAGAGAAACCAAAATACAGACTATTCCCAGTTCCATAGAAAAGCTCTCTTACCTCGAAACCTTGGACCTTAAACAAACTGAAGTCACAGAGCTTCCGAAAGAAATATCTCATCTCCACAACCTCTGTCACCTCCTCGTCTACAAATACAATGTGAGTAATTATGTAGACTTTGAATCCGTGGAAGGTGTTAAGTTGCACGAGGGAATTGACAAATTAACACTTCTTCAGAATTTATCCCTCGTGAAGGTGGATCGCAAGGGTAGAATCCTAAAAGATTTGAAAGGATTGATCCATCTAAGGAAGCTAGGGCTAATGGGGCTCAAACAAGAACACTGTAAATACTTATGCTCAGCTGTTCAAGAAATGAAGAGTTTGAAAACTCTTGATGTATGCTCAGCTACAAAGGAAGAGTTTCTTGAATTGACAGAGATGATCAGCCCTCCAAGCACTCTTCAACGTCTATATTTGAAAGGCCGTCTCCAAACACTTCCAAACTGGATTTCAAATCTTGATTATCTCGTGAGGATCGGTTTGAAGTGGTCCAAATTGAGAGACAGCCCATTGCAGATTCTCAAATGTCTCCGAAATCTAACTGAGCTTCAGCTGGTCGATTGCTTTGTTGGGGAAGAGCTCACATTTGAGGCTTCTGGTTTCAAGAAGATGAAGATTTTAACGATCGAGGACCTCACCAACCTCAAAATGATCGTGATAGAGAATGGAGCAATGCCTGAGCTTAAGCAGATATCGATTCGCAGATGTCGTGAAATGAAGATGTTGTTAGGGTTAGATAAACTCATCAAGGTTGAAGAGCTCACTCTATATGACATGGCTGATGAGTTCGTGGCTCGACTTCGAATCAATGGCGATGATCGCGACTGGGTTAAACATGTTCCTCTCATTCATTCTTTCACTCTCAGAGATCGGTGTTGGTCGCTCGAGAATCTTTCTGGTTCCGTTTCTTACTCACGTTGATTGTAAATTGATAATTTTCATTTTTTGAGTCATGAATTGACAATTATCCGAAAATTAAATAGAAAATCGGGATAAGTGTGCATGTTTTTCTTTTATTCATGTATGTCAAGAGAACATAGTTATAGATATTGAATCAATCGAATCATCGTATGCATGTCATGAACGAATACTAGTATTAGGCTTTTCATTAATTTTTTTTCTTTATTTTTTTTGGTCCAATAGTTATTAATGAATAATCCTTGAGTTCATTATTTTCTAATTAACATGCATTGGGATCATTATTAATTTACACAACACATGCCTTGCCATTTCATGTAAAACAGATAAATTAAACACGTAAAACAGACCCAAATTAAAACTCATCAAAATCAGGCCACAAATCTTGAATATTCAATTGATTCAATTGCTTTAATTTCCAAATTAAATGAACGTCCAATTGTCTTGGTCCACTCTCAGAATCATTATCTATATATATATATATATATATATATATATATATATATATATATTATAATACACTTTTGTTTTCCTTCTCATTTGTAAAAGGGCATTGTAGACATTTTATTTAATATTATATGGGCATTATAGTACTATATAAAATTATGCATCATCACATTTAATTTCATTTAATTTTGATACTTTCCATATACACATATAATGTATGTATATAAATAAATGATTGTACTAATCTACCTATTATCCCAATTTTTAACGGAACAAACATATTTTTTTGAAGCAACGTCTCATCTCTTAAATCATTTTTATTTGGTCTAATTACGCTTTCCTTTTTCTTTTTTATATTGTTTCTTGAATATTTATTTACTCCCATCACATTATTAGTTATTTTAGATTTCTTCAAAAAGTTTAAATTTATATTTTTTGGTCATATTTCTATATAATTTTGATGTGTGTATATTTTTTTATTTAATCAAACACGAATCATTTTTTCTTTTAATAAATAATAATGTCACAAATTGCAAATTAAACTATATATGTATCCATTCATTGCATTGAAGATATTTTCTTATTAATCTAAAAATAATTACAACAATGTACCCATTCATTGCGTTGAAGAAAAATATAAATTTAAGATATTTAAATCTACATAAAATTTAAAATCAACATGACAGAATATCTTATATTTTTTATAAAATTATAATGAAAAACTAAACATACAATAAAACCAATAATTTCCTTTTAATTTTCGAATTTGAGTAATGGGGAACCGGTAGATTTTGATTCGAGATGTCTCACTTTTACACATAATTTCTACTATTTGGGTCTTCGTGAAGAGTCGGGACGACCAAAGCTCGCTTATCTTTGAGATTTGCATAGATTAATTTCTACTATTTGGGTTCTTTGAAAGTTATTGTATAAATTTTAGTTTAATATATGTTGTATAATATTAATTTCATATTTACAATTTCTAATAAGATAATAATAACTGCAAATATATTATTTGTGCATCGCACGAAGGGTCATTCTAGTTACACATGAAAGACAACTTCCAGCCTACTTGGATTTTACTGGGCAATGAGACAAGAGAATATATATATATATATATATATATATACATACATGCAATTTTTTCCAATGCAAGAACGACTTGGAAACTACTACTATACGTATCTCAAAGTAAAAATAAACGCAGCTGCCGTTTTCTGCTGCGTCATTGCCTGCTAAGATCCATGAGAAATGATGGAAGCTACAAGATTCCCAAGCAAGTTGCCAGTAGACCAAGACATTTCTTCACGTGTTAGATCGATCATGACCACACTATTTTTCGATCGTAATAAGTATATATATGTACGCAGATGAATAAAAATATAAAATATTTTTCGAATATGCAGCATTTGTCGGCAGGTTTCAATTTCGTTTAACACTGGGTTCAGTTAGCTAGGAGAGAGAGAGAGAGAGAGAGAGAGAGAGCACGTACGAATTTACCGTTAATTTTTTACAGTATATCCTTTTCTATCCTTTGTTGTATGCATGTATTATATAAATACTTCACTATTACAAATTAATGGACAGAAAACAAGTTTACAAGTAAAACAACAAAAAAGAAGAAGAAGAAGAAGATACATTACCAAATACACAAACATAAATAAATATAATACATCCTAAATTGCAAGGAAATGTAAATAGATGCAGGCATTTACCATTTGCCATTTAGAAATGAAGCATGCGTGCATATATGAATTCTTCCTCTAATTAATTCCAACTCATAATCTTTGAATCACGAGCTAGAAGGAAACAAAGTCAGAAAGATTCTCCCGTTCATCGCGGATGAAAGAATGAACAAGAGGAATCTTTCTAACCCAGTCTCCATATTCACCGCCATTGTTTCTAAAACAAGCTATGAACTCCTCATCCATGTCATGCAGAGTGAGTTCTTCAACCCCCACCAGATTCTCTCCTCCCAATAACATCCTCATTTGCCGGCAGCCACGCAGTGACATCTGCTTCAACTCAGCCATTGCTCCATTCTGAATCACAATGGTGCAGACGTTTTTTAACTTCTCCACCACTAGAATCTTGAGCTTTTTGAAACCAGAAACCCCGAATACCAACTCTAGCCCGGTATAGCAATCAACCATATGCAGCTCCGTTAGTTTTGGGAGCTTTTCAAGATCCTCCAGCGGGAAATTCTCCAATCCAGACCACTTCAAATGAATCCTGATCAGATTATCTATCTTTGAGATCCAACTCGGAAATGCTTTGAGGAGGCCGTTCAAGTAGAGGCGCTCGAGAGTCTTGGGAGGCCGGTTTGTCAACCATTCCAGTTCCATAAACTCTTGCATTGTAGCTGAGCTTAAATTCAGAGTAGTCAGCTTCTCCATCAACTCAACAGCTGCGCACAAATCTTTACTGTGTTCCCATCTGAGCCCCGTTATCCCTAGCTTTCTAAGTTGGATCATTTTTTTCAGATCTTTAAGGATATCACCCTTTGGATCCACTTTCACCAGGGACAAATTCTGAAGCTTTTCCAATTTTCGGATTCCGGCCTTATGAAGCTTTACACCTTGCACAGAGTCTAAAGCTACATGGTGATCATTTTTTTTGTAGACGAGGAGGTGACAGAGGTTGTGCAGATGTGATATTTCTTTGGGAAGCTGTGTTACAGCGGTTTGCTTTAGATCCAAGGTCTCGAGGTATGAAAGCTTTTCTATGGAACTGGGAATAGTCTGTATATTGGTGTCTCTAAAACTCAGATACCTCATCAGCGTGAAACGGGTGATTTCCTTGGGAAATTCCGTGAGAGGTGCACCTTGCACATCCATCACTTTGATCAGCTTGAGCTTGCCTAGATTTTTCTCAAAATCCGAGCTACGTATTTTAGGCAACCTACAGGAAAAACACATATACTATACGTGAGCGAAATTAAAGAGGATTTATAAAAGAAACTGCAACAAATTAATGGATAGAGCTAGACGATGACCTCAACAAAAACATGGAACGAACACCGGTAAAGTCACCATTTTCCTCCAAATGCTTGAATTGATTCTGGATGGAGAGGCGCCGAATCATCTGGCCTCCTTCAATATTCTTAATGATTTGGATTTGATCATGATCGAAAATTGATGCAAAATTATCATCGTTGCATTTTTGGATGATGAACTTGAGGACTAGGTTTTGCACCCGACAGTTTGTGGGCCGGCCATGAAAATCGGAGTTGGAAACTTGAATCAAGTTCCTGCGAATGAGTTCGGTGAGATAGCCCTCTGCAACCTCCTCCGCCGTCTTGTCTCTTGCTGCAGGTGCAGTGGCAAGGCCTTCAGCTACCCAGAGACGTATTAGCCTTCCGCGCTCCACTGTGTAATCCTCGGGGAAAATAGCCATGTACAAAAGGCAACACTTGAGGCTGCTGGAGAGATCTATGTAGCTGCGCTGCAGAGCATTGTATTGGAGAGAATCTCCTTGGAATATTTCATTCCCGAGGTTATCGTGAAATCTCTCCCACTCATTTGGAAGCTGTGGTTTCTTCTGCAGTTTATCCACCACTGCTAGGATTGCGAGGGGGAGACCTTCACACCTTTTCACAATCTTGATGGATGCGTCCTTCAGCTCTAAAGGGCATTCCCCGTTGATCCCGGGGAAGGCCTTACTGCAGAAGAGTTTCCAGGCGTCTGATGATTCTAGACCAAGTAAGCTGGTTTTGTGATCGCACATTGCTGATACGTTTGAACATGTAGTTGTGACAATTACTCTGCTGCGACAGAATGAGTCGGGTAGTGCATCTTTCAAGTACCTCCAATCTTGTTCTTTCCAAACATCATCTAGAACGACAAGGTACCTCTTCCCGACGAGGTAGTTCCGCAGCCTCGTGTGCAGAGGGAGTCCGTCATCAGGTGGATATGGCTCCCTCCTCGAACTGCACAACTGTTTGAGCAGATTTTGGCATATCTTCTCAACATCCAACCTCTTAGAGACAGAAATCCAAGCATGGCAATCGAATCTAGCCTGAATTTGTGGTTTCCAGAAGACGTTCTTCACCAACGTCGTCTTCCCGGAGCCACCTGGACCGTCGACGGCGAGTTTGACTAGCCTTTTTTCTTCTGCTTCCAATCTTCTGATGAATTCATTTCTGGCAATTTCATAGCCAACCATCTCATGGTCGAGGAGAAGAGGACTCACGCTCATGACTACTGATGATGATGATGAGGGTGATTCTGAAACTCTTAAATTCAAGAAAGGAATCTGGAATTTGATATCATCGATGGATTTTAAGATGCTTTTTACTTTCTTGGAGAGTCGAGGAAGCGGTCGACGATGACGGAGTTGGTGGGCTCGGCGGTGAACCTCGCGAGTGAAGCTGTAATGGTGGAAGGTATAGGGCGGCGCGTGGAGGAGGAACTCGTCGAGAACGTTTTCGATATCGAAAACGATTTTGGCGGCTTTGTTGATGAGATCTTGCTGCTGGTGCTGCTGCTGCCGATCGAGATCGCGTCTGTAGCTGGTGTCTTCGATGAAAGCCTTGAATGAGCTCAGCCAGCTTTCCATACGTTTGATGCCGTCCTCATCGTCTTTGTGGAGATACAGTTGGGTCAACAATGGTATGATGATCTGTAGCGACCCCAACGCTACGGCCACCGCCACTTCTACCATTGTCATTCAGTTAACAAATGAACGTCTCTCTCTCTGTATATATATATATATACATATATATATATATTGTGCTTGCATGGTAAAAGTCTCCGACGTGTTGAACTTTCAAAATGTAAAGTTTCATTAATTCAGAAATGCAGCTGAAATTCTTTAATGCATGTATGTTGGGTTTTCTATTGCATATTCGATTATTTTAATTTTTTTTCTTGAATTTTGATTTTTATGTTTTAGTTTCATTTTACACTTATTATTTAGAATTCATCATACCCAATTAGAATGCTAATGCATTAGAATTTTTTTGTATTTGATTTTTAATTTTTAGTTACTAATTAATTATTTGAAAAATTAAATGCTAAAAGATTATATTAAACCTATTTGGGTATGATGAACCTAAATAACAAGTGTACAATTAAATCAAAGCATTACAAATTGAAAAAAAAAAAAATCAAGTGTGTGTAATAGATGATTTCGTATGATAAGAATGTGGTGAAATTATTCTTGGAAATGGATTTAGAAATTAGAAATGGCTGTTTCCCAAAATTACTTACACACCACATTTTCTAATTATACTATAATTAAAAATAAAATAAAAATTCAGTGTTTAAACGTGTAAAATATGTAAATAATGATGTATTTGTCGCCCAATATTGGATCTGGAAACCATCACATCGAATTTAAATTTTCTAAGCTGGAACTTGGTTCGGGTAAATTTTTTCAAAGCACGTATAGTCTGGTTCAAAAATATAAATTCCGAACGGATTATGAGCGTTCAGAGAACTCTTTTTTTTATCAATATAGTGAATATAAAATTCTTGAAAGAGTGTTTAAATAATTTGCAATTACTTAGATTTAACTTAATTTTATTTGTGGTGTGTATAGTAATTTTTATAGGGCATTAGAAACACTTTCTAGAAATACCTCCATAACATTACGTAAATCTATTTTTCACACCAAAAATTAAAATTTTACTTGGGTTTTATTATTTAGGGAAGTTTGTCAGATCCTTCTTGTCATCTTCGTGCCCAAACAAATTCCAACTTTCGACAAATGATAAACATGACTCATTGTTTTGATTATTTTATTGAAAATCCCTGCAGCAAGTTGCTGATTTTTTAATTGATAAAATAAATTGTAGAGGGCCACCACCCCCACCACCCACCAGCTATAATTAGTGAATCAATCGAATCATCGTATGCACGCATGTCATGAACGAATACTACTCCCTCCGTTTAGTTTTATTTGTTCTTTTAAATATTTTCTTTTGAGAAAATGATCATTTTAGTACTCTATATTTGACATATGATCACTTTTGGTATCTCATTTATTGTTTCAGTTAAAATAATACTCTAACAATACTTGTTTTATCCATTTTGATTCTAATTACATGTGATAGTAGATTTATAGGTCATTAGGGTCATTTTTATAACTTTTAAAGTTGAAAGACCAAAATTAAAATTAAAAATATTATATAACTTTAATTTTTTCAAAATATTATAAAATTTAATTTATTTTAAAAAGTATATATAATTTTATTTTTCAAAAAAAAAATATTTTAGTTTTTTTAATTATAATTTATTTTAAAAAAATCATAATTTTAAATTTTTAAATTTATAATTCTTTTTAAAATTATAATTTTTTATAAAGATTTATAATTTTAGATTTTCTAAAAATTATATAATTTTAATTTTTCTAAAAAATCATATAATTTTATTTTTAAATTAAAAAAATTAAAAATGAATTAATTTTTTAATAAAATATTTATTTTAATTTTTTAAAAACTTATATAATTTTTAAAAAAAATAAAAAACTTTTTTTTTTATTTTTTAAAAATAAAAAATAAATAAATTTTCTAAAATTTTAATTTTTATCCCTCCACTTTAAGGAATTATACAAATAACTCATATGACCTATAAACCCGCTATTCTAGGTAATTGAGACTAAAATGGCTAAAACATATAATGTTAGGATACCACTTTGGCCAAAACAATACATAAGGTACCAAAATGGATAAGAGGCTAAACATAGGACACCAAAATGGTTATTTTCTCTTTTCTTTTGTTTCAAAATGTTTGTTGTTTTATATATTTTGACATTCTCTATCTCAAATTTAACCTTACAAATATATAAAGAGAATTTTTTTTCCATTTTTTAGGAAAATATAAGTGAATATGATTTTATATAATATAAAAGGGAGAGATATATTAGTCCAAAAAAATAATTGTTAATTCTAGATTAAAATTTTAAAACAGCAAACAAAACGAAACGGAGGGAGTAGTATTACAGTCTTTTCATTAATATTTTTCTTAATTAATTTTTTTAAGTCCTATAGTTATTAATGAATAATCCTTATGTACATTATTTTCTAATTAGCATGCATTGGGATCATTATCAATTTACACAGCACATGCATTTCCATTTCATTGAGGTGCACATTCTATTTACAGATCAATTAAACACGTAAAGACCCATATTAAAACTCATCAAAATCAGCCCACAGATCTTGAATCTTCAATTGCTTTAATTTCCAAATGAACATACCTACAATTAATTGTCTTGGTCCACTTTCACAATCATTATCACTTCTTAGAGACAACTTGTTTGAGGAATCTTGTATGTAACTTCCAGCCTAGCTACTTGGATTTTACTGGGCAATGAGGCCAGAAAATATCGCCGGAGAATTGCTAGTGATGGTGGTTGATATTTTTGCTTAGGCCCCGCAGCCTTTCAGTATTCGGGACATCTATGGAAGACGTCGGAGATCTATGGTGGTTAGAGTCAGATGGAAGGAGGGAAAAATTATCAATGATCCGAGAAGTTTGATGTCACTCCATTTGCAGAGGTGAGCCGGGGTGATGGAGAAGAAAGATGAGTGAGAGGAGAGGGAGGGTGGAGAAGAAAGAGAAAATAGTTGAAGTGGTGGGCCACATCACATCTTTAAAATAATGGATTTTATATTTATTTAGTAGATATTATAAGTATATGATAATGGTGATTAAATGTAATTATTTATATTATTTTTTAAAATTCATATTTATGAATAATATAGAGATTTTTTAATTGTAAAAATGATATAAAAAAGGGAAATTTAATACAAAAAGGGCAGCAAACATCCATTTTTTTTGTGTTTTACAAACAAATATAACATGGAGTCATCGCCCAATCACAATTCACAAAGAAAAAAAAAAAGAAAAAAGGATACAGCAACAAGTACACAAACATAAATTAACATAATACATCTTAATTTGCAAGGAAATGTAAATAGATGCATCCATAATCTTTGAATCACGAGCTAGAAGGAAACAAAGTCAGAAAGATTCTCCCGTTTATCGCGGATGAAAGAATGAACAAGAGGAATCTTTCTAACCCAGTCTCCATATTCACCATTGTTTCTAAAACGAGCTATGAACTCCTCATCCATGTCATGTAGAGTGAGTTCTTCAACCCCCACCAGATTCTCTCCTCCCAATAGCATCCTCATTTGCCGGCAACCGCGCAGTGACATCTGCTTCAGCTCAGCCATGGCTCCATCATGAATTGCAATGGTGTGGACGTTGTTCAAGTCCTCCACCACTAGAATCTTCAGCTTCTTGAAACCCGAAACCCCGAATACCAACTCTTCCCCAGTATAGCAATCAACTAGATGCAGCTCCGTTAGCTTTGGGAGGCTTTTAAGATCCTCCAGCGGGAAATTCTCCAGTTTAGACTACTTCAAATGAATCCTGATCAGATTATCCATCTTTGAGATCCAACTCGGAAATGTTTTGAGGAGGCCGTTCAAGTAGAGGCGCTCGAGAGTCTTGGGAGGCCGGTTTGTCAACCCTTCCAGTTCCATAAACTCTTGCATTGTAGCTGAGCTTGAGCTTAAATTCAGAGTAGTCAGCTTCTCCATCAACTCAACAGTTGCGCACAAATCTTTACTGTGTTCCTGTGTGAGCCCCGTTAGCCCTAGCTTTCTAAGTTGGATCAATTTTTTCAGATCTTTAAGGATTTCACCCTTTGGATCCACCTTCACCAGGGACAAAGTCTGAAGCTTTTTCAATTTTCCGATTCCGGCCTTATGCAGCTTAACACCTTGCGCAGAGTTCAAATTAGCTACACGGTGATCATTTTTTTTGTAGACGAGGAGGTGACAGAGGTTGTGCAGATGTGATATTTCTTTGGGAAGCTCTGTGACATTGGTTCGTTTTAGGTCTAGGGTTTCTAGGTAAGAAAGCTTTTCTATGGAACTGGGAATAGTCTGTACATTGGTGTCTCTAAAACTCAGATACCTCATCAGCGTGAAACGGGTGATTTCCTTGGGAAATTCCATGAGAGGTGCACCTTGCACATCCACCACTTTCACCAACTTGAGCTTGCCTAGATTTTTCTCAAAATCCGAGCTACATATTTCAGGCAACCTACAGGAAAAACATACAATACGTGAGCGAAATTAAAGAGGATTTATAAAAGAGTCTCCAACAAATTAAAGGAAAGAGCTAGACTATGACCTCAACAAAAACATGGAACGAACATTCGCAAAGTCACCATTTTCCTCCAAATGCTTGAATTGATTCTGGATGGACAGACGTCGAATATTCCCGCCTTGAATGGTTTGGAATATTTGAACACGATCATGATCTTGATCCTGATCCTGAGCATGATCTTGTCTAGTAATCTCTTGTGGAAAAATTGATGCAAAATTATATTTCTCACATTTTTGGATGATGAACCTGAGGACCATGTTTTGGAGGCGACATTTTGTAGGCCGTCCGTGAAAATCGGATTTGGAAACATGAATCAATTTCCTTTGAATGAGTTGGGTGAGATAGCCCTCTGCCACCTCCTCCGCCGTCTTGTCCCTTGCTGCGGATGCCGTGGCAAGGCCTTCGGCTACCCAGAGACGTATTAGCCTCCTGCGCTCCACTGTGTAACTGTAATCCTCAGGGAAAATGGCCATGTATAAAAGGCAACACTTGAGGGTGCTGGAGAGATCCATGTAGCTTCGGTGCAGAGCATTCTCAATGGCAGACAGATGGGAATTTGACTCGAATATCTCACTTCCGAGGTTGTTGTGAAATGTTTCCCACTCATCCGGTGGTTTGTTCTGGAGTGCATCAGCCACTGCAACGATTGGAACTTCTCTAACTGAGAAATCATTCAGTGATTTGATACGATCTATCTCTTTTTCGAAGCTTTTTACTTTCTTCGCGGCTCCATGAAGCGGAAAACCATGGCGGAGTTGGTGGGCGTCGTGGTGAATCCCGCGACTGATTCTGGAACGGTGGAACGTGTACGGCGGGTTGTGGAGGAGGAACTCGTCCAGAACGTTTTCGATATCGAAAACGATTCCGGCGGCTTTGTCGAGCAGAACTCGGCGCGTGTTGTTCCCTTCACGATCACGATCACGATCACGGCCACAGTTGTCTTAGATGAAAGCTTTCAATAAAGTAAGCCAGCTTTCCATGTTTTTGATACCTTCCTCATCTTCTTTGGGGAGATACAGTTGGGTCAACAATGTTTAATTTACCAGAAAAACTATACATGTGGATTAAAAATCTGCCACATCTTGTCGTGAAAATATTCGGAATGTTAATTAAAATTGTTAAAATGTTACAGATTGTGTAGTTAATTGTAAACTTTTAAACATTGTGCGAAAGTTAAAAATAATGTAAATGGTGTGTTAAATACTATAATTATCCCTTTAGGTAAAGATAATCACAATTTATATGTAAGTGAAAATATGGGTAGGCCAATGATGAAAATATCGCTATCGCACCAGATATCATAATTTTAGTTTGATGGATATATTGCAGGATATATCGATATCGCAGAAAATTGAATAAAATAACGGAAACTATATTAAAATCTTGAAAATTTAACAAGAAATTTTAGGAATTATTACAACATGTTATTATACACATATTCTACTCAAAAGTTTGATAGAATTATATTTTCAAAGCAAATATATGAATAATAGATTATATAAATACTGTCCAAGACAATACATTTGACAAAATAATGCATAATACAATATAAAATAACTAAATAAATATTATAAAATACAATTAATATCAAAATGAGGATCTATCAGGTTCAAATTTAGTAGATAGAATATCATCTTGTTTCAAATAATATTAATACCAACTCATCACATTAGAGTAATTCTGAATATAATTACACACATGCGCTCTATATGTTTCTTGATTACTTCCAACTGCTTCACTATGGATTGCATAATGTCCACTGACCTACATATACATTTTGAGTAGTTCAATCAAATTGTGAACTCCCGTATGTGTAAGAAGCATATGAATCAAGGGACATATCACTATGATCAGTGTCACCCATATTCATAGAATCAAGACTGGCTGAAGGTGGTCCAATATCAGTATTTGAACTTTCTTCTTGAGTCCATGCACATCTTCTTTGGGGAGATACAGGTGAGTCCACCGCCACTTCTGCCATTATCAATCCTTCACTAGCTAGCTACCTTCTACTATTCTTTAACTAATAATTAATTGTATATATGTGAATGATATGATGATATACAGATTGATCCATATATATATATATGTGTGTGTGTGTGTGTGTGTGTGTTTTTGGAGTTAATTGTAAAAATGGTCCCAACTGTTTCTCAACATTTCTAAAACGAGCTGAAATCTATATGAGTTATAAACCATACAAGTATAAAATCAAATTAAAATAAAAAAAAATTGAAATTGAAATTGAAGAAAAAATCCAAATAGGTTTAATTAAGCATGCATACATACAAGATTCCTCTCTAACAAGAAATAATGATTTTGAGTGTGGACCAAGACACTTATACGTACCTTCACTTGGAAATTAAAGCGACTGAATATTCAAGATTTGTGGGATGAGTTTTGAGTCTATTTTTTACGCGTTTAATTGATATGTAAATAGTCGCGTGAAATCGTCTATTATTACATATTTGGTGTTGTATTTTTTATTGCACATTCAATTTTTTTTAATTTTTTTATTTCAATTTATTATGTTTTAGTTTAATTTTACGTACACTTGTTATTTAGGGTTTATCCTGTGCACAGTTATTTTACAATGGCGTGGACATTGTTTAAGTCCTCCACCACTAGAATCTTGAGCTTCTTGAGATCCGAAACCCGGAAAATCAACTCGAGCCCGGTGCAGCTATCAACCAGATGCGCGCAGCTCTGTTAGTTTTTGGGAGCTTTTCAAGATCCTCCAATGGGAAATTCTCTAGTTTAGACCACTTTAAATGAATCATATTTATGCGCATTTTATTTAATGAAAAAAACTATCGATGTTAAATTAAAAGTGTAAATTTGATATATTTTGAATAGTTAAAGAAACCGATTATACTTTTTAAATACTTTAGGTGTGTAATTGAGCCAAAAAATAATTTGTAAGGGCATATAGTTTGGGTGTTTTTTTTTTTTTTGCAATTTGCCCTAATATTTAGTGCTAACAATTAAAATTTTAAAAAAAATTATACATTAAGTTTGGAATAATATACCTCAAAAATCAATTATATTAATCAAAAAATAAAAATTAAATATTAAAAAATTTATAAACCATAATTGGGTGGAATAAACCCAAATTAAAATTATAAAATTATACTAAACCTAAAGAAGTTAAAATTGAAGAAAAAAATGAAAGAAAACGTAACAATTTTGAGAGTTGGTACACGGACACAAATTGGCACACACAAGTTGGGATTAGAGAATCTCAAGTGAATTCCAAGAATTACTCTAAATAATTTCACACATTCTTATGAATGCAAAGATTTGTAATGTTGAGAAACGGGTTTTAATTTGTACGAAGAGTAAATTACATTTTTGATCCCGTAAAAATATGGTCCGAACACTTTTAGTCCAAAAGGTGAACAATTTTGGTCCCCCAAATTTAATTTTTCGACACTTTTTTGGTCCCACGGTTTATACTTAACATTCTTAATAATGAATTATAAATTAAAAATTAAATACTAAAAAATAATTATAAATCATAATCTGTCGGGATGGACCTTAAAAAATTGTAATGCCCCAAAATCTGGAATTGGGCTTAAATAATTAATTAAGTCAATCAAGATATAGCCCAAACGAATGTGAGTGACAAAGGCCAAGTTAATGGGTTTTAAGGCTCAACAACATGTTTTTAAAATATCTTAATCTAGAAATGAGCATGAAATCAACACGTTGATCTCACTGATAAACCCATGATTTTCATGCTTTTTGAAGGTCATTTAGATGGTAGTTGATGAGCATTGTATGCATATATTGAGAAATTACGCACAGTTTTTCATATTTTGTGCAGTGTCACATGTTTGCTCATTTTGAAGAAATTTGATGCCAATTATTTTATGAGATGAAAATGAGCTTGAAAAGTACCTAAGAAGATAGAGGATCGAGTAAGGAGCGCGCTGCAACTTGAATCGGATCAATCGGATGAGAAACGAGCGAGAACGGAACAAAACGGTGAAGTGTGTCGGGTGGTGAAAAAGAGCACGGTCTGTGCTCCTCTCTCGGTGACACAACGTAATTTTTATGTAACTAAAAGCACGGACCGTGCTCCCCTGAGCACGGCCCGTGCTCATATCGGCGACTTGCGGCGGATTTCCTTTTGGACCGGGCTCTCCTTCATTCTGTGGGCTTCCATCTCTTCTACTATTAATTTAAAGGCTTCCCTTGGACGAAAATTGCATCAATTTTTACTCTATTGAAGAGCAAAGAACACCGTGGAGAAGACAGAGAAGAGACTACAGAGAGATTGAAGAAGCGCATCATAGACTAAGTTTATTTTATGCTTTATTCAACTAGAACTATCATTTTGGTTACTTTTGTGTATTTATTTACTTTGGATTTTGAATACAACATGAGTAGCTAAACTTTTAGAGATCCTAGGGTTGTTGATTGTTTTATGGATTTACACTTGTGTAGTTAATTTATTATTCACTCGATAGAGTTGTTGATTGTTTTATGGATTTACACTTGTGTAGTTAATTTATTATTCACTCGAGAGAGGTTAATAGATTAACGGATTATGATTGAATAACACGAGTCTGCTAGATCGAGAGATTGGTAGGTGACGTGAGGAGAATAAATCTGAGGTTTTGTCTGGAAATAGATAATAATTCGAGATCGGGAGATAAGAATTAGAGTATAATCTACTGTTATAACTTACTCGAGAGAGAGGTTGTAATTACATTTGTGATTCTCCTACAAGATTTAGAATTAAATTAGTTTAATAGATTATCTGAAAATCGGTAAATCCATTTAATCGAAACACCCTAGGATCCGTCTTTTATCTGTTTATCCAGTTTTCTTGTGTTTGATCTATTTAATTTCTTTACAATATTTAGTTAATTAGAATCAACCTTTAAATCGATTCTCTAGATAAAGTAGGATAATAGAATTGGGTACTGTAATACCCCGAAAAAATATAGTATTATTTTATAGTTAGAAATTTTATGAAATTAAAACCCAAATCATTATGGCTAGTTAATTATGGGCTTAGAGGCACAGTAAGACTTAGAAAAGTCTCGACCTTAGTTGAGCATCTAAGTTAAAATTAGAATTTATATTATAAAAGTAGATGTTATTGGGATCGTTTTGATATCAAGATCGTCTAAATCGGATTTCATTTGAGTTTTCAATGAAATTTAATTCATGTAATAATTTGAGCCAAATTTTATTCTACCATGGTCACTATTATAAATTCAAGCCCAAGTAATCAATTCATTTCCGGCCCAATTTAAGCTTATCATCGGCCCATTAAATTAAATCCATTCTAATTGTTAAATTTTTATGTGTGGTTATTTATTTATAAAACTAGTAATTTGGATAAATATTCCAAACTTTCACCAACTAATTGTTACCATTTGGAATTGGCTTGGTAAGATTAGTGTAATTGGGCTAAGTACACATGTGAGTGTGTGTGTGTAATATTGGATTGCTAAATAAAAAGAAAAGGTATAATAATAATAATAATAATAATAATAATAATAATAAATAAAATTAAATTAAATTTCTAAACCAATATAAATTAAACAATTGGCAATTGTTTTGATGCCATTAGTGTGCATGGCAAGAAACGTGTACTATTATGTTAAATATATATAGATGGATTAGTGAATGGAAAAACAAAAAAAAAAATAATAATAATAATAATAATAATAATATATTACAATCAATCATATTGGATCATTTGGCAAGAAAGGAAAAGGGGTTAGTGTCAAGTACACGTGTGAAATGTATGTAAACATATATATATGTATACTAAGGATGAAGTTTCGGCTATGTTATGGTAATTCAAAAGCAAAATAAAAAAAAACGACAGAGGAAGGAAAAGAAGAAAAATAGAAAAAAAAGGAAGAAAAATTAAGGTCGAGACGATCGGAGAGCATAGTAGCATTTCACACATAAACTGCACTGCATATTGAGATCATCCAGGTGGGTTTTTCTATAACTCACAACTATGTTTTAAATTCGTCCATGAAAAGCATGTTAAATGTTTTAATAGCATTGTTTACGCAATGATTGGATGTGTTGAGACTTCATGCATAGAGGAATTCCGACTTACAAGCAAAACGGTTTACTTTGTGACTAAATGTCTAGATAAGTAACCGTAAAGTATCATGTGATCACATCGGGTCTCTCATCCAATAAAGAAGAGTAAACTATGTTATAAAGTATGTTTA
The DNA here is from genome assembly GCA_026008535.1 of Perilla frutescens. Lineage (NCBI taxonomy): Eukaryota > Viridiplantae > Streptophyta > Magnoliopsida > Lamiales > Lamiaceae > Perilla > Perilla frutescens. The sequence goes on along the minus strand of BRKX01000022.1, from coordinate 908,919 downwards.
TGATTGATTTTAAAGTATGACTTGGACGAATGAAAATGCCCTCTGAGTGTTTTCTGGCACTCAACCCAAATATTTTTAAATGTTTTCAGGTCTTGGAGATCAAGCTGGTTGAGGGCGAGCTGTTGGAATTGGTTAAATGGTTGACCCTTGTATGATTTTTGCTTAAAACCATCTTTAAACTTATGTTTGTATATTAAATATTAAATGATTTTGTTGATACTCTGCAAAACCTTTAAGTTTGAGAGTTGTTTACCTCTGTGGTCAATTTTGACTGTATATACAAATATTTTGAATGTATATAAGGGTTGACCGTGGAGTTTTTGAATGAGTGACTTGATTGGCTATGTGTATTTTCTTGTTGACAGGTCATAATTTGGTTATATGTGAGTTTGTGATTTTGAAAAGCCTTGTTGAAAGTTGACTTTGAAAGCACCTTAGTGCATGGTTTGAACATTTTTAAGTTGAGGTGCTGTCCGTTTATAAATTAGTTATAAGTTAATTTAATTTCTTGAAAAATATTTATCACGCAAGCATGTATGCATGTCTTTTGGTGACGTTTTGGTCCTGGTGGGACTGAGGCGTTACAGGTACTTAGTTGCATTACGTAGTCAGTCTCTGTGGATACGACCTTGCTCACCATAATTTTGCTACATATATTAAACTTTTAAATAAAAATTGAAAATTAAATATTAAAAAATAGTTATAAACCTTAATTGGGTGGGTGAACCCGAAAACAATCATAAAATTAAATTAAATCACAAAAAAAATTGTAGAAAAAAATACAAAAAAATTCGTAATTTGAAAGTGTAACACATAGAATGTAACTAGAAATTTCATGTGCTGCGGAAGGACATTCTGCTTCACTCCACTAGAGATTTCCTATTACACTTCTTGTGTTACACTTCGTGTTACTTTTTCAAAATTATGAGTTTTTTTATGTAATATGCGGCTCACCCGGCCCAAGCCCGTCGAAAATAATTGTGTTCCCGTCGCTACATCCGTCGCTAAAATTATAATTTAAAATTTTGAAATTATTGATTGGTTCGGCCTGCGAATGAGCCCCCGACCCGGGAGCCCGACCCATGAATGAGCCATTGACCCGGCCCAAGCCCATCGAGAATAATTGTGTATAATATGCGGCTCACCCGGCCCAAGCCCAGGGCCAAGCACTTATCCATTGGGGCAAGTTCAATTGATGTTATATTGATAGTTTAAATAATATATATACTTATACGATTTTTTCATAATTTATTTTTCTTTATCTCTATAAATTAAAAGTGTTATATTATTATTTATATATTTATATCTATTTGTGAACAAATATAAATATATATATATATATAATATTGATATTATATTGTATTATATATCTGTATATAAGAACTATAATTTAAGGTGATACTTATTAAGTATCCATGCATACAAAAATTATATCTCTAATATAAATTTAATATGGAGAAAGATTATAGAAGTTTTTAATTAAATTATTTTAAAAATTATATATATATATATATATATATATATATATATATATATATCATGGTGAAAATGTGGTTAAATAGTCTTACTTTGTGTTTCATACTAAATATCATAATGAATTAAATTATTTTTACTTACATACTAAATAACTTTAGTTTATAATTAAAAATTAAAATCCATTATATACTTACTATATTATGTATATATTTTCATAGTATATTTTAGTTTGTTAATGTATAATTGATTAATCTTGTAGTAGTAACTATAATAAATATTATGTTAAACTTAATACATTTTTAAAATATATAATAATATAATAATTAGTTTATTTATAAGAATAGTAATAAAGCTAATTTGTATAGATTTGTATTTAATAAGGAAATAATACAAATTTAAAGATGTGATATTAATAAATGTGTATAATTGCGATATTATTTTTTCAAAAATTAAAATAAATGAATAAAAATATAAAAATAATTTTAATAGGGAGAATATTTGTATTAGAATAGATTGAAATCATGTTTAATTATTTTAAAAATAATTAAATAAAATTTAAAAAATAAATAAGAAATTAAAAAAAATTAAAAATTAAAAAAAAATTAGGTACGGGGGTTCCCGTCGCTAGCCCCATCGCTAAGTTGTAGCGACGGGAACCCCCGTTGCTAGATTTATAAAAATAATGATATATTAAAATTTTAAAATCTAGCTACGGGATTCCCCGTCGCTAGAATTAGCTACGGGGAACCTCGTCGCTAGCCCCGTCGCGAGATTTTCCATCGCTAGTGACGATTCATATCGGCCCCGTCGGTAATTTCCGTTGGTAGAATGGACTTTTTTTGTAGTGTCGAATCTCATATATAAATAATAAAATATTGTAATGCAGTGTAATATACATATAGTATATAATAATATTATATAATCTTAAATATATAAAGATATAAAAGTATTGTTTTTCTGAAAAATAAAGGTTATCTCTTCATTATTTAATTTAATAATAAATTATTAATTCAATTTGTTTATTGTATATATTTACCTAAAATCAATTCCTAAAATATATTATTTATTGTGCTTAACTTAATTAATTAGTTATCAATCCACTTAAAATCCCATCAAATCAACCGCAATTCTTTGTTTAAATTATTAATTTCCTTATAATATTGTATAATATTGTGGAATTGATGTAATATATAAAGTATCCATATCACTATTAATTAATTAATTATATTAAGATATAAGCATAATCTCCCAGAAATAACAATACTCCCATTTTCTAGCCTAAATATACCTACTGAAATTAGTAACTTCATTCAATATATATTAATTTTTTATATCATATTATTATATCTTATACAATATTATAATATAGTGTATTCATATAATATAACCATTTTATATCTATATATCAGTGTATATTTAATATAATATACAAATAATATAATAATATATAACAATTACATTTACATATATATATATATATATATATTTAATACCTAGAATATGAATGTGTAACTAATTCACTTGAGACCCAATATGAATATTTAATTATTTGATTTCATAATTATTGTTGTAGTGGACACCAAAATTTACACATTAATTAATTAACCGTTATACTTTTCTCATTCAATTTCGCAAAAAATCAACAATATACCAGTTACTATCCAAATTATAAGTATAAATGATTAAAATAATTAACCCGGAAGCAAATGGCGTTGTGGTGCGTTGCACTACCTTTGACAAAAGGGTGAATTTTGAGATTGTGTGGTTTGTTTGTATTTCTGATTTCTGCTATTACACATTGAGCTAGCCAAGTTTTTTATTTTTTTTTTGTTTTTGTTTTTATTTTCAAGTCGCTTACAATGTTATTTTTGTTTCTTGAATTTGATGTACGCATTTTTTGTTAATTAATTTTAATGGTTTGTGAAGTTTGTATTCATAATTGTCGAATTCAATGTATATTCTTTGTTTGTAACACTCAAGAAGAAGAAGAAGAACGTAAGGAAGCAAAACCTAGCTAATCCAAAAGTGGATTTATCCACTGTGTACCGGAAAAAAAAAAAAAAAAAAAAAAAAAAAAAAAAAAAAAACCAATGTCATTTCAGAAATGTGGACAACGCATTGAAAAGAAATTCAACAATATCTGATTTAATTCTGTTATATATAAAGCTAGATTGAATAAATTTGCCTCAAACACATTTCCATAGTTTGATGTTAATTATTTTATTTAACTGTTAGTATTAAATTGTTATTTTATAGTAATGTAGAAATATTCATGTTAATATTGGTCTGATAATATATATTTAAATCATTCATTCAGTTTGTGCTTTCTCGGTCTTTCAACTGCATCAATATTAAATATATTTTAAATATTTAATTTTTTAAATTAAATATATTTATATTTTAGTTTGATGTTTTAAATGTATATGTGAAATATATTTTAAACAATTTCAATCTAATATATTTAAAAAAAAAATTCTGTATGAACACACAACATTATTTAAAAAAAATATAATTAAATATATTATAAAATTCAAATGAATATATTTAAATTTGAAATTTGTTAAAGTTTGTATTTTTAAATATATTTAATCAAATATATCTTATATATATAGTAATTTTTAAAACTAAATTTATTTTACATCTATGAATTACAAATAATATTCTTAAAATTCTTTAAAAAGTTGTAGACATGTAGTTCTTTTTATTAAAAAGAGTGCAAACAATTCAAGATACATATCGTATTTTAATGATTTTTTAATTGAAATATTCACAGTTTCTTATTTCATTGAGCATGTTCAATGTCTAATAGTGTAAAATGGAGGTTTTACCTATATAATTTACGCATTATGAGACATGGTGGAGTGATCTTGAATATGTGGATTTCATAATCTTTATATATACGTTTTCAAATGAAGTGAGACACCCCAATTTTCGTGCAAATCATATCCACTTATATTTGAGTAATTAATGTTTTGATAATTTGTTTTTACATTTTTTAAGTGAATAATTCTAGACTGCAAATCTCGATGATATGTTTCCAAAAAGTATTATTTTAGTCTTCTAATGAAATTTTCTTTCTTTGAGATTCTATAATAGTGGGTTGAGATATTATCATATTTTACAATGTTAGATGATACATAAAATCATTATTCTTATTGTTTAATATATAATCTTCGTGGACAACATAACTATAATATTTGGGTTTTGTTTATATAGTTGTGAGAAGGTTTTTAATATTTATATAATTCAAATTAATACTAATTGCTAATTTGTACATTTAGTTATAATCTTGCTTATTTATTGTTTACACACTAAACGTTTATTTTTCTAAGTTTTACTTATGTATATTAATTTTTATGAAATTGGGCATATTTGGTTACGTGCGTACTAATTTAGTGGAGCATATTCTCAATTATGTGTTCTTTTCTAAACGTATAGAATGAGATGAGATTGGAGGTGATCATTCATTTATATGTGAAACTTCGGGCCTGTTTTAAGATTTTTGATAGTTAGATTGAAAAATTATGTTAAAAAAATCGTGTCGAAAAAGGACAATTGTTTTAGTTAGTAGATTTATATTAAGATGCGCTTTAAATATGCGAGAGCACATCATTGAATATTCTAAACTTCATTTTTTTATCCAATAAATTATTAACACATTTCAAATTCCTTAATTAATGTCACGCCCCAATTTTCGTAAAATATAATAATAAAAATATTAAAGAAGGGACGTCACTTTTATTAAAATATAAAATATTTAATTTTAATACAGGGGAAGCTTAAATAATAAATACTCTTTAAAATCCATCATCACATGTCACCACGCACATCGCCCGAGTAAATCGTCAACCTGAAATAAATAATAGCTTTGGGGTGAGTGCTATTGACTCAGTGGTGACAACATTTATCCAAATTATACAATTATAACAATTTAAACTGTAGGTAGCCCCAGGCTACATTCGGGATATATGCAGCTCGTCAGCTAATAATAATATTTGTAACCCGTAGGTTAACAACTATGAACCTGCATAAAAGCATAATAAGGATAAATACAAAATGTGCGTCACATCAGATCCCCACCTTGACTTGAATTTCGACTTGAAAAATAGTACGGGTTAGTTATATCCACGCGCCGCCTAATAATATAAATAATTTGATAATTAATAATAATAAATAATAATTACATAGATAAATAAATCATAAATAAATAAATAATTCATAAACGATAAATAATGCATGGCCCAAAACCCACACTTCCAACCTCTCGGCCCACTTGATACTCTAACCTAGCCCAACTTTTAATATTATCACACTAGCCCATAATTCAATTACATCAAAAGACAAAAGTCAACTATCCTCTCTCTCCCCAAATACTCACACACTCGGCAACTCAATTATTCAAGGAAAATGATTTTATTGTTTCTCTCATAACTCCCTCTCTCTCTACTGCTTCAACAGAAATCTCAACATTTCTCTCTCTCTACCCTCTCGACTACCAACCCAACTCATCTCTCTCTCTCTCTCTCTCTCTCTCTCTCGTCTACACCACCGCCCTCGGAAACAACCGTGACACCGCCAATTTCGACACCGCCGCCGCCGACGACATCACCGCCACCCATCTCACTTCAACTCTACATGAATGCAGACACTCAATTAAACTATATATATATATATATATATATATATATTCTTAAATGTGTTGTCATTATCGTCTTAATTGTTCTTATCATTACTAAAATTATAAAGGATTTCAATTATGCTTATATATAATGGAATTCAGATGAACCAATTATATTATTTTGTTTTATTGGGCACAATAAATGAAAAGTATGAATTTATTTATGGATATGAGTTATCTGTCAATATAATAGCGAGAAACCTGAATATTTTTATGCATTTTATAATCATTTTTATAAGTAATTTAACTAAATTTTTGTACAAAGTATTATTAGAAACACACACACACACATATATATATATATCACCGTGTATCGCATGGGATAAAATATTAGTAGTAGTTATAATTAGTGAATCAATCTAATCATCGTATGCATGTCATGAACGAATACTAGTATTAGGCTTTTCATTAACTTTTTTTTTTGGTCCAATATATAGTTATTAATGAATAATCCTTAAGTTCATTATTTTCTAATTAACATGCATTGGGATCATTATTAATTTACACAACACATGCCTTGCCATTTCATGTAAAACAGATCAATTAAACACGTAAAACAGACCCAAATTAAAACTCATCAAAATCAGGCCACAAATCTTGAATATTCAATTGATTCAATTGCTTTAATTTCCAAATTAAATGAACGTACAATTGTCTTGTTCCACTCTCAAAATCATTATTACTTATTAGACACAATTTGTTTAAGGAATCTTGCATGTAAGTTAACTTCCAGCCTACTTGAATTTTTCTGGGCAATTTTTTCCAATGCAAGAACGACTTGAAAACTACTACACATATCTCAAAATAAAAATAAACGCAGCTGCCGTTTCTGCTCCGTCATTGCTTGCTAAGATCCATGAGAAATGATGGAAGCTACAAGATTCCCCAAGCAAATTGCCAGTAGACCAAGACATTTCTTCACGTGTTAGATCGATCAGGACCACACTCTATTTTTCGATTGTAATAGATATATATATATATATATATATATATATATATATGTACGTAGATGAATAAAAATATAAATATTTTTTGAATATTCAACATTTATCGGGAGGTTTCAATTTCGTTTAACACTGGGTTCAATTAGCTAGGATGAGAGAGAGAGAGAGAGAGAGAGAGAGAGAGAGAGAGAGAGAGAGAGAGAGAGAGAGAGAGAGAGAGAGAGAGAGAGTATGAATTTACCATTAATTTTTTTACCGTGTATCCTTCTCTATCCTTTGTTGTATGCGTATATTATATAAATACTTCACTATTTACAAATTAATGGAGAGAAAACAAGTTTCCAAGTAAAAGCAAAAAAGAAAAAAGAAAAAAAAATACAAATAATTTAAAATCTATAAATGATACCCTAACAATACTTATTTTATCCATTTTGATTATAATTACTTGTGATAGCAGGTTTATAGGTCATTAGGGTCATTTTTATAATTTTTAAAGTTGAAAGACCAAAGTTAAAATTTTTTAAAATTAAAAATATTATATAACTTTAATTTATGTTAAAAAATATATATAATTTAGTTTTTTAAAAATTATAATTCTATTTTTTTTAAATTATAATTTTATTTTTCAAAAAAATTATATTTTAGTTTTTTTAAAAAAAGATTTAATTTTTTAATAAAATATTTATTTTAATTTTTTAAAAACTTATATAATTTTAATTTTTTATTAAAAACTTATTTTTTAAAAAATAAAAATTAAATAAATTTTCTAAAATTTTAATTTTTATCCCTCCACTTTAAGGAATTATACAAATAACTCATATGACCTGTAAATCCGTTATTCTAGGTAATTGAGACCAAAATGGCTAAAATATATAATGTTAGGGTACCACTTTGGCCAAAACAATACATAAGGTACCAAAATGGATAAGAGGCTAAACATAGGACACCAAAATAGTTATTTTCCCTTTTCTTTTGTTTCAAAATATTTGTTGTTTTATATATTTTGACATTCTCTCTCTCAAATTTAACCTTACAAATATATAGAGAGAGAGATTTTTTTTTTCCATTTTTTAGGAAAACATAAGTGAATATGATTTTATATAATATAAAAGGGAGATATATATTAGTCCAAAAAAATAATTGTTAATTTTAGATTAAAATTTTAAAACAGCAAACAAAGCAAACAAAACGAAACAGAGGGAGTAGTATTACATGCTTTTCATTAATATTTTTCTTAATTAATTTTTTTAAGTCCTATAGTTATTAATGAATAATCCTTATGTACATTATTTTCTAATTAGCATGCATTGGGATCATTATCAATTTACACAGCACATGCATTTCCATTTCATTGAGGTGCACATTCTATTTACAGATCAATTAACACGTAAAGACCCATATTAAAACTCATCAAAATCAGCAGTTGAAATCTTCTATTGCATATTTTGTGTTGCATTTTGTATTGTACACTCGATTTTCTTAATTTTTTTTCAATTTTTTTCCTTGATTTCAATTTCTTATGCTTTAGTTTAATTTTACACTTATTATTTAGAATTCATCAAACCCAATTAGGATGCATTGTTATTTTTTATTATTTAATTTAAAATTTTGAATTATTAATTGATTATTTGAAAAATTAAAGACTAAAAATATATATAAAACCCTAATTGGGTAGGATGAACCCTAAATAATAAGTGTAAAATTAAACTAAAGCATAAGAAATTGAAATTTGAGAAAAAAATTTAAAAAAAACTAAGAAAATCGAGTATGCAATACAGAATGCAACACGAAATGTGCCATAGACGATTTCAAATGCAAAATCAGCCCACAAATCTTGAATCTTCAATTGCTTTAATTTCCAAATGAACGTACGTACAATTAATTGTCTTGGTCCACTCTCACAATCATTATCACTTCTTAGAGACATGTTTGAGGAATCTTGTATGTAACTTCCAGCCTAGCTACTTGGATTTTACTGGGCAATGAGGCCAGAAAATATCGCCGGAGAATTGCTAGTGATGGTGGTTGATATTTTTGCTTAGGCCCCGCAGCCTTTCAGTATTCGGGACATCTATGGAAGACGTCGGAGATCTATGGTGGTTAGAGTCAGATGGAAGGAGGGAAAAATTATCAATGATCCGAGAAGTTTGATGTCACTCCATTTGCAGAGGTGAGCCGGGGTGACGGAGAAGAAAGATGAGTGAGAGGAGAGGGAGGGTGGAGAAGAAAGAGAAAATAGTTGAAATGGTGGACCACGTCACATCTTTAAAATAATGGATTTTATATTTATTTAGTAGATATTATAAGTGTATAATAACGGTGATTAAATGTAATTATTTATATTATTTTTTAAAATTCATATTTATGAATAATATAGAGAGTTTTTAATTGTAAAAATGATATTATTTTAATAAAATAATAAAAAGAAAAAAGTTATGCTAACAAAAAAAAACATCATACAAATATAAAAAAAGGGAAATTTAATACAAAAAGGGCAGCAAACATCCATATTTTTTTTTTGGGTCGAACAAACAAATATAACATGGAATCATCGGCCCATCACAATTCACAAAGCAAAAAAACAAGATACAGCAACAAGTACACAAACATAAATTAACATAATACATCTTAATTTGCAAGGAAATGTAAATAGATGCAGGCATTTACCATTCATAATCTTTCAATCACGAGCTAGAAGGAAACAAAGTCAGAAAGATTCTCCCGTTTATCGCGGATGAAAGAATGAAGAAGAAGAATCGAAAACGATTCCGGCGGCTTTGTCGAGCAGAACTCGGCGCGTGTTGTTCCTTTCACGACCATGACCACGATCACGATCACGGCCAACACTGCAGCCATCGCCACTTCTGCCATTATCAATCCTTCACTAGCTAGCTACCTTCTACTTTTCTTTAACTAATGATTAATTGTATATATATGAATGATATGATGATATACAGATTGATCCATATATATATATATATATGTGTGTGTGTGTGTGTGGTTAATTGTACTTGGTAATTAGAACTATGTCTCCGACGACATGTTGAAGTTTCAAACTGTCGAGTTTCATTAGTTAATACAAAGACCGTTTCTCAACATTTCTAAAACGAGCTGAAATCTAGATGAGTTATATATTCCCATTCCGAGATGAGATCCTTTATTCTGAATTTGGTGTTCCAATTCGTATTCCACGATCGAATTCACAAGTTTAATAATAGTTATTACAAAAATAAAAATTAATTATAACATAATGAACCTAGTCAAATTTATTGAAATTTAAAAAATTATAAATCATATTTTTAAAATAATCAACCATAATAATCATTTATTTAAAAATTAAATATTAAAAAATAATTATAAACCCTAATTGGGTGGGATGAACCCTAAAGATCATCGTAAAATTAAACTAAAACATAATAAATTAAAACCGACGAAAAAATGGAAAAAAAAAATTATAAATTTAATCGTGATACACGGATTGAAACATCAAATTTGAAATAGGGGATCCCATCCGTCCAATTCCTACCCAATTATAGTTTATTTTAATTGTTAGTATTTAATTTTTTTTTTCAAATAATCAATTAATAATTAAACTGAAAATTAAATACTTAAAAATTATAATGCACCACAATTGGTTAGGATGGGCCATAAATAATAAGTGTAAAATCAAACTAAAATTAAAGAAATAGAAATTGAAATCGAAGGAAAAATCCAAATAGGTTTAATTAAGCATGCATACATACAAGATTCCTCAAACAAGTTGTCTCTAACAAGAAATAATGATTTTGAGTGTGGACCAAAACACTAATACGTACGTTCACTTGGAAATTAAAGCGACTGAGATAATGTTTGGTAGTCTGGATAAAGGCATATTAGTAAATGTATCCAATAAGAACCGTGTGTTTGGTAGTCATTGCTCGTTCACGCAAGCCCGGTCCTAACACGAGGCCCGGGGTGTAATTTACTGATTCGGCTGGACAATGTATCCGACGCCCCCGGTTACAGTTTCTGGCGTAGCAATCTTAGTATATATGCCTTTATCTAGGCTACCAAACATTGCCTGAACAAGATTTGTGGGATGACGCGTTTAATTGATATGTAAATAGTCAAATATGACATGTCACTGAACTAGTCAATTTGATGATAATACAATGACTTGGAAGGAAAATTGTCAAAGTATTCCACCTAGCATAAGATAATTTTTTGGCATGAAAATTTTATTCAATGTTAGATTTAGTTAATTTTTAAATATTTTTTCAACAAAAACATTAATCTATAATATATTTTAAAAATTAAAAATAATTTTAAATATAAATGATAATAATTAATTTACCCTTATAAATTACTCTCCCATTGTCCCTTTACGAAATGACTTTTATCCAAATTTCACCTGATGTGATTCTCTATTTTAGATTTGGTATTTCAATCCGTGTTCAACGATCAAATTTTTGAAGATATCTTCTATTTTTTCCGTCAACTTTGATTTATTATGTTTTAATTTTATTTTATGATGATTTTTAGGGGTTCACCCTACCTAATTAGAGTTTATAATTATTTTTTAGTGTTTAATTTTCAAAGAAATGGTTATTATGGTAAATTATTTGAAAATATGATTTATAATTTTTAAAATTTCAATATTTTGTTAATAGATGTGACTAGGCCAATTATGTTATAATTAATTTTTATTTTTTTAATATCTATTATTAAACTTGTGAATTCAATCATGAAATACGGATTAAAATACAAAATTTAAAATAGAGGATCTCATCCCAAATTTCGCCACTTTCTTAAAAGAAATATTGGATTTGAAATGTTCCCAAATTTTAAAGCATAATTAGTTTTTTTTTTTTGAGTAAATTAAAGCATAATTGGTTAGAAGATTCAAGTGGGAACAAATTTTAAAGTATAAATAGTTATAAATTGTGTTTTTAAAATAAACAACCACAATAATCATTTCTTTGAAAATTAAATCTAAAAAAAAAAATATAAACTCTAATTAAGTGGGGTGAAACTTAAAAACAATCATAAAACTAAACTCTAATATAATAAATTAAAATAATGAAAAAAAAAATGGAAGAAAACTTCGTAAATTTAATTGTAAAACACGAGTTGAAACATAAAATCTGGAGCAGAGGATCACATATTTACCAGTAGTAAAAAATGTACAATAATATCATATGCATTTCATGCAGCATCAAAATCATTCCCCCTCCCCCCACACTTTTTCTTTATATATATCCTCGAACACGGCTCTAATTCTCAAACCAGAAATTCTATAACTCAGTGTGCACACACAATCAATTCAGAGAGAGAGAGAGAGAGAGCTGCAATCAACAATGGCGGAAGTGGCCGTCGCGACGGCGTTGGGTTTGATCCAGATCATCATACCTCTGTTGACCACACTGAATCTCCAAACAGATCTGGAGAAGAAAGACATCGAAAGCTTGCGGAGCTGGCTCAGTTCAATGCTGGCTTTCATGGAAGACGCCGACATGAACCACCGCCGTCGAAGGAGCAAGACGGCGATGCTCACTGCTGATCTCATCGGAAAAGTCCGCAGAACCGCCTACCAAATCGAAGACGTCGTCGACGAGTTCCTCCTCCACTCTCCGCCGTACACCTTCCACAGTCACAGAGCCTCTCGCAAGCTTCACACCTTCGCTCACACTCTCCGCCACGGCTTGCCGCTGCGCGGACTCGCCGAGGAAATAGCAAGCATCAGAATAGCTATAGAAGATATCAAGTCACAGTCTTCAGCTTTCCACGATAGATCGAATTCATATTCATATTCGAATTCAACAATAATTAGGCAAAATCATCTTATCCTCGACGATGAGATGGTTGGTTATGACAAATCCAAAGCGGAATTGATGCGGCGGTTGGTGGATGCTGCCGGAGAAAAGAGGCTAGTCACGGTGGCCGTCGACGGTCCCCGTGGCTCCGGGAAGACGAAGTTGGTGAAGAATGTTTTCTGCGAACCACAAATTCAGTCACAATTTGACTGCCATGCCTGGGTTGGTGTCTCTGATCAAAACTCTAAGATTGAGAAGATTGCTGAAAATCTGCTAAAACAGCTCTGCAGTTCGAGGAAGGAGGCTTATATTCATGCTGATGGCTCACCCGTGGTGGAAAGGCTGCAATCTTACCTTCGTCAAAAGAGGTACCTCGTTGTTCTTGACGATCTTCTGAAAGACGAGTACTGGAAATGTTATTTCAAACACGCGCTGCCCGATTCGAGGAACGGGAGCAGAGTAATTGTCACAACTATGTGCTCAAATATTTCTTCCATCTGTGCATCGTCGAAACAAGATCACAGATATAGTTTACCTGGTCTAGGATTCCCAGTGGAAACTATTCTGCAGAAGGGCATTTCCTGACAACGGGGAATGCCCTTCTAACTTGGAAGACACTTGCAGGAAAATTGTGGCGAGCTGCGAAGGGCTGCCACTTGCAATCGTGACAGTAGCCGGTGCACTAGCCAGCAAACCACATAACCCGGATGAGTGGAAGAGTTTTCACGACAACCTCGGAAATGAAATTCGTCACTCTTCCATTCTGTCTCCTATCAACAATGCCCTGCTTCGGAGCTACATGGATCTCTCCTACAGCCTCAAGTGTTGTTTCTTGTACTTTAGTATCTTCCCTGAGGATTACGCCATCCAGCGGGGTAGGCTAATACGTCTCTGGGTAGCCGAACACTTTGCAGTGGGGACAGACGACCACACGGCGGAGGAGGTCGCAGAGAGTTATCTCAATGAACTCATTCAGAGGAACTTGGTTCATGTTTCCATCTTCAGTTTCGATTGCCGCCTTAGATATTGCCGAATACTTAACCTTGTGCATAAGTTCATCATCCAAAAATGCAAGGATGAAAATTTTGCATCAATTTTTCCAACAGAGAATGCAGGTTCGAGTTCAATCCAGAATCAAAGCCAGATGATGATTCGTCGTCTCTCAGTCCACGATGATCTCCAGCATTTGCCAGGAAATGCAAACTTGGCCACTGTTCGTTCCATGCTTTTATTGAGGTTTAACTTGTTAATTATTACTTACCATTAATATATAAATTCATATCCTCTTTCTTTTTTTCATTTAATTTTGTTACATAATCTTTTTTTTTCCTGCAGATTGCCTGAAATATATGACTCAGATTTTGTGAAATGTTTACTCAAGCTCAAGTTGATCAAGGTCATGGATGTGCAAGGTGCACCTCTCACGGGATTTCCCAAGGAAATCACTCGTTTCACGCTAATGAGGTATCTGTGTTTTAGAGACACCAAAATACAGACTATTCCCAGCTCCATAGAAAAGCTTTCTTACCTAGAAACCTTAGACCTAAAACGAACCAATGTCACAGAGCTTCCAAAAGAAATATCCCATCTGCACAACCTCTGTCACCTCCTCGTCTACAAAAAGAATGATCACCATGCAGCTAATTTTAACTCTGTGCAAGGTGTTAAACTGCATGAGGCCGGAATCGGAAAATTGGAAAAGCTTCAGACTTTGTCCCTGGTGAAGGTGGATCCAAAGGGTGAAATCCTTAAAGATCTGAAAAAATTGATCCAACTAAGAAAGCTAGGGCTAACGGGGCTCACACAGGAACACAGTAAAGATTTGTGCGCAGCTGTTGAGTTGATGGAGAAGCTGACTACTCTAAATTTAAGCTCAAGCTCAGCTACAATGCAAGAGTATATAGAATTGGAAGGGCTGAAAAACAAGCCTCCCAAGACTCTTGAGCGCCTCTACTTGAACGGCCGCCTCGAAACATTTCCAAGTTGGATCTCGAAGATGGATAATCTGGTCAGGATTCATTTGAAGTGGTCTAAACTGGAGAATTTTTTGCTGGAGGATCTTGAAAAGCTCCCAAAGCTAACGGAGCTGCATATGGTTGATTGCTATACCGGGCTAGAGTTGGTATTCGGGGTTTCTGGTTTCAAAAAGCTCAAGATTCTAGTGGTGGAGAAGTTAAACAACGTCCAAACCATTGTGATTCAGAACGGAGCCATGGCTGAGCTTAAGCACATGTCATTGTGCGGCTGCTGCCAAATGAGGATGTTATTGGGAGGAGAAAATCTGGTGAGGGTTGAAGAACTCACTCTGCATGACATGGAAGAGGAGTTCATAGCTCGTTTTAGAAACAATGGTGAATATAGAGACTGGGTTAGAAAGATTCCTCTTGTTCATTCTTTCACCCCCGTTGAACGGGAGAATCTTTCCGGTCCGGAAATCCACCCTGCTCTTGAGGGTACTACCCCAAAATTGCTCTCTCATTTCCTTCCATTTATACTAATCTCCATTTCTCTCATCTTCCTCCATTTATTTTCTTTGTAAGAATTGCCTATGAAATCAAATGTGTGTATTGATGTCATATATTTTTGGGGCTGAAAAATGATTTCGTTAACTTCTCCAATCATAGGATTTGTCGCATAAATAT
This sequence comes from Perilla frutescens, assembly GCA_026008535.1. Classification (NCBI taxonomy): domain Eukaryota; kingdom Viridiplantae; phylum Streptophyta; class Magnoliopsida; order Lamiales; family Lamiaceae; genus Perilla; species Perilla frutescens. The sequence continues at coordinate 893,387 of BRKX01000022.1, read as the reverse complement.
TTGGAGAAATACATATATCAGATTGAAATTTGGAACATGATGTTGATGATATTACTTTAAAATTTGGTGACATTGAAGAATTTATCATAATATTTTATAAATCTAAAAAAGGGTTTTGTCAGAATTGGAACACAATGTTGCCGGCAACTACGTCCTTCTCTATTTTATTTTGAAAAAAAAAATTAATTAATGGGGAAGAAAGGCGAAGGCAGGCAGGTCAGGAAGAAATGTGACGGCGACGGAGGGCGGCAGGTATGTAGTATGGAGGGGAGAGAGTGAGGGTGGAGAATTATTTTTTTTTAATTTCTTTTGCTTTTTTTTAATTTATTCATGCATAACAATATTTGTAAGTTTTTTTAGTGTGTGATGATTTTTGTTTGAAAAACTAAAACTATAAGTTTTAACTATTTAATTTATATATATATATATAATTCATTACATAAATATATTTAACAATTAATTGCCAAGTTCTATTAATACATTTAATTCAAAAATTTAAGTAGATTTAATTTAAATTTCTCGTTGTGCATCTTGATTAATACATTTAATTGAAATTTTGATGTAGATCTGGAATTATTTTAATATATTTAATCAACTTAAAATTTTAAAATATTTTAAATTAATATATTAGAACATTCACTCATAAAACTTAAAAAAATGATAATTAATATAAACTTATAGTCCATCGTAAAGAAAAAATAGGTGTTTAGAAAGTTCACATATAAATCAACAATTTAAAGGCCACATAATTTTTTTCATTGAATGAATAAAATAATTTTTGATAAAAAATAGTATTTTTGTAAAATAAAAAAATAATTTATAATAATGAAATTCTAGTATTGAATGACTATATAATATAAATATTAATTAATTAATTAATTATTTAATGTTATACTTTTATTTATAGAAAGTGTAATTAGGCAGGAAAACTCATTATTATTATTTATAGTGACTATCTTACTTTTAAATATAATATAGATTAACTCTTCTAAATACGGGGAGCCTTGTTATCGGATATGTTATTGAATTTGGAGTTGGATCCTATTTAACCTCATAATATTTTTGAAAAAAAAAAACACTATGCAAATATTGAGATATATTATGTTTTTAAATTCACTTAAATATTAAGACATTATGTGACATTAACCCATATTTATTTCAAAATTTGGACCGAGTAAGACTTAGCACGTAGTTTGATGATTCACAGGAGGGCACACGTTGTCGGAGACTTTCTTCATTTCTTCGATTTTCTGTCTTAAATATTTGTCCAATTAAAATTCCAGGTAGCATTCTTTCATGTTTCACTATTAAATTTATAATTTTTATAATATTTATTATAAAATAAAAAATAATCATAACATAAATAGTCATAGTCAACATTTATCGATAAAAAAAATGAATTAAAAAACTATATACATAATTTTGAAAAATAAATTATAATAATGAATTATTAATTGAAAATTAAATATTAAAAAATAATTATATACTCTAATTAGGAGGGATAAACCCTAAAAAATAATCATAAAATTAATACAAAAATAAAAATAACTCATAATTTAAAAGTACAACACGGAAGGTAACATGAAATTTCACGTATGTTGCGAGAGCCTTGGACTTTTGTACGGAACATTATACGAACCTAGTCAAATATGACATGTCACTGAACTAGTCAATTTGATGATAATACAATGACTTGGAAGGAAAATATTGTCAAAGTATTCCACCTAGTGATTCCGGAGAATTATGATGCTAACAAAAGGTTAAAATAGAATTCCTAATTTTACAATAAATTACGTATTTAGAAGAAATATTCATACAATAAGTATTCTCAAATTTTAAAACCAACCAATCACGACTCGAGAAGACTATTCAAACAGCCAATCACAAGCACGTTCAATTCACGACTAGTCAACGTTGACGGTCTACTATTTTCAAAGTCCAAAATAGCGGCGGAATAAAATAAGAGTTTTAGGATATTTTAATATAATCCAAAATAGTAGCGGAAGCATAACATATTTCAATATTGACCATAGTCAATATTCAAAATCCAAACTACATAATAACGACACAGTCCAAAATAAAACAAAAATCATGTGTCCACGTCATCAGCCTCCATCACTTCGTACCTGAAAAATATTTTAAAAATGTGGGTTGAGTGCTAGAAAACACTCAGTGGGCATGCTTATCATGTTCGTCCAAGCACATATAAATATTTCTCATCTCATGTGGCCAAACAATTGATCATTCATTTGAGATCAGTGCGCTCAATTAATCATGCGTGGAGACAGACCCTATGTAGTCACATAACTATATTTCAATAAAATTGACAATGCCTGAATTCATCATGCAGGTCAAATCATATCCACGAAGAGCGAAAACATTATATTCATGTTGAGGAATAACTCAATTTATTTTAGCATGGACGAAAGCATTTAAAACATGTTCGTAAAGGTTTTAGTAGCAAAACCCACCTTGTAGCTAGTATATAGCTGAAGCTTTAACCCGACTATCCTGCTGATCCTCCTATGCTTGAGGTCTCGGGTTTGGGCCTATAAAATGGTAAACTTCCTATTAATATCATGTTTGGCCTTAAATTATATCGCAAAATAAACTTGGTCCTAGGAAACGAGCTCTCGAGAGTTTTGGGCCGGAATGGATAAACTGGTGCTTATTAGATTTTTTTTTCAATAATCCAAAAGGCCAATTATAATTTTATTTGATCATAAATGTATTAGTAATAGACCCTCAGTAAGTTAATTTAATCTTCTCAATTAATTAACTAGAAAGTAATTATTACTGTTTTGAATATAAGTTACAAGAGTTATTTTCATAACATCCATTAATCAACTAAATAAATAAAAGGAAAGGAAATTCAAAGAAATTTAATGTAAAAGAAAGGTACAAAACAAATTCAACATACCCGTACCCTTATATACATGCACACACATTATAGTACACCTATAATTTGCTTTAAACTATAATTTGATATCAATAATATTCTTTCCTTTCTTTTTTTTGTAAAATTCACGTCTGCACACACATAAACATTCTTTCTTGCTTTAAATATATTATATATATATTTGTTTTAACAGTCAACTCTCTCTCTCTACTGTATGCTTCATCTTTTGTTAAAAAAAATAGATACAAAACGTTTCTCTCTCCACTCACTCCATTTTTGCACACTAAGCTAGGCAATACCTTTTTACTTTATAGATTTAAAAGTCAAAACACCCTCACTTTTCCTCTATCTCTCCAAGCATACACGTATACACACACATGCACAAAAACCAACCCATTAATTACTTTCTCTTTCAACTGTATTTTTTTTGGGAACCCATCAACATTAAATTTCCAAAATGAAAATATTAATACTTCACCTCTCCAACTTACCGTCCACTGCATATACATACGTGATTTAAATATTTTTCTTTCATCATTTCTATATACATACAACAACACCCTCTCCCCTAACATGAATACAATAATTTTTCTACAGAAATAAGGAAAAACTAAAAGAAACAGGAGAATAACATACAAATAGAGGTTTAGGAGGTTTTCTTATTATTAGAGTTCCTTGAGTTTTAAATTCGAATTTTGGCCTCCTAACCTACAAAGATCTTAAAATAAAATAGAGGGATGGGTAGAGGAAGAAGAGAGAAGCTCGTAGGTGTGATTGCATGTTAGATCCGGCCACCGGAAAAAATCACCGGAAAAGCACCGACTTGCGGCCTTGATGGCCTTTTTCCAGCCAATACGGCCTTCATCTCCTCACTAAACTTGTCCCAAAGTATTTGGAAGGTAAAAAGAAACTTAAATAATAAATTTTAAAAAATTTGACCGAATTTGAAATTTTCCGGCGGCGGTGCTCGGCAGCACTCCGCCTCCGGCCACCATGCCGGAAATCGCCCAAGAAGGTGGAAGAAGAAGGAGAAGAGAATCACCTTTAAAGTGAAGAAGAGAAATGATATTTTTCTGGATTAAACATGTATTTATATTTAATTAGGTTGGGCTAAAAGGCCCATTACCTCTTTTTTTTTTAATCTGGGCCTGCTCAACCCTTTTTAAAAACAGCTCATTTGCCTATATTGACCCTTTAACATTTAATTATAATTCTAATTAATTTGGCCCAAACCTAATAAAATCCAATTAGCAATGTTTTTAGGGTATTACACCTAGCATAAGATAATTTTTTGGAGGAAAAATTTATTCAATGTTAGATTTAGTTAATTTTTAAATATTTTGTCAACAAAAACATTAATCTATAATATATTTTAAAAATTAAAAATAATTTTAAATATAAATGATAATAATTAATTTACCCTTATAAATTACTCTCCCATTGTCCCTTTACGAAATGACTTTTATCCAAATTTCACCTGATGTGACTCTCTATTTTAGATTTGGTATTTCAATCCGTGTTCAACGATCAAATTTTTGAAGATATCTTCTATTTTTTCCGTCAACTTTGATTTATTATGCTTTAATTTAATTTTATGATGATTTTTAGGGGTTCACCCTACCCAATTAGAGTTTATAATTATTTTTTAGTGTTTAATTTTCAAAGAAATGGTTATTATGGTAGATTATTTGAAAATATGATTTATAATTTTTAAAATTTCAATATTTTGTTAATAGATGTGACTAGGCCAATTATGTTATAATTAATTTTTATTTTTTTAATATCTATTATTAAACTTGTGAATTCAATTATAGAATACGGATTGAAATACAAAATTTAAAATAGAGGATGTCAATCCAAATTTCACCACTTTCTTAAAAGAAATACTGGATTTGAAATGTTCCCAAATTTTAAAGCATAATTAGTTTTTTTTTTTTTTGAGTAAATTAAAGCATAATTGGTTAGAAGATTCAAGTGGGAACAAATTTTAAAGCATAAATAGTTATAAATTGTGTTTTTAAAATAAACAACCACAATAATCATTTCTTTAAAAATTAAATCTAAAAAAATAATTATAAACCTTAATTGAGTGGGTGTGAAACTTAAAAATAATCATAAAACTAAACTCTAATATAATAAATTAAAATTAACGAAAAAAATAGAAGAAAATTTCAGAAATTTAATCGTGAAACACGAGTTAAAACATAAAATCTGAAATAGAGAATCACATCTTTATCTTTACCGACTAGTAAAAAATGCACAATAATATCACATGCGTTTCATGCATCAGTAAAATCATTTACCCCCACTTTTTCTTTATATATATCCTCGAACACGGCTCTAATTCTCAAACGAGAGAGAGAGAGAGAGAGAGAGAGCGCAATCAACAATGGCGGAAGTGGCCGTCGCGATGGCGTTGGGTGTGATCCAGATCATCATACCTCTGTTGACCACACTGAATCTCCAAACAGATCTGGAGAAGAAAGACATCGAAAGCATGCGGAGCTGGCTCAGTTCAATGCTGGCTATCATGGAAGACGCCGACATGAACCACCGCCGTCGAAGGAGCAAGACGGCGATGCTCACTGCTGATCTCATCGGAAAAGTCCGCAGAACCGCCTACCAAATCGAAGACGTCGTCGACGAGTTCCTCCTCCACTCTCCGCCGTACACCTTCCACAGTCACAAAGCCTCTCGCAAGCTTCACACCTTCGCCCACACTCTCCGCCATGGCTTGCCGCTGCGTGGAGTCGCCGAGGAAATAGCAAGCATCAGAAAAGATATAAAAGATATCAAGGCACAGTTTTCAATTTTCCGCGATAGATCGAATTCATATTCACATTCGAATTCAACGATATTAATTAGGCCAAATCCTCTTCTCCTCGACGATGAGATGGTTGGCTATGATGAATTCAAAGCCGAATTGATGCGGCGGTTGGTGGATGCTGCCAAAGAAAAGAGGCTAGTCACGGTGGCCGTCGACGGTCCCGGTGGCTCCGGGAAGACGACGTTGGTGAAGAATGTTTTCTGCAAACCACAAATTCAGTCACAATTTGACTGCCATGCCTGGGTTTGTGTCTCCGATCAGAACTCGGATATTGAGAAGATTGCTGAAAATCTGCTAAAACAGCTCTGCAGTTCGAGGAAGGAAGCTTATGTTCATGATGATGGCTCACCTGTGCTGGAAAGGCTGCAATCTTACCTTCGTCGAAAGAGGTACCTCGTTGTTCTTGACGATCTTCTGAAAGACGAGTATTGGAGCTGTTTTTTCAAACACGCGCTGCCCAATTCAAGCAACGGGAGCAGAGTAATTGTCACAACTATGCATTCAAATGTTTCTTCCATCTGTGCATCGTCGCAACAAGATCACAGATATAGTTTACCTGGTCTAGGATTCCCAGACCAGTGGAAACTGTACTGCAGAAGGGCATTTCCCGACAACGGGGAATGCCCTTCTGAGTTGAAAGACACTTGCAGGAAAATTGTGGCGAGATGTGAAGGGCTGCCACTTGCAATCGTGACAGTAGCCGGTGCACTAGCCAGCAAACCACACATCCCGACGGAGTGGGAGAGGTTTCACGACAACCTCGGAAATGAAATTCGTCACTCTTCCATTCTGTCTCCTATCAACAATGCCCTGTTGCGGAGCTACATGGATCTCTCCTGCAGCCTCAAGTGTTGTTTCTTGTACTTTAGTATCTTCCCTGAGGATTACCCCGTCGAGCGGGGTAGGCTAATACGTCTCTGGGTAGCCGAACGCTTTGCAGTGGGGACAGACGACCACACGGCGGAGGAGGTCGCAGAGAGTTATCTCAATGAACTCATTCAGAGGAACTTGGTTCATGTTTCCATCTTCGGTTTCGATTGCCGCCTTAGATATTGCCGAGTACTTAACCTTGTGCATAAGTTCATCATCCAAAAATGCAAGGATGAAAATTTTGCATCAATTTTTCCAACAGAGAATGCAGGTTCGAGTTCAATCCAGAATCAAAGCCCGATGATGATTCGTCGTCTCTCAGTTCACGATGATCGCCAGCATTTGCCAGGAAATGAAGACTTGGCCACTGTTCGTTCCATGCTTTTATTGAGGTTTAACTTGTTAATTATTACTTACCATTAATATATAAATTCATATCCTCTTTCTTTTTTTCATTTAATTTTGTTACATAATCTTTTTTTTCCTGCAGATTGCCTGAAATATATGACTCGGTTTTTGTGAAATGTTTAGTCAAGCTCAAGCTGATCAAGGTCATGGATGTGCAAGGTGCACCTCTCACGGAATTTCCCAAGGAAATCACCCGTTTCACGCTGATGAGGTATCTGAGTTTTAGAGACACCAATATACAGACTATTCCCAGTTCCATAGAAAAGCTTTCTTACCTAGAAACTTTAGACCTAAAACGAACCAATGTCACAGAGCTTCCCAAAGAAATATCCCATCTGCACAACCTCTGTCACCTCCTCGTCTACAAAAAGAATGATCACCAAGCAGCTAATTTTAACTCTGTGCAAGGTGTTAAACTGCATGAGGCCGGAATTGGAAAATTGGAAAAGCTTCAGACTTTGTCCCTGGTGAAGGTGGATCCAAAGGGTGAAATCCTTAAAGATCTGAAAAAATTGATCCAACTTAGAAAGCTAGGGCTAACGGGGCTCACACAGGAACACAGTAAAGATTTGTGCGCAGCTGTTGAGTTGATGGAGAAGCTGACTACTCTGAATTTAAGCTCAAGCTCAGCTACAATGCAAGAGTATATAGAATTGGAAGGGCTGAAAAACAAGCCTCCCAAGACTCTTGAGCGCCTCTACTTGAACGGCCGCCTCAAAACATTTCCGAGTTGGATCTCGAAGATGGATAATCTGGTCAGGATTCATTTGAAGTGGTCTAAACTGAAGAATTTCCAGTTGGAGGATCTTAAAAGCCTCCCAAAGCTAACGGAGCTGCATCTAGTTGATTGCTATACTGGGGAAGAGTTGGTATTCGGGGTTTCGGGTTTCAAGAAGCTGAAGATTCTAGTGGTGGAGGACTTGAACAACGTACACACCATTGCAATTCATGATGGAGCCATGGCTGAGCTGAAGCAGATGTCACTGCGCGGTTGCCGGCAAATGAGGATGCTATTAGGAGGAGAGAATCTGGTGGGGGTTGAAGAACTCACTCTGCATGACATGAAAGAGGAGTTCATAGCTCGTTTTAGAAACAATGGTGAATATGGAGACTGGGTTAGAAAGATTCCTCTTGTTCATTCTTTCACCCTCGTTAAACGGGAGAATCTTTCCGGTCCGGAAATCCACCCTGCTCTTGAGGGTACTACCCCAAGTGCTCCAATAGGTCTATTAAGTATGACTATAGGCCTCTTGTGACATTTGAGAATGTCATAATAATTAGAGCACATGAGGTAGTACCCAAAGAGTAGGGTAGAACTTCCTTTTCCCAACTTAATTTGTTTATGTCTCGTGATTAAAAGATTATGAGTTTGAATTAATTAGACGAAGAATGCATGCTTCATTTCTAAATGGGAAGTGGTAAATTGTAACTTCCTGCATCTATTAACATTTGGTTGCAAATTTAGGTATATTATGTTAATTTCTGTTTGTGTACTTTTAAATTCGTGCCCCCCTTTTTAAATTCGTGCCCCCTTCTCTCTCTCTCTCTCTCTCTCTCTCTCTCTCTCTCTCTCATCTCCTCTTATTTAATTGTTTCTGAATGAGTCGACCACCATTTTCAACCTCTGCTAAGTTCCTTTCTTTCAATATTTAACTTACCCTAGCTAATTAAACCCAGTACTGTTATGAAAAAATTAACCAAATTAAAACCAGCCGACAAATCTTGAATCTTCAAAAAATATAATGTTTTATTCATCTTTATACGTACATATAAATTTATTGCGATCTAGGTGCATGGTCCTGATCGATATGATCTACCACGTGAAGAATAAAGAAGTGTACGTCTTGGTCTACTCGCAACTTGCAATTGGGAAATCTTGTACGCTCACCAGCTTCCATCATTTTTCATCGACCGGCAACGATGTGTTAACCGTATGCTAACGTTAAAATAGTTTACATTAAGTATAGATCATCTATATAGTCCCAACTTGTGTGTGTTAATCGTAGACGAACACTAAAATTGTTAGCATAACGATAATGCTTTGTTAGTAAGATAATAATACTTCGTTAGCATAATGATAATACTGCATTAGCATGACGATTTGTTATCAAATCCTGAACGATTTTTATAAGAATTATCAAATTACGTTAATACCTCACGTGAAAAACTTTTCAAATATTAATTGAGGTCGTAAGAGAGAGAAACCTTGTGGTAGTGACTAGTGACTAGTGAGTGGAGTAGGCGTTGATTGTGTTGAGCTTGCCAACTTGCTCCGAGGGTTTTTCAAATTTTCTATTACATTTTATCGTATTTCACTCTGAATTTTATCATTAAATTTATGATTTTAATAATATTTGTTTTAAAATTAAAAATAATTATAACATAAATAATCATCATCAATATTTATTAAAAAAATGATAATTATAATTTTATAATTTTGAAAAATCAACCTCAATAATATTAAATTATTAAATAAAAATTAAATATTAAATATTAAAAAATAGTTATAAATCTTAATTGGGTGGATGAACCCGAAAAACAATCATAAAATTAAATTAAATCACAAAAAAAAATGAAGAAAAGAATACAAGAAAAACTCGTAATTTGAAAGTGTAAAACATAGAATGTAACTAGAAATTTCATGTGCTGCGGAAGGATATTCGTCTTCACTCCACTAGAGATTTTCTATTACACTTCGTATTACATTTTCAAAATTATGAGTTTTTTATGTAATTTTTTCTTTCAATTATATTTTTTTTGTGATTTAGTTTAATTTTAAGATTTTTTTTTTCAGGGTTTATAATTATGTTTTAGTATTTAATTTTTAATTAATAATTCATTATTATGGTTGGTTTATTCAAAATTAAATTTTATAACTTTTTATTTCATTTTTTTGTTGACAAATATTGACTATGGTTATTTATATTATAATTAATTTTTATTTTATAATAAATATTATAAAAATTATAATTTTAATAGTGAAACACAGATAAGTGTAACATGAAATTTGAACCCGCTTCGCTCACGCAGTAAGTGTTAGAAGTCCCGGTTCAGGATCCTGACCGGCCTTTGTGCTCCCTTATGTGACGTCATCATTATTACATTTTTTTCTTTGCTCTTTTTTTTTTAGGAATATTTTTTATATAAGTGGATGTGCATGTAAATTCTAGTTCAAACTCGCTTCAGTTAAATAAAATAAGTGCGAAAATTCAAATCATTACAATACAATCAATTTATATAATTAAAATATAACTGGTATAATTAATAGTTTAAACTAGCTACACTTGGATATATACTCCCTCCGTTCCGATTATACAGTCTCTTTTATTATTTTGAGGTGTCCCAATTATATAGTCTCATTACTATAAATATTATTAATTTTCATAGTAATATACAAATAAATCCTTGTTGAATCTTGAAAATTAAAAAAAATAACAACTTAAAGTTGAAAGTCATAAATATTCAACGAGGGTGTTATTGGAAGTTTACTTTAATATCTTATTTTCATAAATATTTTTAATCTACATGCGAGGAGAAATTGGACTTTATAATTGGGACGGAGGGAGTACACACACATAAACACACAATCACAAAAAAAAAAAAAATATGAGACCGTTTTATAATTAGATGATCAAATTTCATAATTAAAAACAAACAAATTATCGCGTACTACAATTTCACAACTCAAGATCACATCCCCCCAAATAACTAGGAGATGGAATATGAACTGCTCTAAAGGCCTAAACGAGCATAATATAATTAATAATGAACTAGTTAATTAATCTTAATTGGAAATTATAAGAATTAATATATAGCTAGGTGTCTTAATTTGCATGGACATAAATACACGCATATTTATCTAGGGAGTCTATATCATCAGAAATTCTTTGGGATTACGAGAGTAGTAATTAATGAGGCGGTGAGACGAGCAGTTTTTACTTTTACTCTCGATGATCCTTCATTAATTATAAACACTTCGAATAATTAAGCATTTATTATTTAACTCTTCATATCTCTATATATATTCAACTGTATATATATATATATAGTAAGCAGGTAGGTGTAAAGTAAATAATTCATGCACGCATCAGAAATTAAAAAAACCGTAACATGGTGCAGGAGGAAAAATGGATAAAGCACTACTGTAACAAACATGAGATATTACTGGTGGGAGAGGGAGATTTCTCCTTCGCCGCCTCTTTAGCCACCGCATTTGGCACCGCAGTCAACATCACCGCCACCTCTCTCGACACTGAAGGTACGTACACTGCTTATATATATATATATATATGTATATATGTATGTATATAATTAATTAAACGCATATATATATATATATATATATATATATATTGCATGCAGAGACGTTGGAATGGAAGTATCCGACAGGAGCAGCAGCCAACCTGCGTTTACTGAAAGAGAAGGGGTGCACCATAATCCACGGTGTGGACGCATGCACCATGACAAATCACCACCTCCTTTCTCACCGAAGATTCGACAGAATCGTATTCAATTTTCCTCACGCAGGTTTCCCTGCATTCGAACACCATACCTTCCAAATAGAGTAATGTTCAATATTACAAAACATCATTTTATTTTCTTCTATAATCTATATATATATATATATATAAGGCTATATATATATATATATATATATATATATTTGTTGGGAATGGCAACAACTTTTGGGCCGATTCCTTTTTACTCGATATTTTACTGGGCCTTGTTTCTTTTCTCTTGCTTATGCTGCAACTGGGCCGTCTCTATTTGACCTCTTTTTATCCTATTTTATCCGTGGAAAAAGGCTGATAATCGGTTGAGATAGGACTACACGATTAGGTGATGGGATTGTGGGTGAAACGGCGATCGATCTTTTATCTATATTTTTTCCTTCCTCCATAGAGGAACAGAGAGATTGAAACCCTTTTCTTGATCTTCTCGGTCTGAGCAATTGATCGAGTTCTCCAACTCGATTTTCCGTCAATCCGTGAGTGTGCATGAAAGATTGAGTGATGTGTGAATCTTGGAAATGATCGACTATAAGGCTTTATGCCTCGGGCTAGCCGCAATCGTTTTTAAGGTAGTGGAATCCACGCCATGTCACAGCGATTCTATTGATCTCATTATGTTCGATTCGTTCCTATATCAGTGATTCACACGATTACCACACAAAGTTGGGAATAGTACTTATACATTCTGCTTATAAATTAATTGTTTAATCAATTTCAGGCTTCACCGTGGCGTGGTCCGTGGATTCATGAGGAGCGCGTCGGAGATGATGAGAGAGAAAGGGGAGGTTCACGTAACACACAAAACCTCGCATCCGTATTTCCGGTGGGATATTGCCGGACTTGGGGAGGAAAAGGGTTTCCTTCTGCTTGAGCAAGCCAACTTCGTCGTCACCGATTACCCTGGTTACCAAAACAAGAGAGGAAGTGGCACCAACAGCAATCAATCTTTTCCAGTTGGGGATTGCAGCACCTATAAATTTGTTCTCAAATAATTAATTAATTAATTTGAGATCAAATTAAGCCTACCTATATCTTGGTTTTTCTACCTACTATTACAAATAATTATGTATGTATATATTTTGGCCTGTCCACTTAACTAAGGACAACGATCTGGACTCCGAATGTCCATTAATTAATGATCACTATCCGGTTTAAATTTCATGTTGGTGTGTACGTCTTCTTCATCTTCCTCGTGTTTTACTATTGAATTTATGATTTTGATTATAGAATAATGATGATCAATATTTAACTAACAAAATTGAATTAAAGAAAATATGAATTTAATTTTAAAATAATCAACCTTGATAATAATTATTAATGGAAAATTGGTTAATAAAATATTGAAAAATAATTATAATGTGTAAACCCTACCCAACCCGGAATCTAAAGGGATCATTTTCGTTAATTATTGTCAATGACGAATCGTCAGATACTATAAAATTCCAATAAATATAGTTATTGATATTAATTATTTGTTTACTCCAATTAATTATATCATATAGTTTGTGATAATATGGCAACCCTTGTTATTATCGAGACACATCATTCACTTGTAATTAATATGATTAAATCGGTTTATTCTAACGAAGAGGTACGTGGAATTTAAACCAATTAACTAGAATACTATGTTTTTTTTTTCAAAAAATAAAATACAATAAAATAATTAAGTATTTTAGTGACAGTAACGTCGCTTGATTCTCAACCAAAACGAAATTACTATCCTTGTCAATCTGAGAAAAAATTTAGTAATAAAATATTTCTTTGTGACCTAACAAGAAGGAAGTAAGAATTTTCTTAATATTATTTTATTTAGCTTGACTAAATCCTACAGGCTAATCACTTAATTTAGATTTGTTTTGCAGCAAATAATTAAATAAATAAACAAACATACATAAATAATAAATTTTATAATCGGACGCGTAGCGTATCCCACTAAGCTCTACGTACTATAAATTAAACACAACATTTTATTAGATCCATCGTCAATAAACGCAATTACATACCTCCTAAAACAAACATCGCAAGCATGATCAAGGTAATTAATTACTTTTGAAATTTCTGATTATTTAATTTCTGTGGATTAACAAATTTAATTATATATAATTGCAGCAAGAGATTGTAATCAGAATTACAATGCGTGACGAGAAAAGTGGATCAAAGGCCTTGATCACCGCCTCAAACATGAATGGTATGCAAGAGAATTATTAATATTATGATAATTTTTTGTTTTTTATTTTAAGAAATGGCTATTTTTAGTTTAAACAGTAAAATAATGGTTCTGCTGCATATATATGCAGGAGTGGTGAGTGTAGAGATTGTTAGAGAGAGAAACCATTTGGTGGTGATCGGGGAGGGTGTGGATTCCGTTGAGCTTACCCGATCACTGCGAAAGAGATTCGGCTGCGCTGACATAGTAAGCGTTAGAAACATTACGGAAGAAGCGTGTTTTCAGAGCCGACGCGACTTTGGGCACCAAATTTTTCACAGTTATCCCACACGATCTTATTACGATCATCAACCACCTTCTTACAACTACATTAATGCGATTCCAGTTCAAGATCTAGACCCACCTCCTATGTGCTCAATCATGTAATATTGTTGTATTGGAATAGGAGTATGCCTCGTTCGAGACCCGTAAGATGGTGTCACACGAGTTTTTGTGATTAGAATAAGGTTTATGTTTTGATAAGACAAAAAGGGAAAAAAGATGTTAAAAGAATTGAAGGATCGATATTCGAAGATCCCCATTTGTAAATGTAGTGTTATGTTATGAATACCGTTTCAATGATAAATTAAATGAAAATTAGTTCAAGTATATAAGTCTGGTTAAATTTGGTCGCTAGTTATTATCTTTAAAATTACTTTTTTATTAAAAAAATTGTCATATTGATAATACTACGGGCCAATTTTTCAAGTCGGGCCGGGTCTGGCCGAAACAATTACGGGCCTAAAAATTGAGGCCCAATCCGGCCCAAATTTTGGGTAGGTCGGACCGTCCGTGAACCTAAAACTAAAATTCTTTTTTTTCACTAGGCCGGCCCGTCCCATTCGGGCCAATTTTTGGGGAGTCGGGTCAGGCCGGCCCAAAACCATCTCGGGTCTGTAAAATTACGGCCCAGTCAGGCCCAAAATCGGGCTGGGTCGGGTCGGACCGATTTTGACAGCTATAAATTAATACATATACCGAGGTCTGTTAAAACGGGTTAGGCATGTTCTCGCCAAAAAAAAGAGACGGTTTGAATTGCTATTTTGGATGGTGGACTTGGGACGGGCTTAGCCTATATTATGTTAATTTTTTTCCTAAATTTTAAATTTATATTTAATTTGAAAAATAAATGGACAAATTAAGAATGAAATAATAAATTAATTTAATGATAATTAAATTATGATTGTAATTAAAAATATCATATCATGGTGTTCGTTAATGTTTGTGAAGCAAAATATATTTTAATATAATTTGATAATGAAGAAAAAAAATATATGAATATTATAAAATTAGAAAATATTAAAATTGATGTAATGTTAATAGTAGTTTGGACTTTGAAATGTTCGTATTCATATTTATAAATATAAAAGATTAGTTTCAAAAATAAATATAAATTTTGATAGTTCTTTTGAAGATGCCTTTGATCCAGCCCGCCAACCCACAGTTCGCGATAGGGAAAATATTTGCTTTCAAACTAGGCCTGCTTGTTGTATTTGCTTTCAAACTAGTGAGGGAAAATTTTAGGCATGCTTGTTGTATATGCTCTCAAATTAGCTATGGAAAATATTTCTTTTCAGATAGTGAAATCATGCCTCAAGCATTTACTAAATAATCTTCTTTTTTTACAATTAGTTTTAACACACGCGTATATAATTTTAAATTTTAATGGTATCGATTTTTTGGATGGTGTTTAAGATTTTTTTTTTTTTTATATATTCGTAAACTTAATTTTATGCCCATTTGATGACAGTTTTTTGTGATATTAATAATTATAGTAATTAGCAACTATACTATTGCAATTTGGAGAATCAATTGGCCAAATTGGAAATCGGTGGACAATAAAATTATAGCAATCTAATGATAGGAGTCACGCACTAGGCAATATCCCACAAATATATTATATATAATTAAGATATTTTTGACTAGTTAAGGTAATAGTGAAAAAGTTTTACAAAATTGAGAGAGAGAGAGAGAGTAGTGGAATAATATGTAATTAGCTAGCTCATCAAATTAGAGTTAAAATTGGATGTGCGCAGCGCATTGAATTTATTGTTACACTCTCTCTGTATTACACTTTGTGTTACATTTTAAATTATGAGTTTTTCTTATATTTTTTTCTTCAATTTTATTTTTTTGTGATTTAGTTTAATTTTATAATTGTTTTTCACCCCACCCAATTAGGGTTTATAATTATTTTTTAATATTTATTTTTCAATTTTCAATTAATAATTCATTATTATTGTTGATTTTTTTCAAAATTATATTTTATAATTTTTTAATTCAGTTTTTTTATTGATAAACATTGACTATGTTTATTTATGTTATAATTAGTTTTTATTTTATAATAAATATTATTAAAATCATAAATTTGATAATGTAACACGGATTGAAACACAAAAAAGTGTAATAGGAAATTTTAACCCTCACATCTTAACTTTTTTAAATGTGATTTATTCATATAACTTTGCTGTTTATGTTTTCTTCTAAAAATAACTTCTTTTTTGACAAAAGTGCGGCGAATTTTAAAATTTTGAGAAAAAAAAAACTAAAATACGAAAAAGTAGTCAATATTTTTTTGGGGTATTATCAGATTTTAGTCTGACCTTTCAAGTAATTCACAAAAATGTCCCGACCTTTTATAAATAACAATTTAATACCTGACATTTTGAATATACAATAAATCTAGTCTGAAATTAATTTTCGGGCTTTTAAATGCCGATGTATATCTTTTTACCTGAATTTTTTAATGACGTGAAAAATACTTGTGTCATGTTGATTGATCAAATAAAATTAAAATAAAATAATATTTCACTCCACACCGTATGTAAAAAGATACACGCCGGCAATCAAAAGCCCGAAAATTAATTTCAAACTAGTTTGTTGTATATTCAAAAGGTCGGAGATTAAATTATTATTTATAAAAGGTCAGGACATTTTTGTGAATTACTTGAAAGGTCAGACTAAAATCTGATAATACTTTTTTTTTTTGCTAATAGCTAGGCCTTCTATATTCCACCTGAATTTATCTCTTTTTTATTTATTCTTATTTAGTTTTGATCAGTTAATTACTTTATTTGTGCCATGTCATGTACTGTTTTCTCAAAAACATTTAATTAAGTGACAACTATGAAAGAAGATTACATTAATGATCATTATAATTATGAGATAGACCAAATCATTGAAATAATTTTTTATTTTATTTTTTCAGTGAAATGACAGCACACCAGTCGGTTGTGATGGGGAAGAGAAGGGGCAAGGCTAGTTGTAGGAGCATGCATGGGGAAACCGTAATATTATTACTAATTAATTTCATATTTTTAATTATTTGGTTTTTCAAATACAAGAATTAGATAAAAATATCAAATGTTCCTAAGTCGTTGGCATCTAATCCGACAATAAGATTTTACAGATGATTTTTTAAGATAATAATTAGTTGATAGATTTAGAGATCGATTGTACCCAAATTTTTATTTTAATTAAAAAAAAATGTATTAAATTGCATATTGTACGTGATTTTTATAAATATTAGGACCCGAAAAAATATTCCGATCAATTTGGAGTGAAATTTATTTCAGTATGAATAATATGCATTTTTTTTTTCAGTTGAAAGCCCCATGTATAATTACCAGCGCATATATTTCTAAGTTAAATGTCATATATGAATTCTTTGATTTATATATTAATTGACTATTACGAAAATAGAGTTTAATTTACTCCATGCAAACCTTGGACTAGTAAATGTAAGTTTTTTCATTAGAAAAATAAAATAAAATAAAAATAACAACAATAACAAAATTAACAACTAGCTAGAACAACTTGTGAAACAAAGAATATAGTATATGGAAATTAAAATAGTTAATGATTATATATATATATATATTGTATCAACAACTTAATTCATAATTTATAGGTCCCATATATATTAATTTGACTAAACGTTAAATCTGGACCACCAAATTATAGAACTAATTACAATGTTGTAATCTTTTTTATTGTAAATTGACACGGTCCAAATTGTTTAGTAATTAAGTTGACGACGCGCACAAATGAGTACGTAAGCTAGATATATATATATACATATATATATATATACACACCACGTACTAAAATATTATCTTTAATTAATTAATTTCCATGAATTGAAGCTGCAATCACGACATAGACAAATTAACTATCTCCCTCAAAAAAAAAAAATTAACTATCTCCATCACTTATCTTGTACGGACATTTAGGTTTCAAACAAATGTTTAACTAATTATGGGAACAATAAATT
Organism: Perilla frutescens; assembly: GCA_026008535.1. Taxonomy (NCBI): domain Eukaryota; kingdom Viridiplantae; phylum Streptophyta; class Magnoliopsida; order Lamiales; family Lamiaceae; genus Perilla; species Perilla frutescens. The sequence goes on along the minus strand of BRKX01000022.1, from coordinate 875,393 downwards.
AGGCAAATTACGTCTTGCTATATAGTATCTTATATAATTATGGTTATTTTAATTAATATACTTAGTACCTAAATGTTTTGTTTTGCTTTTCTTTTCTTTTTAGCAAAGTTTTCCTTTTCTTCTTACATATATATCTAGAAATATTGTATAACTAACATATGAAATCGTCTATTGCAGATTTGGTATTGTATAACCGGCTTATAAACTACTATAGGCGCGCTTGCACGTGCATGGTGGTAGAGTGGAGATTGATAAAAAAAAAAAGGAAATATCATTTAAAAGTTAACCTTTGTAGCCTATACGTATAATAGCAACGAGGCTCTAACATTTCATTTTTTTTTTACAATTCTACCCGCATCAAATTTTCAGATATTGAAAATTAGTCATCGGGATCGATCCTGCATGGAAGAATTCAAACGACGTTGTTTCGCCTCATGTGGAATTATTCCACGTAGGATTTCGGCGGCTAAGTTAGCTTGCAGTTGTCAGAAAATTTGACGGATGATAGAATTGTGAATAAAATGAAATATACGTGGATGTCGCATTGCAATTATGTATAGGTGGGATATATATTATTATCAAAAAAGGTCAGTTTCTAAATCCATCCTCATATCCAGTTATATATTCGTACTTTTGTTCGTGTATCGATTTTATATATTTGAATTGGATCTTGACCTGTCTTATAGATTTTAGCCGTCCACGATCTCACAATTATATCTTAATGATTAATATCCCTTTAATTATTAATTGCGCATGCATATATTACAGGACTATGTGTGTGTGTGTGTGAGTTGAAGGCTTCTTCATATCCTCGTGGATCTTATAATATATATGTACAACAATATATAGAATATGCTGTACATATCAGTTTGTTTCTTTTTCTACATTATCATAGATTAATATTAAACATATATATATATATATATTAAAAGTTATGGTGGTTCAATTTTGTCCTTTATAAATAATATATAGATAAATATACATCAAAACTCCAACTCCCTCATGTATAAATATGGGCTAATCTCTCAAATAAATCAAGGGCGCCTTAAGTTAATTAATTTGATCTGCAAAAGCTTACAATTGTATATAGGCAGAAATATATAATGAAGGTAATTAATTGATCTTATGTATTATTACTGCACTTTTTTTCATCACGCATTGCAATTAAACATATGTATATATATATAGTTGATTAAAGTGATTAATTTTCAGTTTTAATTTAATTTATTCCGATGGTTTATAATAGCTAAAGATTGTGATCAAAGTTCCAATGCATAGTGAGAAGGTTAAATCAAAGGCACTGCAGATTGTTGTGGCTGAAGAAGGTACATACCTACATACATACATACATACATGCATGCATACATACATGCATATATATATATATATAGATGCATTTAGTTAATTCATGAATTAAAATTTATAGTTAAATATATGTATATAATTAATTTGTGATGATATATATATATATATGTATGTATATCGATGCAGGAGTGAGCTCAGTGAGTGTGGGAAAAGAAAATGATGAGATTGAAGTGATCGGAGAAGGGGTTGACTCTGTGTGTTTGGTCAAATCTCTTAGGAAGAAATGTCGTTTTGCTGATATTGTAAGCGTTGAAGAAGTGAAGCCGCCGCCACCCCCGGAGCCGTCCCCGCCGCCGTCTCCTCCGCATTGTTGTACGGCGCCGCCACCTTGCGTTTACCCGCCGCCGTTCTACTTTTATGATACAGGACGACCTCCTAATTGGTTTTGCATGTAATTTACCCGATCGATAAATTAATTAAATATGATTTGAAATAAGGATATATATATATATATATATATGATCTTCTAATGTACGAATTAATAATTTTATCATTAATTTTTATGTTTATTAGTGTTACCAAAGCTCAAGAATATGGTTAATTCTTCTCTTTTATTTTCTTTTCTTTTTTATTGGAGTGTATAAGATAGAAATCTTTTTAGATGGATAGTGAAAAATGCATGTTCTACACTTTGATATCCTATACTTTAATTTTTTTTTTATAAAAAATAACTCCACTTTTTCAAAATTAAAAAAATAGTATCACTTTTTCAAAAAAAAAATTGCAAATTTAACATTTGGTCAATTTTCCGGATCGAAAATCATAATGTAAGGGCTTGTATTTTAATATTTCTATTTCCACATCCGCGTAAAAAAAATCCTTAAATAAAAAAAATCTTCAAATACAATGAATTACTTACAATTTTTAGGTCGTAATCAAATATTATATTTGCCAAAAAAAAATGAAAAGTGGGTACTGATTTATAAATTTTGAAAAGTGTGCTATTTTTGAAAAAAAAAAACCGAAAATGTAAGTGGAAATAAAATGAATTGAGATACCATGTGTTGGAATAGTTGAAGATTGATTAGTCATAACATTTTAAACTTTAATATACTCCTAAAAAAACAAGGAAATAAATGGTATGTATGTGATCAGTTTCATATAAACTCCCTTCGTCCCATAATTATAGCACATTATTATTTTTTGAAATGCCCCAAAATTATAATTCTATTTTAAATTGGAGTTTCTTTAAAACATTCTTTTACATATATAACCATATTTAATAGAGTAGAAATAAGGGCAACATATGATAATTATTGTAAATTGTGTATTTACAATATGTATTAAATGTGATTTCTTAATATGTGTAAAAATAGGAAGTCGACTGCAATTATGGGACGGAGTGAGTATATTCAATTGGAATAGGAATAGTTTTATATGCAAACAATAAATAATATCTATTTAATTCATAAATTTCACAAGATTCCAATATTATTAATTAGTTTGTCAATAAATTAAATGTGTCAATATATTTAACGAAAATATATAATATATCTAATTAAGTTGAACTTGTACCCGACACGAGCCCGCATATAATAAAATCATCTAGCGATCATAATAAAAAAAAAAATTGAGCAATGTTTATATATATTATCCTAGGCACTATTTAAATTTATAGCAAATGAAAGGTCAACATGATAAATGCATTAGAGAGAGTTTTGCATGAAATCATTTTACATGAGGTCAAAATCTCCATTTTAGATTTAGTTGTACGTTTTGATAAAGGCGAAAGATAAATCTTTACGAATCTCTACATGCAATTATTTTGACACGTAAAATTATTTCATACAAATTTACTTTTAAACCTAAATGTGGTTATTGACGATAGGAAGTTTCAACATCAAATGAACCTCCTCTCTCTCTCTCTCCACACGCACACCATCAAATGTGGTCGTAGGGTTAGTTATTTTAATAAATATATATACTAACTCCCCCATATTATATGAAGTCTTTTTTTTTTTACTTCTTTTTTTTTCTTTTTGAGGGAATATTACATGGAATCTTGACACACTCTTGGTCTTTTTTTATTTTATTTTCTTCGTTTCGAAGACTAATGTCTGTCAATTAAGTTATGGCTCGTTCTACGCATTGGACCAACGTAACCACGACTTAGTTTTAAATGATTTTCATTTATGTTTTTATTATTATTATTATTTCAATGATATATATGTGTTATGATGTAATGAAGTATGGAGGTCATTATTGCACATTTAGTTACACAACCAATACCTTTGAATAATTTTTATGTCAAGAAATAGTAATTATTAAAATTATAAATTTGACAGTGAGAATCGAGGGTGATCGAGTTTGAGAACAAATGATTCCATCCAAAATCGCTTTGCCTGTCGATTTGGGGATTTTTAAAGAAAAGATCAATTGATTTAGCATCTCACTTTAATTTAAGAGTTTATAATTAATTAATATGCTGGCGTGTATGCATGGAAGAAAAGAACAATGTTGTAATCTTAATTAGTAAATACACTATTTAACCATGTGCAATAGAGCCTTGACCAATTCTTTATTAAAAAAATAAAAGTAAAATAATTTTTTTTAAAAAAAAAAAACTTATTTTTCCATGTGATATGGGGTCTTGACCAGTTCTTAGTCTTTCTTTATTTTTCATAAATGATTAGTGAATTAGTATATCAATGACTTAGTTTGTCACATCATTTCCATCTGTATGTATTTATAATTTGTTTTATTTTTTTAGTTGGGCATTCCTTAATTTAAATAGAAAATTTAATTATATCAAAATCATTTTTAATTAAATAGAGATTATTATTGCTGCAATAAAATTCGACTCCAGAAATTACTATTTAAACTGTCATATATAATTAAACTATATAACCTTGAAATATAATAACAATAAGCTAGGCATTTACATTAATTTCTTCTGCCAAAAATTTCAAACTTCATAAATTCAACGGTATAAATAAACAAAAATTCATTGGTTTGAATTTGATGATTTTTTTCTCAAAAAAATATATATAAAAAATTTGATGATTTTGGTTCTTGCGTGCAAATTCTAGTTAAGATCAACTGGGCACAAAAAATATCTTTAAAAAGCCACTGTTTGCTACCAACCATTTTAATTAATCTTTCCTTTTTTAAAAAAAAATAAACAATAAATATTTCCTTTTATTATTGGGGTATTATCAGATTTTAGTCTGACCTTTCAAGTAATTCACAAAAATGTTCTGACCTTTTATAAATAACAATTTAATACCCGACCTTTTGAATATACAATAAATCTAGCTCCTAAAATTAATTTTCGGGCTTTTAGTTGCCGACGTGTATCTTTTTGCCTGAATTTTTTAATGACGTGGAAAATACTTGTGTCACGTCAATTGATCAAATAAAATTAAAACAAAATTATATTTCACTTCACACCGTATGTAAAAAGATACACGTCAGTAACTAAAAGCTTGAAAATTAATTTCAAACTAGATTTGTTGTATTTTCAAAAGGTCAGGTATGAAATTGTTATTTATAAAAGGTCGTGACATTTTTGTGAATTACTTGAAAGGTCAGACTAAAATATGATAATACCCCGTATTATTGTTTAAATCCCTCCTATCTTAGTAGTAATTCCAGTGCTGACGTAACATTACCATTCTACCAACTGCATGAACATTAAAATTTCTAATTAATTAATATACTAGAATAAATTTAGATACATTTTTAGATTCCTATTTTTAAATTGATGATTTATATATTATCTCTATACTAGTTAATTACGTTGTCGGAATATTTCGACTTTTTTTAAGGAATAACCATTAGATATACACACACACACTATTACGTACGGAAATATGTTATAATTAAAATAATATTCTAAAGAATCAGAAAACAACAATATCCACTAAATTAAATATCTTCACTATATATTTATATTTTATACCAATTAACATGGCAAGCTAATGCATGAGCATCTAGATTAGTCGATCTATACATATATGTCTATTCTCTACTACTAATTCGATCGTAATTTGGTTCGGTAAATTTTGATTTTGGTCCAACAGGACATGCATTAGTTCTTTTTTATCTTGATATTATAATTTTGGGATTAGTTTTCAAAAATAATTATCCAAATACGCCCCGGCTAGTGCTCACAGTTTGACGGTTGTCTTTCAAAGATGAAACGGCTTCGTCCTTCCGGCAGTAGCACCACAAGTCCGGCAAGGCTCCGGCGAACTAGATAATGTCGAGAACTGAGAGGCTGTAGACTCGAAGAGAACTTTGTATGCAAGCAATATGTTTGTGCAGAATGTAGCATGTTGAGCCATGCAGGATGTCCTATTTATAGGCACATCTCCACTGCAGGGGACAACTAGGGTTTGAGGGCATTCAAACCAGGGGAAACTTTACTGAAACTTAATTCTAAGAATTATAAATAGTTATCTTAAGATATATACTTCATAATTTATCAAATTTCTTTGGTTATTGTGAAGATAAAATTTTAGACGGTACGGGAAACCAAATGAAATCCTCTAGTCCATATATATTAATTATGTGTCCCGCTTAATGTTCCATTATGAACTTTATTAGTTTTTCTTCTATCATTTTCTTTGATTTCAATTCATTCTGGTTTAGTTTAATTTTAAAATTATTAATCACGGTTTATATTTATCTTTTAGTAGTAAGTTTTTAATTAATTATTAGGGTTTACATAACTAGGGTATATAATTTTTTAAAATATTAATTTTTTGCTATATATATATATATATATTAAAACTCTCCTCATCCTTGTATTTTTATATTTAAACTAAAAGTTTAAAGATAAGGAGAGAGTCTTGTATCGGACGAATCGTCATGGATCAAAATTCATAGAATGGATTAAAATTTGGATTCAAACGTAATCAAATACTAATAAAATTATAAATGTGCGTGCCACGCGTTTTGTCACACAAGCTAGTGATTTCTATAATTATATGATGATCATGAATCGTGATCAAATTCCGATCCAAAAACTAATCGGCAAATTACATAACGTTGGCACAATACAACAACTTGTGCTGAAAGTAATAATTTTGAAACATTCTGCGTTGACAAATTAGAAAGTATGCACATGTTACGATTGAATAATGAAATTTAAACAAAATTAGTCAACTGCCAATATATATATATATATATATATATATATATATATATATATATAATTCGGTTATTAATTAAAATTAGAAATATAGCTTATTTTCTTGACAGCCACACTCTTGGTTTCGCTAGCTCCTAGTTCCTTGCAGCGATTACTAATTTATTTCTAGCTATAGTTGACTATATATATATATATATATATATATATATATTTTCCTTTTTGTTTTTCTGGATTAAGATAATAATTAAAAACCGAAAATAATTAATATCCTTTAATTTAATTTCGAAGCTAGTGGTATTATTAATTTCTCATCATTACCAAGTCAAATGGGATTTCCATTTTCTTAATTATAGTACGTTAAATATTTTCGGTTTCTCTTCAAAACAGACGCAGTGACACATGCATACGTGTCTATACATTAATTAACATATATATTTTATTTTGTATACTACAGTCCACATATAAAAAAAAATTGCAAACTGCAAATGGAGGTTTTCTTCCTTATAAATATGCAATTTGAAGTAGGTTTTTGGTCTTAATTTACAACTACAATTCCCAAATATGAGAAACCAATTAACATAATTTCTGCCGTGGTGCTTCATTCATTATATATTGTACGTAGCTGGAAAAATGAAGGTAATTAGCTTTGTTCAATTCTAAAATGCAGATGACTAATTTTATATTAATATTGCAATGCAATATATATAATCGAATCGTTATATATAAATAAATATATATATATATATAATTCCATTTTGCAGAAAAAGATTGTGTTACATGTGCCCATGCACGGTGACAAGGCTAAGTCAAAGGCCATGAAGATTGCTGTGGCTATTCAAGGTGTATGTATATGTATATATATGTGTATGTAATTAAGATGATATATCGATCAATTTGTGTGGTGATGATGAATTGATGATGCAGGAGTGGTGTCGGTGAGTATCGGAGAAGAAAATGATCGGCTAGTGGTGATCGGAGAAGGGGTAGATTCGGTGTGTTTGGCAAACTCTCTTAGGAAAAAATTTAGTTTTGCGGATATCGAAACCCTAGAAGACGTCAAACCATCAACATCTTCTGAGTCGAGCCCATCGTCACCTTCCCCAAACTCGAGTTCACCGTCTTCTTCCCCGATCAAACCAATCCCACTGCCGTACTACCTGCCTCCGTCGTACTGCCCGCCGCTTTATTACTACGATGCCGCTCCTCCGGCTAATTGCTCCATAATGTGATTCTTTTTTTACCCTTTTTTTATATAGTTATGACTTAGAGTTATATATATATATATATATATATATATATTTATATATATATTATCACTTGAATATTTATAAAGGTTACGTATGTTTCATTTAATTTCGAGTTTGTGTTCAACAAATTATTTGATATGTTCTGTCTTAGTTTGTTTATGCATGGATTCAATTCCGATCTCATTTGAAATCGATGGAGTAATTATATTTAATTTGTTGTTGTGATTAATTGAAACGAAACTTAAATAATTAATGTGATATATATAGAGAGAGAGGAATATATATGTGTGTGTGTGTATTGTTATTGAGATTAATTGAAAGAAAACTTAATTAATTAATGTGATATATATATATATATATATGTCGATCGTCCTTAAATTTTTAATTTCAGTCTATCGATATATTTCATATAATGCTGGAGCTTAATTAAGTTTTTTTCTTTTCAAAATCAAATTAAATTAATGAAGGAAATTAAAAAATAAATTAAAGTATATATAGAGAACATAATTGATTGCCGATATATATATATATATAATATGTTATGTAAATTTCATAGCAAGTCAATATTCAAATGATGATTATAGCTAGAAACTTCTTATAATATGTTATGGAATGCGAAAAATTCAATATTCAAACTATGATTATAGAAAGACCCCCCCCCCCCCAACTCCAAAAGTAGGTTTTAAATTTTGTTAAATGTAATTAGGATTAATTTGATCCATCCTTATCCATGATTCTTCTTCTTTTTTTTTTCTTTTTTTAGATGATTATCCATGACTGTACTTTGCTCTTTATGGTCCTCTCTCAAAAAATTTATTATTTACTTTTTGGTCTTTCTTTAGCTAAATTAATTCATGAAAATCCCCACAACATTCCAAAAATGTTTGTTAATATTGGATAATATATACACAATTTGGTCCTCATAAATTGGAAAAGTCTCCATAATGGGCCTCACTTAATATGGATCAAGCTCAGCGAAAAGCCCATTTGGTCTTTTTCTCTCTCCTAAAATTTAATTATATTTTTGAGAATCTCTCTCCTAAATTTATTTATTCACCAATTATATGCATGCGTTCAAGTCCTACCTGCAGGAGATTTATTTATTCGCCAGAATAGGTCAAATATATACTTATGTCTTGAACTTTGATCTGTTCTCTAAAAATATTCCGAACTTCAAATAATATCAAAATATGACCTGAACTTTGATATTTTTTCTGAAAAAGTCTTGAACTTCAAATAATAACAAAAATGTCCTGAATTTTCCATTTTTTTGTAAAAATGTCATAGGATTTAATTTCCAGCGTCAGATTAATGACGAGGCATACTCCAGTGTGTCAAAGTGAAATAATTTTTTTTTTAAAATCTCAATTTGAAGGGTATATAATTTTTTTCTGCAAATTGGGTTGATTCTGTTCAGATTGAAATTTTGGGAGGAATGAGAAGAAATCGTTTAATTTTCTTTTTCCATTAGGATTGAGAATTTCGAAATGAATGAAAATAAATCATTTTTCTCTTCAAATTGGATTTGTATGAGACATTTGTTGGAATGAAAAGTTACAGTTTTGGAGATGAAAGCGGAAAACAATGTCGTCATTATTTATCTATTTAAAAAAATTATGAATTTCACGACACTTTAACATGCTAGATTTTGGTATATCTCGTCACTAATCCGCCACTGAAAATTGAATCTCATGACATTTTTGCAATAAAAAATGGAAAGTTCAACACATTTTTTTTTTTGAATTTTTTTAAGTTCGGGTCATTTTTAGACAAAAGTTAAAGTTTATGATATTTTTAGAAAAAATGTCAAAGTTCAGGACATATTTTGGTATTATTTAAAGTTTGGGACATTTTTAGAAAAAAAAGTCAAAATTCAGGACATAAGTATATATTTGGCCGCCACAATATGTGGTACATCACGCACGCATATCTATTATATACGGTTTCATATACATACATATATATGTGTGTATAATATATATGCATTTATTTAAAGAAAATACATAAAATATACTTTTTTTATACTTTTTAATATTACCATTTTTATCTATTAATCTTTTGGATTTTTTGATGAATTGATACATAAGTTGGTGGCCGGCCTATCAACTTAATCAACGTGTCTTTCAATTTGTATATTGTATATATATGTCATCTCAATTTGTATCGATACATATGATTTGTGCATCAATTTTCACGAAACTAAAAGATTCATACATGAAATTGGTAAAATTAAAATGGTTTTTTTTAATTAAATTACCAAAAATATTTATAATTGACGATATGAAGTGGTAAAACTGCGTAAATAGTAAATACCAATAAATAAATAAAAGATGAAATTCATTAATCTAATTTTCCTCCAAATAGGGTTGCCAATTAATTTGTGACACGAAGCCAAAAATCTATGTGACAAGTGTCCCTTTGGTATTATTTATGGACAACTACTACTCCACAACTACCATTTGATTGATTGAAACCCGCCATTTTTCTTTAATTTCTTTTTTTAAATATTAATTCATTGGGAAAAATTCATCTAATGATATATATATAAAAATTGAAGAAGTTCCCTTTATATAGATAGATGTTTAATTTGGACAAAATATGTAACATTTAAAAGTTAAAAAAGTAACATATGTCTTCTCTTGCTTTTCTTTAATTTTAATTATTCCAATTGCCTCTATTTAGGATTTTTTTTTTTTTAATCATAAGAATTATTGTTTTTTTTTTAATTTTGCATAACTATAAATAGGTTTAGATCCTATTAATTAATTATGTATTAGGCATTCCAGAAGCTGGGGCCCCATTTAACTAAAAATCAATTGATTGTGACCCAATGAATTTGGACTTTTTAAGATCAATGGTTCAAAATATCAAACATTTTTAAGACTATTTTTCTCATCCTAACAATGATGGCTAAAATCAATCGATTAGGGGTCAATGCCATCCCTAATTTCAATTTTATATATGTCATGTTTTAATTTCACACATTTTTTTTTTGGAAAAATTAAATCTTATGATCCGAATAATTAATATTGTTGTAATAAAATTTGTCCCGAGGGATCAAATTTCAGCAACTGAAATTCAACGTAGTTCGGAACAAATTTGTTAATACGTCAATAATTTGGAATATATTTTTGTCATAATCTTTAATAGTTTGGGACGTTTTAGCTTAATCTTTGGCTTTTTGGAAAATGAAACACGTAATAAAACTAGATAGATATATGCACATCCATTGTGAAAAATCATTTATTTTTGTCATCAAAAGCAATTAAACTGCCGCACCACGAAATACTTTTTTTGTTTTTGAAAAAAAAAATGATGTTAATGCAATACGTTTGATTAGTAATTACATTTGTATTATTAATAAGGTTAATTATCTTAAAATACACAAATTTGAGAGATTGTATTTTCACGCTTTAAAAATATAGTTTTAATAACATAAACTTAACCCTTGTTTGGTTTTTCACATGATTTTGAAATTCCAACTACTTGAAAAAAAACCAGTTCAAAATTTAGGGGGGTGTATTCAATTAGGATTTTGATGGATTTTGTTGGACTTTAAAATGTCCATGGATTTTTATGGATTTTATAAATCCATATACTCCACATGGAGTCTCCAAGACTCCACATAGAGTCTCCCAACTCCACGCAGAGTCTGGCGGATTTCGTGTATAGATTTTGGACGATTTTGAACGATTTCAATGGATTTCAAATCCATCTCGCCAACGCTCGTTGGAACACAACGATTGGTGTATCCGAAAAAAAATTAAACACAGCGGCCGCTAGAATCAAGCGACCTTGATCCCAGCGGCCGCTGGCTGGAGTGCCATCATCGGCAAGACCAGCGGCCGCTGGGGTCGGGTGACGGCTGGGGTGCCCGATTTCAACTCCTCACCGGCCGCTGGAACACAGCGCTCGCCGGGTTTTTCAAATCCATCGAAATCTCGTGTCCAGAGGTCGGATTTCATCCTTTGTAATTTTAACGTGAAATCCAACGAAATCAATGACTTTTTAAAGTCCGTGGATTGTTGAATACCGCAGAATTTTAAAGGACTTTTAAAAGTCTGGATTGAATACACCAAGATTTCGTTGGACTTTTAAAAGTCTGGATTGAATACACCAGAATTTTGTTGGACTTTTAAAAGTTTGGATTAAATACACCCGGATTTTAAAAGTCCAACGAAATCCAACGAAATCTCAATCCAATACACCCCCCTTAGTGTCCACGTAGATGTACACGTAGCAGTCTTCGACTGTCACGTCAAACTCAATTAGCCTGAATTCGAAAACATGTGTACACCCAAACAAAAGCTAATTTGATGGTATTAAAACTACATTTTTTTAAACGTGTGAAAAATTAAAAACCCGCTAAAATTTGTGTATTTTAAGACGATTAACCCTATTATTAATAATAAATAGAACCATAAATAGAGTTTACACGAGCCCACCAACTCTTTTATGAAGTGGGCCAATTGATCCAATCAGCTAAATGGTCTTAATTAAGGTCTTCATCAGTCTGCCTTCACTCTAGATTAATTAACTAATATAATTAATATTGAAGCTGCTTGATTAATCAAAAATTTATAATCCTATATAACATTTATCATCGAAATTTATATCATATTTCCTAACAAATATTTGAATTTATTTGTAAACTGAAATTAAATGGCTGGCTAATAATTAAAGGTGTCACCTAGAATAGATTCATTTATTATGAAATTAAGCCCACAAAACTAACGAAAATTTGCCTTAATACATTCTAGATTCCACTCAAATAAGTGCAACCATGCAAGAAAAGATCGTCCGACGGATCTCCATACCCGCGTTCGAAAAAATATACATTGACTATTTATAATATTGAAAAGTATCGGTTTTTATTTTCGAAAAAAAATATTGTGCCGTTTTTGTAAGTATTTAGATCAATAAAATGGTTGTGGCATTTTTATATTATTTGGATCGGAAATATCATTTCTAATACTGTTAGATATATTCTATTTAAATAGAAGGATTCATCAGACGGTTTGATATAAGTGTGTCTCTGAATGAAATCAAGGACGAACTCGACTTTATGGTGCATGTGCAGAAAGTGGGCAACCTGATGAAAAAGAAAGGTTGGTGATTAGGTGATGAATCATTAAAACCTAAAAGAGTTGAAGAAAATGAGAAATTGATGAATCATCATCACATTCATGTATTACAATATATATATATATATATATATATATATATGTTTGAGTTATATATATTTGTCACACCAAACCATAACTAATTTTCTCCATTCCTCTCTTATTTCAAACTTTTTTTTCTTTCTATAACTCTTACTTCAAGCATCTTATAACGACAAAACTTAAGGAAGTTTGAGCTTCATATGCAAGATCCAATTATATTCCTAATCGTACTTGGTATACATGGTTCGGTCAAAAACAACCTACGTACAAATGATCCAAATCATAACAATTATATACGACTCGTACAAAGTACTTAAAGCCTAATAATCCAGGTTTGGACCATCAAATCCCTCAATTAAACTTCTTTTTTAGATCAAGCACCAAATTATTCAGATCGAGTCATAATTCAAGTCATCCTTATAAGACCATCTCCAGTAGATACGCTAAAACCTATTTTAGATAGCGTATTTACTCCAGCGAACACTCTATATGGCACTCTCTATATTTTTTCTGTCTTTCTCTTTTCATTTCTTTAAAGTAATTTTCCTTTTTTTAGTTTTGTTTATCATTTTTTTTCTTTTAAATGTTGAAATACAAAATAGCTAAATATAAAATTGTATAGAGCATTACATGAAGAAAACCCATATCTTTCTTTTTAATGTTGAAATAGAAATGAAATTTAATAAAATAACTTAACATAAAAACATTGAAAATACAAATAAAGCAATACAATAATTAGCAAGATTAATTATTAAATACATAAAAAAATGAATATCATGGAATATTCCATTTATTAGAGTATAATTGAGAAAAGACTGCTAGACAGAAAATACAAATTATGCTATAAAATAGTGATGGAAATTCTGTAAAATAGAAAAGGGAAATTTACATTTTGATACCTACATTTTGGATACTTTTTCAAAAATGACCCACTTTATTACTATTAGCAAAACAGTACCCACTTTTTCAAAAAAAATTCAAATCTGACCCGATCAAATTTTTAGCCTAAAATATCTACGTGGCATGCCCAACAATTTTATTTAATTTGTAGTTTATAATTGACATGGAATATCCAGGTGATATTTTTTATTGGAGCAAAAAAGTCACGCAAGAATTCCGGCGTGCCACATAAATATTTCAGGCTGGAAATTTGATCGATGTCAGATTTACAAAAAATTTGAAAAAGTAGGTACTGTTTTATTAATAGTAATAAAGTAGGTCATTTTTTAAAAAGTGTCCAAAATATAGGTATCAAAGTGTAAATTTCCCGATAGAAAAACTAAGATGATCTGATGCAAATTAATTAGCTCATATACATTGCCTATATATCGAAATTAAAGCTAATTAATCATCATTTATTTTTCTTAATCCCTACATAGAAAAGTGGGACCTGCATGCAGCTGAGTGGTGAGTGTTGTCACCCATTCCCGAAGACGTCTGTCTCTTTGCTTCTTTTATTTAAATAAATACTCCTAAATATGATTTTGCCCCCCTCAAGCTACGGGAAATTGGGAACTGACCCCCTAACTAGGAAAGATGTATAGATTTTAGGGGTGAGCAAAAAGTACCGAAAATTGAGGATTGAACCGTACTAAATTAGTTCGATTTTTTCGATTCGGTTCAGTTTTTTTTCTAGTAAAAATTCGATTTTCGATTTCTATTCGATCCAGAGGGAAAAATACCCAAACCGAACTGAAAAACTAAATTTATATATATATATATATATATATATATATATATATATATTAACAATAAAAATACTCGACTTTGTTGGACTTTATAGTTTTCGGCTTCGCTCTGTTGGAATTTACACATTTTTTGACTTTATTCAATTGTTTATTGGTATTTTTTGAACTTAAATCTTGATAATTAGTTAACTCATACTTGTACATATTTAATTATATTGAATGAAGAGAATTTAAAGCAAAAAAAAAAATCAGAAATTTTAAGAAAATTTCGGTTCAAAACCGAACCAAACCGAAATATTTCGGTCCAATTTGATTCGGTTCCGATTAAAAACTCGGTTCGGTTCGGTTCAGATCTATTTTTAAAAAATTCAATTTGTTTAGATTTTAACATTTTCGGGATTGAACCGAACCGAAAACCGAATGCTCACCCCTAATAGATTTCGTCTTTCTAAATTTTGATTTTTACACCCCCCCCCCCTCCTCTTTTATTATCATTTTTTATTTTGAGTTAGCTTTCTATTTAAACTTTACCACACAATTAACACTATAAGTTTAGTTTAGTTTAATTCGGACTAGTTTATTCCGATTTAAATTATATATTTATATCCAAAAGAACTTGAAATATGAATACTAATTATATAAATATTTCGAGATATAAATTGCAATAGTGGATTAAATTTTATTGTGTTAAAAAGGAGGTGAATATGTATATTCATAGAGTTTGAGGGGCCAAAAGGATAATATGGATATTTGAACGCGACAAATTATGATTTGCCCTTAAAAAACCAATAAATATCTAGAAAATCTTGTCAATCCATCTCGCATGCGAAGACAACCACAACGAAACAATATTTATATCAATTATTAAGGAAAAATGTACACGCACACACACACTATATATATATATATATATATAAATATAGTTTAATCAAGATCGAAGATTTCGAGTTCAATTCCTACAAATACAATTACAAACCTAATTTTTCAAGTGCAGTGTAACTCTTTTGTGTAATTTACAGGTTGTTACACATTAATGGAATTTACCCGATGTGCATTCGTGAAGGTAGTCATACTTTTTTTTTCTTCTAAGCTTCACTAAAAAAGAAAATTACGTTCTAGCCCTAATGTGTATTACTATTATATAATTGTGCATTAATCAGTCTGATCTACTAATAAAATACTCGACTATCCTTTATAAGTTCAGAATCAAACCAAATCAAATTGATAAATGCAGAAAAATAAACACCCAGAATAAATAAAAGCTTAAGTTTGTGTTTGTCTCCTATATTTACTGCATTTCATGCTGCCTCCTCTCAATGAACATGCCTCCTAGCAACTGAATATTGATTAGTGTATAATCTTAATTTGTATACTATATCTGATTGATTTTATTTTTTTTCCCTAAAAAAATTGGAGTAAAATCTGATTAAAATTCTAACACTTGGAATTATTGAACAGCAATAATCAAACGCCCAATTGGTCAAATACATTCAAATTAATAAAGATAGGACAAAACAGTAAAAACAAAAAAAAAAATCATATTTTCCTTTTGAAACATGGAAAAGAAAAAGGGAAAAGGGAAGAAAAGAAATAATAAAATTCTTTGCTTGAAAGGATCAAAAACAATAAATTCTTTCTCTAAGTAGAAACTGGGGCACACGCCATTAGTAAATAAATGCAGAAGGAATATTTTATTGACTTTGCCGAGTAAATCTTCTTATTTTTGTAATATTTTATTGATTTTTTTTAAGTTTTATTATTATTATTATTATTATTATTATTATTATTATTATTATTATTATTATTATTATTATTATTCAAGGGTTCAAACTTATTTGAGCAACGAAAATGAATGGAAGAAAATACGAAGTTAGGAAATGAAGATGTTTAATTTTAAGATTTCAATTACAATTTCACTTCATCTAAGTCGTTCGTCCTTAAAAATCAACAATTTAATATCGACCATAATTAAATTCAAATTTCAATTAAAATTTTTTTATCATAAACTAAAACCATTGTTTTACCATTCCTAAAACATCCAAACTGTAACCGAACTAACATGAGATTTCTTGTTACATTTTTACATTATGTTTCATATTTTAGTATCATTATCGGTGCATATCATGTTTATTAATTTGCATGCCCAGATATTTGATGACATCATGAATATACACATGATGTGTATTTATGGTATGTCACCCTAAATGAGTTCATTCTACTCGTTTTATTTAGAGGCTTCTTCATTTTCACTCACACCAACTTCCCAAAATAAATCTTTAATATGGATAAAAAATAAAATTATAAAGACCCAATAAAATGTAAGTATGTAACAGAAGTCTGAGAATTCAAAATAATAGCCTTAAAAGTTATAATTACGTATAGCCTCAAAAAAAAAAAAAAAAAAAAAAAAAAAAAAAAAAAAAAATGACAAATGGCAATCGAAATAGAGAGCAGGAGTTTCCCCAACATTAATAAATCACACATCGACCTACCTCAAGTGTAGTATAAGCAAACAAATTAACTAAGCAAACACCCCCACACTCTCCTCTCTCTCTCTCTCTCTCTCTCTCTCTCTACAAATTAACACAGAGAGAACAGAGGAAAATTCAAGAAAACAGTTTTCAGGCAAATAACTCTGCAAATACTTCACTATCAATGGAGTAATAAAGTTACGATCATACATAACCTGGTGTGCCGGCTACCTTCTACTCTCTCGGGTCGCACTCAGATATCCATTTTGTTAACCCTGAAATAAAGAAAAAGATAGTCTTGCAGAAACAGAGAGAGAGAGAGCTAGAGAGAGAGAGGTGTGAGTGAATATATGAAGGAGGAAGGAGTGATACGCAAAGCTGGGAAAGCACGGCGATCACTTCTTCTTGGAAGGTATTTTCGACTGCATCCATGAAATCACGGCGGCGCTCGCCTCTTCAAGGATGAGTGGCTCCGCTGCTTATCGAGTCGAAACGACGTCGCGCCTCGCCCAATGGCGGATCGACAGTTTGGCCTCCTCCACCTACAGGAAATCCGACCCTTTCAAGATCGGTAACTGGAATTGGTCAGTTACTTTTTCCACAGCCATTTCTTCTTCTTGTTTTTTTTATGAATTTATAATTTGTAGAAAAAGAATTCTAGAAAATACTAGAATGAATTCCGGTGCTAGCTTCCTTCAAAACTGCAATTTCTGTCACCTGCTAAACAGAGAACAAGGCAAATTAGTTTTATCATTTATCAATAATGGACTTAAATTGTAAATTTGCAATCTTGTTAAGCAGAACGAAAAATTATCTAAGTTCCTCATCAGCCAACTCCAACATCAAAGGAAAGTAGATATTTTGCACTTGATCATGCCTTTTAAATGGTTTTCCAAAGAAATTCATGGATCATTAATCATAACAAATATAAGGATTTCATTAATCTCATCCTACAAGGGGCACTAAGAGTAATGTGTTTTTTTTTTCGTATTATTTTGAATTGAAGGCATCTATCTGTGGAGAAGAGTCGAACACTGATCATCAGATTGTATCCCGAGGTATCAAATTTAACTAGAGAAAATCCTCCTATAGCATCTTTCATGATCAAAGTCGTCTGTGTGGCAGGGGATCGTAAGTGTTTTGTTCATCCAGGTAAATTAACTCATTTACCATCTTCTGTAGCATTTCCAAGTTCAAGATGATAAAAATACTGTTTTTCAACAATTTTGAGACTTACTGCCTATAGTTACTTGCAGAAGTTACTGATAAGCTGCTCAAAAGCAGTGAGGATTTTGTATGGACAATTGAGGTTCCTTTGAATGGAAAGTTCATCATTGACATTGAGTTTCTTGATATCAAAACTACACCTTCAGATGTAAGATATTCAATTTTCTTTCATATAGCAAACATTCATTTATCACACAAAAATCACTTGCTATATTTAAGTGAAATGGAAAACTTACTTGTCTTGAGGGAGAAATCTCTAAAATCTGGCTTCAAATTACGCAGGGGGGGGAGCCTTTCTCGATATGGAATGGAGGGTTCGCCCGAAGACAATGTAATGATGCAGCTCTTGCATTACTTGGTCGAATGCTGTCTGAAGGCATTCAAACTGATGTAGTGATCAATGCATCTGATGGGAGCCTCTCAGCACATCGGGCTGTTCTTGCTTCTAGGTCTCCTGTTTTCCGCAGCATGCTGTTGCATGATCTCAAGGGGAAAGAAACGGCTGCCATGAACATTCCCGACGTGTCAATTGAATCATGTAAGGCCTTGGTGAATTACATCTACGGCAATATACAGAACGAGGAATTCTTGTCCCACCGGCTGTCCCTTCTTCATGCAGCTGACAAGTACGAGATTTCAGATCTTAAAGAAGCCTGCCACGATAGCCTGCTGGAGGACATTGACACGACAAACGTGCTGGAGAGGCTCCAGAATGCCACTGTGTATCAACTGCCAAAACTGAAGACCAGCTGCTTGCTATATCTTGTGAAGTTTGGCAAGGTCTTTGACATTCAAGACGAGCTAAGAGCCTTTCTACAACGTGCAGACAGAGAGCTCGTAGCTGAGATATTCGACCAAGTACTTGGCACGTGGAAGGGGTTCTAAAATCATCTATGAAGGAAGGGCAAGTCAGATGCACAGATAGTGTTAGTGTTGATATGCATTATTCATTGTCAAAATTGGGGATTCTTTAGTTCAAATGGCAATCGCTTGTTGACTAGTAAAGTTATTGATTTAAGGTAAACTAGGCATATGAGATCACCAAACTCCAATGTGTATGCTGGTGTGATTTGTATAGAAATCAAAATGTAAGATGCGAATATGATTGAAATCAAGAGAGAGAAAATGATTGCTATTTGTATCGAGTGAAAATCCAAATTTATGGATCAAAATACAATGTGACGATTATAATTTATAATTAAAAGCTTAAAACATCAGAAACCAGATACATAAATTGCAGAAATCAGAGACTCACATACCTTGTATCTGAATTCTGAATCTAATCGCCGCAAACAGAACGGGATGAATCTGGGCAAAAGAGATATTGCATCATCAGAAATTTAAATGAAAAAAAATACCAACATAAGAGAAGAAACGGCAAACATTCACTGAAAGAAATCGCAGTAGCTGATGAAATTGAAGAATTGAGATTGATTACCTTGTTCAATCTCTCTCTGCTTTTCTCTCAAGCGTAGGCAGAGAAATAATGAGACGCCATTTTCAGAAATTGGGAAAGAAAAGAATATGGAGGGAATATTATTGGAATATTTCTCCCAACTCCTTCCTCTTTTTCAAAATTCCTCTCTCCTACCAAAAATTTGTTTAGACTATAGCACTAGTCCATATCAGAATTCAAATTCATATTCAGTTATACATTTATAATTTTATAGGTTAATTGCATAATTCAACACAATGTTTGCACTATTTTGTAATTTTCGTATAACGTTTAAAAATTTACAATTTATATACCAACATTTAATATTTTTACAATTGGAACATACAATATTAATCTGGCATAAAACGACATTTTATGGAGATGAAACTAATGGAGAATGTTGTTGTATATAGTGAATCTATATAACGAATTGAATTACAAATCAAACAAGTATGATAGATTTGTCGGATTAACATTGAGATGTTATAATTGCAAAAATATTAAAAGTTGTGATATGAATTACAAATTTTTAAACGTTGTGTGAAAATTGTAAAATGGTTCAAACATTCTACGATTGATTCTAATTTTATTGATATTTGATTTTATTTGAATTCGTACACCATAGCAGCTCGGATATTCTCCTCATCGCCAAAATATAGTTTTCGAATTTTTAATAATTTTATCATATATTTCTAAATTCGATAAAATCAAAATTGGATTTTCAATTGGTTGCGTGGCCTTGAATTCTGCAAATTAATTTGAAATAAACTAATTAACTTAAAAAGTATCCCAATGAGAATGTCATGTTTTCATTATTACAAATACTGATATCAAAGAAGATAATTTTAGCGTGAATTTAATTGCTTGAAAATTGAAAATATTGCACTGAATCACCACAAATTGAAAGTTCGATGATAACATTGTTGAAGTAATTGGTGAATAATGCAGAAATGGGTAAAAGAAGCTTGTTCTATATCAAGTAATTAAATTAAATTAAATAGAAAAAAAAAGTATGTTGAATGAAAAAGAAAGCAATGATAATGAAGATGCCCAATTCCGTTTGGAATTATGCAAAATCCATTCCTTCAGATCCAATGTTTCTATAAATCAGAGAAATTCCAACTCAGGCAAATGCAAGATTTTTCTTCATCTTCAGCCAAAAAGAAATCCAGCAGCTTGTTCTTCATTGCCATCAAAAAGCTTCAGAGCTTGAACTACCTGCTCTCTTCCGAACCCCAGTTCGACTAGCTTCGCAACTTTAGCTTCAAACTCAGGTCCCTGCAAACATTCCAAGATACGATACGTGATAAGATCCCACGTCTAACTAAGAAAGCAGCTCGAGAGAAAGGAAATGCAACTGGAACAGAAGTACGATATGAAAGAATTTCCTCATTGGTAAAACTAAAATGAAGTTCAAAGTGCAAGTAGAGCAATACCTGGGAAGCATTGTTCCTCGTATTTCCTGCAGATTGTAAGAAGGGAACATTAGTTTCACAACGGCAAATTCTAAATGCACGTGCATAACATTGACACGGAACAAAATAGCACCAATGATGGAGGATCACAGTCAAACCACTTGCATGTATAGGATGTCCTAGCCCTACATAATCGAATATCCCAGAAAAATAAACTAGGTGGATGGAATTTTGGAGGAGTGAAGTATTATGAATAGGTGCAGAACAAAAGATGTGTCTAGTTCACTATATCGTGTGTCCCATCTTTGCCACTCAAGAGTGATCACTCGATAAACAATAATAGCCTTTTTACTTTCTCAGTCACCCTGCTTCTTGTAGAACTGCAAAACACTCATTGCATCTTGATAATTTTTTGCATAAAACTATTGTCATACAGTCATAGATTCCTGGTATAACCATAGGAAAGGTCAAAATTTATCCAATCTAACCAGAAGGTCCACTTGGTGCACTGATGTTCTCTGTAGTTGCTGATGTTGCCTGAAAGTAAGAAAACATTTGGTGAGATGTCTAGGTTCAACAAAGCCTTCAGTACATATCAAGAGTAAATCATTCCTTTAAGCCAAGAGATAGTGAAATTACAAATATAACTGGTTAACAAGGTCAAGAGTATGCTTACTTGTGCTCCTGAGCTAGAAGCTTCCTTCGCGTACCTCTCTTCATCCAGAAACCGGGATGGAATGTCCTTTTCTGAATTTCAATAACATTAGTAAAATGTGATCAGAACCATAACTTGAGCCACAAATTAAACAATATCAAATTTCAAACAAACAATAAAAAGAAGTCTCGTATTAATGGATAAACAATGTCAAATAACTACCTGCTAGGAAAGGTACAGAAACCTCTCCCCCACCAACTCTCAATACATTTTCATTTAGATCGATAATGCACTGCATATGATTATATACAAACAAGGATTAAACAAATTTAAAGGAAAAAACAATTGACATAAATTAAAGGAAGTTACTTGATGCTTGCGAAGCATATCCAGGCCAAACAGAAATTCCATGTTGGGTGCATCCAGCACCATGAAGGAACAAGGGTAAAATATACTTCCAATCTGCCACAGTACATAAGTAAACATGTTAAGATTAGCAGGAATACCGTGTTATATGATACAAGAACGGTGTTCATTGGATAATTCTAAAACACATCTTGGAACTTCTGGTGCCAGGACGTGGCATTTAGAAAACAATTCTACAACTAACATTCCTGATATGATTTGACATCAAAAGTCAAGAAATATAATTTGGCATCTACAATCAAATTCCCCCTACCCCCATTGCAAACACTACCATTAAACAAAAAATAAATTATCCCAATTCCATAACCACCAATTCTTAAACACCCTCTTAGTTAACAATAAAAAATGTTGCAGCACATACCTTGATAGGAGCAACATGTATGCGACCTAAAATCTCAGACTGACCAACCCCATGAGCAATACCTTTGTACCGAGTATCTAAAAGCCTCAGCAATCTGGAAGAATGAGAAAATAATAACAACATCCTCATCAATTAACAAATATATCATCAGCTAAAGAACACACAGTTTCTACCATGCGGCAGAATGCCAGAAAGAAAGAGAATGGCTTACCCTAAACGTTCGGCACAGCTTTTAGATATAATTGTTGACTGAGCTCCACTGTCAACAAAAGCCTGAAAGACAGAAAAACAGAAATTTTCACCTATCTGCAAATTACCTGGAGCATTGTGCCCATCTTTTCTCTAGTAATATGAGATATTGCACTGTCTATATTGTCAAATTGGTTTTACATTCCAAGTCAAGTCCAGTCCAATCTAAACTTTTCTACTAAATCTAGGCAAATTAGAGTTGTCTTATCTATTTCGGTCAGGCTGGTTTGCTAAACATGTAGACAGGGGTAAGAGGCAAAGCAGTTGAAAAGAAACAAACCAAAAATAACTGTTCCAAGTCAGTACCTTCAATGGAACACCATTAACTTCCATGTCAACATACAACATTACCTGAAAATATTAAGCATAGAGTAAATTTTATATTAAAAGATAAATAAGTACTTTGGACAGGATGTTTGGCAATCATAAGTACCACTCTTGCAAATGCCTCAGGGTTGTATTCCAAGGCTGCAGCCCAGTTCTCATCAATGCCTTTCTGCCAATGACAAATGCAATTTGTTGGAACCAAAAATCTTCTCACAACATATGCTAAATACAACAATTTAGAAGTCAAAACCCACAAAATAAGTTGTTTAAGAACATATTTTTCTCCAAATTCTGACCCACACATAAAAAAAACATGGTAACAAAATATTTAAACCAAGTTTATGATCCCTGCAACAAGCTTTTACCATAGCACCACAAGAATGGCATCACGACACAGATGCCAACTAAAACCATCATTTTGCATGGACCCCATGTTACCCAACCACCAACGAGCATCACCAGGATAAAAGGCAATAAAATTAATCTATTATTATTTCATATTGAAATATTTATCAGCTGCAGCAAACGAGATATATGTTAAATAAGGCAACCAAACTCTCCTGTTAGTAGGCTTACTGTCAATTAACTTCAAACTGGGTTGAGAATTGGTTTAACATATCCATGACTGATCTAATCAATGAATGAATAAGAAAGGAGGTTGAATATAGCATCAATGTCAGTCTACCCACTGCTAATCAACTTGAGAATAAAAAATAGGAAAACTGAGTAACCTGGCGAATAGCGGCTTCTATTTTCTTTTGTGCCTCAACATCAAATGGATCTGCATAATGTAAAGCCTGTGCAAAATAAAAGTTAATAGTAAACTAAAGAATATTAGTTTGTCACTTTGTCAAATATAGAGAGTAAACCATCAGCGTGGGGGGAGTATATGTAGATAAAAATTATAAATATGTCAGTTCCTCAGATTGAAAAGAAAGCAAGATTACAACGTAATGAGCAAAGAGATTCAGATCACAACAGTTGAAGTATTCTCAATTGGGATTGGTATTGAAGAAATTTCAATTATTAATTCAACCAACAAATTTCATGAATCCAGTGCAGGATCATATATGATTTGTAATGAATACAGAGTTAAAAAATAAAAGGTCATTTATTTCTGGAAAGGTCTTGAGAAGAAGGAAAAACAATACAAAAGAGATAGAAAGCATGTACATAGAGCCACATGATATTACCACACATGATAGGAAGCATGTACCACAAATCTAATGGGGACAGTATAAAATGCAAACAATCAAAGATGAAGGAATAGCTGAATGATACTGACCATCTCCTCTTCTTGTTGGCGTCTTAATTCAGATTTCTGGCGATTACGAATGCGCAAAATATCTTGTAACCTGTTGAGATCATTTCCAAGTATAGCTTGTGCTAACTCAGGATCACTCTATCAGTTCAAAAGGTACATTAAGCATCAGCAAAAAAACCTAACTGCTGTTCAACTTAGAGTATTATATGCACAAATACTGAGAATCAGAAATCCAGAAAATAAATAAGGAAGCATTGGACAATGAAACCAATCACCACATCTAGCATTCCCCAACATAATCGGTCAAAAAAATAGAGCAGCTAAAACTTATATTGCAATGATGTAACTAAAATATAGCAGACTTATAGTCTTGCCTTCCAGATATTTAATTACTCATGTCATGTAACCCTATGAGATATCAAGTAGAAATAAATATTGACTAAGTCAGAAGCCCTAGTGTAAAGATAATGAGTTGCATTCAAGTTAGACTTACGACCATGATTTTTATGAACGAAAAATCCCCACATGGGAGTAGGGCAGTGCTGATAAAGAACCATGGTTGGTACCAACCAACAAAGGTTCAGACACCCCTAATTTGGATCAAATATATAGAGCAAAAGGAAAAAAAATTTAACCATGATTATTTTCTCGCAAGCACTTAGCACAAATTGGCATCACGTGTGCATGTTGTTATAGCTATACTATCATCTGGTTGAAATTATCAGGAGAAGTGGTAGAAAAAACTAATTGTGTTTGCAGCAATAGAGTCACCTTCTAGAAAACAGACTAAGCACAACCTTTATTGATCCCCAACTTGTATGTGAGCATGCCAATTCAGTGATTCACATTGCATAACAAGATGGGGCAATCTTTATCATTTGCAAGTTTTCACATTGTTAATTCTACACCATGTCACCAACAGCAAGCAGATTTCATATTTCTTTTTCAAGAAACTAAGATCGAAAACATTTATTTGGTTTCCCGCTCCTTATACCTGAAATAGTTGTGCCATCAAATTGGAATCACCGCGTAGCTGCTGCTGAAAAGCTGACGGATTTACAGCCGAACCATCAGGATTGAAGCCCACAACTTCGCTTGAAGGTGCTCCAGCTCTATAGTAGATCAGAAACAAAATCCATACATTCGATAAGGAAACACTTTTATTCTAAAATACTCCTATGCATAAAGAAAATTAAAGCATTACCAAACAATAACACGTACAATTCATAGAAACCTTCCTAGATAGTAAATCGCAATGCTATAAAAATTATAACTTTCTTAAAACAAAAACCTGGAACCAGAACCAGATGACGCGGCGTTCGGAACCATCATAACCAAATCCCCATCAGCAACACCGAGAGCACTCAATTTCTCAGAATTCCTCATTTCCTTTCCATTATACAGCAACTGCTGTTGCTGCAGCGCCACCCGAGTCTGTTCGTACACATTGAATCGCACACAATTTCAAATCAAGTCACAAAAATACCCAAAAGCATACCAAAGTACAGCAAAAAAAAAAAAAAATATCATCCAACCTCAACTTCAAGCAGAGCTTTCAAGTTCTCAACCTGAAGAAAACCCCCAAAAAAAATGCATAATATCATCACGGATTCACGGATACCTCACAAAAGCAAGAAAAAATAATGATATATTTCACCAACCGATGCCTAGGGTTAAGAACACTACAGTAAATTACCGATTCGTCACGATCGACTTCTAGAGTGACGATTTGTTCGTCGGCGGTCATCACGGTGATCTTCATCTTCTCCGGCGCGATTTGATTCAATTCGACGATCGAGATTACGCTATCGAAATTTAATATTATTATTACTTTCGATTTTTCCTACACCATTACCATTAGCTGATGCTTTATTACTGCCAAAAGTAATCTTCCTCGCCGTTGACTGACGCTTACGAGGAAATTGGTCGGTTTACTTCTTCAATTTTTTACCGAGGCAGTAATTTTCTTAAGAGAGAAACGACTGTTTTTCTTTTATACCGTCAACATTAATTACAGGAGAATTGTCCATTCAGGACCTGAAATATAAGTAATTTGTCATTCATGACATGAAAGATAAAAATTCTCAATTCAAAACTTAAAAAATTAAAATTTTCAATTCATGACCTCAAAAATTAGGAATTTTAATTTATT
This sequence comes from Perilla frutescens, assembly GCA_026008535.1. Taxonomy (NCBI): domain Eukaryota; kingdom Viridiplantae; phylum Streptophyta; class Magnoliopsida; order Lamiales; family Lamiaceae; genus Perilla; species Perilla frutescens. Next base: position 848,851 of record BRKX01000022.1, on the reverse strand, counting down.
TTTATTTTTAATTAATTTTCAATGAAAATTCATTCAGTAAATATGTATTCAATCTTATAAAGAAATTGTTAAGATTAATTTAAAAATTAAAAAAAATCAAAATTCATGATTTTAGAGATTCTAGATTGAGAATTTTAATTTTTTGGTCCTGAATTTGAAGTTTTTATATTTTAGATTCTGAATCGATAAATTACTCATTTTTCAGGTTATGAATTCGTAATTTCTTTAATTATATTTATCGCGGCAGTAATTTTCTTGAGAGGGAAACGACTGTCTTTCCTTTTATGCCGTCAACATTAATTATATTTATATCTCTCCGCTCATAAATAATTATAAAAAAAAAATAATTATCTATGGATTAAGGATTAATTAATTAATCTACAAGTTGTAGTTATCCAATTGAGATCTTCTATTCTAATCTTATAATTAATCGATATCATCTCGTATTTTAATTATTGATTTTTTCACGTGAATATTTAAAATATAAATTTAAATTATTGACATTCGAGATGACCATAATTATTTTTTTATTGTGTATTATGTACCACATGAGAGGTTCATATATTGAAAATTTTGACTTTTTTATGCAACAAAAAACAAATAATTGACTTCTTCTACTTTGATAATATAATTAGTTTTTCGAGTAGGGAAATGCAATTTTCATTAATAAACTATGATTTATATTTTTCAAAAGATTTGCTTATGTTTTGAGAAATTGGATTTTCAAAAGTTAGATCTCTATGTATATCGTCAAAAAGGGTTTTCTTTTTCAATTATAGACCGAATGGACCTTTTTATTATTTTCATGTAAATACAAATTGTAAATAAATATTCATTAATTATGTTGTTTAGAAAGTATTCATTGATTATAAAAAAAAAAATTGAGTTATGATGACTTTTATTTTTTTTAGGGTGCAAATTAAAATCTTTATGCAGTACTAGTAATTAGTGTGTGAGTAAATGCATTAATAAATGATCTGTGTACTTATATGTAGACAATAATTAAAAGTAGGCTTGCTAGGAGCCCATTTGATATGACTTTACCATATTTGGGCTCCAAATTAAGCACGTACATAAATTGGGCTTAAAATTTGTCCAAACAAGGAAAATAACAATGGCATGAATTATCTACTAGGTCAATATGGAAAATACGGCCCGGCCCGGATTTTGTTTTCCAGTTTTTAAAAATGTGTTTACAATATTTTTACAAATTATATTTTGGGCATAAATGATGATATTAGTAGATGTTAATTGATAAACTGGGATTTTGCACTATTTTTCGTACATTTTCACTTTGTGTTTTGCACAGTTCATGAGTGTTTTCATCCCAGTTTAATCGATTGTCACTTGATTTTGGAGTCTGAATTAGTTTGTTATTTTGTGTAGGTTTGTTCCCATTTTTGAAGTGCTTTGGAGAAAAGAAGCTGTGATGAACCCCCGAGATCGTGTGTTGGAGAAATTGAGCCGAAAACGGGACAGAAACGAGCTAGAAATGAACCCCGAGCACGAGCCGCGAGCCCGGTCGCTGGTCGGCAAAGGGCCGGATGATTGTAAGTTCGCGATAGAGGACGGGTCTCAATGAAGAAAACCCGCGAGCGTGGTCACGGGCAATGCCAAGGCTCGCGGGTATTTTGTCACGTCACGCCACGTGGAGCCGGGACCTGAGCCGCGGGTCAGTCACTCGCGAGCGAGGTCATGAGTCTGCTGGGTTTGTCCCTTTTTTGATTGATTTTGGGCTTCATCCCACTAGGTATTTAAGGATTATTGTGCATGAAAATTTGACACTTTTTTCATACTCTATATTTGTCAACTGAGAGAATACAGCAGAGAAGAAGCAATATGAAGAACGAGACCAATGAATTCAAGTATTTTAAGATTAGAGACATATATAATCTTCCGGATTTTATTTTCTTTAATTATTGTCAAACTATGAACACCCCGTGGAATAATTTATTTATTTATTTCAGTATGAACAACTAAACCCTGATATTATAGGGTTGATTATGATTCAATTATGAAGTTCGTTTAATTAATTCTGTTTTAGTGCCTATGATTTTATTATGCTTTAATTGTTCTTGTGCTTGGATATGCATTATTTAAATGGGTATTGAATAATGTCTTTTTATTGTGTTAATTCATAAATCGAAAGATAAGTTTTTAATATCATATTTGGAACAATTAACTTGGTAGTCAATATCACTCGAGAGAGTTGAGATTAATTGAGAGAGCAATAAACCCGATGAAATTTATGAGTTGCATGTTAGATAGCTAATGGACACAGTGTTATTTAATCTGTGATCAACACTATAGATATTTCGAGAGGAGGTTTGGAATGCAATAGTTGTTGCTCTGGTACAATTAAAATCCCAACATAGGTGCATAAATGGAATTAGTTAAATGAATAGATTAATTAATGATTATACAATCCTATAATATGCTTGTCCTCCCCTGTTACTCTGTTTTGTGCATTTAATATGTGGTTAATTTTAACTATGTCATTTTGGACGGTCTAGATAACATAGGCAAAATAATTTGGATAATTAGTAGATTGAATTATTAAGTCTATGTGGATTCGACCTTATTCACGGCTATATTAGAAGTCTCGTTGTACACTTACAGTTTATGTGAAATAAAATACCGAACATTAATTATGTTAGTCCCGAGTTTTTTTGCCTCCTAAATCATGATCGTCAACCAATTTTAATTTGTAATTTTGTCACGACTTTTAAAATATTTCAATAATACTGTCACTTTTTAATTTATAGAAAATTCAAAGTCTTCAAATATATTTAGCACAAGTTCTCTTGCAAAATATGTAATTTTACCATTGACATGATGACATTTTAATGCTAACTCCGACTCAATTTCAAGCGTTCGAACTCAATTTGGCTAACCTAATTCCAGGCCTGATACGACTGATGGGCCAACGAAAAATACTAATATAATATATTTGCTACGTATAAAAAAGCCGTGGTATTATTGAAACGTTTAAACTTTATATCAAAACTGAGAATATTGTCAATTGTCCTTTTTATTTTCTTTAACCAACGATATAAATAATATTACTAAATTCAAGCACAAATAATATTAAAAACGTCATCCACAAGCCCACTTGGGGTGGTCTAGTAGCAAAGTAGGGTGCTTAGGAGTGATGACCAAAAGCTTCTAAGTTTGAACCCCATCAATAATTTATAGATTAAGCATGTCACACTTAATTTTTCTAGTATAATTTACTGATCATGTATGATTTGCCAATCAATAATAAAAAGAACGAAGCGCAAAAAGAAGCGGTGGATGCTTATATTTCTATACAAAGGTGTGTCAGCAACACTTTTGTTTTAATATTTCAAAAATCACACATTCATACCGAGTGTTTCCATACTTAATTTAACAAATATGGCACATGAGTAAATGTCCGACATTTCCATACTTAATTTAACAAATATGACACATGAGTAGATGTCTGACATTCCAGATATAATGTGACTTGCTGACATCAAGGAAATTGATGTATATCTTAGCTAGTTAATACAAGTTTTCTTGACTCTATTAGATTTGAGACGTTAGAAAATTTGTTCACGTGCTAGATTTATTAAGCTATGCAAACATTGAGTATTAATGTGTAGTTTTTAAAATTTCAAAACAAAAGTATCAAAGACACCAAATATTAGGTAATAAAACCTAATTAAATCGTAACTTAATTATACTGCATTTTCGTCCCGGTGGGAATAACCTAGTGGTGGAGTGAGATAGTTTGGAGATCAGAGGTTACGGATTCGAATCTCCTCAATATTACAGGTCGGGTGTGTAAGTAAAAAAATAAATAAAAATAAAAAATTATACCGCATCTTGAGGTTAATTTTTCAAAATACATTTCAATATTTAAAGTTAAAAGCCATGATTCAAATGCATAATTTATTTGACTATCACAAAACATACCAAAAAAAATGTAATCATTATTTTTATAGTAATCAATGCGACAAACTATTGATATGGTAAAAAAAGGTCAAATCATTAAATGAAGACAAGCACTGTATCTTTCTAATTCTTAAGTATATTCATGTTACTCACCTTCACTATGGAAATGAAATCATGAAAAAAGGGACTCAATTTCTCTCATTACTAAAGCCTAAACGGGATGATTTCACTTTTAGTTCCATTATAATATGATAAAAAAACTTTTAATTTAATATTTAATTTTTTTGATCCCAAAATTTATTTACTTGATATTTTTCATCTCAAATTTTATTTTTCGATTTTTTAGTAGTCCCGAAACTAACAATTTAACTCACAAATATTTGGAGATGTTCATTTGAAACCAAAAAAGTCGAAAAATAAAATTTGGGACAAAAAAACATAAAGATTGAGATCGAAAAAACATGTAGATAGTGAAAATATGATTGGATGTTTTGTTGGAAAAATAAAATCGACATGCTATATCAATATTATATCACGATTATAACAAGCAGATTTTTTTTGTCCTAAATTTTATTTTTAGATTTTTTTTTATCCCAAAACGAACAACCCTATATAGTTCATTAAGTGAGTTGTTAGTTTAGGGACCAAAAAACTAAAAAAAAAAATGGAACATAAAATATCGAGTAAATAAACATCGGAACCAAACAAATCAGATCTCAAATTAAAAAGTAGATCCGTTATTCATATAACTAGAATTGCCATAACTATAAACAGAACTTTCTAGTTCACTCAGTGTCAATCTTAAAAATTTGATTTTCTATATCAAAATAGATAGAATAACTGTCTCCATTACTATCCCTAACTAAAAAAGTATCATCAGAGATGAAATTCCGAATATCTTTGATGCCAAATAAATGATCAACATCACTGTAATTAGAATTAGCACGACCCCTGCAACTATGAATGTTTTTAGCCCTAAATGATCAACATCACTGTAATTAGAATTAGCACGACCCCTGCAACTATGAATGTTTTTAGCCCTACCTTTTCGATTAGGATCTTCAATTTCACTAGTATTTTCAAAAGGACTAAGATTGTGCGTTAATTTCTTTATTCCATACCCGTGTTCTAACTCCTTCTTAAACACCGTCGAATTAAACCACCACCTTTCCGAGTTTTCTTACCTTTCACTCTTTTATAATATAATTAAAAGTGAAATTACCATAAATTCCAATTTCCAATCATTTAAAGGACTAAAGTAGCAATAACCCAAAATCGATGGGCTGCATCGGAAAATCGTACAATTCATGACTCCACAAAACTTTTCCGATCAAATCAAACTGAGAAATTTGTGAAAAAACAATAATATTTGTGAATCCATCTTCTTCTTAATTTGGTCGCCAAAAAGTCTCTCTTCACTATCACTACCCCCACCCTACCCCACCCCACCCCCACGTATCGGCGCTGGTCCCAATTTCTTCATCGGATCTCCCCAAATTTCCCACTATATGAATTCACTCCTCAATCAATCCACACATACGCGATAGATATACGCGAGCGCTGCTCTGAATCGACCGGAAAATTGTTCAGATCGATCGCTCTCAGATTCCGGCTGACAGCCGTGGACGCGCGCTGATTGGCTTGATTGATAGATAGGTAGATACAGATATAGATACAGATGGCTTCCCCTGGCAATCCCAACGCACCAGGCGGAGGTCCCTTCGATATGCACAAATTGTTCAAGCCTTCTACTCCGCCGCCGCAGCAGCAGCAGCAGCCGCCCTCCATCCCCAATTCGAACCCTAATCCTCAGAGCTTCGCCAATAACGTTAGCAATACTAATACTAACCCTAATTTGGTCTCCGCGCCTTTTCCGGTCCCGTCGGCCTCGTATCCGCCGCCCACCGGTACCGGTAGTGGGCCGCCCTACTCGTATTCCCCCCAGACGTCTCCGTTCCATTATCATCCTGTTTACACACCCTACTCCAATCCTCCGCCGCCGCCGCATCAGGAGTTTGCTAATGTGCACCCTCAGAGGTCGATGTCTTACCCTACGCCGCCGCTCCAGCCCCAACTGCAGACGCCTAATTCACCGCACCATAATAATTTTCAAAACCCCCAAAATCCCCAAAACCCTAATAATCCAGGCGCTCGGTTGATGGCTCTGCTGAGTGCGCCGCCTGCTACCTTGGAGGTTCCGCAGCAGCTGACAATGCCAATGGCTCAAATCCACCCCACTTCCTCCTCGGGCTCGGATTTTGCTTTGCCACAGAATGTGAACGTCTTGCCCTCTGGGCAGGGTATGGCTGTTTCACATCAGGGCCCTGTAATGCGGATGCCGAGTAGTAAGCTGCCCAAAGGGCGGCATTTGATCGGAGATCATCTGGCTTATGATATAGATGTTAGATTGCCTGGAGAAGTGCAGCCTCAACTTGAGGTTACACCCATCACAAAATATGGGTCTGATCCTGAACTTGTTTTGGGAAGGCAAATTGCAGTTAATAAGACGTATATATGTTACGGGCTGAAGTTAGGTGCTATCCGGGTGCTCAACATTAACACTGCTTTGAGATCCTTGCTTAAGGGTCTAGCCCAGGTTGCTACCGCTGTGCTTATGTATATTCTGTTCTATCAAAGATTGTTACTTTGTTTCCGTTACCTGATTGATTGATATTTGTGTATTTGTCTAACCATGTAGGTCAAACCAAATGTCAAACTGCTTTTGCTTGTGTTTTATATTACTTGCATCTGTGAATTTTAATTTTGGTTGGTCAATGATATGATGCTCTTATAAAAGTATTCTTTGTAGTTTGGTAATTATTCTAGACTATCTTTGTGATTATAGTTTCTTATCCACGACCATAATCTCTAGTGTTACTTCACCAAATAGCTTGAAAGGTTTTAATCATGACATGGTTTTCTGGTCCTTTAGTGAAAAGGTAGTGTTTTTGCTATGGATATATATTTTTACTAACCACATAATTTTCCTGGATTTGCGAGTATGTGGCACTGGTGGGATTTGATATTTATGATATAGTGCACAAGATTGTTGATCTTGAAGGCTGGTCATTAGGTGCAATCAGATCTTATTATATGTGTATTCCCTTGTCAGCTAGATTTTGAGCATTTATTTTGCATGATATCCCATTATTTTGCATGATATCCCATGGCATGATCTGTGGTAAAATACTAAAATCATCAGCCTGTAGAAATTCTATATGGTAATTTGAAGTTACATGCGCCATTTCTTAGCATGAATCTTCTATAGCATCATCTATATTGATCTATGTCTTGAACGGTGAGTTTTCTTTCAGAGGGTCACGGACATGGCTTTCTTTGCCGAGGATGTTCACCTTTTGGCCAGGTATACCCTTGGTCAGTTGTTTTTATAGTTTGCATCATTTGATTTCTCCTTGACATTCTAATTTTCTTGCACTCAGTGCAAGTGTGGATGGACGAGTTTACGTGTGGAAGATTACTGAAGGTCCAGATGAAGAAGATAAGCCTCAAATTACTGGAAAGATAATTATTGCCTTACAAATTACTGGAGAGGGGGAATCTCTCCATCCTAGAGTTTGTTGGCATTGCCATAAACAAGTATGCTGCCCTTTTAAACTTGTTCTCTTGGTTTGCAGTTGTGTTTTACACCTCCCAGAGTCCCAGTCATAATTCTAGTTAACCAATTAAATTTGTCCTTATTCAGGAAGTTCTCGTAGTGGGAATTGGCAGGCGTGTTCTGAAGATTGATACCACGAAAGTTGGAAAAGGTGAAAAGTATTCAGCTGAGGAACCCCTTAAATGTCCCATCGAAAAGTTGATTGATGGGGTCCAACTTGTTGGCAGCCATGATGGAGAAGTGACTGACTTGTCTATGTGCCAGTGGATGACCACTCGCTTGGTATCGGCTTCAGTGGATGGAACGGTTTGTATTAAATCTCCCTTCTTTCTAAAGGATTTAGTTAATGCCTTCTTTGAGTACTAGCATAGTCCACTTCTTTCTCAAGAGGAGATGGGATACATGCTCAATATCATTTGATTGAATAGTTGATACAGCTCTTTGTTGTTTGGAGTGAGTTGAACAATGACTTCTCATTCGTTGGTAGCTAGTTCCTTTTTCGTTTTGAGAGCAAGCTACTATTACTTTTCGTGCTATGATGTGGATAGAGCATATTCTCCTATGGATCAAGTATAAAAGTATTATGCGGTCCATTTCTTTTTCCTTCTTACATCTATGATCCATATTCTTTATATTGCGATTCTGTTGTCAAGAAAGCAAAATAGGTGTAAATGTGAATCATAACTGCTGTTATAGAGTTATATACATTATGTAAAGTCAGTCGACCCCAATAGGAAATGTTTTAGGGAACAATCTATCTGCCAGAATTAAATGAATGTAACTAAGTCAGTCCTAGAAGGAAAGATGAGAAATAGGATTTGATGATGAATCAAAAATTGGATTATACCAATAGTAACACCTATTACATATATTTCAAGAAACATCAAACAAGAACACTAAACTTGTACAAAAAACCCAGAAGGTTTAAAAAGAGAGGAAAAAAGAAGCTGAAAGTCTGGGAAAGAAGGGAAGAAGATAGAAGGGAGAAGTGAGAAGTTAACATGCCTGAAGAGGAAGAACTCAAAAGGCCAAGTGCTCTAGAGCTTGGAATTGGTCTTCATTGAAGAAAATTGAGCATGTAATGGAATTGTTTACAAAGGCCTGGTGTCATGATCAAAGGCATCTGCACCTAATTAAGTGAATCGGCGCGTATTGAAATGGCACTGGGCATGCTATTTTGCGCCAATAACTGTTAATTGCCTTCCATCATTTCCATACTTTTTTAGTTTTCTCCTTATGCCAATGTATATTTGCCTCTATTTTCTGAACTAGTATCTAAATTGTCTTCGAATTAAAAGTTCTATAATGGATATTTTATTTTCTGAATTTGCTTTCCATTTCATTGTCTGTGTTTCTGCCTGGACTTTATCCCTATTAAATGATAGAAATATACACTTTTTTTTTGAGTTGGGGGAATGGGAGAGCAGTGGGTTTTGAAGCCCAGACCTCTCCCTTTTAGTCGGCTTTTACAAAGGGGGGAGGTCCACCGCTTGGGTTTGACATATAACTTTCAGACCGGTTAGTAATTTCTTTTGGCTCTTTCTAAGTACTCATGAATACACATTTTCTCTTATTAATTGCAACTTAAATAGCTCCCTTGGTTGTGTATGGTTTGTTCTGACTATGAAAATATCAATTTATGATTAATTTACAGTCAGAGCATCTAGACATGTATTCCACTCCATTTTGGAACTCGATACTTGAGCAATCAATGAAATTAATCAAGCTAAATTTGCAATTATATTATATTGACTTTTTTTATTGAAATCTTCTTTAATAATCTTAGCCACAAACTAGACAGGTCAGAAAAATATACAGTATTTATTTGGAGTTTGTGATGATGTTGAGAAAGTATGTGAACTCTGTGTCAATTATTTTTTGATGATGAGGTTGCCTCAAATATTTAAATCATTGGATGACCAAGTACTACTTGTACAGTTAGGTTATCCTGCTTCTGATAATTTTGGTCATTCTACCAACTTGCAGCAGTTTCCACCTGATTTCTGTTTGTAAACTGCAGATAAAGATTTGGGAGGATCGGAAGTCACCTCCAATTGCAGTTCTAAGGCCACATGATGGGCAACCTGTCAATTCCGTGACCTTTGTGGCTGCTCCTCATCGGCCAGATCATATCATACTTATCACTGGGGTACGTGCACCGATAAATTTTCTATATTTCATGATGTTCTGAATTCATTAGTTCTTCCAAATTACCTCTCCATTTTGACTTTGCTTTTGATACTTTTATTACTGCGCTCAAGTTTCGAAGTTTTCATGCAGGGCCCCCTTAACCGGGAAATGAAGATATGGGTTTCAGCAAGTGAAGAAGGGTGGTTACTTCCTAGTGATGCCGAATCATGGCATTGTACCCAGACATTGGAATTAAAAAATTCAGAGGCTCGACCGGAAGAAGCTTTCTTCAATCAAGTAGCAGCATTGTCACAAGCTGGCCTTCTTTTATTGGCAAATGCCAAGAGAAATGCTATATATGCTGTGCACTTGGAATATGGTCCTCACCCAGCAGCTACCCGTTTTGATTATATAGCAGAATTTACAGTCACTATGCCAATACTAAGTTTTACAGGGACAAGCGAAGTACTACCTCATGGTGAACAAATTGTTCAAGTATATTGTGTCCAGACGCAAGCTATTCAGCAGTATGCTTTGGACTTGTCACAGTGTCTGCCACCCCCTACAGAGAACGTAATATATGAGAAGTCAGACTCTAGTGTCTCACGTGATGCTGCAAATATTGAAGGGCTTGCTAGTGTAGAGACTTCCAGCAGTAAACCAGCAGAGATGTCTATATCCAGCACAGCTCCCAAGGCATCGATGCATGAAAGTGGCTTGGATAATGCATCAACTGCTAGGTACGCTATCGGGGCTGCTTCTGGTGAGTCACCAACCATTCAAGAGTTTGCTACCTCAAGTATTGAGTCCAAACAAGTTAATTTGTCCAAAGCTGCTCATGATACTGATATTTCTCTTGCCACCTCAACTCCACTCCCTTTGAGCCCCAGGGTTTCTCGAACTCTGTCGGGTTTTAGTCGATCAAGCAGCATTGAGCATGGTCCACCAGTTAACGATCGCGGTTCAGAGCAGAAAACAGTCGAATATTCAGTTGATAGACAAATGGATGGTGGTCATGGTAACTTGCCTGACATTGCTTCGTTAGATGATGATTCACGAAATGATGACAATAAGTTTTCTCAAGATGATATTTCTGCAGCTCTCAGCAATCCAATTAAGTTCAAACACCCCACTCATTTGGTAACTCCTGCTGAGATATTGATGGCCAGTTCATCCTCAGAGGTCAACCACTCAATTGATCCCCAAAGTGAGGGTGAACGTAACATTCAGGATGTGGTGGTTAGCAATGATACAAGGAATGTTGAGTTAGAGGTCAAAGTTGTGGGCGAAACAAGATTTAGTCAAAGTAATGATATTGGGTCCCAAGAAGAACCCGATACTTTTGTGTCAGAGAACAAGGAGAAAACCTTTTGCTCTCAAGCTTCTGATCTTGGAATGGAGATGGCTCGAGAATGCCGCGCCTTATCCCCTGAAACTTATATTGTGGAGGAAGCTAGGCAGGTTAGTGGGACAGGTGGAACTGAAGCAGACACCCAACCCTCTACCATAGTGGAAGAAGGCCATGACTCTCTAAAGGATGTTACTAGAAAGGATAGTGATTCTTCAAATCCTCTGCCTACTCAACAAACTGCACCAACTACGAAAGGGAAGAAGCAGAAGGGAAAGAATGCTCAAGGATCGGGCCTATCTTCACAAGCACCTAGTGAGTTCAATTCTACAGATTCTTCTGTTGAACCAGGTGTTAGCTCCAGTACTCATGCCGAAACTGGAGTTTCACAAATTCTTTCCATGCAAGAGATGCTGAGTCAGGTTGTTTTACTTTACTTTTTCTTAATATTTGTGATATCTTCCAATGGTAATTGTTTTTTTGTTTTTTGTTTTTATTTGCCTAGTGATTGTACTAGCCCTTTAATGATTCCTAATGTCTGGTCCTTTTCCTGGGTGTAAATTGTGTCCGTTTGAATATTACAAGTTACTCATGGAGATTTTGAAACTTATTGGTTTGAAACTTGTGTTTCCAAGTGGTGGAATGAGTCTTTGTGTTGTCACCTCATTGGTAACCAGTATTTCTCTTATTGCTGATAAAGCCAATTATTTTAGATTAAACATTAATCACGATATTCTGATCAAATGTTTGCGTTGCTCAAATTCTTGCTTGTCATTTCTGTGTTTGTTTATGTTATTCTTCCCAACTTTGGTACTTTTTTCAGGGAATTTCTATTGACTTGACTTCCTTTTGTTCGATTGGGGATGCAAAGATTTAGAACTAATGTTCAATGTATATGTAAAACTATGTCTTAAAAAAACTGCAGTCTTATTTCTGTTGACATTCAAAGTCATTGCATATAGATTTACTGCATTTGATAGTTGCATAACCCCGTATCATTTGTTTATTCTCTCTCTCTCTTTTCTTGCAGCTTGTGAGCATGCAAAATGAAATGCAGAAGCAGATGGCAATGATGGTTGCTGTTCCAGTTACCAAAGAGGGAAAAAGACTCGAGGCAGCCTTGGGCAGGAGCATGGAGAAAGCTGTCAAAGCCAATTCTGATGCTTTGTGGGCTCGTCTTCAAGAAGAAAATGCAAAACAAGAAAAGGCAGCAAAGGAGCGTATGCAACAACTGACAAATACGATTAGCAATTGCTTAAACAAAGATTTACCTGCTATTATAGAGAAAACGGTCAAGAGAGAAGTGACCACGATTGGGCAATCTGTTGCGCGGACAATCAGTCCAGCCATTGAGAAAACAATTTCTGCTTCCATTGCAGAGAGCTTCCAGGTTAAGATCTCTGTTTGTTTGCTTGTTTTCTGGTCCAACCATTTCTTGGAACTTACATTATTTTTGTGATCAGAAAGGGGTAGGTGATAAAGCTGTAAATCAACTGGAGAAATCAGTCAGCTCCAAGCTTGAAGCTGTAGTTGCTAGACAAATCCAAGCTCAATTTCAAACTTCTGGCAAGCAAGCTCTTCAGGTATTGAACAGCATCAAGTTTCACTATCTACTTCTGGTGGTTGTGGTTCTTTTCCCTTTTTTTGGGGGGTGCGGGGCAAAGAGATTTTATAACTACAAACTTTGTTCTTTTCATTAGTACAAATTAAGATAAATCTGAGTGAAAGGAAATTTTTTAGTTGTTAACTTGTCATGCCTATGCTAAATTCATTTGTATGATCTAATCTTACTTTGTAATGCAGGAAACCCTGAAATCGAGTTTGGAAGCATCTGTGGTTCCTGCATTTGAGATTTCTTGTAGGACCATGTTTGAGCAGGTCGATGCAGCATTTCAGAAAGGAATGGTTGAACATACATCAGCAGCTCAACAACAATTTGAGGCATCACATTCTCCATTAGCACTTGCTCTAAGGGTATCAAAGATTATTGTTATATAATTCTTATTATCATTTTTCAATTTTCCTCATCGTGCTACTTTTAAGGACAGCTTTAATCTTCTGCTTTTCTCTTTGTACTTCCTATCCATCATCACAGTAATTCTCTCTTACTTTTCAGGATGCTTTAAATTCAGCATCATCCGTGACTCAAACTATGAGCAACGAGTTGCTGGACGGTCAAAGAAAATTGTTAGCTATTGCTGTATCCGGAGCAAATTCTAAAGCACCAAATCTATTGATGAGTCAACTAAGTAATGGTCCTTTGGGTGCGCTGCATGAGAAGGTTTGTTGTTTCTTCTTAGTTACTCTTTTATGTAAGAGGCTGTGTAATCTGTAAAAAAACAAATTCTTTACTGTTGTTGTAGCTATTTGAACTGAAATAAACTTTTCTGTTTTAGCTTGAGGTTCCTCCTGACCCAACCAAAGAGCTATCTAGATTGATAGCTGAGCGCAAGTATGAGGACGCCTTAACCGCTGCCCTACAGATGAGTGATGTTAATATTGTATCATGGTTGTGCTCTCAGGTATCGTCTATACTGCTGTTATATGCCTTAATTCTTTCAATTACTGTGGTTTGGATACAATCAGGGTTCAGGGTTGATGCTTATTGTGACTACCTAACTTCCAAAATCTCCCACCTAATCTTGACACCAAGAATTAGCTATACATTAGCAGCAGGGAGTCGGATCATCTTAAGTAGCTTTCGGCGCATTGTTTAAAGCATGATGAACCTGACTTTTAGATTATGCTCCATGCCAATATAGGATTGTGACTATGTTGGTTTAGGATGAATTTGGTTAAACTTGAGATGAGTTATGGACCTAAGGCTTGCATTTGTCCTTTTCAATGATCTGCGTCAGGCCACGAACTTGCCTTACAATTATATTTTATTGATTTTATTACAAGCAAATATGGGTAAATTGTTCTTTGCCTTATGGATTATGCCCCTTATTTACGTTTGACATACAAACTGATCTTTTTTTTTTTTTTCCTTCGTTACCTCATGAACTATGCAGCTAGTGGAATTTCAAAGGAATATGTCTGGATTGTTTCATGTAAATGATGGAATATTTTGTTGGTGGTGGATTCAAAATGGAAACCGAAAAAGATTGAATAGTTGAGATTACAATTGACCAAAATGTAGCTCAGTTGGCAAACTCAAAATTGGTCGTAGTTCAGATGGCAAAAAACAATTTGCAAAAAATGTATATCTCTTTTCTACCGGAGAACTTTGCAGGGCATGTCAAACTTTAAAAAAATTATAATACTGGTGGTAGACCCTGTAAAACTTGCTCGGTTAAGTTCAAGCCTGGCCCGTATTTTATTTGACTGCGTTTAAACTGTGGACAGTTGTTTAAAGATTGGTTTCTGTTTACTCATCTCTTTGATCTTCAGAATGGCGAACTAAAATCTAAATTTGTTTTTAGTCTAACGTATTTGTTTGCATCCGACCAGGTTGATTTACCAGGGATATTGTCGGCGAATCCCCTTCCTTTGAGCCAAGGTGTACTCCTCTCTCTTCTACAGCAATTGGCTTGTGATATCAGCAAAGAGACCCCTCGGAAGTTAACCTGGATGAGGGAAGTTCTATCGGCCATAAATCCTTCTGACCCGATGATTGTAGTGCACGTACGCCCTATCTTCGAGCAGGTGTATCAAATACTGAATCACCAGCGCAACCTTCCAACGGTTGGTGGTGCTGAACTCTCAAGCATTCGCTTGATCATGCATGTCATCAATTCCATGCTCATGAGCTCTAAATGATTCTCGTTCACAAGGGGAGGATTTCGGAGCTGAATCCGCTATCGTCTTTTGCCTTTCCCCCCAAATGGTTAGGAACATGGTTAGCTGTTTGTGTGAATTTCTCAATTATTCAGCTTTAGTGAGTTTTCCTGGACAAATTATTGTTTATATGCAATTTTGTATGTTTACACACTTTGCCCGTTGCAATTCTGTGTAAGGATGTGATTCATTTCCTTTTTGTTTGCTATATTTATTTTAGGGTTTACTTACTTCAATTAACATACTGTTTATCCTATTTTGCAATTTTCACCTCCTCAGTTTTTTTGTAATTCTATTACCGTTGCAAGTTTTCTGAAAACTGGGTTTTCAACGATGATGTTCTTCGTTGTTGGCGGATGTTCGTCATGTATTCTTATATCAAAATGCTCGTTCCCTCGAGCTAGAAAATTTTCCTTAGTCAATCGATGAAAATGATACCCCAATAAACTGAAACTTCATTTGGGAGCTCACCAAGTCTTCCAATTTCAAAATATGAGAGTTTTTACTCATACAATGTTATTTTATCATACCTAATAGTATCATAAACTACATCATTTAAGTATGTCTCAAAATAGTGAACTCTTGGGAAAATAATTCTAGACGTTAAAGGTGCAAGAAAAATAATAAAAGATTGTGTATGCAACACCGCTTGCATGCAGCTTAGTGGGTATCGTTCCCGTTTTATAAGGGTGAGAGATCTGGGAACGTACGAATTTCGATCTCCAACTCAAAAATGAAAAGAAGAAGTTGTAAAATATGTATTGATTAGATATTGTTGCTTTTGTTGTTTTGGTTGCTGTTAAATGGGAAAATGGGAATAGATTGGTCAAAAGTTGTGTAGTTCATTCCTATTTGGGGTTTGAATGGGAAATGAATCAACCGACAAAATGAAGAGGTTTGGAGTAAAATATGCTCAAAAGTGGAACATATGTTTTGATTTGAACAAAATGAACAAAATGGCAATATCATTGCCTTTTTTAGCTTCTTCATTTCGCCTTCCGAGAGTGCTTCTTAAGCTTCTAAGAAGCTTCTTAATTCATCTCCTCTTCTTTCACTTGAGTCACAATTAAGGAATTAATGATGATTGAATCATTTTAATTGTTGTTTAATCACACGTGCACGTGCTTAATAAAAACTAATTCTATGTCTTTTTTTTCCATTTTCATCAACTCAACTATGCTAATCGCAATAAATCATATTCCAATTTCAATTTAGTAGTTGCCAAACACAACCCCAATTTGCATAATCAAAGATTTTGGACCGCACTACACGCCACGTGTTCAAATTCCACTCCCAAAAGCCATGTAGAGGAAAAGGGTAATTTACAATCCTTTTGTTTTCTTTCTATTTCCAATCTTTATCGGTCAGCTCATAAAATAATTTCGATTTCGAATTATCATAATAGATAGTCGAAGTGTCACATTATGTCAGCTGAAACTTTTATTTGGTGGATCCAGCCGCCCGAGACATGTGTCGAGTGTAGAGATGAGGAATTTATTGCAGTGACCTCACACTAGAATTTACCAAAAGGGCATTTCCATTTTCCATATAGAGGAAAAGGGTAAATTATGATGTAAGGAGGATGTAATTTATAATCTTTTTTTTTTCTATTTTCAATCTTTATCGGCTAGCCGATAAAATAATTTTGATTTTGAACTATCACAATAGATAGTTGAAGTATCACAATATGTTAATTAAAGTATCACGCTAGATTTTTTCAACCAACCGAAACTTTTGTTTATAGAAAGAGAGAGAGAGATAGAGAACCGCAAATAACTAAAATTTGATGGGCCCGGCGGCTTGGGACATGTGTCGGGTGCAGAGATGAGGAATTTATTATAGTGATCTTACACTAGAATTTACCAAAAGGACATTTCTCATTTTCCATTTTATTCAATCCAATCCAATCCAATCAACCACTCTAATTTCACAAATAAAAAAAAATGATGGGAGAAAAAAAAAGATTCTTGAGATAATATTACACCAATTTTTTTCATGAGTTAGTTTGTGCGCGCCACGATGGTGTGGTCTAATAGAAAATCTAAGGTGAAATTTTGACAAAATGCACTACTATAATAAAAGATTTCCAACTAAGTCTATATAATACACGCATGGAGTCTTTTTCAAAATATACAAAATTCTACCACAAACAAATAAGGAGAGATGAGAAAAGAGAGCAAAATCAAACTAAATCCATCTTCTTTTGTTTCTTCAACAAATTATCATCTCTACTCCAACTCTCGATAGGATTCGAACCGAGACGAAGTTTTGACTATTTATCGGACAACGTTGTTTCTTTACTGAACTGAGTGGACTTATTTTAAATGATAGAATAAATAGATTAGATTGAAAATGTATGAGATTGAATATTTGAATTCAAATTTTAAATTTATTCAATTCATCCTAATCTATCAAATTTATCCCTCCGAAGTAAAAGCTTTTAATAGTTTCTTCAGTAATTTTTACTTTCTAGTTGGCTGGATTAGGTTATATTATTTTTATTAATGGCTTGTTTACTTTAAGAATTTACAATTGAGTAGATAGATAATTTTGAAGATGGATATATCATATCCTATTGCCTTGTTTACTCTGATGGATAAGGTTGGATTAATAAGTTAGATATTAAAATGGTGGATAACCCAAGGCCGGTGATAAATGAGCTTTATTTACTTATTTGTGGGATATGTATCCCGCCTAAAGAGTTGGGATATGATTTATCCATCCTCTCATCCTCTAAACTATCTATCCATTCAAGCTCTAACTCTTTAGATCGGATCTGTGTCCACGAATAAACATACAAGATCATGTCTTTAGATCGGATCTGTATCCACGAATAAACATACAAGATCATTTATCACGGGTCTTGAATTATCCACCATTTTAATATCATACGAAATAAACATAGAATATAATTAGATAACTTATTAATCCCTCGAGTAAAAGTCTTTAATAGTTTCTCGGTATATATCACCTCTTTAGATGACATATCCCACAAATAGACGATACATATCCTATAAATAGACGCATAAAGCTCATTTATCACGGGTTTTGAGTCATCCACCCTTTTAGTATCAAGCAAACATAGAATAACTTATTAATCCGTTAAAGTAAACAGCAAACGTAGAATAACTTATTAATCCGTTAAAGTAAACAAGATCTGATATGTGAATCTACCCCTTTTTCTACTAACTTGATGAATTAAATTATATTATTTTTACTAGTAGCAAACTAGATCCTCAGTTGAGAGAGATGTGAAAAAATTGGAAAAACTGTTTTTGTTGTGAACTGTTATTTCTTCTTAATTTTTTTTTTATTTTCTGCGTGGTAGTCGTATATATTATTTATTTATTGTTTCTTGAGAAGAACTTCAAAAGGAACAACCAAATACATGGAATTTTGCTTCAATCACAGCGATCTCAATTATCGAAGCTTTTCGCATCTCATTAATATTATAATTTCTCTACATCGGGGGGATTACGCAAAGAGCCCCAAAGGAAAAATCAAAAAAAGAAAAAAAAATTATATATGCTAAGTAATTTTCCCCCTCTAAAATCGGAAAAAAATCAAAAGGATCGCGAAGAATATACACACATGTAATCTATTTTCCCTGGGAGCAATCGCCGCGAGATTACACAAATCACCAGCACTGGTCCGTTTCCCACCGCCGCGTCTGGTGAAATCTCCCCCGGCCAGGACTCCGGTAGCCAGAGACGCCGACGGAATCCCACCGGCGCGGCGAACCGACGGTCAGCTTCAGATCGTACTGCGCTCTCGCGTCGGGATCCGACAGCGTCGCGTAGGCGTTGTGGATCTCGATGAAGTCGCGCCCGCCGTCCTCCGCCGCCGCAGCCGACGCCGCTATCGAGGAATCCATGAACCGCGCCCTCGCGTCGGGATGGTGCAGCTTGGCAAGCGTGCGGTACGCTGTCTTGATCTCCACCTGCGACGCGTTCTTCCTCACGCGGAGCACCTCGTAGAGGCTCCTCCGGTCCGGCGCCGGCGCCACCGCCAGCTGCGCTACCTCGGCTCGCACGGACATGGAGCGGTGGCGAGATAGTTGAAGAGGAAACGACGGTTTGAAAGAGAGCGTAGGGTTTTGCAGCATCGAAATATATATAGAGAGAGAGAGAGAGAGAGTTCGTTTTTGTTTTGCAGAGAGAGAAAAAAAAAAGAGTGAAATAATTGCGATTTGTGGAGAGCAGCAACGAATTTGAAGGGTATATATGGAAGTCAGAAGGGGGCAGGTGGGGTCAGAAGCGGGCCCCACTTCTTACTGTGTGTGTGTTTTTACTGTGTGCTGACATGGCACATTGGATTAGCTTGATTAGCCTGGCCTCTGTGGGCGTCTCCGTTTTCTGGATAAGAATTCATATTTTCATTTTTCATATATTCGATTTTTTTAATATTTTTTTTGTTATTACTACATTTATTAATTCAAGTAACTTTACGATTTAGTTTAATTTTGCACTTGTTTTTTTAGGTGCGGAGGAAAATCCGCATTCGATACCTGCCTAGCATGCAGATCATATAAAAGAATTACACCATATCCGCTACTCACCTATTATTATATGGAGGCAGATATACCTACCTAGCATGCAAATCACACAAAAGAATTAAACCGTGGCATCCGCTACCAACCTATTATTATAGACAATACAATAAGATTCTCGTGACTTTTTTTCTTAACCCGCCACTTGTTGTAATCGGGAGTAGGGATTGCGACACCTGACAATATAGAATAATAATTATTTCATATAAAGTACGATGATTTCCTCAAAAAAAATTTCTAAATCCGCCACTTGTTATGATTGAGGGTAGAGGTTGTGACACTTAACGATGTAGAATAATTATTATTTTACATAAAGTAAGATGATTTCTTCAATTTTTTTTCTAAATCCGCCACTTGTATATTAGTGGCAGATGGGAGGTTGTGTTACCCAAGAATAAATACGAATCGTTGTTTAATAGATAATACTGTACTGTGAGCTCCCCACGATTTATCTCTGAATCCTCCATTGATTATATCGATAGTATCATATAAAACGAACAAAGAAGAATTGTTTTTTTATAGATAATACAGTAAGCTCCACAATAAATATTTTTATCTGAATCTGTCATTAGTTATATCGGTGGTAATATATAAAACGGTATATAAGATTCTCGTGATTTTTTTTATAACCCGCCACTTGTTATGATCAGGGGTAGGGGTTGCAACACCTGACAATATAAAATAATTATTTTTTTTTATATAAAGTACGATGATCTTTTTTTCTTTTCTTTTTTCTAAATCCGCCACTTGCATGTTAGTGACAAATGGGAGGTTGTGTCACCTATGGATAAAGAAGAATTGTTTTTTAATAGATAATACCGTGTGCTCCCTAATATTTCTTTCTATTTTTTATAGATAATACTGTGAGCTCCCTATGATTTATCTCTGAATCCACCATTGATTATATCGGTGGTATTATATGAAATGGACAAAAAAGAATTACTTTTTTCTTATAGATAATACTGTGAGCTCTCCAATATTTATTTCTGAATCTGTCATTGGTTATATCGGTGGTAATATATAAAACGGTATATAATCAAATAATTTTTTTAGTCACAATCACAAAAAAAAAAAAAATTAACACTCTCCCTAACATACAGTGTGGACTATGCCGGAACGATATTAGAGACACCGAACATTATAATTAGGCTAGCCTCAATTATTTACCATGTGTAATTTTGAAGTAATTGTGAAAAATAACTGTTACCACTAGAATCAGTAAGGCACTCTTTATATGTTACTATTATAGGTAGATGATTACTTCACACTCTCTTTCAAAGTTTAAAATTATGAATTAAATATTAAAAATTGGGAACCGACTCATCACACACAATGAAATAATAAATCAGATTTCTAACATGAAAAAATATATTTTAATAAATGAAGGCAGTATGTTGCTTGACCCAAATCATAACATTTTATTTTTAATTGTTACCATTCAAACCTATCTTGTGATATATAAATGAAATAGTATGTTGCTTGACCTAAATCATTACATTTTATTTTTAATTGTTACCATTCAAACCTATCTTGTGGTATAGTTTACTGCAACAAATTAACACTGATCCATCCACGTAAGTCCACTATCTTTTTCTTTTTTACTTTTTTTTTTTTACTTTTTTCACATAGTTTTTATATCAATTTAGTCAAATCACAGCTGACAAATTTCAATGATAATAAAATTTACCAATGATAAACATTATTTCGAATTGACTTTCAATCTCAACATTTAAATTGATTAACTCGTGATCCACAATCATTCACTGTATAATCTGCAACTCCCGTGTGATTCAACAGCCATTTAAATTGATCTTAGTTGCTTAATTATTAAGATCTTTACATGGCCAATTGAAATTAAAATTTATCAGAACTCAATCAATCATGTGATTGATTATCATATTAAATTGAATATCATGTAATTGATATTCATTATTTTCATCATACTTGTTTGGTACTTAAATATTTGTTTTATCCCAGATCAGTATTAATAAAAATGTTTGCTTACATTTAATTGGTTACCATATTAAATCTTGATATTTTTATACTACACATTTACTCTCTATTTTTTTAATATATAATTAGTATAACAGTAAAGTTAAGGGCAAACTATAGTTTATAGCCAAAATTGTTTCATTTTTTTCAAATTTATCCTAAACTAATACTTTTTATCAATAAAATACCTAAATTATACTCTCTTAGTCTTACAAAGACTGATATTTTAGCCTCTTAATTTTCTTACAAATTAATTGATATTAAACGCTTTTAAACACTCTTCCTCCTTGTTTTACCTCTATAAAATCTCCTCCATGAATATGTTGAGGAAATTAATGAGAGATACAAAGACATACAAATTACAATAAGAGAGAAAATTAAGATATATTCGAAAAATATAACTTAATCGTCAAACATGGTATGTACGTCACATTTTTTAATTTTTAGTGTTAAATTTTAAAAATTCACTAACCGATCTGGTATAAATTTCAAAAACTATTTGCGCTCGATTCAGAAGGATTTCTATCGAGACCGGTGCACGGTTAAGAAGGTATTTGAGTGTAGGATCAAACAAAAAAATAATTTCGAGAAAATCATACATGTGGAAAGAGTTATGACCATTTTATTGATGTCTGGCATAAATCGGGGCCAAATCGGGATACTTAAAACATTGAAAAGTTGCTTCTTTTTTTTTCAATTCAGGATGAATTATCCAATATAATGACCTAAAACGTCAATCTTTGTGAAACTGAGAGAATATTAAAACTATTCAAAAACTAACATGTGATGCATTTTCCAGCCAAAAAGTGGGTATGGAAATGTGGCAAAAAATTAGAGTAAAGATGTCATACAATAGATGTGGTCGACACAAGAACTTATAAAAATGAATGCTCAAGTAATGAGATGATGCATCTTATCGTATAAAATATTGATAGAATTCGAACTTGAGATCTTTTTAGTTACAAGCTAACCCACTCCGGTCTCCACCACATCGGTGTATACTATTCCGTGACAACTATGTGACAAATCTTATTTTAAATAAGATTCAACATTTTTTTCTACAAAAATACACCAAAACAAAGGCTTTAAAATATAATCACTTTAACAACCTACCAAATATCTCTCCTATGTTAGATGAAATCGCCTAACCTTTTATAAACCACTGCCAAAAAAAAAAAAACACAACCGGAATAGCGTCGGAAATATCCATTTTCAAACCCATTTTTTTTTACAGCTAATTCTAGTTAACGATGGAATTGCTCTAACATCGTAGTCGCTAAATATTTGATAATGGGATTTTTTCGGAGAATAAAGACAAAATAATGAGCCAAAAATATGATAAAAAAATGAGCAAAAAATAAAATAAAAATCTACAATAATTTGTAAAATAGTAAATATCTAATATTGGATAGGGCAGCACTAATATTTGTTTCCTAAAGCAGGGTGGAGTGCATATGTTTCGCATTATTAATTTCGACTCATTTTTTGCAAATGCTACAAAAAATATCTACAGCTATTACAATTCCAATACTTTTATTAGCATTTTTTTCATTATTATTATTATTATTATTTTGATTTTTTATTTTGTCAATTGAAGGCTGAGACTGATAGCATTAGTTGAGTTGTGTTAAATTTGTAGTCTTGCTATTTTTTTTTCTTGATCAATAATTTTTCTCCTCGGCACGTGCCATAGCTTCTAGAAGAAAGAGCCGCTTCTCGCGTGCGAGGAGGGATGGAGTGCCCGTTTGCTTGTGAGTTGTGATGGAGCTTGGTCGCACGTGCCAAGTGTTCTAGAAGGCTTTTCTCTCTCATCCCCCCACTTGAATGAGTTTTATGATTTTTAGAGACAAGTTAATAGTCTAGTCAATCCACTACATAAATAATAAATCCCCAATTTCTAAAAAAATCCCCAATCTATGTCCTTTTTTATTTTTATTTTTTTAACGTGGATAACCCGCAGTTGTTATTCGATAGTGTGCACTGAATAAATTTAGTCTATGTACCATAATATATAAATCACATAAGATTATAATCGGCATGTGCGATCATTATTATCAGAATAAATTATATTTTGATACTTATATTTTGAATATTTTTTAAAAATGATTTACTTTTTCAAAAATTAACAAAATAATACCAAAAAAATGTGAATCTAACATTTAATCAATTTTACGGTTCGAAAAATTGTAAGTAATTGATTGTATTTTAATATTTATTGATTTGAGAGATTTTTCTACGTGGCTTGAGAAATAAGAATATTATAATACAATCAATAATGTACGATTTTTTTACCGTAAAATTGATTAAATGTTAGATTTGTAAATTTTTTGAAAAAAGTGGTTATTTATTTGTTAATTTTGAAAAATTTAGCCACTTTTTAAAAAGTGCTTAAAATATATGTATTAAAGTATAATTTACCTTTATTATATATATACATACATACATATATATATATTCTCTCCGTTTCTGAATAAATGTTATTCTAGACGAATGCACGCATATTAATAAAGATATTAATAAAATAATCAAATTAGTTTATACACCCTTATATGAATACATTAAATAAGTTAAATATGATTGTTTGAATTTATTAAACGATGACAAATATGAGAAAAATGTGAAAGTTTTACCTCGATTATGTGAAACAACATTTTTTATAAAATAAAATTAAAATAATAGAATGACATTTATTGTGACACGAATTGAGTATTATTTTTTTCCCTATATTTTGTTGGAGTGTTCAATAATAATAATAATATATAGTTTACTCATGGAAAATATCCGAGGGAAGAGACTGAGTGATTAAAGAAGTGGATATATAATAAAGGATCATTCCCATTTTTTTATTCTTTAATTTATTATTGGATATTGGAGTGATGATAGCCTTTAAATTACAATAACATTTAAATATAGTAACACGGCAACTCGCAAAAGTGAACTCCCAATTTCCATTTACCATTAAAAAAAAAATGTAGTACCCCTCCTTACCATTTTGATATGTTTATTTTACTTTTTAGTATGTTTCGATATATAGACACCTTTTTATATATATATATATTTAACTAATTTAATAATATATATTTATATTTAATAAGTTTACATTATTCATTAATTCATTGTTAAAGAAATAAAAAGAGGCATATTATGAAGTTTCTTCATTAATTGTCTTTCTCGATCTTTTTCTTAATTCTCGTGAAAACACTCAATCAGCTTATCAAAGTGGGACGGAGGGAGTATTTTTTTATTTTGACTTTTGGAAGTTAAATATTTAAAAGAAAACATAAGCTTGAAAATGAATAAAGGGTACTAATTAAATATGATGTAAAATCATGATGATCCCTATCTTAGTTTTAGAGCAAGAAAATTTCATGCATTTTTATATTTGTTCGTAACATATGGTTGGATTGGATCAAAATTTACAAACTATTTTGCAATATACGTACTTTACTAAATATAAATTAATATATTTATGCCAAAAAAATGAAGATTTATCCAACAAGAAATTGTAGCTAACAAGACTTTCATCAACACAATGAATTGAAAAGTAACTGATATCTTACGTGATTATAAAGAATATTTCGTTTGATTTAAATTTATATTCAAATACTAAGATCAAATTTAATTTAACTCATAAATCAATATGAATTCCTAATTAAAGTATTAAACTATATTAGGGTTATTTTTTTGGGTAAAATTAAAGCAATTATACCCCAATTTTTTTTTTCTGAAAGTGAATATTAAAAAAAACCCACCTATAAAAAATATAGCCTAACAACATAACGTGTTATGGAAAAAAAAAATATCCAAAAAATGTGCACACTCTCTCCTATCCCATTTCTAAATTAACAATATTAAATATGTGATTGTATTGTTCATTGTATCATTTACACTTAAAAAATAATTAAAAAAAATCGAAATGTTTCAAAATTTTCTATAAATTATGATAAATTTATCAAGAAAAATTACGTACATTCATCTCAATTAGGTTTTACTAATTTATAGGGATACTTTAATAATTTAATGGTTATAACTCCATTCGTATAATTGAGGGTTTTTTTTTTCAAGAAAATTTAATGCCACACAAAATTTTATTGAAATATTGAACTAGTAAATACGGTGTTAAAGATAGAGCACAAATCATTTTCAATTGCCCCTTAGTGACATTTCAGCCATCCAAAATTATCCAATGAAAATAGATATATAAAAATCAAAGTTTGATAGCAAAATGGTAAAACTTAATTTCAAATTCAAAATAAAATTGAAAATTTCTTGGCACGTGCCAAAGCTACTAGAAGCCTCTCTCTTTCACTCTCCAAATGGCCACACATTTGGAGCTAATTTATTGCCCCTTTTTTCATATACTTATTGACACCGTATTTAGTTTGTACATTTCGCTTTGGTAGTTGGACCGTTTCATCATTCTATTTTTTAAGATGTCGAGGATAATCCGCAGCCGATACTGAGGTAAGCACTGAGTAAATTTTATTTCTGTGTAATAACCTGCAAACCAAACAGGAAAGGTAAACCACACTTGGAAGCGCACTGAGTAAACTCCATTTCTGTATAATAACCTACAAACCATATAGGGAATGTAAACCACACTTGAAAACGCACTGAGTAAACTCCATTTTTGTGTAATAACTTACAAACCACACAGAGAAGGTAAACCACACTTGGAAGTCAGGTGTGACGGGCTCACTACCGAAGTGCGCACCGAGTAAATTCTATTTTTGTGTAATAACCTACAAACCACACAAGGAAGGTAAACCACACTTGGAAGCGCACCAAGTAAACTCCATTTATGTGTAATAACCTACAAAGCACACATGGAAAGTAAACCACACTTGAAAGCTAGGTATGATGGGCTCACTACGGAAGTGCGCACTGAGTAAATTCCGTCTCTGTGTAATAACCTACAAACCACATAGGAGAGATAAACCATAGTTGAAAGCCAGGTGTGACGGGCTTACCACCTAATAATGTTGGTAGTGATATTCGAACTTGAGACCCTTGGTCTTAAGATAACACCACTAAGTCGTTCCTTAACCGAAGAGACAATTTCATCTTTCTATTTGTGAAGAGATGAAGATGGCTCCAAATTTGTTTGATTTTATTAGGCTGTGGAAATGTGTGTTGACGGATTAAACTTCATAATTATGACAGTGATTTGAGATTAAATAGGGCAACAATAGATCCATAGGTTATGCCGTAGTTGTAATAATTAATTATATTTAGCATACTAATTATTTTAAATTTAAATGACCGGTCTTAATTAAACAAGGCTTAATTACTATAAAAGGTGATTGTTTGATTAGGAAGTGAAAGTTACGTCTCCACCAAAACCTCAAGAAATCGATTTTACTTGGGTATTTTTCTATTTAATATTGAGATTAATGCAATCTGATGTATGCAAATAACTATATATATATATATATAATATTTGATTTTATCTAATCAGTGTATGATTTTAGTAAACAATTATATAATGTTAGGAGAATTATTAATTCAAGACCTGAAAGATGGGTAATATATCGATTCAGGATCCGAAAGATGAAAACTCTCAATTCAGGACTTGAAAAATGAAAATTCTCAATCCAGGACCTCAAAAATCACGAATTTTGATTTTTTTTTATTTTTTAATTAATCTTATATTAATTTTCAGGGAAATTTACACTTTGATACCTACATTTTAGACACTTTTTCAAACATGACCCACTTTATTGCTATTAGCAAAAAAGTACCAATTTTTTCAAATTTTCTTGCAAATCTGACCCGTTCGAATTTTCAGACTAAAATATCCATGTCGCACGCCCGAACTTTTGCGTGACTCCAATAAAAAATATTACCTGAATAGTTCATGTCAATTATGAACTAAAAATAAAATAAAATAATTGGACATGCCACGTCCATATTTTAGGTTGGAAATTCGATTAGGGTCAGATTTGCAAAATTTTTGAAAAAGTGGGTACTATTTTGCTAATAGTAATAAAGTGGGTCATTTTTGAAAAAGTATCTAAAATGTAGGTATTAAAGTGCAAATTTCCTTAATTTTCAATGAAAATTCTTTCATTAATTATCTATTAAATCTAATAAATAAATTTTTAAAATTAATTAAAAACTAAAACGAAATCAAAATTCGTGATTTTTGAGGTCCTGAATGCTGAATTAATAGTTTTCATCTTTCAGGTCCTGGATTAAGAGTTTTCATTTTTCAGATCCTGAATTAATAGATTACCCATTTTTTATACCCATCATATATTCAAATAAATCAAATGTTCTTTAATCTTGGACAATTATACATTGTTTTTTATAAAATCGTGTCATTTGAAATATTTCAATTCGATATTTCTAATATGGATTTTCATTTAGTTCCTAAAATTTAATTTCCTTTTTGTTTATCGTAACTACACAAAATTGGTCTTCTTATCTAATTAATTAACGCATGTTCATATCGTTTTATTATTTTTAAAAATTAAGCACAACATATAAAATTCAAAAAAATCACAATATTACAAATTTTAAAAAAATAATAATTATTTATGCACCGCACGGAAGAAATACTAGTTAGATTTCAATCCACTTCGTGTGTTGAAAGTGTAGCTTCTAAACTAATATCACGAACCCTTGAATTGCATTAGTTTTTGTGTTTGAGGTGTTGATTTGTAAGTCGTGACTTCTTTTAAATTATATATATATATATATATATATATATATATATATATATTTTTTGAAAAGTAACGTAAATTAAAACATGCACCTACGTTTGAAAAAGTTGGAAGTCAATGTCAATTTATAAAATAATAATGAAAATAACAACTTTCTCACTAACGATGCTCCATTTTTCCATCAACCACTATTTAAAAGCTTATTTAGAGTAATCATTCATGTTCCAACTTCCATGTGCGTATAAATAAAAAAATTCACATATTTATGAAATATAATTAATCACATATACCAAATGAGGAAGATGAAGATGCATGCACTTTGTACATTTATTTTACACAAAATGTGATGATCGAAAAAAAGGTTTTAAAGGTTCTTGAAAGATGAAAGGAGATGTGAGTTTTGAAGTGCCATTGTCCAAATTTTAATGAATAGAGTCCTAGTCTCACTTTTTTTTTTACTCACACACCCGACCTGATGATATTGAAGAGATTCGAATATGTGACCTTTGATCTCTGAGTAACCTCACCCCACCACTAGAACATCCCCATCAGGATAGAATCCTAGTCTCACTTTAACTAATATTTTGGTGGTAAAAATATTTCATTTTGTATTAATTAAATTATTTATGATTAATCTTTCATATGTTTATTTTGGACAAATTAAATTTTCATACTTACATTTTGAGTTCTTTTTAAAGAACAACACACTTTTTTAAATGAATAAAACAATAACCATTTTTTTCAAAATAAATAAATAAATACAAATCTAACATAATTGATTGTATTTTACAATCAATTTTACGGCTCAAAAATCGTACGTAATTGATTGTATTTAAAGAATTATTGATTGAAGGGTTTTTTGCAGTTGGGGAAATAGAAGTATTAAAATTCACTCAATTGCATACAATTTTTGGACTGTAAAATTGATCGAATGTTAGATTTATAATTTTTTTTAAAGTGGATATTGTTTTATTAAATTTTAAAAAGTGGGTTATTTTTTAAAAAGAGTCCAAATACACTTGAATTTTGTATTAATTAAATTATTAATTGTTAATTATGATTCACTTTTTCCAATTAGAGTATATAATTATTTTTTAGAAAATAATTAATTATTAATTAAAAAATAAAATTAAATATTGTAAAAATAATTATATATCCGAATTGGAAAAAAATGAACCATAATTAACAACTATAAAATTAAATTAAAGCATAATCAATTGAAATTGAAAAAAAAATTAAATAAAAATTAATAATTTAAACTATGTAGCATATAGTATTGTGCAGAATGCAGCAGAAAATTTCATCCGCTAATCGAGTTACTTTAATTTGTGTTGTATTTAACTATCAATACGTCCCAATCGTTATAACGGTAGATCTTCCAAACATACCAACAAATTATAAACTAAAATAATAGTCCAATTAAAAACATGTCATCATTTTGATTCAATATTTAATATTTTACTTCACTTGTGTATGCCATATAATACATAAATAATCTTATGCACATAATATTATTGACAAACACAAAAAAAAAAAAACTAAAATATGAAACTAATTACACATCATAAAATATTGTAAGATTGAGGCTATTGTATTATTTTTTTAAAAGTCGACAATATATATATATATATATATATGTGAATTTTCTTATACTATTAGAATTATCACTTTCTTATAGAAAAATACATATTTTATTATTCTAATAAACATACTGATCTAACAAACTTTATTGTTAATCATGGAATTAATCTTGGATGGAGCTGAGATAGAATAAATTCTCATCCTCTGTTTTTTTTTAAATTGTTTTTTAGGATAATTGATACATAAAAAAAACCCAATTAGTTACAAAATGATCAGTAATCTTATCAAGATAATAAAGGATAAGATCAAATATTGTGTGGGGTGTGTGACAGATAAATTGACTAATGTTGGACAAGTCATGTTACATATAGTCCAACAGCTCCTATTTATATGTCGACCATATATATATATGAAGATAAGAATTAAAACAATAAGAAAAAGTGATCTTCCTTGATTTTAGGAAAAATTACAAACATCCTTTTCATAATTGAAAATCTACAAAGACTTTGGTTGCCTCCAACTATTTCTAAAGATACTTTAATCACTAAAAAAATTAGATAGATTGGTTTTGTGCCATAGACGACGTTGGATGAATAATTAATACTTGATTTTAGATTGAAGTTTGACGACATATAATTAATACGTATGAATTTTATTTTCAAAACTTATCAATTTAGTTTCTTACATAGTTCAAAGTCCAAACTTATTTCTATAATAATTTATTTGCTATTTAGTACGAGGCCCTTTAAGGGTCTACATATCCCACACATTGATGTGATATTGTCTATTTCAAATTGCAGCACAAATTCGAGTAATTTTGCTCTTTGGAATTTCTATAAAATTAATCTACATATATTCACTATTTTATTCCAATGTGATTACTATATTCATATATTTTCCACCCGGTATATTTATATTTATTATAGTTAAATTAAGTGACGTTGGGGACCTTACCTATTCGCTAAGGGCATTTGACTATTTTAACTCATCTCCATATTTCGACCAAAAGCCGCAGTTAATCTAATAACTTATTTAATGGTGACAATTAGTAACAACATAGGGTGGGGGGTGGGGGGGGGGGGGAAGAAAATATAAAATTCCAATATACTCCGATTACTATATCGCATAAATCACGTCACATTATTATTTTTTAAAATTACTGACCGCAAAAATCACTCATGAGTGATCGGTAGGGTTGGCAAAATGGGCCGCCCGGTCCAGCTCGGGTCCACAAGTCAATGGTAAAAGTCGGACTGGGTCGGAATGAACGGATTTTGGTACTACATTTTGGAAGTTCGGACTAGCCTAAAATGCGGGTTGGGTCGGGCCGCCCGCAATTCATAGTGTATTTTTTTCATTTTTTGGACTAGACGAACTGGCCCATTTGGACTATTCAATTTTTTTGGTTCAGCCCAGCCCGAAGTCATTTCCGGCTAACAAAATCTTAGCCCAGTCCGATCTGAAATCAGGTTGGACTGAACCTAAATTGTCACCTCTAATGATCGGTGTGGAAGTTGATATAGTACAATTTCTACTACATGCAAATAGTACTCCGAGAGATGTAGAGTGGGGAAAATTATATGTCGTGTGGACATCTAGTGTGCCCATCTCACGTAAAATAATAATTTTAAAATAATTAACCCGCTTATTTTTTATGTGTGAAAGGGACATATCGCATGCGTACGCAGAATGAAATTTTATGAAGAAAATTATAATAATAATGAACAATTGTTTTAGTGGTCGGTGGGGGAGTTGCCAATTGGAGATGTGACTCAATTTTTATATATTTATATTAAATTAAATTAAATGCAAGGTGATAAATCCTTTCAACTTGTCTAGATCTATAGTGGATTTTCTTGGGGGGCTGAGCCATGATTGATTTTGAAATTTCTAAGCGTGTATTTGGATAATTTATAGATAGCACATTCAATTTTTAATCAAGAAGCTAAATTCAAGAGAATTTATGAGAAATATTTAAACTAATAACTACCATTCAAACATAATTAGTGAGCTAGTAGCACAATTAATTAAGGAATTTGACATATTTGATAAGATGATGTTGCATTTGAATTCCGGTGGACTATTGAGACTTTGGCTACAAATATTCTAAATCTCTATCAATACAATCGGGGCTCGTTTATTAGACAGTATTGTATAAGGTTGAATATGTGAGACTGAGATATCTTTTAATTACCATATAATATATTAATATTATGTTTGTTTTAGTATATTAAAATATACTCCATCAGTTTTGAAAATATTGATGTTTTAAATTTTACAATAAAAATTAAAAATTAAAAAATGTGACAAATATATCCTCTTCTTATGAAGTTATATTTTCGTAATATATCTTAATTTTTCTCTCATTGTAATCTATATGTCTCCTTAATTTCCTCAACATATTTAATGTAGAAGATTTTATAAAGGTAAAAGTGAGAGGAATAGTCTTAAAAAGTGTAAAATATGAAATAATTTACAATAAAATTAAGAGGTTAAAACATCAATCTTCGTGAAACTAAGGGGAAAATTCATGCGGCATTGGCAAAACGAATTAGTTGCCCCTCTTTGTTGTGGATGTGGAATTTTGAATGCAATTTTATATAGGGTTGACTTATGTTTGCAAGATGAGCTATTTCCATTTATTGTTTACTCAGATTCTCTACTAGTTATTCGTTTAATAGCTGACAAGGCAGATGGGGAGAAGTTCATCGAGGAGGAACTTCCGTCGCTTTCTGAAGTCGTCAAAACTGGTTTGTTTAATGATTTTAGACATATGCGTAGAGAAACTAATCATATTGCATGCTCACACCATTGCTCTTTTGGGGCTTTGTATGTCGAGATGTGTACTTGGATCAAAGACTCTTTTCACTAGTTCAAGGACCTATTTGAGTAATGAAAGTCATTTTTTGTTTATATATATATATATATATATTGTTTGGTCAGATGTATTAAAATTTTCTATAAAATTTCAATTCTTATAATATCCTTTCATTAGTTACCATATATTGTATGAATATTTTATAATAAGATTTTTAATATATATATATATATATATGAGGTTATTTTAGTCTGAATTTTTTTAATAATTATATGTGATACCATATAATTGGTTGACAGATTTCGAATTCTTACATATTCACGGGTTCTAATTTTTCAAGCAAACATATTATCAGAGTATCATATTTATGGGAAATTCTATCACGCGTGATGACATAGTGTGTCCTTTGCCACAATAGACCTAATGTGACACTTCGATGTATCACAATAGATCTATTATGACACATCAAAGTATTACATTAGATCCATTGAGACACGTGACACATTACGTGAGCACGCGTGTAGAATTTCCCCATATTTATATACCACCCTCTTATATTACCTATCAAATAAGCCCCCGATATATCATATTGCGATGCACGAATACAGATCATAATAAACTTGAAGTACTCAACCAACATCTTCATCTAATATTTCCCGTCTAACTTTTAGAAAATTTACACTCGTTCAAAGTGGTAAAAAAAAATAAATTCTAAAAGGGTAATCTACAACTTGATTGTTGGTTCAAATTAATCTGGTCATCTTTTTCAAGTCACATGCATTCACCATTTGCCAACACCCAAACAAATAAAATAAATAATAATAGTAATAATACATAAACATCACATCAAATGGAGAAGTGTGACAATAAATATGTCCATATTAGCTTACAGTCTCACTCGGTTATATTATTTTTCGCAGCTAAAATTAATCAACTGGCTCCAAACTTGCTACGTGTCTTACGATGATTCGTCGAAACAAAAAAAAAAGTCTATTGTAATTTGTTTTAATCAATTTAATGTGAGACTTGATTTGATACCCCTTCAAGCACGCAGTCACTGCTATATAAAATTACTCTCGGATCTCAATTTCTAAAATAAATAAATAATTCTTAGACATAGCTTTCAAAAAAATTTGTCTATGCATGCACTTATTTTTTTTTTTCCCTTGAAAACAACGTAAAGACACAAGTTCTTTATTTATTTAGAAGCAATTTTTAAGATTGAATTATTTTATTAGTTTATAATATGTCTTTTTTGGAAATTGACTAATGAGATCCTCATATTTTAGTTGTGGGTCCATTGAGATCCTTAAACTTTGCGTTTTGTTGTGATTGAGTCCTCGAATTTTTATTTGGTTTAGTTAGGTTGTCAAACTTTGCATTATATTATAATTGACTGAAAGAAAGTTCAAGAATTCGATTGTAACAAAACGTAAAATTTGGAAATCTAATTGGACCAAATAAAAGTTTGAGGGTCAATTATAAAAAGTGTAATATTCAAAAGGGAAAAAAATTAGATTTTGATACCTACATTTTGGTTATGTATTAAAAAATAACTCACTTTTTCAAAACTAACAAAACAATAATACCCACTATTTTTAAGAAAAATTACAAATCTAACATATGATCATTTTTTTTTGCACGGAAGGTTTGTGCAATTGATTGTATTTTAATATTTCTATCTCCACAGCCGCGTGAAAAAATATCATTCAATCAATAAATCTTAAAATACAATCACTTACGTATGATTTTCGGGCTGTAAAATTAATCAAATATTAGATTTACAATATTTTTGAAAAAGTGATATTGTTTTGTTAATTTTGAAAAAATGGAGTAGGTACCAAAATTTAATTTTTACTATTGAAAACTAAATCTAATAATCATTGTACTCTCTAATAAAAGGATAAACGTATAACTTACATTTTGATAGAATTTATTCTACATTTTTGTGTTTTTATTTTATTTTAAAGGGAGGCCGATTAAAATATTTTAATAGTTTTAGAGACCCCTCAAATATATTAATTTGGAGATTTAGTTCTCAAAATCAGGAAAAGGCCCATTCATTTATGAAATTGGGTTGGGTCGGCCCAATAAATTTAGTTCAAAGCTATTGTTTGTTGAAGATATTAAAAAAAGATTTTTTTTTTCTTCACATATTCATATTCCTCATTGCCAAAAAATATCTAGTCAACTAGTAATTTATAGGCCAAATATATATAATTAATTCGTTTTGTGATTTTTGCCGATTCAGGATCCGAAAGATAAAAATTATTAATTCAGAACTTTAAATATAAAAATTATCAATTTAGAACCTCAAAAAACATGAATTTTGTTTTCTTTTTAATTAATTTTCAACAAAAAAAACATTTATTAATTATAGTAAAAAAATTATTAAAAACAAAAACAAATAAAAAAACATGATTTTTGAGATTCTAAATTGATAATTTTCATCTTTCAGCCACGGATTCATAATTTCATCATTCGGTCTTGATTGGATTGATTATCCATCTTTCGAATTTATTAAAAATGTCATCGAACCAAAATTCTAACATCGGATTTGTGTGTTGGCACGTCCGAATCTTACATGCAAACACTTTGTTTAAATGGACAAGAAATTTACACGCTGAATTCTGACGTGCCATGCCAACACACAAATCCGATGCCAAAACTTTTAACCGATGACATTTTTAATAAAATATTAAAATTCATGATTTTAAAAAAAAATATATATATATAATTAAATTTTAGGATTTTCCATCAACGTCTACACTTCTCTCTCTAACTTCACTGAAACCGCCAAAATTTTCGACTCTCCGCCATAGAAATACGATCCATTTATCTCATTACATATATATTCACATTCCTCGTTCAAATTCTCTGCATCGCTGCAAAAAATGGCGTCGATCTTATCTCTTGCTGATGGAAAGCTGAGTGTGAGCGGAAACTGCATTCTCAGCGATATTCGCGAAAACATTTTGCTAACTCCCGCGGAAAATGAGCGGGGCAGTTTCCTCGGCGTTAGCTCCGATCATCGCGGCAGCCGCCTTGTCTTCCCGGTCGGAAAGCTCAAGTAAAAATGGATTCGGACTTTTAGTTTCGTTGTTTGTGATTATTGAACTGATGCCTGAGGGTTCTAAATTTTGGCAGGGGATTGAGAATTTTTTGCCTTTACCGATTCAAGTTGTGGTGGATGACTCAGTCGATGGGGGCGTGTGGTCAGGATATACCGAGTGAGACTCAGTTTCTGTTGGTGGAGGTGCCTCAATTTGTCGAAGGGCAACCCGATTTTGTATATTACGCTGTTTTCTTGCCGATTCTCGAAGGGGATTTCAGAGCTGTGCTTCAGGGAAATGCGGATGATGAGATGGAGCTCTGCTTGGAAAGTGGTAGTTTTATTTTCTGGTGCATTGTGCATAGGGTTGTAAATGAGTTGAATGGAGCTGAATATATTTGATATTTTTATACTTGTTTATTCCATTTATTGTTATCAAGATTGAGCTGAGCTTCTAATCTTATCAAACACAATACCATGTTTTCGAGAAGTT
Organism: Perilla frutescens; assembly: GCA_026008535.1. NCBI lineage: Eukaryota > Viridiplantae > Streptophyta > Magnoliopsida > Lamiales > Lamiaceae > Perilla > Perilla frutescens. Next base: position 812,909 of record BRKX01000022.1, on the reverse strand, counting down.
TTTCAAACCAAGCTCAAACGAGGTTTTAGTGAACGAATCGGGTATTGAGTGATTTGGTTTGCTTTTCAGAGCTAATTGAGCATTCTATGTCATATTGGGATTTTTGGTAAGATGTGTGAAGAATTGCCGTTTGCAGGTGATCCTTCTGTGCAAGAATTTAAAGGGAGGCATTTGGTTTATGTGGCAGTTGGGACTGATCCATATGGTGTAATTGAAAATTCGGTCAAGTATGTTAAGATCAGTCTTTGAATAGATACAATGCTAGAACAGTTTATGTTGTCGAGTTGCATATTCTGTTACGGGATTTGGATGGGAATGCTAGCAGATTTTTCTCTTGTAGAACTCATATAGTCGATTTCATGATTGTAAGCTCAGTCTTTCACTTATTAGTTGGGATGAACTATACGTCTGTAAATGTTAATTTGTTATCAAACTGAAAATTTTTCTGTAATCTGTCATTGGTGCTTGTTGTTGTCCCAATTTATGTAATCATCTTATCTCACATCACTTTCTTTTGCGAATTTAGATAATAATCACCAAATGAGAAGCTAGTTGATATGACTCTTTTGGTTTCCCTCGCGTGTTATGCTAATAGAAAGCATTCAGACTTCATCCCTTCCTAAAATAGAAATTCTTCACAGGTCCTTGCAAACTAATCTCCAGACATTCTGCCATCGTGATGAAAAGGAGGTAATTCTAATACTAGAGATGTTACTTTGATTCCGAGCATGAGTTTTGTCTCTCTGACGACCTTTCTCTTCTTCCTGCTTCAGATTCCTGATATACTGAATTGGTTTGGATGGTGCACATGGGATGCGTTTTATACTGATGTAACTGCTGAGGGAGTTAGTGCAGGAATAAAAAGGTATTCTTTTAAATGACTAAGTATCTTTGAATCTGTTAAAGATTTGGAATACCTTGTATCGCAGCAGAATTATAACTTTCTTGTTATTCGTAGCTTGAATAAAGGTGGAGCTCCACCAAAGTTTGTCATCATTGATGATGGATGGCAAACAGTTAGTATGGATCCTACTAGTGCTGAAGCCAAATTTGATGACACTGCCAAGTAAGCAATTGAACCTAAAGGCTTTCAAAAGGCCTGTCTGAAATATCTATACAACAAAGCTGATGTTTGTATTTTAATTTTTGGCTCACAGTTTTTCAAATCGATTAACTAGCATCAAAGAGAATCACAAGTTCCAAAAGGGTGGTAATGGGGATGACACTGTGGATGGAAGCACTGGATTTAGCCAAATTGTCGCTGAGATGAAAGACCAATTTGCTCTGAAGTACTAATATTCATATTTCACTTCTCTTTTTCTGGTTGAAAGAACATTATATATATTACCTAGTTTTCCAGGTATGTTTACATATGGCATGCAATAGTAGGTTACTGGGGTGGCGTAAGCCCTGATGTTGCTGAAATGGCTCAGTATGACCCAAAGATAGTAGCCGCTATTCCATCCCCTGGGGTGGAGTCCAATGGCATTTGTTTCGTTTTGAAGAGCATCATGATGAACAGTGTTGGCCTTGTGAACCTGGACAAAATCTATGCCTTCTACAACGATCTGCATGCTTATCTTGCATCTGTTGGCATTGATGGGGTTAAGGTAGATAATCAAAGCATACTCGAGACTCTTGGAGTGGGCTATGGCGGAAGAGTGAAGCTTGCAAGAAAATACCATGAAGCACTGGAGGCATCTGTGTCTAAAAACTTTAAGAATAATGGAATTATTTCTTGCATGAGCCACAGCACCGATGCATTGTACAAGTACGTAATCTAACATTTTTCTGAACCTTGGATTTGTGTTTTTAGAACAACACAGCTCGTTAGTTTCTGGAGTGTTGAATTCTAGCTCTCCTTATCACTGCAGTGCAAAGAAAGCTGCCACTATCAGAGCATCAGATGATTTCTTTCCGAGAGATCCAGCATCGCACACAATCCATATAGCATCAGTTGCATACAACAGCATCTTCCTTGGAGAATTTATGCAGCCTGATTGGGATATGTTTCATGTAAACATTACCGTTTCTTAAAATAATCTTTTTATATGGTGCAACTACACAATGAGCTGAGCTCCATCTGATATATTGTACATTAGTTTTAAATCAATTTAAATGATTTTTGTATTAGAGCTTGCATCCTATGGCTGAATATCACGGAGCTGCTCGTGCTGTAGGAGGCTGCGCAATCTATGTCAGGTGCTGTTTATGCTTCTGCTTGACTCTTTGAACTCACGGTTTACCCCTTCATCATTTATATTTTCAGTGATAAACCTGGAAACCATGATTTTGATGTTCTGAAGAAGCTCGTACTTCCTGATGGCTCGACGTTGAGAGCCAAACTTCCAGGCAGACCTACAAGAGACTGCTTGTTTTCTGATCCCACTAGAGATGGTAAAAGGTAAGGCCGGCCGTAAAGATTGAAATGTGGTGGAACATAACGAGTTTTTGAACACAAGAAAGAGTGATGAACTTATTAAATTATCGACATTTTTGTTGTGGCAGTCTCCTCAAAATTTGGAATATGAATGATTTCAATGGAATTGTGGGGGTTTTCAATTGTCAAGGAGCTTCATGGTGTCGTACAAGTATGAAAAATAGGATCCATGATCTGTTACCTCAAACAATCTCTAGCACTGTCCAACCAACAGATGTTGAATATCTGTGGAGCACTGCCCAGAGTGAATGGAATGGAGATTGCATAATGTATTCACACAGAGGAGGTAAGTTTCTCAGCTGAATGCTTATAATTAACTTTACCAGACAAAATTATCTTTTAGCAAATATTTACAGTCTTATCTGTACGCTATATATAGGAATTTGATCTATGATCTCTTAATGTGAACAAACATCCAACTTCATATCTAAATTCTTCTTAAAAATATTTTTAAAAAGGGATAAGGTCCAGTTTGACCCCTAAAGTATTTCCCAAGGAACATTGTGACCCTTAAACTAAATTTAGTCCCCGGTTAGCCCCTTGAATTTTCGAACCTAGCTCAGTTAGCCCCTTCAACTTTTGAACTTGACCCAGTTAGCCATTTGAAGATAATTTTTTTTTGTTTTGGTTGTTTCTAAATAAAATTAAATAAAAAGAAAAGAAAAATCCGTAACTATTACTCCCCCAAAAAATTAAGAATATACGGGCATTTCTCATTCACTATGTCCAAATATATATAAACTAGCATAATTTGAAGAAAAATATAAATTAATGAATTAATTGAAATCACATTATCATTAAATTAATTCACTATAAATACAATCCGGAAAATACTCCATTTCTTTTATATGTATGTATGCATGTATGTATGTATGAAATTTTATAATATATGAATTCCAAGAATGAAAATCTATATATTCTAATAAATATATTATATTAGATAAAGTATATATTATATACGTATAACGCTGATTATATTATAGTAGATTATTAACGTCTATAATTGTTGAATTTAATATAGACCATGATTATATATAAAATAATCATAATTATGTTCAATTCTATGTTGCTATTTTCAATTGTATTGATTTGATATTTTAACGTGTGATAAATAGAATGACAATTTATGCACCACTAAAATTATTTATAAAAAACATTTCATATTTTCTTATAACTGTTATGTATATATATTTATTTTTTAATATTTTTATTTACTTAGAAAAGCAAAAAAATAAAATTATTTACCTTCGAGGGGACTAACTCGGTCAAATTTAATAGTTCGAGCTGGGTTCAATAGTTTAAGGGGCGAATTTAGTTTAAGGGTCGGGATGCTGCTCAGAAAATAATTTAGTTGCAAATTGAACCTTATCCCTTAAAAAAGAGTTGAATGCATTTAAAATCATGAATTTTACATGTTTTTTGGGTTTTGAACATGAAATGTAAACTGTGCCGTAAAAAAATTAAAATCAATGTTAAGTTTACAAAATTTATTAAGCTTGTGTTTTGTGGCATGAATTTCATGTTAAAATCCCAAAAACATGTAAAGATAACCTAAAAAACAAAAAGACGAGAAAAAAACTGGGCCAAGTAGTTCCAGATTTCATGTTGCGGCCCAGTAATAAAAGATCTGACTGGGCTGTGCCAAAATTGCCAGCTGTACTTTCTTTTTATATTTTTTTGGATAAACTATATATATATATATATATATATCTGTTTGTTAGGTCTAAGGGTAAGATTTCCAAGTTTGTACCTTTTGCATTGTGGTTAGTTAGGTCTAACTGTCTGATGAACAAAACTACAGAAATTAAATCATATTAAAAGTTCGACATTTTCATTTAGGTGTAGGAAAATGTTATCACTTATCAGGTACATCTCTTACCCAAAATTCCATTCAAGCTATTAGTTTGGTGCACCTAAGAGACAATTTACTATTAATTGGTGTATAAAGAAGCTATTTTGTAGGGCCATAATGGAAATTGATTGTTTTATGATTCTCTTTTTTTTTTGGATAAACCCATTCAAGAGGGCCCATACTGTCCCGTCTCTAGAGCCTAGTAGAGGAGGTAAATAGTGACACGCATACGAAAATTCCAACACGGGTCACCTTTAATCTTTTCACAATGCCCCTGCAGGAAAGCTAGTTAATCTTCGGGCGAATGCATCTGAGCCAATTCAACTGAAAGGTCGTGAGTACGAAGTATTCACTGTTGCAGCAGTGAGACGACTGTCGAACGGTGCTGCATTTGCTCCAATAGGTCTGATCAAGATGTTCAATTCGGGCGGGGCATTAAAACACGTTGACTATGAATCGAAGAAAGCCGGAAATGTGGGTATAAGAGTTCGTGGATGTGGCACGTTCGGGGCATATTCGTCGGTCAGGCCGAAAGGGATTATAAGGGATGAGGTGAAGGTGGAGGAATTTGATTATGAGCAAAGCTCGGGACTCCTCACCCTCACTTTACCCGTTACAGATGCAGAGTTATACCAATGGAACATAGAAATTGAGGTAATTTGAGTAATTTGGTGATTTGAATAATTAAATATTGATTGATTGTGTTTGTTGAAAGATGAAACTCCAGTTATTTGGGATTCTGGCTCTTTCCTCTCTCCAAAGATCGGCATGCACATTGGTGACTGTTTTTTTTACTGATTTCAAGAATGGATCTGTCGTGATTGAGGGACAGATATTAAAGAAATGAGTTATGAATGAATGGATTGGACAAAACAAGTCACGAGCAATTCAATGAAGGGATGAGAGAGTTCATGTTATAGAATGTGGTGTAGCATGTGTCTTTGTCTTGTCCTTTTCCACACCAGATTTCAGGAATCTTTATTAGGCGTATCACCAATTTCTTGTCTTTTCTTTTGCACTCTTTGCCACTCTCTCACTAGAAATGTCTCTCTCTCTCTCTCTCATGAAGAAGTAGACTATACAAGTTTGGTTTGCTTGATTATGGTAGATGGATTGAATTATTCGGATCAGTCACATGTTTGAGTTACTTGATTGGAACCTAGTATTGATGATGGACCTTTGGTTCTATGACTCGTTTGAATGATATTTTATCATCCCAATATTAAGGTGATTATTTTCATCACTCTAGGATAAAATGTGAAATTATTATTATTATTTTTTTTTTGCTCTACGTGTTTTTACCCATTTTATTTTGGGTTCTTGATTAATTTGATTATTTGAATTTCTTTTTTTTTATTCAATTCAAACAAAATTTTGACAGACAATCCAAATATAGAATTATTTTTGTTTCAACAGAATAATCATAATTTATCTCATCAACCAAACCAAACGGGGCCTAGGGCCCGTAGGTCAAGTAATAGATTAATTTGGTGAGTTTATTGCTTATATAATAGACGAAGTATTTGTCGCGGACGCTTATGAGGTGAGGACACGAGTAAGGTAGTTCTCTATCTTGTTAGATGTCACGGTGTGAGCGTTCAAATTCTGCTGACAACGGTTTAATTAAATCGTCGGTTATGATTCATACAATATACAACACATTTATAGGTGTGTTGAGGTTGGTGACTAATGACTGATTCAGTATTGCTGGCACCTCTCATGCATATTGCGTTTGCATGATGTGATGTGCAGCTTGACTGCCAAGTTGGTCGGGTCGGGTCGGGCCGAATTGGGACAATCCGATTTGGATAAAATTATTTGAAACTTCCTATTGATTATGACGACTAAATAACTACTTTTTTTTCCATGAGCAGTAAACGTCCTTAGGGTTAATCACTTTTGTAAAAAGTGAGAAGTATCGAGTTCAATCTAAACTATTCTTCCCTTAACCAACTGTGAGAGAGAGAGAAAGAGAGAGAGAGAGGGTTTCTATTCATTTGCACTTAGGGCTGTAAACGAATCGAATTGAGCTGAATACCCTAATACTCGGCTCGAGTTCGATTCTAGCTTTTTTTCTTGTTCAAGCTCAGTTCAATAAATATTTATCATGTTTGAATTTTCTTCGAGCCCGATTCGTAAAATGCTCGAAAATTTACTAAACGAGCCTAACTCGAAAAAAAGCTCGTTTAATTTACATATTCGAGCTCGAGATCGAAAAACAACTTATTTAATTTACCCATTTGAAATATTTATAATATTCATGAACATGTTCGATTAAGTTCGAGCTCGATGAGCTGACCGAACCGAATACTACTATGTTCGAGCCTGACTCGATAATTTCATCGAGCTCCATCCAAAGCTCGTTAAGAAAATAAACAAACTTCGAACGAACTTTTTTCGAGCCGAACTCCGAATAGGTCGCGAGCGGCTCTGTTCATTTACAGCAATATTTGCAATATTTTAATAGTTGGAGTTGTGCAAATTCCATAAATTTAGGTCCGCCACCAATTACACAAAACCTGGACACTCAAATCCAAAGTCAAAACGTGACCAGCCGATTTGAATTCGAGAAAAAGGTTATAAAGTTTTATTAAAAAATAATAAAATTCCCATAGTAGAGTATCATTGTATCAAATAATATTATGAAATAAACTCCATATCTTCTTTTTATAAATGCTAAAATACAAAATGCAGCAATATAAAATGTAGTAGACAAAATCATTTGCCTCATTCACAGACTTATAGGGATTTAATCATGACTATTTGGCTGTCGACAACTCTCTTTACCATTATTTTGGCAATTTCAACTAAGATTCATTAATTAACTATTCACACACATCGTAATCCAGCTGTTAAATTATTTGTAGTGACCACCCAAATTTGGTGAAGATAGATCCAATCTTTCATATGTGATGAGATTCCAAAAATCGTGTGAATGGCAATTAGTTTTTGGGGTAATTTCAGTCTGATTTTCTTTTTATATTTTATCATTTATTTTTTCTTGGACGAGAGGGTGTTGGGTTTTTTTTAGGGAGTTTCGAATCTAGGACATCTCCCTTTTATACATGATTTTTAGGGCTGTAAACGAATCGAATTGAGCCGAATACCCTGATGCTCGAGCTTGGCTCGTTAAGGAATATTCAAGCTCGAGCTCGATTTGAGCTTTTTTTCTTCTTGTTTAAGTTCGGCTCGATAAACATTTGTCATGTTCGGATTCGGCTCGTGAAATGCTCGAAAATTTACTAAACAAGCCCGAGCTCGAATGCTCGAAAAAATGTTCGTTTAATATACATATTCGGGCTTGAGTTCGAAAAAAGTAGTTTATTTAATTTATCCGTTTGAAATATTTATAATATTTATGAACATGTTCACGAGTTGGCCGAGCCGAATACTGCCATTTTGAGTTCGGCTCGATAATTTTATCAAACTTGGCTCGTTTAGAAAATGAACCAATTTCGAACGAGCTTTTTTTTAGGCGAACTCTGAATAGCTCACGAGCGGCTCTGTTCATTTACGGGCCCTAATGATTCTTGATAAAAGAACGGTGATATAGAGTGTTTAAATGATGATCAACCCATATATTTTTAAAGTAGGTAATTAATCAACATTTCTATATTTAAATAGGATTGATAGGTTCAATCAAAACACAAGAATATGTTGATCAATCCAATCTATTTTTAGTGCAATTTTTTTATTTTTTTTTAGGAGTTTGGAAATGATGATTTAAAATGCAACCACTTATTTAACGATACTATTTAATCAAACACGGTGTGTGGCATGCTATTTAATTAAAAAAAATGCTAGAAATACTTCGAAATTAACATTATCTAATTGACAAACAATTTAAGAACTTAAATCGATGTTAAAAAAACATACGAATCCAATTTTTAGATTAACATAATCTTTTTTTTTTAATTGTTTGCTAAGTGGATGATTTTTAAATTAAAAGTTTTTTAGACTTGTTATAAATATATTTATTGTATATGACTATTACTTCGACCTTACAGTAAGGTTTTAGTATATAAATACATAAAATTATTTTACCTAATATTATGTGATTGTTTATATCTTGAGTATTAATATGAAGTTCGATTTACAACACGTCATCAACAGAATTCGTATTTTTCTACCGATAACATATAAATCAAAATTTTATATTACAATATACGTGATTTGCAAGATATATGAAATTAATTACAAGGTTAATTATCTTTTGTTTGATCGGTAGTTAAAAGATTTATTTGAAGCCCCAAAAAATTATCAAATTTGGCGCTTGTGCGTTCCACCTATTTTTAAATTTAAAACAACTCAATAATATTTTTAATTACAATTTACGTATAGGTTATTAACTCATTGATACAATTATTGGTAACATTAAAATTGATCTTTAATTTAATTTTTAATCATTGCGTAAATCATCTTAAAAAATTAAATAATTAACTTATTTTAATAAGTTCTTAGAAAACTAAATAAAAAAAAAATCGCCATTTGAGTTTCTATTGGACCATTATAATTAAACTATACGCGTATGTGTGTATATATATATATATATATATATATATATATATATACTCCTTCCGTCTCGATTATATAGTCCCTATTACTATTTTGGAGTGTCCTAATTATATAGTCTCATTACTAAAAGTAGCATTAATTTACATAGCAATGCACAAATACACCCTCATTAATTTTTGAAAATTAAAGTACTTGAAAATCATAAATATTAAATAAGGGTATCATTGGAAGTTTAGCTTTAATCTCTTGTTTTCATAAATATTTTTAATCTACACGGGCCTAGAAAATGGACCATATAATTAGGACGAATGGAGTAGTTTGGAATATTTGGGTATATTTTTTTCAATGATAATATGTAAAAGATCATATTGAAGTAAAATTAATGTGTTTGACAAAATGAAGTTTGAACATGAAAAATGTCGCACCTATATTTTAGCATTTAGCATGTGGCTAATTTATAAATATAGGTGGAGGTTATATTGAGGCGTGACACTTTTATATTTTTATTTTTTTGAGGGAATTTATTGTTTGACAATTAATTAGTAGGTGACAATTGGATTTTAATATTTTATAGGATGATGAAGATCCATGTTGTCATTACGTGTAATCAACGGCTTGGATGATTTCAAGAAATCAAGATAGCTCCAATCCAACGGCAGCCGCTCGCTTAGTTTGACTAAGCCTAGTAATCAAATCCACCTCATATTGACGTATTACCATGTCACAACACACACACAATTATCCAATCACCAAAAATGGGAAAAAAAAAATTCTTAGAAAAATAAATTAAATTTACTAATATCTCACAATCTATACTATATAAGGAATTTCCCAAAAAAAAAAAAAACAATGCCACGTCATTTGCAACAACCATTCACAAATCACAATCAAATCCCAAATTTCAAGAAAAGGGGAATATAAAAATAAAAATAAAAGTGTAAACTTGTCGTGTACCTCTGGATTTGTATTTTCTTTCTTTTTTTATTTTTGCACATCATACGGTCAACGAGTGTTGAGTGAAAAAATCGTTAAAATGGGTGATTTTTTTTTTTTAATTTTGAGTGATACTTTTTAGTGTTTATGACCGATACTAATTTTTTACTATTATTTAAAAAAAAATAAAAAATCTGGCTGATATATTTTAAGGATATCATACAGGTAAATACGTTTGAGCTTTTGAGTGATGATTTTTAGTGTTATGATTGATATTAATTTTGACAGTTTTTTTAATCAACGCGTATGATGTGCACCTAAATGTACACAAGACCCACCCTTGTGTTGTATGAGGAGGGTATTATAAAATTTAAATTTGATTTTTTTTTTGTCACGATCAATTTAATGTACCGATAGATTACTCCAAGGTTGGGTATTTTTTTATACTTCTCGTCATAAATAATGGTTGTAAATTTTAAAAAAGCATACGGTAAACTGTAATTAATAATTTTTTTATTAAATTTAAGACATTTTTTTTTAAATAAAGATGAAATTTTATTAATAGGAACACTAATAAAAATCATCGAGAAGATCATCCACAAAGTGAGGAGGCTCGACCCAATAATGAGATCGTAAATATTTATGACTACCTTGTAACTCACCTACGCGGCTGCTATACTATTGTAGTTTGAAATGTAGCTGTCACGTTTGAATAAATATCATATAATAATTAAACATGTTAATTTGTCGAGATGCCTCATAATAGTCCGGATTAATAATAGAGTGACATTTTTGCCCCTCTATATATCTAATCCAGTAAATAGTAAAAAGTTAAAAAACACATGATTGCAGATTAATAATATTCCCTAATTAACATGTAAAAAATTAGGACCACTGATCTGACAAAATGACACTCTGCATGCAATTATTTACTGTTCAATTCTTTAAAAAAAAAAGTCCAATTTTGAATATTTCACCTAATAAGTTAGGTAACGTGTTATATATATCCCTATATATATGCTGATTAAATCGTAACATAATCAGTGATAATGTATACTCCCTCCGTCTCGGTTATATAGTTAACATTTATATTTTGAGATGTCTCGATTATATAGTTCCATTACTATAAATAGTGTTATTTTTAATAGGAATTTATAATTATACCCTTATTAGGTTTTGGAAATTAAAAAAATTAAACATTTAAGTTTGTGAAAATTATAAATCTTAAATCTTATTTTTTCAAAAAAAGAGAAACATTAATTAAAATTGACCAACTCAATTAATTTGCATGTACTTGAATTTGATAAATTCTATTGATATTCATTGTATTTGCACTTCATTAATTGTATATTTTCTTTGTTTTAAAAAATTACTACATTAAAGTTGAGCTAAAATTTAAGTTTTATTAATTTTCATTAAATAAGGTTAAAGTTGGAAGTTTAGCTTTTGTTTCTTGTTTTTTCATAAATATTTTTAATCTATGTGCGAGTAGAAAAGTGACTATATAATTAGGACGGAGGGAGTATGCAATAATTTAATAAAAAATTATCGATTCAGGACCTGTAAGATGAGTAATCTATTAATTCAGGACATGAAAGATGAAAATTCACAATTCAGAACCTCAAAAATCAAGAATTTTGATTTCTTTTTATTTTTAAATTAATTTAATATTAATTTTCAATGAAAATTCGTTCATTAATCATCAATTAAATCTGATAAAGAAATTGTTAAAATTAATTAAAAAATTTAAAATGAATTATAATTCGTGATTTTTGAGGTTCTGGATTCCGAATTTTCATCTCCCGAGTTCCGAATTAATAGATTACCATCTTTCAGGTGTTGAATTGATAATTCTTACGATTTAATTTAATCCACTCAATACCATCATACTTTCAAATTTATTGAATATTTGAGATTTTTAAAAATAATTACTACACAATTTTGCAATGTCGCATGAATTGTCACGTGTATAATATTCACACGAGAAAATAATAAACTCGACGACGAAAAAATGCAAGAAGTTAGAGCTATGACTGTACCGCGCGACAAGAAATTCCCGCCAAATAGAAAATAGTTAATAATATTTTCACGTGTTGACAAAAAAAAGTTCGCATTTTTTTTTTCACGAGAGAAATTATGTGAAAAATGGTGACATCGCATCAGAAATTCACATGATCGCTCGTGTTTGTTACCTATAAATACCTCAACACGCCTCTCGCATTTCTCATCATCTAAGCATTTTTTTTGCTTCTGCGTGTTTTTCATCCATTTTATTTTGGGTTGTTGATTAATTTGATTATTTGAATTTGAATTCTTTTTTTTTTTTGGTTAATTTGAGAGTTTCGTTGAGGATCGAAGATGACTGTGGGAGCTGGGATTTCTGTGAGTGATGGGAAGTTGAGTGTGTTGGGAGAGACAATATTGAGCGATGTTCATGAAAACGTCATCGTGACGCCGGCGACAGGCGGAATCCTGTCCAACGGAGCTTTCGTCGGCGTTGTTTCCGATCAGATTGGCAGCCGTAGAGTTTTCCCAGTTGGCAAGCTCATGTTAGTTCTCAAACTCCCGCATTTTTTTTTTATATTCTGCGTTGCGTTATGGTAGACTTTGCATCTCGTCTTAATATGAAAAAAAATGAGTTGTATTGTATGTATCATTTGTGAAGATCGCCTACATCATGTAATTTCAATAGATTGGATTTTGGGTTGTTTGTGTTAGATCTGATTTCGGATGATTTTGCAGGGATTTGAGGTTTATGTGTGTTTTCCGGTTCAAGTTGTGGTGGATGACGCAGAGGATGGGCAGCTCCGGCCAAGAAATTCCATTTGAAACCCAGTTCTTGATTGTTGAAGGGCGTGACGGTTCGCATTTTGGTGAAGATGAGAAGGAACAATCATCTCTGTATGTTGTTTTCCTGCCAATTTTAGAGGGAGATTTTAGGGCTGTTCTGCAAGGGAATGCTAATAATGAGTTGGAAATTTGCTTGGAAAGTGGTATGAACAGTTTCTTTAATTTTTCCTCATTTAAGAAATTTCCCTCTTTTTTTTTTTGTTTTTGTTTTTTGCTAATAATTATGCAAATCAGGGGATCCTGATGTTCAAGACTTCGATGGGAGCCGTATGGTGTTTGTTGGAGCTGGATCTGATCCATTTGATGTCATCACCAATGCAGTCAAGTATGTTTCTAACATAAATTTTTCTAGTTGTTTCCAAACTTAGCTACTTTTTTTTGGGGGGGGGGGGGAGGGGGGTGCATAAGGATTTGAATTGGTTTAAATCATAATTGAGATGATGCATTCATGTTATTGCTAGAGTTAGAAAGAGATCTATCAGTGTTCCATTCACCAAAGTCCATGATGAGATTGAGATCTCATGTTTATGCTTTCCTATTCTTTCAATTCTATGAATCAAAACTGGAGGCTAGATTACTGTTTGCCTAAATCTAAGGTGGATTGTATGTTATTTGAATCGGATATATTCTCTGTTAATGCAGGACTGTGGAGGGGCATTTGCAGACTTTCTGTCATCGTGAGAGAAAGAAGGTAAAGCAATATTGTTGCAATATTTCATTTCCAATTTAGTTTCTTGAGGGGAAAAATGGTTGAATCTTGCTCGTGTCATAATTCAGATGCCGGATATGTTGAACTGGTTCGGATGGTGTACGTGGGATGCTTTCTATACTAATGTTACTGCCCAGGGAGTGAAGCAAGGTTTGGAGAGGTAACATATAGCTAGCTTAGTTAAGTGCATTCTAATACATGTGAGCTAACAATTTTGATGTTCAACTGTTTGATGGTATCTGCTATATCTAAATTACTGCAGTTTGGAGCAAGGTGGAATTCCCCCGAAATTTGTCATAATTGATGATGGATGGCAGTCAGTTGGCATGGATCCATCTGGTGACACAAAAGAAGGAGATAACTGTGCTAAGTGAGTCCAGTAATCATCTAATACCTTCTTGTTTATTCTTGCTTTTCTTTTCTTCACTAACTGTTTTTGCTGTTGTTGTTTTGAATCCAGCTTCGCGAATAGATTGACAAATATCAAGGAGAACCACAAATTTCAGAAGGATGGGAAAGAGGGTGGAAGGGTAGAGGATCCAGCAATGGGAATTAGACACATTGTTTCAGAAATCAAAGATCAAAATTCTGTCAAGTATGCCAATACCCTACTTCTTGTTTACTCGTCTTGAATATGATGAGAACACTTGTTTACATGTCTCATATCGACCTTGTAGGTACGTTTATGTGTGGCATGCCTTGGCTGGTTACTGGGGCGGTGTAAGACCTGGATCAGCTGAAATGGAGAATTATGAATCCAAGATGAGTTACCCCGTCTCATCTCCCGGGGTTGATTCAAATGAACCATGCGATGCCTTAAATAGTATAACCAAGAATGGCCTTGGTCTGGTTAATCCTGATAAAGTCTATAGTTTCTACAACGAGTTGCATTCGTACCTTGCATCAGCTCGTATTGATGGTGTAAAGGTAGATGTCCAGAACATCCTCGAAACCCTTGGAGCTGGCCATGGTGGTAGGGTGAAGCTAGCTCGGAAATACCACCAAGCGCTTGAGGCTTCCATTTCAAGGAATTTTCCTGATAATGGGATCATTTCCTGCATGAGCCACAACACAGATGGTTTGTACAGGTGAGTGGTGACCACAGTATGTAGTTTCACATTTTGTTTCACTTTTCTTCCTGTGATAAATTGTTGCAGTACTATGATTAGATATAAGTGATTAGATGTGCTGATTTAGATTGTGTTTCTGTGCTATCTTTGCAGCGCAAAGCGAACAGCTGTTGTACGAGCATCAGATGATTTTTGGCCGCGTGATCCAGCATCACACACTATTCACATTGCATCAGTTGCTTACAACACTGTTTTTCTTGGAGAGTTTATGCAGCCAGATTGGGATATGTTTCATGTAATAAGCTGATGACAAGATCAACTATTCTATATGTTCTATTTTTTTTTTAACATATGTTAAATCTTACACTGATCTAATGGCAGAGTGTGCATGAAATGGCTGAATACCATGGAGCAGCACGGGCCGTGGGGGGTTGTGCTATATATGTCAGGTGCAACAACACACACACACACACATATAGCTCCAATTCTGTCACTACAATGAGGAGGGTAGGGGTGTCTTCATCAAATGACACTATTTTCCTAATGTTGGACACTGTTTTGTTGTCTGCAGTGACAAGCCTGGGCAGCACGACTTCAACCTTCTCAGGAAGCTCGTACTCCCCGATGGCTCCATCTTGAGGGCGAAGCTTCCAGGAAGACCAACACGCGATTGCCTCTTCTCTGATCCTGCCAGAGATGGAAAAAGGTTACATACAAAACTTCTATTCAACATTCCCTATTAACTTTGAATGAAGTTGAAGTTCCTTTTCATCTAGTAACACCAATCATTTTGACTACAGTCTGTTGAAAATCTGGAATCTAAATGACCACAATGGAGTTGTTGGAGTCTTCAACTGCCAAGGAGCTGGCTGGTGCAAAGTTGGGAAGAGAAACCTCATCCATGACGAACAACCGGGCACCATATCTGGAGTTATTCGATCCAAGGATGTTGATTATCTTCCAAGAGTCGCGGGTGCCAAATGGAACGGGGATTCTGTTGTCTACTCTCACCTGCAGGGTACTAGCTAGTCTCTCTCATAAAAATTTCACTTGTGATGACATTAATGATTTGATGATAGTGATCCACAAATGCATGATTTGCAGGAGATTTGATTTATCTGGCCAAGAATGCATCTCTGCCTATAACACTCAAGGCAAGAGAATATGAAGTTTTCACAGTTGTTCCTGTGAAGGAGATGTCAAACAATGCTGCATTCGCGCCCGTGGGCCTGATCAAGATGTTCAACTCTGGAGCAGCAATCAAGGAAGTAAACTATGAGACGGAGAAGGCCGGGAGTGTAGAGATCAGAGTCCGTGGGTGTGGCACGTTCGGAGCCTACTCGTCTCTGAGACCTAAGAGAGTTGAGGTTGATGCAAAGGAGGTGGAGTTTGAGTATGAAGAATCATCTGGTTTGATCACATTGGCCTTGCAAATTCCAGCCAAGGAGATGTATCTTTGGAGTGTGGTTGTTCAACTATGAAGAAATTCTTGCCACATTAGGTTTATTTACTCCTATAATAAATCATCACTACATTCTTGGAAAAATTCATGTTATGAAGAGGACTCAACTCAATAGGAGTTGGGAGAAAAAATTGATTAGGCATTAGGTAGCTGCTAAGTTTGCTTACTCTCTTATTTAATTTCTATGTAAGAATTGATTTTTGCATAACTTCCTTATAATTAGGTATAAACTAATGAAATAAAGCAACATTTAACAAAGTAATAATGTCTACAAGCTAATGGAACATTTTTAATTTGCAAGCAAAGTTTCATGTATGCGAGTTGCTACATGCAACACCATTTTTACTCTTTGCACCATAAATTATTTTTTATTTTCTTTTATTAGTTATAAATCTACTTAAAAAATCTTACTAATAAAAAAAATCGCTTTTCGTTCAAACTCATATTTTCGAACTGTACTTAAATAAAAATTTATGGAGTTCGTTCGAAAATAAATTTTCAAACACACCATGTTTGTTCGAATGTAGGAGTTCAAACGAGACTATTTTAAAAACCATGCATGTTCGAAAATTTAATTTTGAACAAATATGGTGAGTTCGGAATTTCATGTTCGAACCACTCTTGAACTTTTTTCTTTTTGAGTAAAAGATATTTAAGTAATTTCATAATTATTTTATTTTTTATTTTTTCCTTTTGTTACAAAAAGAGCTTGTTCAACCATTTTACCTTACAAAATAGCAAATGAGAATCTCATGAGTCCACAATTTTTAACAAGCTATTAACGAATCTGACGTACGCAATAATACACTTTCTGTGTTACACTTCATATTTTATAATCAAAATATGAGTTTTTCTTACATTCTTTATTTGTTTTTTTTTCAATTTTAGTTGCTTATGTTTTAATTTAATTTTAGAATTATTTATTAGAATTGATTCTACCCAATTAGGCTTTATAATTATTCTTTAATATTTAATTTTAGTTTTAACAAAAATAATTACAGTTTAGTACCCAGTGTTTGAATGTTTTAACAAAAATAATCAAATGTTTCAATTATTACAATTTAATTCCTAACATTTGGGTATTTTAACATAAATAAACCAATGTTTAATAATTACAATTTAATTCCCAACGTTTGAACATTTTAACAGAAATACCCTGACATTTTCAGTGAAAGAACCGTTTTGGTTATTTTTCGATAAAAATGTTTGCCCGTTATATAACTTCTGTAGCTTACTTGAAAATAAATGTGACCAAGATAGTATTTTCGTTGAAAAACATTGGACCATTCATATTAAAATGTCCAAACGTTGAGAATTAAATTGTAATTATTAAACGTTGGGTTATTTATGTTAAAATATCAAAATATTGGGAATTAAATTATAATTATTAAAATATTCATTTATTTTTTTAATTAAAACCTTCGTTCATAATTAAATTATAATTAACTCTTATTATATCGCATAATTAAATTTTATAACTTCTTTAATTCTATATTATTATTATTATTATTATTATAAATATTGACTACGGTCGATTATGTTATAATGAATTTTTATTTTTATAATAATTTAATAGCGAAATATGAATTACGAACTAACACGCAAAAAGTGTAATATGAAATTCCAACATCGTATCACCATGTCTGACTTTCCGGAGTTGAATTGATTGATCAGTTGAAAGTTGAAACATAACGAACATTTCTGAATCTGATCCGATCATGAAAGTTGAATCATAACAAACTTTTTTGTGAATCTGAATCTCTGATCCGAACACGATGGGATTGGCAGCAACAGATGATCCTACAAATCAAGAGCCAATCCCTTTACTTCAATTAGGATTGCCATCGCCGCCTCTCGATGATCGTGACTTGTTCCAATCTGAATCTTCAGCTAAAAGAACTGGTTTTCCTCTCTCTCTCTCTCTCTCTCTCTCTCTCTCTCTCTTCCCGATTTAGATTTTGAGAGTTAAGTTTGCATTGTGAAGGAAATACATGGACGGCGGCGGCGCATATCATAACCGGAGTGATAGGCTCCGGCGTGCTGTCGCTGGCGTGGAGCATGGCGCAGTTGGGGTGGATTTGGGGCCCACTTTTGATGATCGTCTTCGCCGCCGTTACGTTGGTTTCTTCCTTCCTCATCTGCAACTGCTACAGATCTCCTGACCCCGACTTTGGCTCTATAAGGAATACATCTTATATTGCTGCTGTTCGATGTAATTTAGGTTTGTGTCGTTTTTTTTTTTTCAAATTTATGAGAATGGTGGTTTGATTATGTTGGGAATTTTGAATGGGTTTGATGGAAAGTTTGCATCTTTGGACAAGATTTTCATAGTGTTTTCCGTTTGTGGAATGATAAAGATAAAAATAGATCTGTGTTCTACGTCGTGAGAGCAATGAAATCGTGTATTTGTTTGTCGAAAATGAAGTTTGGATGAATGAGATATGGAGGCTCAAAGTGTGGGGATGGGAATGGTGATTTATCTTGCTTCTGTTCAGCTTATTACTGCAGATTGTTGCTGTGTAACCATCTTTGATTATTTGCTGTTAGAAGCTAAATTGCTTGACTATAAATAGAGAAGAATTGAGGGAATAAAATCATTGGATAATTTAGGAATTGTGTGTGTGTTTGGAAAGGAGACATAGGGCAATGTTGTTAAACCATTATCTGGAAATTACGAAAACAAGAATTTTTCAACTTTGTTCTGAAATCAAGATTCATGAATGAGGAAAGCTGAAAAGGAATTCGACTTGAAAGTATCGTTGAACAGGAGTTGGTCTGAAACTGCTTTGTTGCATCACTAGGCAGGCACATTATTTGGTTGGAGATTTCTTGTTGTCCGGAGCTTAGGTGGTGTGCTTCGACTTAATGTTTTGTCTGGATGAGTTGAGGTCGAGCTTTTCCACTTGAATCGTGTGAGCCTACATGATAGTGACAGTGTCTGCATTGCAGGAAAGAAGAATGCCAGGATATGTGGACTGCTTATACAGATGAATCTCTATGGAACGGGAGTTGCGTATACCATTACAACTGCTATCTGCATGAGGTGTTGTTCTTTCCCTTACCAAAAGAATTTCATTTGGCTTGGTTAGTTGATTTATGAATGCCTATCATATCTTTGCCTGAATTACTACACAGTTGCAGTATGTTTCATTTGTTTATTTGCATCTCAGTTGTAGAAAAGGCTGTTAAACTAGAATCTGAATCCAAAAACTGAGCTTGAGTGTTGAACATGTAGATAATGGAATGATTAATTCAACCAATGTTATGCAGAGCAATACAGAGATCGAAGTGTGACAAGGAGAGTGAGGTTGATGCTCCGTGTGAATCGGGAAATGCAATGTACATGGTGTTGTTTGGAGTAGTTCAAATCTTCATGTCACAGATCCCTGATTTCCATAGTATGGAGTGGGTTTCTATAGTCGCGGCTATCATGTCTTTTACCTATTCATCAATTGGATTGGGGCTCGGAGCAGCAAAAGTCGTAGGTAGTTCTTGATGTCTCATTATGTTTGAGTGTCTTCTGCCATACTAGCCAATTTCAAGTCCCTTTCCAATATCTGCCTCTTACCTTTTTTTGTGTTATCTAAATACATGCCAGGAAATAAGGCGATTGCAGGTAGCATAGCCGGAGTTTCGACTTCCACAGCAATGCAGAAAGTTTGGAGAGTTTCTCAAGCAGTTGGTGATGTTGCCTTTGCCTATCCATACTCCATGATTGTTCTTGAAATACAGGTACCTATTTCCCTCTCCATAAACTATATTCCAGTTAAGAAACTTCAACAAAGTTCATGCCTTACATATAATTACTTGCAAAAAATGTGAAGGATACATTGAAATCCCCTCCATCAGAGAGAGAGACAATGAAGAGGGCATCAGTTGTTTCAATATGCATCACCACATTCTTCTATCTCAGCTGTGGAGGGCTCGGCTATGCAGCCTTCGGAGATCAGACACCCGGTGATCTCCTGACCGGCTTCACTGACTATGGGCCCCACTGGCTCATTGACTTTGCCAATGCCTGCGTAGTCCTGCACTTGATAGGAGGATACCAGGTGTATTCTCAACCATTGTTTGCAATGGTGGATGAATGGATGGCCGATCAGTTTCCAAGAAGCTCACTTGTCAAAACAGACTACAGTGTGAAGCTCCCGTTGTTGCCGGCTTTGAGCTTAAATCTGCAGAGGCTGCTTTTCCGAACGGCCTACGTTGCATCGACAACGGGAGTGGCTATGGTTTTTCCTTACTTCAACCAGGTATTGGGAGTGCTGGGAACCATCAATTTTTGGCCATTGTCAATATATTTTCCAGTGGAAATGTGGCTTAGGCAGAATAGCATTAGTCCTTGGTCTAAAATGTGGACTGTTTTTAGGAGTTTTAGTGTGATTTGTTTTGTTGTGAATTTGTATATTTTTGCTGGTTCCATTGAAGGAATCTTGGCTGCTCGTTTCAGTTAGCAAATAAATAGGATTTTTGGCATAGAAAAAGAGATGTATTTTTACTATTTTTATACTGAAAAAGAAATATAACAGATTCTTACACTGATGAAGGTTTAATTAGCCTTTTGAATTTTTAAATGTTTTGGAATATTTTGCAAAAGAGGCACACTTATGGGAGACGGATCCTTCTACCCGATCTGGATCTAACAATATTAGAATTGATATATATTTTTTTTCGTATCCGAATAATTACATAAATGATGACCAATAATCTTAATAAAATATTTCATTCGGTACTTTTTTCTCCTTTCTTATTACTTTCTCCGTTTCTGTTTAATTGTCATTTTGAATGAATGCACATAAATTGATAAATTAATTAACTTACTTAATACATCCTTGTGTGAATACATTAAATGAGTTAAATATATATGTTTGAATGCGACAAATGTGAGAAAAATGTAAATTTTTGTCTCAAATTTGTAGAATGACACTTTTTGCGAAACAAAATTAGAATGCTAGAATGACACTTATTCAGAAACGAATAGAGTGTATTATTTTATGAACAATAATTTTGAAAGGTTGAAATCATTCTTGTAGTGTAAATACCGTATTTTAATATAATCTTTTAAGTGATTAATAAAAATATCATGATCTTAAAAAAATTATAAAAATATCCTAACGTTTTAGCATTTTCACAAATCTAGCGTAAGTGTAAAACTTTAGTGTTTGAAATATGACGTAACTTGCACGGATCTTACATGAAATTTTTAGCGTAAAATGCAAAAATGACATGAAAAATTACTCGGTCCACATCAACGTATATTGAGCTATAATTTGACGTAAGATCTTGACTAGCCACGTCATATTTGAGACACCATAAATTTACTCACGTGTTAGATACTTGAAAATGGGGTTAATTGCCTGAAAATACATCGATTTTGACGTGTTTTTGATTTTTCACACGTTTTAAAAAATATAGTTTTAATAACATGAACTTAACAATTGTTTGATTTTTCACATGATTTTCAAATTTCAGTCTATGGAAATGATTTAATTGTCGGAGATTTCCACGTGTACATCTACGTGGACACCAAATTATCTTAAAATATACGAATTTTTGATCGATTTTGCTCGTATTAGAGTGTGAAAAATCAAATAAATGTTAAGTTCATGTTATTAAAACTACATTTTTTAAAGCGTGTGAAAAATAAAAAGAAAATCCAAAATTTGTGTATTTGAAGGTAATTAACCCTTGAAAATGCTAAAATGTTGGGACATTTTTGTTAAGTTTTCATATGTGTCTTACTAAAATATGATATTTACCCTTTATTTAAACACATTTTTCGTTTAAAATAGAAAATAATATATATCATAAGCAGGATAAATATTGGAACAAAAAATTGAAAGACCCCTTAATTATTTAAATCAAATTTTAGTCCACCAGAAAAGTCAAGTAATATAAAATCAACCCACAATTTTGTTATTGTAAACCAACAAAACCGCTATTTAGAATTTGGCTCGAAAAAAATTCATTCGAAGCTCATTTATTTCTAAACAAGTCGAGTTCAAACCTCGATTGTAAGCTTGATAAAATTATCGAGTCGAGCTCGAACATAGTAATATCCGGTCCAAGCCCATGTTCGCGAATCTTATAAATATTTCAGACTGGTAAATTAAATAAGTTTTTTTTTTCGAGCTCATGCTCAAATTCATAAATTAAACGAGTTTTTTTCAAGCATTCGAACCATTAGTAAAGTTTCGAGTATTTCATAAACCAAGCTCGAGTTGAGCTCGAACAAGAAGAAAAAAGCTCGAATCCAGTTCAAGCTCATGTATTCTTTAAAGTGCCGAGTTCGAACATCCGAATATTCAGCTCGGTTCATTTACAGTCCTAGTGGTAGACCGATGTAAGTTTGAGGTCAAAACTTTCAAATTCGAATCCATAAGAATTACCCATGCACACCTCGACAGCAACTTCGAGCTGGCATGGACACCAAAAAAATTAAATAAAAATATAGTCGTTTTCAGATTTTAGAAAAGTTGTCATTTTCTTGAAAATAATTTAAAAAGATTCATGAACATGGTTCAGTGTCGTGCTCGTCGGGGTTGGATTGTTTCACGCATGTAATTCCACAGTTGACTAAATTCTTGGTTCTGCAATCTCTGCGGCGCGAATGGAATTTGGTGAAGATGATCACAACTCCCCTCTCTTATCCCACTCTTCTTCTCCTTCTTCATCTTCTCCAGTTATGAAGCATTTCCACAAGACAGGTGAGTTCCAATTTCTCTCTCTCTCTCTCTTCTTTTTCAGGTTATAGTTTTTCAATTCTTGTTTTTTTCCGATTAAAGTTTCTCTGTTGTTGCTTTCTTTGAACGTTGGATTCTGGGTAATGTTCAATATAAGCTGAGGAAAAAAACTGCTGAAGAAACTGTGGTTGAAAACGGTAAAAATATGGTCTTTATTAATCTAGGCCTACTAGCATAAATAGTAGCATATCGCCCTCTTCTTAGCTTGTAATTAAATTTAATTGGTTTTTTTATGATCTTGAATATAATGCATAGAGGGGCTTCAATTTTTTCTCATTTTGTGAGTATATATAAATTGGGAAAAACTTATTGGTAGTGAATAAGTGTGTGTTGTGCAAGAAAATGATCAGGGACAATTTGGACTGCACTGCCACATATGATAACGGCAGTGATTATATTTATGATCTTCAATATAATGCATAGGGGATTCAAATTTTGCTCATTTTGTGAGTATGTATAAATTGGGGAAAACCTTATTGGTAGTGTATAAGTGTGTGTTGTGCAAGAAAATGATCAGGGACAATTTGGACTGCACTGTCACATATAATAACGGCGGTGATTGGTTCGGGTGTGCTGTCGCTGTCATGGAGTATGTCCCAGCTCGGATGGATTGCAGGTCCGATCACCATGTTCGCGTTTGCTTCAGTTACCCTCACTTCTGCATTCCTTCTCTGTGATTGCTACAAGTCTCTTGATCTCGACAGTGGCCTCCACAGAAATGCCTCCTACTTGGAAGCTGTTCGGAGGATCCTAGGTCAGAACCTCGAATTCACCAGCTTTTCCTTTGAACAAATTGAGGGAGTGGGATTTTAGTACAATAGATTCTGATGTTGGCATCTGATCTCAGGGAAGAAGAGCGCGTTGGTGTGTGGAGTTATTGTTCAAATCAATTTCATCAAAGTAGGAGTGGTTTACACGATAACATCCTCCATTAGCATGAGGTATGTCGGATGAGCTTCTTCCCTCTCACCTGCCCCTCTAAGTAAGAGTAGAATTCCCATTTGCTATTTTACACCTTTCATTTTAGATCAGTATATGCTATTGCTATTGATTTTATGATGAATACAAGCCCATTCCCATTGGTGATTCTTTGTCTTGCGAAGTGGAACTGAGTTCACTCAAATGGTTTTGGTGGTTGTGCATGTTGATTACATAACTTGGTTTTCTAAGAGCCGTATATTCCTTCAACTAATGAAGAGACTGCACCTTTTTTTCTTGAAATTTCTATTTTTCTTACAAGTTGATGCACGAGGTAAATGATCGTGCTGTTAAATGATCATTGGCTAGGCAAAAATGAATGGAAGATGTGGTTTTCTAGGACCCCGTATACTGTAACAATGCACAGCCAATTAGTTAAAACTCATTTGCATCTATGATAATGTGTATGACAACCTACTTTAACATGCTGTGTTTGGAATTCCTTGTAAAATTTCGGGCAATAGCATATGTTGCTGTCCGTATCTTCTCGTGAGAATATGTTGATTTAACCGGTAATGCTTTCAAATGTTGCAGAGCAATTCAAGTGTCAAATTGTTACCATAGTGAAGGGCATGAAGCTGCTTGTGAATATGGAACCACTTATTATATGCTCATATTTGGGATTATTCAAGTAATAGTTTCTCAAATACCCAATTTCCGGAATATCAAGTGGCTGTCTGCAATCGCGGCAACCATGTCATTTGCATATTCTATAATTGGATCGGGTCTTGGCCTGGCCAAAGTAATAGGTGCGCAGATTGGAAACATAACTGAAACCCGATGAACAGTTGCCACATCCCGCTTGCTCTTATTTTCTGACCCCCGAACCTGAACTTACAGAAAACGGAGAAATAAACGGTAGCATTGGAGGAGTTCCTGCTTCTAATGCTGCTGATAAAGTGGGGTTAGTTGCTCAAGCGCTCGGAGACATTGCCTTTGCTTTCCCTTTTTCTGTAATCCTTTTAGAGATAATGGTGAGAAAAACTGCTTTTGCACCATGAAAGCTTGCAATTCTTGATGCTAAATTGCTGACTGACTAGAGCTACAATTCACTACATTTGTAGGATACCCTGAAACCGAGCCCACCGGAAAAAGTCACGATGGAGAAGGCGTCCATAACAGCGGTCTGCATCACGACATTCTTCTACATGTCGTGTGGAGGACTCGGTTATGCAGCATTTGGGAATTCGACTCCTGGAAACCTCTTGACTGGATTCGGGTTTTATGAGCCGTATTGGCTCATTGACTTTGCTAATGCATGCGTTGCTGTTCACCTTGTCGGGGGGTATCAGGTACTACTCGTCGTCTCTGCACTGCTTTCTTGATAGTAAGAATCCTCTCTCCCTTCATATGCATATATATTATCAGGTGTTCACTCAGCCGTTGTACGCGAGCTTCGAGAGATGGTTCGCGAGCAACTTCCCCGATAGTGTATTCGTGCATGGTGAATTGAAAGAAATACCATCTCTGAGGCTGAATCTTTTGAGGCTGTGTTTCCGAACTGCCTACGTGGCACTCACGATGGGTTTTGCGGTCGTGTTCCCGTACTTCAACCAAGTTGTCGGGGTAGCGGGATCGGTCAACTTTTGGCCTGTGGTTGTGTATTTCCCTGTGGAGATGTACTTGGTGCAGAAAAATATCCGGCCTTGGACAAGCACGTCGATCGTTCTTCGATTATACTGCTTCGTTACCTTGATTGTGATGGTGTTCGCCTTCATTGGCTCAGTTAAAGGGCTCATAGATGCTAGGTTTTCTGTCTGAGATTGAAACTAATTCAGAAACATGAATTTCTGCATATAGAATCTCTCTTCAGAAGATCTTACCTTGCTCAAAATCGAGCTCGAAATCTGTTACAGTAGCAGGGCATTTCACATGGTAAACTAGAAGAGAGAGATGCAGAAATGAGTTGGGAATGGAGAAGGGGCACAAAATGTTTTCCACTCAATATCTAGAAAATAGTGAAGAGTATACCAATACATGTTACAAATGTAGAAAATTTATGACATTACAGATATATGGATACAAATGATTTCTACAGTATGCTGTGTATCTTTTTTCTGTTTCTATTTGGGAAGAGTGAGCTGTTTTGAACACTATACATCAGGCAAAATATGAAGATGAAGAAGATGTATCAGCCAAGACCTGCAAGAATCCCATAATAAACAATTTCTCGATTAGGAAATCATTTGCAAGACGAGACAGTTTATTTGTCATAAAAGGAAGATTGGTAATAGATCTGCACCTCTAGTTGCTCTTCAGTAAATGAATCTTTATGTACATTCCATGTGTCTGCATGGGTGCGGCGGAATTCAGCAACTGCTTTCGTAACGGTAGATTTCAACGGTGATGGCTCAGACACGAAACGGGCCAGCAGAGTAACATGCTCAGGCAACCAACTGGAACACATTTAAGCATATATATACATAAGTAAAACTGATATATGTATTAGGGCAATGTATATGTATTAAACAGTGCAGAAGTCGAACTCACCTGGGAATATCATACGGAACTGATAGTACACACGCTGCCAAGGCAAGTATCGAACCATGTACAGACGCAATGGGCAATGCAGAAACCTTGCTCCTGAAATAGCAGAAGACGTCTCAGTACATATAATATGGCCTGATTGTTTTAACGACAATTATTTCCAATAAGTTTGCCTAGTTGGAGAGCAATGTCCATATGAGATGATTAACTGTTATTTAGATCTTTTATGAATTGCCAAATGTTCGGTAGGGCACCAAAACTAATAACTAAAGAGGGAAGCCTAAACAAGAGTTCAGTTCTTGAAAACTGCTTAAAGCAGTTTAGACCCTTTGGGTTTGCAATATGTTCCTAACAAGATATATATGTGAAAGAAATAAAGAAAACTGCTCAAGTTAACAACCAGCTGTGCTCAAATTACAAAGGTTATCAACAGGTTCACTTAAATACATACAACTTTCAAATAGGAAAAGAAGAAACCACACATCCATAAAAATGAATTGGAACGGACTCCGCCTCTCTGAGTTGCTGGCTATTGCAGGTTATGACAACAAGATTATACTAGTTCAACTTCATTAGGAGTACTCAAGCAGAAGTTTCTGGACATGGCCTATTATTACAAAGATAGCTATAATATATTGAGGAAAAGAGAAGACGCGTGAAAATCTCAAGCAAAAAACTACCTCTGCTTTCTTTTCTTCAGTACAGCACTAGCTTGCTCGTAAGCTCTCTGCCGAAAATCTTCCACTAAGTCCACATCCCCACCCTTCATCAATCCTGCTAAAACAGCAGCAGCATGCTCTCTTACCTGAATAGAAAAAGTTGTGATGAGTTAATTTTTTTCAGCAACCATCTTACCGGAGGAGACTCGTCCAAGATACAGAAAGATAAAAATACTTCCTGAGCATAAATGGTTAGTACAGTATATGGAAATATAGAATATAATGGAGTTTATATCCTCGGGTAGCCGGAAAGCACTATATTGGTACGGAAAGCTCCATTTGCAGGAGGGGGGGGGGACCACTTGCCTCTAGTTGACTGTCTGTTAGGAGCTTCTCCACAGCTTTCCAGATTTGTTGTTTATCCATGTCCGAGAGGATAAAAGCATGCCTGCAGGAAGACGGCAAACCGCTATTAGGCATACTGTTGGACTAGTATGACAAAGTGCTAAAAGAATGAGCTATTTTCAAAAGAAAAACAACTCGTAATGATACTATTAGGCATACTGTTGGACCAGTGTGACAAAGTGCTAAGAGAATGAGCTATTTTCAAAAGAAAAACAACTGGTAATGATATTAAAACTGAGAAAAACGGGATATCCTACATGAATAAGACAGTAAGAGAAATCAGCAGCGAACAGTATTACGTGTATTATAAATACTGCAAAGACGTATATGAATATTTTGGCAGATGGGGAACCATTCTCTTATATGATTAAGAAATTTTGACTAAAGGCCACAAGGTTTACAAACAATGTCAAACTTCCTAAGGTTAAGTAATTCAAGCAATGGTTGCAGATGATGGGAACAAAAAATATGAAAAGACCATACTACACAATAAGGGCATTACATCCAACCCAAGATCAACTAGCATACCTGTACATGAAACTTCTTAAGAAGGTTAATGTTGCAGATCTAGTTCTCCAATTTGGATCATTAGCTAATGAAACAATAATGGGCACAGCTTTCCGTAGGTGAGGCTCCCCAAACACCCTCCATTTTAGCAATTCGAAAGCGACCTTGGCCAGATTTGACAAATCTTTATTTGATGTTTCCTTCAAAAAAATAAATTATACACAAGGTTATACCTAAAGCCAAAGGCAGAGAGCCAGAGATTCTCGGAGTGTAAAGAGCATGATATCAGAGAGAAACCTTAGTCACGATCAACAAGAAAGAAACAACTAATATTCATCCTAATACATCATCTAAGTGTTTGGTTCTTGTAGCAGCAGCACATGATTAAATGAATTGTACTTGATTGATGGTAAATAGAATAATAAAGAAGCAATAGCATCTAATCAGCAGTGTGGTAGTCATTTAATTATGCAGTTACATGAGAAATTATTATGCATCTCAAGACCCTGAGAGTTGAACCATTTTATGTTGAATTGATTATTTATGATAAGATCCAAGGACCCACAAAATGCAATGGTCCTAATCAACATATTTCAATTTTCAGAATATGAAATTTGGATATAGTATAAGTTCTAGTGGACAAGCACCTTGCTTAGGTCATTAAAAAACAGAGAACTGTTTTAAACCATCCTCTGTCAAAAAGGAAAATGTTTCTTAAGAAACAAACATATATCTTCCCTTTCAAGGACTATTTAATGAATTCTAGCCTGAAAAGAAACTATAATTTTCCAGCTGGCTGTTTTTTTCACATAAGTTTTTTAGTTTCAACCTTAAGCCAACAGTACTAGGCCAATTCAAAGGCCACTTACGAAAATTCATATATGAACATGACTGCCGTGAATTAGCAAATGAAAGTGCATTTTGTGTTCAAACAATTTACTGTCAGGGTTTCAAAATGGAGCTATAGATAACCATAGAAGCGTGAAACTCACAGACGAATTACCTGTAAAGATATCACTGGGTACAGAAGTTCCACAATAACATCCAACAAAGATGAAGACCTTCCGGACTTCAAAGATGATATAATAAAATGAAACAACTGCACATAGAAAAAGATGGAATCAATTGAAGAAGCCAAGTCACATCACATAATGCACATGAGAAAAATGGAAGGGTTCACTGAAGCAAAGATTCAGATAAGTGTGTAAACAAAAAGATACCGTTTCCATCCATCTGATATCGTCCTTAGAATGCTCAGTTGACATCCCATTTTCTGAAATTTGCTCTGTTGGAATCTCTAAACTTTCTGATGCACTAACATTTTGTATCTTAGTGACCAATTCAGAAGCCCGTTTCACTAGACATTGATCCCAGCCTCCTGCATTGCTTATATCTGAAGTGTTGGCTCCCACTCCAGGTAATTGATCACTGCCACAGGTTGCACAAAGTCGAAGATTTGAGCATAATACAGAAAGTGTAACACCAATTGCTTCTCTCACCTGTTAAAAAAATACTCATCAATTTGATGGATGACAACAGGAAACCTGTCATGAAGTGTGGTAAATACATTATAAAGTTCAAATTACAGAAAATATTCACATTCAGTAACAAGTCAATGAACAGCCACCTAATAATGCACTTATCCCAGAAAAAATCGAAAGTATAAGCAACCCATAATAATTATTCCAAAATCTGCTTAGAAAAGTATTATCATTCCACTAAAAGTTCTAACTTCCTTTGCTTTGAGCTCCCAAGGAGGATGCCAAGAGTTTCGTACATGTAGTTGTCCGTAAGTAAGAAAATTGCAGAACTTGATAAATGTCATTCACAAGAAGGGGGGGAGGGGGGACATTGAGTTATACAAAGAATGCGGACAGATAAGAGTCACTAAATAGAGAAGGTTAGGTACTAACTAATGCAATAAAAGACTCCTGGAAAGTTGGCTCGAAAGACTAGAAGAAATTGCAAATTTAGAGAAAAAGGTAGTTTCCGGACAAACCAAGGACTCGCCCAATACCTAGAGAAAGAAAGTATCCAAAAATCTCATGCAACCTTACTTATACATAGCAAGCTTTAGGAAACCAGAGACAAAACATCGAATTGATGCTTCCACGTGAGGTCAGTCAAATAAAATCCTTGTTTTGAGTCCATAAATTTAGCACATATTGATCGATGGCGAACCTTGTTAAGAGAAGACGCACGCAGGAAGGGAGTGGAGAAACAGAAAAGGTGAAAATAACAGGTTTTCAACACTAATCTATATTTTGGTCTCATGTAAGTGGACACATTGAAATAGGAGAAAAGATTGATATAAATCTTCCACTTGGTAAGGAAAATGATCTCATAAAAAAATAAATTCAGAGAGAGATCCTGATTAGAACCCCCAGCAACTGGCCCAAGAACAAAAGACATAATTGGATAATTGAAAGGCAAATAAAGCCATCAAACATACTTCTTTTTAGAGCACGCCTGATGCAAATTAATTCATTTACCTGAGCAGATAGGTGAGTCATGTTGCTCAACAGTTCTTTCAGAAGATTATGATGAAACATTAATTCTATTTCAGACATTCTTGGAGGAGATACTTCTATGAGGGCAGCTGAAAGAAAAGTATAGCGCTTGGCAACTACAGAAGTAGTCACTGTTTCTGGTAAAGGCTTCATCAGGCAATCAATTATTTTCTCTCTCAGAAGAGGAGCCCTAGTTCCAGTTTTTCCCTTCCCAGTAACAGCATAACGTATACTTGCAGTCCATTCTGGAATAGATTCCACTGAGGGCGCATGAATAATATTCTGCAACTGGTCAACCATCCAGCTATCCCATGCTTCTGAAACACCATGGACATCAGAATGCAGCACTCCAGCTAATGCTTCAGCTGCAACACACTGCTTTGACCTCTCCTTAGCATCCACAAACTCCTCTAGTGCATTTCTCAGAGACAGCAAAACAGGCATGCCACATTCTTGAATTAGCCTTCTAAAGATCCGAGCAAAGTTTGAGTAAAAAGTATCACTTCCGAATAAAGATATCCAACTCGGAGTGCGAGGCCAAGAAGCAGAAAACTCAAAATAGAAACGTGTTATTGATTTGTCTGCAAACGTCTGCAATGAAGAATTTCCATATTGTCCTCTGGAAGATGCAGAATCGACATCGCTGATAATATGAACATGAGAGAGACTATTCAAAGTCTCCCTGAAAAAGTCTTCTTCCTGAAAAATACCAGTTAAAGCTCCTTCAAGAGAAGATTTGGGCTCTTCATATCCGTCATCATGGACACTGTTATCTGCTGAAAACTTGTAAGGTGACTCTTTTAGAAGAGTGTTTAGTGCAGAAATTGCTAGAATTCTGGTCTGTGGAAGTTGACTCTTCAGATTCTTCAAAAAGTGACCTGAAATTGACAAATTCTTAGCTGCGAAAATTTGCAAATTGCACGAGTAAATTGGTATCAATGACACCTAGTTCAATGCGGGCAGCTTCAAACAGAGTTTAATGACATACCAGCAATATCACTGAGAACCTTTGTGGATACATTTGGATCATTCCTGGATGCTATAGCCAGCAGTAGCAGAATTCTATTAGCCATTAGATTATACCTAGAAAAAGAGGCCATGTGAAGTTAGGTTGATCTACAAGCATGTACAAAATATCTACTGGTGCTGGGGAACTACAATTATTGATGCACCTCTGGGTGAGGTCTAATAGTATACATTCTCTAAAGGCTGATGAGCATCAACACAAATATCATTACAATTCATTTAGTAAATATAAGCAATATTCTATAAAAAGCAGTTGAAAGCCCATACCTCCAATGCAAATTGGTGCTATCAAAACTCATAGAACCAATTTCAGCGACCAAATCAGCAAATTCAGCCCCATCAGCATGATTGGCCGGTCCGCGGAAAATGCTTCTCGACAATCCCGCAAAATGGATATTATACTTGACAAAAAGCTGTAGACATACCAAATGTTTATGCTCTTGACACCAAAAATTTATTACAGAATATCCCGGTGATATCCATAGAAATTCAATAAAACTCAATGGTAAAAGGTGAAATGAAATCCCCTATCTATAATCTAGCTAACCTCAGTAATTGATTTCTGAGCTTTTTGGGATTCATTATGGGAGCTTCAAGACACAAAAAAAAGGCAAATAAGCCACACATACAGTTTACTCGCAAAACATATCCGGGGAGAAAAAATAATGTATAAAAACGAAACATTACCTGTATAAGATTCCAAGAAGGAATGACGATAGAGCTTTCCTGTCCTGGAGTAAGGAAGACATAAAGAGTGTTAGCAGAACTCACAGAAGTCCACAGTTTCTTAATCAAGCAATTTTTAAAAGTGATACCATTGTCAAACGCTTGAGAACAGTTTGGGATGAAAGTACAGAGCAAGAACCCAAGACTGCATTTTCAGGCAAGCTTGGGTTTCTAAGATTTTCAGCGAGAGATAGCACACACTTTGAAATTGTTGACGGCCATCTTTTCATCATCTTCAGGATACATTTTGCAGCAAGTCTGGGGATAAATACATACTATTAATTATAGGCATTGTACGCATTTGCTAACCATGCACGCGCCCGCGCAAACTTACTCTTAGAGAGGTTCATATTTTGATAGACATAAATAATTGTTGGGCTGTTCATTTCTCCTCACTAAAAGACTGAGATTTGTAGGCCGTAACATAGTCATGCAAAGTTAAAGGCATTGAAAAAAAAATTGCAGAACTCACCTTCGCACGGTTTCATAACTATGCAAAGAGAGCTCGAGAAGATCATCCATTAGAAGCATCACATGGTCCGATGGAAACACGTTCCCACTTGTACGGAACAAATGATATGATGACTGTGATGATCTCCAAGTATTATGCATATATGATTTGTCTATTAGTGCCCACCTAGGCCTACAATAGAACATATTCAGCATCCTCAAAGTAACTGGTGCATAAATATCAAAATAAAGAATCATGATACAACCCACCTTCGTTTTCCTTTTGAATGAGATGGCACGATAAAATTAATTGGAGGCTCTATTATAGCAGTAGATTCCAGCTTCCAGGCCTGCCTGTGATTAGACCACTCTTCATATTCCGCACTTCCTACAGGATAATTCAAACGAATGATTACAAGATGAATTACCAAACAAAAGATTATCATCACTTACGTGGTATTCTCACCATGATTTCCTAATGTATCCATTATACGAATGAGAAGTAGCAATAAAATGCTATCATCAGACTTCTCCTTCAACAAATATCTGCAATTATGCAACATGAGTTTAAAAGGCTACCATCTGACATGATTGCCGAAAGATAAACAGTAGAGGAAAAGAAATTTACATGCAGGTTTCATGGATGATATCAGCAGCCTTTTGCCGTAATTCTATGCTGCCAACACGTGAACCTGTTGCCCCAGCAATCAGAAAAGGAGAAGCGCCTGCCTCTTTAACCATCCCATTCTCAGAGGACGGCCTGAAATCAGGTAAACATGATAAAACACCTTGTAATGAAGAGTCAACACGTAGAAGAGTCACTTTTAAGTGATCTTTCTCGTCTCCTGGGCATTAAAAGTGCAAATAAGTCAGTATAAAGTAAACAATCTCAAAAGAGAACAAAGAAAGGTCCTCATGTGATGTGACATGTTTGTTTTTAAGGAATAAATAAATATGAAAACCCCAAAGGTTTCAAAACAACCTTCCATGATATGTCAAACAATGAACAAGTTAAGCAAACAAATAGAACTTGAGATAAACAGTTTCATGTACACAAATATGTACGTCAGTTTGGACTATCTGTCTTAAAATTATTCAATATATAACTTCCTAAAATGAAGGGTGTACAAAAAATTACCCCCCAGGGTTTGATCTATTTACAGAAATACAAACTAAATTTATAAATTAAAAATACCCCTTTAGCATTTGTTTATATTTTAAAATACACATGTTTAGGGAGATATTTGTAAGACAAATGCACATCTCAAGGGGATAGTCATAGTCCCTCAAGGGATAATTCTAATTTCCAAATATTACATGTATCTCTGTAAATAAATCAAGCCTCAATGGTAGTTTTAATTCAGCCTAAAATGAATATTTCCCCATTCAGCAATCACAAATTGTTATATAATATATATATATATGTACATATCGCAGCGGTGGGAGAGGGGGAATGCTTGATGCTTTTATAAGAGAATTGTTAAAGACGAGCATCCATGTTTACCTGGATCGGAATGGATTTTGGATTGGCATATTGTCCGCAGGTCATCTAGAGCAGAATCAAAGTGCAGCCTTAGAAGCTCATTTGCAAAGTTTATTTCATCCTCTGTGGGGACATGCCACTTCGGTCCCTCCACTGGCTTATCTAGTGAAAAACCTTTTGCATCAACCCATTCCTCTAGGGAAGCAGCAAAAGGATGATGCATAATACACCTAAGAAAAGAATGATATTTAGCCACATGTTAAATGGATGGATGAGTGAATGACATGCACACAAACTGCATTAGGAATGTGAACTAATTTTATAGCAAAATGAGTAAAATTGTTGATTATACTTGTACTGATCAATGGGATAATAGTGAACAAGGCTTCCTAAAAGAGAACGAAGAACGTGGTCACCAGCTCCATTAACCTGCAAAATAAGCCTCTGCATTTAAATCTTGAACTGAAGGAATAGCACACCTAGATTTGGCAAAGATATAAAAATGCAAATTAAATTATGTTGAACTCACTGCATGTTCATTGTTCAATACATAACATCTAAGCCACTTATATCCTAAATATTTGCTCCATTCAATAAATTGAGTTAAAATTATTTCCCATTTACACACTTAATAGGAAACTAACCCCCTTTCGATCATAAAACAAAAAAGATACTGAGATCAGCTTAGGTATTCTTTGTCAAGGAAATCCTGAATCATTTCTAATGGAGATCCAACAAATCTGAGCACTTGAAGACACATATACACCCACCCAAACACAGTCTGAGCAATCTTCCGTGCAGGTTGATGCACAAAGTTATTTTTTCTCCTACAGCTACATTATGACTTTTGAGTATCCATTAACATACACCCACTCACTGAGCAATAGTCCACGTTTTTTTTTCCATCAGAGGATGGATCTATAGAGGGAGAGAATGCCGACGGTATTGATACCAACTGAGGTGAATCTATATTTTTGACAAATGGGACTCGTTAGGATAGTAGAGATAGCTTGTTCTAGACCCACCAAGTATAAGTTTGTATTTTGATTTTCTCTAACCTTGGAGTTAATCCTGAACTTATGGTTAGGTAGTTTGACACATTTATTTTTATTTTGGGAATATTTTACTATCATGAGACATAATACTTGTGTTGGGGTGACACGACCAGCTAGGGATAAGCATATATGCTAGAATGCAAGAACAGTAAATGTATAATCCAGTCAATTGAAGCAGGAAGCAGACCTTCCAAGATGTCGAGTTAAAGGCAAAACCAAGAATTTCTTTGAATTTCTCCCTGAAACACAGAAGTGCTTGACCTCCATAACTGATTGCCACTGAGAGTACTTTCAATTGATACTCAATTGAGGCTTCAAGAGCTGGCGATAGTATTGCTTTTTCCTAGACAAAAAACAACTATAAATAAAAAATCCCAGCAGAACTCAAATCCATCAAGGACAATTATAGGATAAGAACCTTTCTTGAGGATGACGCATTAGAATTTGTTCTACTTCCGTAACCTGTGGTGGGTGACGCTCTCAAAGAAGAGGTAACTGACTCCAAAATTGGTTTGATAAGTTGAACAACTGCATCTTGTGGATTTGAATGAACACAAGCACAACAAAGCAGTCCAACTTCTGCTATCGCTCCAGGAAGAATATTTGTTGTGACAAACTTGGAAATTTTTTTGAGAGCCTATCAAAAGATAATATACAAGTTCAGAACCTTTGTCCGAGACAGATAAAATACACAAATAAATTTATAGGGTCATCTATAGCCCAACCACCTGCTTGTAGAGTGAAGATGAGAGCCTCCCAAGCAATATTTCTAGCATACAGAAGTAGTATGGCCCATCCTCCACCAGGAAAGTCCCTGAACTTGATGGTGAGTAGCTGCCTTCATTCCTGCAGCAACACTCACAACTTATTCCAAGGTTTATGAAAAAAGAGAAACAGTCATACAGTGCTAACAAACAATAAAAATGAACTATCAAGCTACGCTTATAAGAGAAAGAAGGCAAAATATTTGATATTAGCTTACAGAACACTACTAGGCTCCAAGTGTTGAAGTAAAGAAAATAGTCTGCACAAGAACTCATCAAGCCACTCCGAGAAGCGAAATGACGGGAACAATGACCCTTCATTTATATCATCATCCACCGTAGACATCTGAAAATGAAAGATTATAAGTGCTAAAATACTACACATATGTAAGCTGATGTCCGGAGTAAAGAGCCTCACGTTAGAGAATATAGAACCAAGCAGTTGCATGGTGGCCAAGGTTTTGGGAGGGTCATTGGCATCCATACCAAGTAAAGCATTGGATAAAGAAATCATCAACAGATCAGAAAATGAATCAGATCCATTGACACTGGTTGAGTCCATAGGAAAGGCTGCTAAAGAGGTAAAAAACAGTGATCTTCCAGCAAATGCTATAGATGTCACGGCACTCTTCAACTGGTGCGTAGCTGTCATCTGATTGTCACAACATCAAGTAAATTGCAAGAAAAAGTAGCCACAAGTAAGAGATAGAAATTCTCAGACTTTCTCACACGAGAAACTTACAGTCTCCAAAGCCATGTGAAACCTAGAAGCCAGAAAAGGGAGAACCAAAGATGGCTCAACAAATGATAATATAGAAGTTGCGGTGGCTACTGTTTCAGAGAGCTGCTCATTTTTGCTATATTGGCCACGATCAATTAACTTCAGTATTGTATTCACAAAAGAAACCCGATCAGACTGAATCAAGAACAGTCCAGATTGCTCACTGACATCATTGCTCCTGATATAGTATATTTTTCAGAAATTATATCAACATAGAGGTTTTATTTAGTAATTTCTGAAAATCTCTTACTGTTGCTCATGTTGCAAGCGCTTCTGGAAGGTATTCACCAAGTGGAACAAAAAGCGCTCCAACGAGTAAGTCCAGCGCCCTCCGTTTGAAGGATGGTAATATCTGAAAAATATCAGAATACCAGTTCAATTGCATTAAAAATGATGACTTTGGAACAAATGAAATGATCGGAGGGAAAAAAATTAGAAAACAAACTGCTCTAAGATATTGGCCAATTTTGCGAAGTGTCCTTGGGCTGGGCCACCAGGTTTCAATAGATACACCTGCATTGGCATTCAGATGAAGTGCACGACCATGAATTGAGTATTGCCCTTGACTTTGGTGGATCAAGTACTAGAGAGATCATAGAAAACTTACTATAGATTTAGCAATGGCTTTTGACGGAGTTACAGAACGGTTTGCAAACAAAAATCTCGTGTTTCTAGGAACGTCTATAGAAAATGGATATGATCCACTCCCATTAGCCACAGGTACCTGTACAGACATCACATAATCACTTGATAGACAATGAGAGTTCCTGCAACGTAAGAGCTGTCTTTGTAGTCTTAACAGTGACAAGAGTATTCCTAATCCAACTTCTGGCCATAAATTGGTGTTCCACAAATATATTTCCAATGAACAAATCTTTTAATTTATGCAGAAAGGGCTGATAATCATGAGGTATTGCAGTCACACAAAGATAATGTAAGTCAAATAACTCCATTGAGGCAGATAGCATCATATGTAAAACTAATAAGCAAAAGTAACTGAACTCTGCTAACACTTGCTTAGGACGTTATTCAAGTTCAATAGGCATTCTTCAACATTTCATAAATTCTCTTATAAGGAGATTCTGCAAAAATCCTCCATAAAATGGTACTGCAAATCCTCAGCATAGAATGATAGAAACCTTGACAGACTTTTACAATCTAATCAATAGCTAGACCACATAAAGAAGCACGGACTTACCTCAAACATGTTCAAGTATACATTAAATAGATCTGGAAGGAAACTCTCCCAGTTAATGAACTTGTAGCTTTTTATGACACGAGCAGTGACAGAGGCCCATTGGCTGTTCCAAAATTGACAATTGGGTGTTGAACCCCAATGATCTAAACATATTCTAATCCATTCGCTGCAACAAAGATGAAAGAGATCAAATGTTCCATTGAAATTGATATCAAATTTATCAGATAAAAGAAGTTACAGAAAAGGAAACACCAGCACTCCCTTACTCTTGAAAGAATTCCTGATTTTCAAAGTTTGTAGGAAGGAAAAGTCGGACAAACCCAGCACCCTCAAAAGAAGCATTATGCCACG
Organism: Perilla frutescens; assembly: GCA_026008535.1. Lineage (NCBI taxonomy): Eukaryota > Viridiplantae > Streptophyta > Magnoliopsida > Lamiales > Lamiaceae > Perilla > Perilla frutescens. The sequence continues at coordinate 774,955 of BRKX01000022.1, read as the reverse complement.
GGTTTTCCATTAGAGATCTGAAAATTGATTTCATCAGGGAATGATATAAATCAAACTAATATCTGCTGTAACATCCATAACTATAAAGTGGAAGAATATTTATAATTTGCAAAGGCTGGAAACAAGATCAGTTCCCATGAGGAAATCATATCAATGTATACTTGTTATAAAGGTTGGCTGATTCAGTACACAGCAGAATCTTTGCGATTTCTTTTAAAAAAACAAGTTGATTTGCTTATAATGCTATCATTTCATTAGTTAGTGTTTGTACAATGATCCATAAGGGACTATCATACTAAACAGCCATTATCTTTCTTGGAAAGGATGATTGTAGATCTTATAGAAACATTAATAAAATTTAAATAGAGAATGACCCTGCATCTTCACAGAATGGAAACTGAATCCAAGTTGATGACCATGTCACAATGGCAAAAAAGTGAAGATGTTTATTCTCTCCTCAAGGGAGCATATAAAACTGAACATCTTTCAGAGACGCATCATGGAGAGTCACACTAATCATTGCCAGGATATAGAAAGTACTTTTTGGTTACCAAATACAAGCATCTAACTTAAACTCAATTAGAATAAAGAAAACAGCAAGGAAAATCAATGTATAAGTCGATTTCCTTTTACAACTGTGAGTGCATCACAGAGAGATGGAGGGAAAGGAAAAGTAAAAAATGCAAAACAGAAGAAGAATTGAACAAAAAGACATAGATAACTCTAAAGGCCATCAATATTTAGAATTCAGGAGTCCAAACAATAACACGTCTTTCCTCCAAAATTGTAGTCCAACTGGTTTAACAAACTTAGCTGACTAGTTCAGTATTTTAGGAATGTGCCAATAATAAAACTTAGTGAATGAGAAGGACACCTGAATTCAGACCATATCTCAAACGCAGAACCTGCAGGGAAAAATCTTCGGCAAGATCGAACAAGGGAAGTAACTGTTTCAAAATGTCGTTGTCTCACTCTCCATCCTTCAGGACCGGTATTCCTGGATCAGAAATTGACTCTAGTGAAATCCATATCTTGAAATAGAGGATAAGGTAAAGAACTAATGCCCGAAGGCACTAGATTTTGCGACAAGTAAGGTAAATCCTATGCACTGCAAATTGAAATTTTCACACTTGTAACCTCACCGAATACATGCATAAGTTACCCTCGGTTGCTGCAGCTCTGTGATCTTTATTCAACTAGGCCTCATCAGAAGATTGCCATATGGAAGTTAATATGATCTATAACTTAAGAACCCAAAACCCTGGGGCCATGTTCATGGCCATTACTAACACCATACCTAAGTCCATGTAACAAGGCAAGAACCATATTGTCCTGGAAAGCGAGCAAGTAAACTGAAGCCATGTGCGAGAACCTCCTAACTAAATGTCAAGCTCAAATTACATACAGGGGAACCCCTTGTGACGTGTATTTTAACCCAGTGACATTCATGTCACAGAACTATTTAGAACAAACAGCACAAAAATATAAAGAAACAAGAAAAGTTAGGATTGTGGACCGTACCTTGTAAAGTGTGTGTGAATCAAAATATCATATAGAGGCCTCCACTGAACTTTTAGGGATAGCTTTTTCCTGTACTTGTTCAACAACTTCACTAGAATGTTTCCCCATCTAACCTAATTTAAACACGAAAGGAAAAAAAAAACTCAGAGCATGTAAAGAATAGGCGACTTCATCAGGAGCAGGATAAACCAAATATTAACCTGTGCATATAGTTTGTTTTCTGATATCTGAAACAATTGTAATCCAACTTCTACAATGGCAGATACATCTTCAACCAGTAAGTCACTTTTGGCCTTCACAAAACTGCTCAATGAAAGATGAAGAATAAGCTTAATAAATTAAAAAACTATGCCAACTACAAACTACTTGATATTGACACACTGGACGCAAAAAGGAAGCATGATGAGGCAATAATATTATCGAGAACCCCATACTTAATGACAGCATCATTCAACATTATATTTCAACCACTTGGATAATGCTCAAACTATCTCGCAGAGCAAGATAAAAGCCAAGGCGACTAGCATTCGGCCCACTGCTAAGAGAAAGAACTTGCATGTTTTTGGTGAGGAAAAGCAATGTACAAACAGTCAGAGACCATTAAACAAGAAGCAGTCAAAAAACCCAACAGGCATGCAGTCAGAGAATGACACACCAATCGCATCAAAGATTATACATACAAAGACTTTTTGGTACTTATGATGACTTAATAGACGGGCAATAGACGTTAACTGTAATAATAGATAATATACCAATATCTAAAGTATGAGGGAAAAAAAAGAGAGACAATTCCGCAAAATCAGGAACGCAGAAAATCAAGATCCACTTTTTGAAACAATAATAAATTGAGAATCGTAATGACTATCTAAGCATCTTGAAAAAGACATCCAACAGCTTTTTCTTACACCAGTCATAGCACTCAGTTCTTGACTGGTACATCCAAGCAAGAAGGAATTGGTTAAGAGTGGCTGTTGGTCTTTGTATTTGGCAATTGAATTATCTAAATGAGTTTCAATATATGCAAGGTTTTCAATAAGAAAAAGCAAAGCAATAATCGGCAGATTTTACATTAGTTCCCCGCCTCCCAGTTCAAACATGTACTCAACCACTAGAATGGCCCCTATTAGTTTTTATTAAAAAGTTGTATAAAAATATAAAGTAATATATAGATACACGCACAAGCGCGTATATATAGGTAACAATCAATATCACATTGAAGAGTCATCTCAAAAAAAAATATGTATATCTCATTGAGGAGGTAGTGAACAGATAAATGAGAATGTGAGAAGAACCTAGTATCCCCTTTTTATTACTATCATTGTGTTCCCCTGCAGATTTCATTTGCTTGGATAAAACCAAATAGGTCTATGGATTCAATTTTTGCTACTAACTTTTTTTCTTGTACTGTATACTTGAGCTAGAGAGGATGAACAGCATTTAAAATGTCGAAGCAAGATAACAGCCTTGGCTGTAGACATACTATGGTTACCAAAATAAACGGGGATCACATTCGCAACTATTTCTCCAAAATGCAAAAACCTGGAAATCTAATCGAAATCAAATTTAGAATCCCGAAACTAGCAAAAAAAAGAACTGCGGAGTTCCATGAAAAAGTCGAATTCAAAGTACACAATCCATGATCCCTCAACACCTTAAACCAACAATTCATGTGATCAGTCATAATAGGGGTGTGTGTCAAGTAATCAGCTGGTAAGGTACAACCTTCTCTTGATAACATTTGTTTAATTCTTAATAGTTGATATATTTCTTTGTAACTACCAGAAGAGGAGCTAAGTAAAAAATATGCCATTGGTCCCAGCCATTACAAAAAAAAAATCAATGAAGCGATCAAGTAAAATAACTCCATCAACACTTTATGAAACATTAAAGGAAGCAGCAGAAGAATAAACAAAACAACACAAAAAGGAAAGGAATCGGTCCTACAAAAATCCAGAAAAAAAAACACTACTTTACAGAGCTCAAAAAGGTTGCACACGGAAATTAATTGAGCTACAAAATAAACAAAAATCAAAAATTGAGAGTGGGAAAAGGACTTAACAGGTCAATAACGGAGACCCATTTAAGAGTAGAGTAAACCGATTCGGAATCGTCGGGATTGTAAGACTCCTTAACGGACTTAACGACTCCGGCGAATGCCTCCTTCTCCCGCTTCGAATCCTCCGCCACCGGCGGCGGCAGCCATGCGTTGTAGAGATGCATAGTGTTGCAGAATTGGATTGCAGAGAGAAATCAAATCCGTCGCCTGTGTATGAAGGAAAGGAGAGTGGTGTGAAATAAAATGAGAGAAATGTTGGGGTAACAACAGATATTATTATATATATAAGTGATATTTAGTCTTCGTTTACTTTCTTTTTGGACAAGAAATTGATATAGAAAGAGAAAATTCCGACCGGTAACCGGCGAGTGATGACGGCTACGAATTTATGGCAACTAATTAATGATTAATCCGAGGTAAGACTCGAATCATACGTGGAATGCCCAAATGTCTGTAATCTCCATATTCATATTTGCGGAATCCCGTAGAGTTCATGTCGGCCGAGTGGGTAGGTATCGTAATTTCGATGTATAATGTATTTAACATTTAGGGTTCGTTTGCCAGACAGAATAAGATAACGTATGAGTGGATAGGTATCGTAGTTACGATGTACAATATATTTAACATTTGATATGTAGTTAATGTGTCGATAATACTACTTGAGTGGGTAGATATCTTAATTTCGATGTATTATATACTCTCTCTGTTTCTATATATATGTCATTTGGATGAACGCACACATATTCGTAAATTAATGAAACTATGTAATACAGTTAAATATAGATGTTTGGATGTATTATATGAAGGTAAATGTGTGAAAATGTGATTTTTTTATTTTTAATTTGTAGAATGACATTTTTTTGAAACAAAATTAAAATGATAGAACGACACTTATTCAGAAACGGATGAAGTATTTAATATTTGATATATAATTGATGTGTCGATAATACCGTCCGAGTGGGTAGGTATCTTAGTTTCGAGATATGATATATTTATCATTTCATATATAGTTGATGTGTGGATAATACCGCCCGAGTGGGTATGTATCTTAGTTTAGATGTATAATATATTTAACATTTGATATATAATTGATGTGTCGATAATGCCGCCCGAGCGGGTAGGTGTCTTAGTTTTGATGTATAATATATTTAATATTTGATATATAATTGATGTGTCGATAATACCACCCGAGTGGGTAGGTATCTTCATTTCGATGTATAATATATTTAACATTTGATATATAATTGATGTGTCGATAATACTGTTATTAGTGGGTAGGTATCTTAGTTTCGATGTATACTATATTTAACATTTCACATATAATTGGTGTGTCGATAATACCACCTGAGCGAGTAGGTATCTTAGTTTCGATGCATACTATATTTAATATTTGATATGTAATTGATGTGTCGATAATACCGCCCGAGTGGGTAGGTATCTTAGTTTCGATGTATAATACATTTAATCATTGATATGTAATTGATGTGTCGATAATACCGCTCAAGTGGGTAGGTATCTTAGTTCCGAATTTCAATAAATTGGACTAGTCAAATGACAATATTGTTGAACATGATTATTAAAAGTAAACAAATGCTATGAGTATTGAAATAATAGGGTAAATTAACTACATAATGTATCAAACTATCAAGTTTGAAAAAAAAAAATGTCTTAATTATTTCATTTTTATATTAATATTTATTATTTTGCACAAAATATTCTAAATTTGTACACATTTTTACATGATTTTTTTCCCATAAGAAATTAATAAGGTAAAAGGCTTTTGTATTCTAACTTTTTTCCCTTTAGGTTTTATTTCGAGAATATACAGTCTAGTGAGTTTTACTCTGAGAATATACAATTTAATAAATAGTTTAAGTCATACAAGGATGTATAAATCATATGTATCCTTGAGAGCGGTGGGAGAGGCGAAAAACTCCCTGTGAAAAAAAAATCACGTAATTTAAAAAAATAGCATATATGATTATTGGTGAATAACAATTCGGGGTCCCAATAAAAAAAATTATGATTTCATCCCTCAATCCTCCATATATATACATAAGTACCCAAGATCATTTATTACGGAACTTCGATGATCTACCATTTCGGTATCAAACAGAGTAGCATAAAATATAATTGAATAACTTATCGATCCACCCTTATCCATAAAAGTAAATAAGGCCTAAAGAAATAAGAAGAAGACAGAGTAAAAAGGTTAACAATGAGACAACAATATCCTCAACTTCCACCCATTTCGGCCCGCATGATGCATGGGGGTGGTCTAACGGTGGAGCTGGACTAACGAGTTATGCCTCTAGAACCATATTTTTGTTTGCTCGTATTATCGAATCTTACTAATACATCTAGAATGAGTTTTTTTTTTTTCTACACATTTACAAGCAGTGATTGCGGATATCTTAAAATAAAATAAAAGCTTTGCTCAAAAATAAAATAAAAGCATCCACAAATAACAACATACTTAAATTAAGGTTCCAACATGATTATTATAATTAAGAAGGATATCAATTTATTTAAATTTGCTAAGTTGGGTTTGGGCCTTTTAGGAGTTTTCCAAGATCCCCAATTTGGATCAGTTTCCCAATATCCTAAAAAAACCCTCAACTAATTAACCTCCAACCCTAAATGTTACCCCGAACCGAACAGAATTAGTTCGGTTTTTTCGATTCGGTTCTTTTTCAAAATTCGATTCGGTTCGGTTCTTTTTTCTAGCAAAAATTCGGCTTTTGATTTCGGTTCGATCCAGAGGGAAAATACCTGAACCAAACTGAAAAACCGAATTTATATATACATTAACAATAAAAATACTCGTCTTTGTTGGACTTTATAGTTTATTCGGCTTCGCTCTGTTGGAATTTACACATTTTTGGAATGTATTCAATTGTTTATTGGTATTTTTTGAACTTGAATCTTGATAATTAGCTAATTCATACTTGTACATATTTAATTATATTAAATGAAGAGAATTTAAAGAAAAAAAAATCATAAAATTTAAGAAAAATTCGGTTCAAAACCGAACCGAACCAAACCAAAATATTTCGGTCCAATTCGGTTCGATTCCGATCAGAAATTCAGTTCGGTTCAGTTCTATTTTTAAAAAATTTGATTTTCTTCGGTTTTAACATTTTCAGGACCGAACCGAACCAAAAAATCGAATACTCACCCCTAAAAAATGCATATTTCCCATCTCATATAAACGATAATAAGAAAATCAATATCAATTACTAAATCTAAAATTAGATATAAGAGTAACAAGCTATTATAATTCATGAAAAAAAAAAAAACTTGCATAAGCATTTAGAGCTTTCAACATACAATAAATGTGTTTCCTTCAACCATTTAACATTGACAAGAGTTATGAAGAATTTTTGTATCCAATCACTGAATTTTCCATATATATAGTCATTTCAATGATGTCGACTTTTTGTAATTAATATATGTTGCCAATTACACAAGCAATATTTTTTAGACATAATATCATGGCTTAACTTCTGTTTAAAATGAAGGATATCTAGTAAAATAGTAAACTTCCCAAAATTGAAACAAATATATCAAATATAAAAAAAATAACAACATTTTTTGGATGAATTACGTTTAAAAACATAAACTTTGGCACAATTTGTAATCAAGGCGAAATCATAATTTTTTAAATAAGAGAGCCGAATTGTTCTTCACTAATAATCATATACACTAATTTTATTTTATTTTGAAAATTCTACATGTTTTTTTTTGGATGGGGGCAAGACTCCCACTAGTTCCGTCACTGTTTGTAATTTAGATAAGAACTTTGAAACGTTACAATCGAAATGCAATCTTTCAAGTTTTTGTAAAATAGACACCTTCAAATTTTCCAACGAACAAAAAAGGGCATTATAACATGAAATATTACAGAATTATATAGATATATAGTATAATCATACTTTGAATTTCATGAAAACATAGTGTTTGATTTTCATATTATTGCAAATTGTGTCTATTTTGCAAAAAGTTACAAATTCATATTTTAATTGCAATATTTCAAAGTTCACGTCTAATATACAAATTGCGTTAAAATTCACGTATTTAATCGTAATTATCTCATATTTTTTCCTTAAAAAAAAAACAGAATATCTGACCGTTACCCTGTTTCCCCGTGCCAGCAATAACAAAATATGACCGTTGCCATTTCCCCTCGCTTTTCTTCATCGTTTAAATATCTGAAACTTCCTTCACCAATCTGCAAATCTCTCTCTCTCTCTCTCTCTCTCTCTCTCTTAATGTACTGACGGTTAAGAACTTAATACGAAGAAACTCAGAGAATCAATGGCGGAAAGCAAAGAGACTCACGTGGTGGAAATTCCGGTAGACGAAGAGCACCGCCACAAAGAGGCGATGCAGAGCCACCCGCTGGCGGAGATCTCGAGGAGCCCGGGGCACTTCCTCCTCCTGAAGCTGTGGCAGAGAGAGGAGGAGCTCTTCGGGAGGCGAATGTCGAGGAAGGAATCGAGAATGGACACGACGAAGGGGGAGATCTTCCATCTCTGCTCCCAATTCTTCCTCTTCCACGGCCTCTTCTTCACGATCCTCTTCACCTCGTCGCCGCCGCCGCCGAACCGCTGCGCGGAGTGGTGGCTGCCGGCGCTGCTGTCGGGGGGCGCCTCCCTGGCGGTGGTGCTCCTCGTGCAGGCGAAGCTGTGGAGGTACTGGAAGGTGGAGGGGCAGCTGCAGAGGGAGCGCGCGGCGGCGCGTGGGCTCACGCGGTGCGTGCAGGAGCTGAGGATGAAGGGGGCGAGCTTCGATCTGAGCAAGGAGCCGAATAAAGGGAAGAGATTGAAGAGCTCGAGCGTGGAGATCAAGTGGGGCCCCCTCACCTGGTGCTCTCACTACAGACTCTCTCTCTTCCTCGCTTCCTTTGCAGGTTTGGCGCTGCTTTCTTGCAGATTGTTGCTCTGTTCTTGATCAACATTTTTTTTTCATTTTTTTTTTTGAAATTTGAATCGAGGAATGAAGCTCTCTGGGTCCGAATTCATTTTTTTTTCTTCTGGGGAAAGCATCAAAGCGAAAGCACTGTTGTTGTTGTTGTTAGTTTTGTGATGATGCATTTGCATAGCAACACTGCTTGTGTTCTGTTTCTTTCCATGTAAAAGTAAAGCTCTGGTTTCATACTATTTTTTTATTTTTTGAATAATTAAAATTTCAATTTTTAGATAATGATAGTTGATTATTATAGCTGATTACATTTCTAGTTTAATTTTTGATTGGTTTCATTTCAACTAATAAATTCAAATTGAAAATATAATCAAACAAACGTATTTTCATTATTCAAACCTATAACTCTAAACATTAGATTGTTACATTTTTCCAAAAATCAGCATGGCGCACAACTTATAGTTGTGCGTGCATGTAGAAATAAAATGATGATATTTTGTTTTTAAAAAATACAATTTATGTCATTATAAAAAAGGGTTAATTACAATTTATTGATTCTCAACGTTTGAAGCTTTTAACAAAAATAACTCAATGTTTTAATAATTACAATTTAATTCCCAACGTTTAATATTAACAGTTTAATTACCAACGTTTGAACATTTGAACATATGGGTTCTCTAGTTCGCTTGATAGTAAATGTGATTTTTCACCTAAAATATCGTGTCATTTCTGTTAAAATATTCAAAACGTTGGGAATTAAATTGTAATTATTAAAATATTAGGTTATTTTTGTTAAAAACTTCAAACGTTGTGAATTAAAATTATAATTAGCCCTATAAAAAATGTTTCTTGGTTTAAAAAATATGTTTTCTTATATTGAATATATTTAAATAAAATACGCAAAAGTGTACTTATACGTTAGTTACCTATGCACATATAAAATAAAATAAATTTATTTTATGTGATAAAAAATGGACTAACAAGTTACTATTGATTGCAAATTTTCTATTAAGTTTTTCATATATTTTTTTTCACTAGATTTTAAAATTATTTTTCAATATAAATTTTTATATTGATTTATGTATATTATGTTTTTGTATAGTATGATTTAACCCTTTTTTTGTCGAAATTATTATGTACATTTAACAGGATTATTCTATAATTGAAAATTAGAAATAAAAAATATCATAGATGATTGATGTTACCTTACAATACTAACGACTCAATAAAATAAAAGTAGCCATTTGATAATGTTGCCTCTAGCGCAATTTGTATGCATTTGCTACTATTTATCAAGGTTGCAGAAGGTCGCGCTAGGTGCTAGTCGAGCGGTCGAGGGGGGCCTAGCGCCTGGGGTGTCTTGACGGATTCTAAATGTTTTTTATTTTATTATTTTATATATTTTTTAACAAATATAAAAAAAATTCATCTATAAATTCATAAAACGTAACATTCCAAATAATCTTAATTAAAGTTTAAATAATCCAAAATTCAAAACAAAACAAACATTATAAGTTAAATTATTTAGAGTTCATGACAAAATAACATTTAAAGTTCAAATGAAATTTTACGTATTTTAGATGCCCCGGGAGTTCTAAATCATAATTATTGATTTATTATATTAAAAATATATATTTTTAAATGGTTAATTGCGAAATAAATCACCACGTTTAAATCTAACCAATTACAACACCACGTTTTAATTTGTATGGAATTAAACATCCATGATTTTTCCGTCGATGAATTAAATATGACGTATTTGGCCTAAAAATCATGTTGGCAGCCATGTCAACATACACGTGTAACAAACGACGTCGATTTTATAAGTTTTCTCAATATATTTTCTACTTTTAGAAATAAATAATTATATAAAAAATGATTTTTTTTCAATAAAAAAAAGATAAAATAACAAAAATGGCATCGTTTGTTATACGTGTGTGTTGATGTGGCTGCTAACGTGATTTTTAGGTCAAATACATCATATTTGACTCATCGAAAAAATTGAGAATGTCTAATCTCATACAAATTAGAACGTGGCGTTGTAATTAGCTAGACTTAAACGTGGTGTCTAATTTGCAAAAGAATTAAAATGTGGTGATTTATTTGGCAATTAATCATTTTTTAAAAGATAAAATTCAGCTGTCTAGATGGAATTCGGTCGCGTAATCACCAAACAATTCCCACCAAACCGCATAAGAGAGTCGATTACAAGATTTTCGCCTCGGGAGAGTAGCGTTGAGCACTTGGGCGGCTTTATACATGCTTTTTTTAGGAAAATAGAACGTACATTAATCAAAGATCCATTCAACTAACAGAATGTTCGACATAATCATTAGAATAATAGATAACATTTATTAGGATAATAGATTTTAAACTTATCAAAGAAATTGAATTGAACAAATCAATAAAAAAAAACAACAACATAAGTCAACAAAGATCGAAATGTGAAAACTCTCTTTTTTTCATACAAATTATTTTTTAAAAAATATCAATCAACCTCCAAAATAAAAAGCATTGAATGTGATTGCATTCACATTGACAAAAAGAAACATCACAACTACCATTCTCCTTAACATACGCTATCTACGTGCCTTTTTTATATACATGACAACAATAATTAATTGGGAAATTTTAATGTAGTAATCCACAATTTTTTTAAAAAGAAAAATTATTTGAAAATAAAATAAAATAAAAGGCATCAAATTCAAGAAAGGGAGTTGAGAGTAGTGGGCAAAGGTCCCATGATTGAGGGCAATCAATGATGGTTGATGACCGACTGTTCTTGCAGTGCCCAAGCCCACCACACAAAACTTAAAGTCGAGTCGAGTCTGAATATACATATATGTTAAAGCTTGTTAAAATTATGTTGAGCTTTAAAATTTATATTTGAGCTTCTTTAATTATCTATGTAGTCGAGCTCGAGCAGTTTGATGTTTTTATACATATAACATATTTGGTTGTTTTTTTTACTTATTGAGCTCGAATCCGAGCCGAACTTCAATCTTATCAAGTACAAAAGTATGTTCAAGCTTCTTTGGTATGTACCTATCGAATCAAGTTTCTAACGAACAAACACTGGTCGATTATCGAGCTATTTAATTTGATTTTTAGCAGTAATCCTAACGTATAGAGTGGTTTCTATATCTAACCCCACACAGTAAAATGCAAGTGACCGTGGCTCTGTACAATTGGTATTTGGTTGGTAGGGGTGATCATTCGGTCTATTTCGGTCCAAAAATCATAAAACCGAATAGGGAAATATTTAGAACCGAACTGAATCAAATTAAGGGGAGGACCGAACAGAATTTTTTCAGTTCGGTCCGGTCTAATTTTTCTATTTTTTTTATATTTTGAATACCTTGATTAACTGTGGAAATAATAACCTAAATAATAAACAAATATCACAAATCTACAACTAACATCATAAATAAACATTTATAACTAATATAAAAAAATAAACCAACAAATAACAATATAAATATCCGAAGTATCCAACAAATAATAATTAAAAAATAATAAATAAGAAAGTTCAGTCTATTCAGTCTATTTGGTCCGTTATTTACAAGACCAGACCGAACCGATAACTGAATTTTAAAAAAAAAAAGAACTGAATTAAACCGAAAAATTAAAAAAATCCGAAAAATTAAAAAAATCGGATCAAATAGACCGAATTTGTTCGGTTCGATTCGATTTTCGATTTTTTCCTCACCCCCCCGTTGGTTGGACCCCTCATCTCTCTCTCTCTCTCTCTCTCTCTCTCTCATCTCATCTCATCTCATCACTCTAATAAATACACAGCTCAGCCTCTCACATTTTCCTTCCCCTTCTTTTACTACTTCCACTTTTTGCTTTTGTCTCACCGACGCACTATATTCCTCCCTACCATAAATTGGATTCAATCAGCCAGCTGTTGTGGCCAGTTCCTGAGTTGCGCTGGCAGTTTAGTCGCCGTTTGGTGGATCTGACGGCGGTGATCGTCGCCGCTGCCGCAGAGAACGATGTCGTCAGGGAGGTACATGGCTTACTCACCGTCGCCGTCCGCCCCTCACTCTCCTCACATCAGCGCCGCCGCTGCCGGAGGTATCCGCGCCGCCTCTGCTCTCGTCGAGCAAGAGAAGTAATAATCCCTTAGATCCTTCTGTTTGTTGTGTTTATGTGTACAGAGAAGAAGGAGATGTGTGTGAATATTATTTTTGATGTGGATAAATATTAACATCAGATCTTGATGACTTCAGTGGTTTTGTGTTGTTATAGGATCTTTGTTTTTCCAATTTTTAGGGGTTGCACTCGTATGCAATGAAAATATGGCTGCACATCCCTTGAACTAGATTGGTAGTTTGTAAGCTGTCGAGCTGCTTTCAATTTTGATGCTTCTTGATGACAACAGATCTATGTGTTAGAATCAAGATTGATAAACACATAATAGCACCGTCAATACATTTTTTTTTTATCAAGAACATTATCTGCATGTCTCAAGAATGACAGTTATCTTTATCTGCTTCTTTCAATTGTTAGAATCAAAGGATTTGAAGAGTTTTAAATTTAGTATTAAATTCTTGGTTTGAAATCTTCTATGAGATGCCAATCAACAATCGTGAATCGTGATGTTATGTTGTCATTACTATATGTCATGTTATTGCATGATTCACAGGTACCTCTCGGAATTGCTGGCAGAACGCAACAAGATCAATCCCTTTATGGCTGTGCTTCCAAATTGCTATCGGTTGCTGAATCAGGGTGAGTATATGATTCAAATTTTTTGAGTTTCTTGTATAGAAATTAAGTACTTCTGTGTTGCATTTGCATTTTGCACTGCCTACAAGGTCATGCATAATGTTATTGCAGCCTCTGCATGTAAATTGGCAGCTCTCCGCCTTATCAAGAAACCATAAGGTGCCATGCCAGATTTTGTGTTCTTGTGATGAATCAAAATTAAATGGGAGAAGGGAGGAATGGTGGTTATCTGGGGGCTGGGGGCTGGGGGCAAGTGAGGATGCATCAGGGATAAAAAATATTGGATATGGATACATTGTTGATGTGCCCGTGGTATTTTGTTGTGATTGTCCTGATGCTCTTGGTGCTGTGTGATGATCTTTACTTTTACCACTTCATCGACTGATTTGTCACCCCAAGAACTAGTTTTCTGTATAAAAAAGTTCTAAAAAACTTGCCACCTATAGTTTCCTTTCAGTTGGAAGTCATCCTTACACGGCAATAAAACCTTACATTTGCATTTAGGATAGCTGCTTAATGGAAGGCTAGTTTTGGAGGATGTGTTAATCCTCAGTTATTTTATAGCAAATGTTGGTTGGTGGATAGCGGTTTTAGAAGCACCTTCGTGCTGTCTTTTTCTGGTGTCTTACAGAGGAAATAGCATCACTATCTTCTGCAAGCTATGACTAATGTTGAACTTGGATAACATGGGTCTCATTAACAGTGGCTAACAGTAGAGTTTTTATTTTTGGACATTCTTATGATAATTATTGAAAATCTTTGAGATCGCTGGATCTCCTGTTTTTTCCGAAAATTTAACTAACCAGTTTAACAGTCCGTGTAGTGTCCATATTGTGGTGACTGCTCGCTAATTTCTTAACCAATGCTAACTGGTACATCTTATTCTTGGAAATTGACCTTTTTGAAGCAGAAATATTGCGTGTAACTACAATGTTGGGGAGTGCATCAGTTTTAGAACAAAGTGGGCTTGAACATGCTAGCCCCCTGGCTTCAGGAGGAATATATTCAAATGGAGGAGCTAACGTGAACAGATGGGCATCACCATTTCAATCAGAAGTATGGATACTGACCATTAACATAACCTTTTGTTTGATCTAATTCTTTACTGTTTTCACAAGATCTCCAACAAAATCTTTCAATTTCCGTCCTAACCTTTTTTTATCATCTGATTTTGGTGTTCTTAAACTTAACTTCTCATGACAGGTAGTTTGGAGCTAACGACTTCAAGATTGATTTATACTAATAGCAGGAAATACCAAATACAGAAATTTATAAATTAGCGTATTTATGTTGCAATGATCTGACAACCTATGTGCGACTTATGTTAACCAGCTTTCAGCTTTAACTTAGGTTAACGTAAATCAGTCCACTTTAACTGTGGTATAACTCTAATCTTATCTAGGGTAAGTTAGTCCTTTTGCCTTAGTAAAACTATTAGCATAGTTATCTCATCTGGGTAATTGAGTCACTTGTTTTGACTTCTAACGAATGTATTAACATATTCTCTTGCTAACCTAGTATCGTGAATACTCTCATTTCACACAGAACATTGTGCATATCCGAGTGTGGATAGCCATTCAACGTGAAGTGTGCTACTTCTAGATCTTTTATGATCTGTCATCATTTCCCTGTAGGTTGATGTGCCTTGGATAAAAATCAGTGCTTTCTTTTCTCATGTAATTTTGTGTTCATGCTTTTATGAGCTTTTTAGTTTCTTTTCTCAGCTTCATTAAATTCGGAAATATTTCAAGTTACGGCATTTAGTTTCAAAACACCAAGCCCAGAGAAAGGGACATTATTTCTGTGCTTCTTTGTTTCCCTGATGATATATGAAATTATAACGTGCAGATGTCAGGCTTAATGCAAACTTCTTCTGCATCAAACTGGCTTGGTTCCCAAGGTAGCTCATCTGGTCTCATAGTCAAGCGGACAATCAGGGTTGATATTCCAGTAGACCAATATCCTAATGTACTATTTCTCCTCCTATTAGTGCTTTCTTTCTATAATTATGTTGCCACATTTTTCACATGCATCTTTTGTTTGGTATCGCAGTATAATTTTGTTGGGCGCCTCCTTGGTCCTAGAGGGAATTCTCTGAAGCGAGTTGAAGCAACTACTGAATGCCGTGTTTTAATCAGAGGCCGTGGCAGTATCAAGGATCCAACAAGGGTAAATTAGATATGGCTTTATGACGGTTCTAGATTTTATACAATCAAATAGCATCTGAAAAGAGCAACAGCATTGTAGAAGTTTGTCATCATTAAATCTTTTCTTCTCTACAAATTTAGAAGTTTGCATTGTGCATTATATGTAGAATACCATATTCCATTAGATTCATCTTTGCCCGTGAAAACAAATATGGTTGCTTCTTAGAGGGTGTATTTAGATTATATGAGAGATATCAAATCTCATCATGATGAAGAACTCAAATAAGATCGAGGAGCAGATGTCAATAATGGCAAATTCATAATTGGAACATTTAAAGGAGAATTCCAAAATAAGATCCTATTTCAAAAATAAGTTGGGCTTCCTTACCTTTTTAAGCACACCTTATAAGCTCCTAGCATTTTATTTTGAGAACAAATAAGATCTTTTTTTTTTAAATATACACACTTTTTAGGAGCTTATAAGCTCTTAATCATTTCATAAGCTATTTTAAAGAGCTTTTAATCTTGGCCAAACACCCTCTTAAAAATGGAGTGTGTGTGTCTAAATTTCTTTTGTCCTTTCATTTAGAGAGTTCATAATGCTCTTTATATTATTCACTTCACTAATGGAGTTCTAACGTTCACATGGGATAGCATTTCTATGGAAACTCCTCGAAATGGTTACTTTTGTAGCTGTTACTCCTGATTGGAATTCAATGTATGATTTGATTTGGGTTTCTCTCTTTTTTCTTATATATATATTTTTTCTGGCTAGTAATCTTTTTGTACATCATCTTCATATACAGTCATTGTGAGTCACTCAAAGCTATCTCTCTTTTTTTTTTTAAAGGCTAAAAGGAATCTCCTACTAATGATAATGTGGATTTATTATTTGATCTAAAGGAGGAGATGATGAGAGGTAAACCAGGATATGAGCACCTTAATGAGCCCCTACACATACTGGTTGAGGGGGAACTTCCCGTTGAGATCATCGATGCTCGTCTAATGCAGGCACGTGAGATACTTGAAGATTTACTCAAGCCTATGGTAAATTTCCTCCACCAAACTAAAATATTCCTCTCCTGTCCATTTTCAGTTTTTACCTGCTTCTTCATCTCCAGTTATGATCTTTTGAATATCACTCTTCCTTGATTCTGCATGTCCTAATGCAGGATGAGTCTCAAGACTTTTATAAGAAGCAGCAGCTGCGAGAACTGGCTATGCTGAATGGTACGCTCAGGGATGACAGCTCTCAAATGTCGGGTTCTGTATCGCCCTTTCACAACAACAGCCTTGGAATGAAGAGAGCAAAAACCAGGGGGTAATAATAATATTGGGAGTTCATATCCTTCCAACACTTTCTTCAAACAGCAGTTCCCATAAAGTACAGGTTTTGCTGTGCCAGCCGATGCCTGTCACTGCCATCGGGGCACTGGTCCCGTCGAGTGCCAGTTCTAACCTGTCTCTATATGATATGAGTGCTTTTATTATACTTGGGGAAGATTTAGTCGCAGTAATATTGTGCTAATGGCTCTTATTGGTGAGAGATTTGAATTTGTCTGTTGCCTGGGCAGTTTGGTTGGGGAGTATTCTCCCTCCAAAACGTCGTCGTATTATTTTATTTGTTGCTAGCTTGCTCTGGAGTTTTGGTAGTATGGCAGTTTGTGAGGTTTATTATGTAATTCTGTATACTAAGGTGAGGCCAAAGTAATTTGTTTCTAATGCCTTGAAAAAGCTCTACACACTATGTGAATTTATGAGACATTGATGTCTATTACACTATCACTATTATTATTTTATGATGCCTCTTTTCTATGTAATCATCTTCTTGTCCATTTTGTGACATTGGTAATGAAATATTTATGTTTTAGATCTTCTCCTGTTCTCTTGTATGTATGCTGTCTGGATTTCAAGCATAAAACAACAGATGAGAGTTGTACAAAATATGATGCAGGTAAGAATTTTCTGGCAGTTCGACAAGGTTTATGTACAACATAAATCTGGTGATAACGGGAGGCAAACTCGTGGCCTCGTTGAAATCTTGGAGCGCGTGTACAATTCGCTCTGAAACTGCAGCAGATCAGTCGCTGTTCTCTGCCTCGTCTTCATCAGCGTCGTCTTCAATGCCGACCCAATGAGTGAAAGCAAACAGGAACTCCTTGAAGTTCACCATGCCATTCTTGTCCCAGTCCATCTCTTCTGATATAATAACAGAGCACAAAAATCTCTCAATGACCATATTTATAATAGCAGATGCAAAGTTGATGATCACTTAACAATTGAAACATTTAGAAAATCCACAACTTGTCACTGTTCTTGAATCTGATTTTGATCTTTGAATCACTTGCATATGCAGGGATCATTGGCTAGTGAGGTTTAGAAAACGAGGGAACTAACCGAATCTCTTCATGGCGATTCTTCCAGAAGATCGTTCCCCAGAAGTAGTCTCGTTTATAGCATCAACCATCTCGTTTTTGCTCACGTAGCCATCCTTGTTCTTGTCCAGAAACACGAATGCATCGACTAATGTTTCAAAAGTAGCCTCCAGATTCGGCATCCCCTTCCATGATTTCTATCAATGTCAAGGAACACAGCCAGCAATATATCTCATGCACCCAAGCTATAACTCAAAATATGGAAAATGATGATGATGGTAAAATGATAATATTTTCTTTGATAGATGAAGGAAAATGATGGTTGAAGAAGCCCGACCATACAACTTTCACACGAGTTACCTCTCTGCAATGGTGACAACCTCGCCAATTCTGTATTGATCGAGCTCATATAGATATAAACACAACATGTATAGACGAACACATAAAAAGGGTAAAACCGATAACCCTAGTAGGTTTGGATACAGCATGCTTAGCAGTCGGATCATCCTTCAGAAGGTAGACGAGGCAAAGAAGAACTATAAACTCGTTAAATTTGATCCCCTTGACTTCGTTTATATCACATGCTTTGAATAGATCATTGATCTCCTCATCAGGGAAACCAATCTCCAGCTTAAGAAAGCAGTGCTTGAGCTCTTCTGGATCTATCACGCCATTTCCATCCTCGTCTATGAAGACAACAGAATAAGTATACTATCATTAGGTTTATGAGCAATCTCGTGTTTCTCACCGGGAAGAAGTGGATGTTCAAAGATATGCACACTATCTACAACCACAAGCTGAGCCATTCAACATGTAAAGAATAATGATAGTTGATAGGCAATAATGAATGATTCACACAAGTTGGAGATGGTAAAACTTTCTCCATTTGTTCATCATTCGTCAAGACTTCTAATTATCGATATCCAATGCATTAGTCATTCAAGATTCATTGGTATACAACACAAGAAGTAAGCTCGAGTGATACTTTACCAAAATCTTCGAATGCAGCTTTGCATTTCCTCAAGCTTGCATCAATTTTAGGGAATTTCAACATAGTAAGTATACTACCATTAGGTTTATGAGCAATCTCGTGTTTCTCACCGGGAAGAAGCCAATGTTAGAAGAAATTGGCACACTATCTACAACCATTCAACATGTAAAGAATATCGATAGTTGATAGGCAATAATGAATGATTCACACAAGTTGGACATGATAACACTTTCTCTATTAGTTTGATCATCATTGGTTAAGATTTCTAACTATCGATATCCAATGCATTAGTCATTCAAGATTCACTAGCATACAACGCAAGAAGTAAGCTCGAGTGATACTTTACCAAAATCTTCGAATGCAGCTTTGCATTTCCTCAAGCTTTCATCAATTTTAGGGAACTTCAAGATAATGCTGTTGAAGGATTTTATAGTGCAGCCTTGAGCTTCTCGTCTACGCATTGCCTCGATTACACTGGCCTCGAGCTTTGATTCGGGCACTGCAGCCCTCGGAGATCCACATTTGGTAATTGCACCCCCCATTTTCAGTTAACAGACTGCAAGAAAAATGAAAACAGAACAAAATGATGATCATATAAGCATATGCATTGTCCAAAATGATGATATTTTTTCCCTTTCCAGAAAAATTTTACATAGCTTCAAAAATCCTACCACCAAAATGCAACTTCTCATAGCTTCAAATTGCAAGATTTGATATATCTAAAGAAATTACTAAAAAGAAAATGCAAGATTTCATATTTCAATCCAAATTAAGTCATGTTTCAATTAATCCTAGAATATACAAAATTTGAAAAGATATAAACTTGTACACATCCATAATCCACTCAAATTCCCTCCCAAATCCAAATCTTGGAACAAATACAAATCAAACCTTCCTTTTGAGGTCAGAAAATCATAATCAAATATGCTCAAAGCTAATTGATCATAGTAATCCAGACTCCCAACATGCATGTGAACAGCCACAATTAGTCTAAAACATTGCAGATTTCTGTGTGTGTGCGTGTGTGTGTGTGTGTGTGTGTGTGTGTGTGTGTGTGTGTGAGAGAGAGAGAGAGAGAGAGAGAGAGAGAAGCTCAGTTTACTTGCAGATTGCTCCTTTTGCAAGTGATTGTGACCAATTCACGATGAAGCAAGAAGCTGGAGCTCTTACACTAAAAAGAAACAACCTTGTACTAGTTAAAGAAGCTTTGTTTATTTGGGTTTAAAGCTGAAGCTGTGAGGAATATTGATGCAGAGAGATGGATAAAAAAAACAAAAACAAAAAAAAGGGTTTTTTTTTTTTTTTTGTGGAATTAACAAGGAGGTCTGACCGCAATGTGAAGTGGTTTATCCAGTAATTACGCTTTGAATGTGTTATTATATTGTATAATGGGATTTGGGAGGCGCAATGGGCTCCAAGATTGGTGCTTTCCCCACCACGTATTCTGCTGCACTGCTTCTCTCTCTCTCTCTCTCTCTCTCTCATGCTGCTTCTCTTTCTGCACTGTTCTAAAAAAGTTTTACGGTTCACGTGCTGCCTCAGCAGCAACATCATCTTTGTCGTCTTGAGCCCTTCAATTCAAGAATGAAGAATTGTTAGTGTTAAGAGTAGTAAAATAGAAAAAAAAATGTTTGCATCACCAATGGCATAGAAAAATAAAATAAGTTAAAAATGTTTGAATTCAAGAATCAAGAATTGTTATTTTAATTGTTAGAAAAATAAAATAAGTTAAGAGTAGTAAAATAGAAAAAAAAATGTTAGTGTCAGAATAATAAAATAATAGTGTTAATATATATATATATATATATATATATATATATATAATGTCACTAAAAATCACCAATGACACATCTAAATAATCGAGGCAATAATTCCCCCCAAAAAATATTATTTATTCGCTATTCGACTTAAATTAATCATTATTTATTTATATCGGATGTGGATTGACACAGACACACAGTACTTAAGTTTAATAAATGTACACCTCAAATTAATTCAATTCAATAAATTCCCAAAAAACAACGTGTCAGTTCTTCATTAATAGTGATTTAGAAATAAAAGTCAATTTATTTTTTTGAGCAAAAAAATAAAAATAAAAGTCAAATTTGATCGAACATATATGCTAAAATATATTTTTGGAATGGATATAAGATATTTATGATAGCAAACCTGTTGGTAGTTTTATATTATTAAATTATTTAATTAGGATTATTTGCATATGGATTTTATATAAAATTGTAAAATTATACTCTGTATTTAACAAAAATAGCCCTCAAACCATACAAAAAATAAAAATGTTTAATTTGATTGTTGGTTCAGAGCCCATTACTTTTGGTTATTTATATCATATTTTTTACTTTGTCCAATAATAAAAGTTTCGGTCAACAAGCCGGAAAATTTATTGTGAGTTGTGAGTCTTGTGACATTTTAACTGTCATATTGTGACAGTCTGATACCGATATTTTTTATCGACCGACTGATAAAAATTAAAAATAACAAAAATTGATTAGATATAGTATGGTAGAAAATACATCACTGATATCGTAATATTGCAATAATTAAAATAAAATTCTTGATAAATTCAAAATTCATATATTACTAGAATTTGTAATTTGTGAAACTCTAATTAAACAAGAACAATAATAAATCCGAAATGAAAGTGTGTGTAGACAAATTTTAAGAAAAATAAATTCTCTATTCTCAATCCTCGTTTAATTCTGCTTGGGCCCTTTAGTGGGCTTGTATTAGACAGGTAGCAATAGAATGGGCCGGGCCTACTTATATTTGCAATTACAAATAGTGAAGTTTGCAAATTACACAGTTACAATCAACTAGGGTCGTAAATGAGTCAAGTCGAGCCCGAACATACATATGTTCAAACTTATTTAAAATGATATCGAGCTTTAAAATTTATGTTTGAGCTTGTTTGATTATCTATCAAGTTGAGCGCAAACGAGCTTTCATCGAGTCGAACTCGAGTAGTTTGATATATTTTACATGTGTTGTTCAATTTTTATTTATCAAGCTCGAGTTCGAGGCGAGCTTTAAATCTTATCGAACATAAAATTATGTTCAAACTTGTTTGATATCCTTATCGAATCGATCTCAGACGCATTTTTAACGAACGAACATGAGTCGAGTATCGAACTATTTGGTTTGATTTTCAGCCCTACAATCAACCTCTAAATTCAGGAGGGAGGGGAAAATTAAAACTGTAACATGTAAATTGTCTTAAAATACATGAATTTTGTACTGATTTTGATTCTCTCGTATATTTATCTCTTTTCATATAGGTTAATTGCCAATTACATAATTTACTACTTTATTTGATGATCTTGAGAGGTAAGATCATTGTAAGCACATGGTAACAATAATTAAATTGTTAAAATTAACTTTGTAATGCTAACATTATATTAGTGGTTCAATATAATTGAGAATCCCTTATATAGTAATATTAAAAAAAAAACTCTATAAATGTCAAAATTAATATTATTGCAAGATTCTTGATGTGGGCTTCAAGGGAAATGGGCCTCCAAGAATTAATCATTTGGGCTTGGTGAGACTTACAATGTCGATTTTACTTAAAAAAAATATATATTATTACAACTTTTTCTTGTATGCATAAATCCATTTTTTTATTTTCAAAATTCAAGGATATATATATATATATATATATATATAGATTATGATTTGGAATTTCCAAGCGTGACAACATATAACAAGTCTTTATTTGAACACTAGTGTTGGTGGTTTTCAGTCCGTATGTCCTAGATCCACGAACCCTTGACTCGCTGATAAAATAAGATACGAGATGAAATAAATAAAATCGAGACGAAAGTAGAATGTGGATGGAATGGTACTAGACCTGCCCCCTACCCTGAAATATATACATATATATATATATATATATATATATATATGGGGTGGTCCTTAATTGTTATTGCCAGCATAAATTTGTCTTTATTTTCAACATTTTGCTAGCTGCTTGTTAAAACGTCTTTATTTTGAAGCAGCTACATTTTGTATAAATCCAATAAATTACAGTTTTATTGCTTGGTTGTTGTGTTTGTTTACTTCTATTTTCTCTTCGAATTTGAACAAATTGGAATTTTTTCGAAAGAGACATTACCAAAAACCAACAATATTATTAATTTATTATGGTATTACCAATGTGGACTTTACATAGCTTCTATACCGATCCATGGTTTTCGAATGAATTTTGCGATATGTAAATTCAAAAAAAAAAATATTTTGAAAAGTTTCCTAATTTGGGTCCTTGTAGCAACCAAATATATGATCCAACATTTTTAGTTTTTTTGGAGATTCCCATTTCCCCCTATCCTTTTTTTGGTTTGGTATGTTGGTTTTTAGGAGATTTTCATCGTATAATCTACGTAAAAGCTTGTGTAGGATCATTTTACGGGTCAAAATTCGAAGTTAACACATATTCAGTGATATTAGTGTTTGATGATGTCTGGACTCAGATTTTGACTATCTTGTATATTTTGATTATATTTGAATTCAGATTTTAACTGCATGAAGAAAACTGATATGCACACCGTCCTAAATAATATACTGAGAAAAAGATTAATGACGAAAAATATCAAAGATCAAGTCGCACTCGGGGTTCTTTAGAATCCTCATAATAACAAAAAAGTAATAATTTGATATATAAAAAAGAAACTATCATTTTTAAATAATATGTACTACCTCTGTCCCATTTTGATGGGTTGGTTGAGAGTTTTCAACAAGATTAAGAAAATGATTGAGAAAGATAATTAATCAAGAAATTTCCTAATACGTCCCTATTTATTTCTTTGACATTCAATTAATGTCTAATGTGAATATATTAAATATGAGTATATATTAGTAAATTGGCTAAATATATTTAGAAACATGCCTATATATCGGGATATTCCAAAAAATAAAGCAAGTTTATCAAAATGGTACGGAGGGAGTGTAATACATACTTATATGTCCTCATGGGGTCATCCAAATTGTGGATATCCGTATATAAAAGGGAGACGTCCATGTTTAAATTCAAGACTCACTGCGCTCTTTCAATAACAAAAAGAATAACACTTACTTATTTTTAATAAAGTAATTTGCATTAAAAATCACACAACTTTTAAACTGTTTTGCAGTTGCAACGTAACATTTTAATTGTTGCGAATAAAACAATGTCTTGAATTATTTATATCATTACAAATATTATGTTTTATTTGTCATCGATCAAAAAAAGCCAAAAAACAAGCTAGGTAATATATATTCCCTTCGTCCCAATTATATAGTCCATTTTCTAGTCGCACGTGGATTAAAAAAATTATGAAAACAAGAGATTAAAACTAAACTTCCAATGATACCCTTATTTAATATTTATGACTTTCAAAATTTAAGTGGTTAGTATTTTAATTTTTAAGAATTAATAAGAGTGTATTTGCACATTACTATGTAAATTAATGCTACTTTTAGTAATGAGACTATATAATTGGAACACCCCAAAATAGTAATAGAGACTATATAATCGGGACGGATGAAGTATATACTTTCCCCGTCCCGTAATTATAGCCCCCTTCTAATTTTTACACAGATTAAGAAAAATACATTTAATGTACTTAGAAACATAAAATTATCCTCCCCCATTTCTGAATAAGTGTTATTCTAGTATTTAAATTTTGTTGCAAAAAAAGTGTCATTCTTCAAATTCGAGACAGAAAATTCATCATTTTCACACATTTGCCCTCATTTAATGCATTCATACATCTATATTTAACTCAATTAATGTGTTCACACAAGGGTATACTAGATAACTCGATTAATTTATTAATCTGTGTGCATTCATTCAAAATGACACTTAATTAGAAACAGAGGGAGTATAAAAGTTTCCTATTACACTCTTATTAATTTAAGGTGAATTGTCGATTCAAGACCTGAAAGATAGGTAAACTATCAATTCAGGACCTGAAAGATGAAACTCTCAATCCAGGACCCGAAAGATGAAAAACTCTCAATCCAGGATTTCAAAAATCACGAATTTTGATTTCTTTTTATTTTTTAATTAACTTAAAAATTTATTTATTAGATTTAATAGATAATTAATGAAAGAATTTTCATTGAAAATTAATATAAAATTAATTAAAAAAAAAGAAATCAAAATTCGTGATTTTTGAGGTCTTAAATTCAAAATTTTCATCTTTCGAGTCTTGAATCGATAGATTACCCATTTTTCAGGTTCTGAATTGATAATTCTCCTTAATTTAAATAAAATGATTGTTAATTTCAAAAACTATTAAATAAGGGTAAATAAAAACATATCAAATAAAGAAAATTAATTATAATTTTGGGATCCTCAAAAAAGGAATAAAAATTATGTATATATAGGAATTTAAATAATTTTGGCGTGTGACGGTGGAGAAACCATCTCTGACATTTAATTATGATGATATGATGATGCTGCCTTCCTCAATAAATATATATTCATATATTCTGCATTTATTATCTAACTATACTAATTATTTCATAATTATTTTTCTCTGACTCCTATTTAATTCCATCTCATTTATTGCCGTACACATTCACCAAACTTCTCTGTTTTTCTTTGTCCTCCCCCCCCCCCCCCCTCATTTTCCATTATATTCATTTTTTTCCAACATATTTTAGTTTGGGCAAATTACAATTTAATTTCCAACGTTTGGATATTCTAACAAAAATAACTTAACGTTTATTATTAACAATTTAATTCCAAACGTTTGAACATTTTCACAGAAATGATCCGATAATTGAGGCGAAAAACCCATTTTGATCATTTTTTTCGGCAAAAATATTAGTCCATTATATGGGCCTCTAGCTCACTTGAGAGTAAATGTGATTAAAATCGACTGAAATAGTAAATATTGAGTCATTTCTGTTAAAATTTTCAAATGTTGGGAATTAAATTATTAATATTAAACATTAGGTTATTTCTGTTAGAATATCCAAACGTTGGGAATTAAATTGTTATTATTAAAACGTTAGGTTATTTTTGTTAAAACTTTCTAGCGTTGAGAATTAAATTGTAATTTATCCTTTTAGTTTAAGCTTAGTTAACGTGATACATCTTCCGTCCCAATTATATAGTTCATTTTCTAATTACACATAGATTAAAAATACTTATGAAAATAAGAGATTAAAACTAAATTTTCAATGATACCCTTATTTAATATTTATGACTTTCAAAATTTAAGTGATTAGTATTTTCATTTTCAAGGATTAATAAGGATGTACTTGTGTATTAATATGAAAATTAATGCTACTTTTAGTAATGAGACTATATAATTGGGACACCCCAAAATAATAATAGAGACTTTATAAGCGTAGTATGTTACAATAATCACACTCATTTAATAATAATTAAGCATCCACATGCATTGTTTATTGGGTTAATTGAAAACAAAGCCACATAGTTTAAACTTCAATTTAACATTTGTTGCAAATTAAAAATTCCCAAAAAACGCTCATATCCTATTTGTTTGGGCAAATTTTATATTACTTTCATGTGTTTTTTCTAAAAATAAAAAAATTCTATGTATTTAATAAATAGTCTAAACCTCCATATGCTATGTATAATCCATTAAAAAAATTCATTTTGGAAAAAGTGAATTACACTTTCTAAAAAAGATAGTAGGATTTGTTTTTTTTTACAATTTTTGTTATTGATAAATATATTTTATATCATTTCAAAATTATAGTATTTGGTTATACTGCTACTTTTTAGCTATTTTGATAATTTCCTAAGTTTCATATTTTTTTTTGCATATAGTATGAAATTATAGTATTTGGTGAAGGTACTATTTTAAAAAATTAATTATATTTAAAATATAAAAATTGTAAAAATAAGAATCGTACACTTTTTTAACAAGCGTAGTTCACTCTCTCCAAAAGAGCTTTTTTGATGAATTATACATAATAGATGGAAGTTTTAAATTATTTATTTAACATATGAGATTTTTTAATCTTAAAAAAAAACATGGGAGAGTAATATAAAATCTGCCCTACTTATTTCCTCGATCCCAAATTCTTTCCCTTTCGTCGATTGCCCGAATAACATCTCAAAGTTCATAAATTTATTTAGGGTTTAACCTATCTTATTTCATTTTGAAACGCGTATTAAGTTAATGCTATTAAAATTACATTTTATAAAACGTATGATCAAAAACCAAAACACTCTTAGAGTTCGTGTATTTTAATACAATTAACTCATATTAAAATCCGTAATATAACGTGTATATATATATATAATATGATCAAAAACCAAAACACTGTTAGTGTTCGTGCATTTTAAGACAATTAACTCATATTAAAATTCATAATATAATGTGTATATATATAAACACTCGTGTGCACTAGGTGCACCATCAGGGTCAACGTCAGAAAATGTACGTTGACCCGGTCAATTCCAAAAAAAAAATGCTTTAAAATCAATATCAATTGTAATACTAAAAAGTATCACTCAAAAGTCTAAAAGTATCATCTGTATCTTTAAAAAGTATCGGTCAAAATAAATAAATAAAAAAAACCCCTCAAAATCAGTATCAACCGTAACAATAAAAAGTATCACTCAAAATTCAAAAAGTATCATCTGTATCCTTAAAAATTATCACCTATTTTACCATTTGTGTGTATCTATATATATATATATATATTATATATTAATATGGGGTGGGGATGGGGGTAGAAGAGGAGTGAGAGTGATAAGAAAGTGTAGGGGGCTAGGTAACTATATCTCTATATTGTGATGTCTATGTCGGTAGGAAGTCCGAAAAAGACTACTCCATCGACGCCCACAGTCGCGTCGCCTTCTCCAATTCCTCTTGTATCCTCTCTCTCTCTCTCTCTCTCATACACACACATGCAGCTCTCTCTCTCTCTCTCCTCCCATTTTTTGTCGCTTCCGCTGTTCATTGCCTTTACTGTTACGCAGGCACTCTTTAAACTTTTTTACTTTTTAACGCAATCTTCCTTGCTCCATGCTTCCTTTTCTTTTAACTGACTGATTTCCCTAAATATTCATGGAAAGAAAGATCTTCTTCTCTACCGTTGAAATCCCAGCCCGTGCTCAATTTTAACGGAAGTAAATCATTTTGGTCGATTTCAATCACATTTACTCTCAAGTGAGCTAGAGACCCATATTACATATAACCGACTAACATTTTTGCCGAAAAAATGACCAAAATGGGTTTTTTTGCCTAAATTATCGGGCCATTTCAGTTAAAATATTCAAAAGTTGGGAATTAAATTCTTAATATTAAACGTTGGATTATTTCTGTTAGAATATCCAAACGTTGGGAATTAAATTGTAATTTGCCCTATATAAAATCACGTTTCGTTGGTGAAAAGTCCGAAATCAGCCGACGGCTAAAAACCTTTAGAAAAAATAAAAATTGAAGGGGGAGGGCCGGGTATCCAGTCCCTTTGGATTCGCCACTTTTTCTACCCATTCCGCCCCCCTTCTTCTTTCGAAATAATTCAAGTCTCTCTAGTTTCTAAAATCATCTTCAACAGTCTATATTATTTTAATGCAAAATTTTTACTAAAACACTGCGTGATACGTACGTTATCTCCATCAGTTCGCACTGAATATGCATTAGAAGATATTAATATTTAATAATATTTTTTATAATTTTTCCAATCTTGTGTTGTTATGTTAAATGTATTGAAAATGTGCCTTTGAAGTGTTTGAAGGTCTAAAATTCATTAAATAGACTGAGACCTAAATCCGAACTCGTATTCAATAATATATTTAATTTTATTAATATTTTAATAAAAATTGAATTTAAATTTTATACAAGATGTGAAAAGTGAATCATGAGATGAGGTGGTAGGGAAAAAAGAAAGAAAGAAATGAAATATTGGCATAATTTTGGGATGAGTTAGTTGGTACGAGGAAAAAAGAAAGAAAAGAAATCCAAGTGCGTCAAAAATTTGTTCGTGTTCTAGATTTATTAAACTACATAAACCTCGAGTATTAATACGTTATAATTTTTAAAATATCACGACAAAAACGTTAACGAAGAACTCAAATATGAAGCACTAAAGTGTAATCAAACCCGATTTTTCACTGGATTTGTTCCGCACCAAGGCCTAAGTTGGTAGATTCTAAGGTGGAGGGGATGTAATACACCCTCCTTACTATTTACAACCATTTTTTGTTATTTCCAATATTTATCGGTCAGCCGATAAAATAATTTCGATTTCGAAATGTCACAATATATTAGTTAAAGAGTCACAACAGATTTACTCGACCGGCCGAAATTTTTGTTTTTGGACAAAAGAAAAGCCTACAAATAACAAAAATTTATTGGGCCCGGAACACTCGTCACGATAGATTTACGGGCCTAAGTTAACCCGCGGTGAGTCATCTTTTATGTTTTGACATTTTTGACCTCGGACTGATAGGTAGCTTTCTTGGGAAAATTCTTGCAAATGTACTTTGGCAAAGGGGCTGCATGCTAAGCCTATGATAGTCTTTTTGTGGGTTGATTGAATCCATTCATGAAATCTTCAAGATTCCCCTGCGTTTGGATATTTTGAACTCAAAAACACAATAAAGTTGGTATTTTCCTATGTCTCTAAAATCACACAGTGACAGATTCACTTTTTTTAAAAAAAATTTATACTTTTTGTTCTCATTCATATATCTATTTTTATTTTTATTTGTACTACAATTTAAATTGCACCTCTTCGATTTGGTCCCGACTTTATTGATTTGCCAAGACGTTAATGGATTGTGTTTGCCGTAGGAATCCTAGCCTTTCTACCCTCCTTTTTTTTTTTTTTTTACTTTGGAATAATTGTAAATAAAATCATGATTTTTTTTATCATAGTTGCAAATTAAATATGAGTAGTAAACCTCATCAATTTATGTGTGTGTGTGTGGAGAATTATCGATTGAGAACCTGAAAGATGGCTAATCTATCTATTCAGGACTTGGAAGATGAAAGCTATCAATCCAGGACCTCAAAAATTATGAATTTCAAATTTCAATTTATTTTTAATTATTTTTAAAAATTTATTTATTGGATTTAATATATAGTTAATAAAGGAATTTTCATTGAAAAATTACATAAAATTAATTAAAAAATAAAAAGAAATCAAAATTCGTGATTTTTGAGGTTCTATGTGTGTGTGTGTTTACATACTGGTGTGTGTTTGGACAGGTTTTGGGCCGGTTTGACTTGTCAGGCGATTTGTGACCCGTGTATGATATAATTTTGCCTCTACACACACGTACATGTGATATGTATTAATATGATAGTAAAATATATTCTCTCCGTCCCATTTTAATAGACTTGTTTTCCTTTTTAGTATGTCCTGATATACATGCATATTTCTCTATATATTTAGCTAATTTACTAATATATATACCCCTATTTAATATGTTCACACTATACATTAATTTAATATCATAGAAATAAATAGGGGCATATTAGGAAGTTTCTAGATTAATTGTCTTTCCCAATACTTTTCTTAATTCCCGTGAAAAACTCCAATCAGCCTATCAAAATGGGACGGAGGAAGGAGTATATAATTAGTCTCTAATATATTATATATTTTTTATATTATTATTTTCATATTAATAATCGGCCCCTGTATATAATTCCTGGTTCCGTCACTGAATTGACATGTGCTATGTATGTATATGTAATTATGTAACACACCACCTAACAAATAACAATAAATGTTCCAACTTTATATTTCAATGACTTTAATTTATAGGTGGGATACGACTTGTACCACTATATATAGACAATAATCGCGTGGTTCCCTTTAATCATCCAACTTTATTCATATTGTACGTGCATTCAATTTTTTCCTAATATTTTCTTGGTAAAATGGTTCAAACATTTTTGTTTTACCACAAACTTAATTATATATCCTGCACAATTATGATTAAATACATAAATTATGACACAATTTGTAAATTTAGACATTAATTTTGAAATATTGCAATTAAAACACAAACATGCAATTTTTTGCAATATTGACACAATTTGCAATAATAGAAAAATCATACACTATATTTCATACCGATCTTTATTGTATTAATTGAATTCAAATTATAATTATGCTATATATCTATACAATTTTGTAATATTTCATGTTATAAATACGTTTTATGTTTGTTGAAAAATTTAGGGGTGTCTATTTTGCATTAGAATGTAAGATTGTGTTTTAATTGTAACGTTTCAAGGTTCGTGTATAAATTACAAATTGTGTCAAAGTTTTTATATTTAATCGTAATCAACCCTTTGAAAAAAGTACACACGATTTTCATTTTTCAAATTTTGGACTAAAATGTCAATATTTACTTGATCTTTGAGTATTTCAATTTTGCTCGAAAAAGATAGTATTTTAGACAAAAGTTAAATAATACTTTTATTTTGCGTCTCAAAAAAATATAATACAAATTTTCAATAATACAAGAGAATTCGATGCGTTTTCCAACCGATATCAACTTTTTACCCTTGCATTTGTATATTTGCATATTAATGCTCTCACTTTTTTCCCACCTTTTTTTCTCTCCTTTCATTTTCTGATAGATATCAACTTTTTACCATTGTATTTTACCATTATATCAACTTTTTTACCATTGTATTTGTGTGTGTGTGTGTGTGTGTATATATGCATATTAATGTGGTTCTACTCTCACTTTTTTATTTTTATTTTCCCTTTTATTCTCCTTTCATTTTCTCTTGGATATCATATCAACTTTTTCCCAATGTATTTATATTAACTTACAAAACCTAACTATGTACTTTACTTTAATCAAAATCCAACCTAACATTGCAATGCCACTTTAATCAAAGTAGTGTATTTTTTTTATTTTATTTTTAATCGATGGTGTAAGATTGAAGATCTAATTATGTGACTCAATAAAATATTTTTGAATATAAATATTGTGATAGCTTGAAACTAGTGATCTGACACTGACTTTTTCAATGACAACAAAATTATTACACAACTCTCCACATGTGTAAAGTTAAATTAATGTAGCCCACTATACATAACCACTGCCTTGTTACACTACATTATTTTGTTATCTAAATCAAATATTTGACCCTTTGGATTTTAAAGTGTTTGACCTTCTTTTGGACCACCCAATTAATTAATTATTCAATATATATATATATATATATATATATATATATATATATACTCACATTGGTCAAGGGTGATGAATGCCCAATAATACTAATTTAGTGGAATTGAATGCATTATTTATTGATTCATCATGTTATACATATTGCGTATTTTCTTTTATATATAAAACTCAAAATATTGTGTTTTGATCTAATTTGATTATTGATGGAGGTTATTTTTAACAAGTTATGAAGCTTTCATTAATTAAGTTTTATTAATATTATAAATTAATTTACATCACATCGCACAAGTGAGGCAACAATGCTAATGAATGATGATAAAGAATATATTTCACAATCGATCCATTTCTTATACTCCACCGTCTCAAAAATGTAGTCGCCCTTATTTTTTACCCATTAAGAAAAATAATTAATGTTCTTGAAAAAGTAGAATTGAATAATTTTTTTCTATTATACCGTTGTATATTGATTCAAAAGATAATAAATGTTAATTTTAAAGAACATTAAATAGGTGTGTATATTATGTATATGAAGAAAAAATGAAATTTAATGCATATATATATGTGTGTGTATATATGGAAAGTTGGCTAGAATTTTGGAAGGGGCGAAAAAGGAATAAGAGACTACAATTATTTCATAACTGTAGTCACTTATTCCTTTTTGGCCCGTTGCAAATTATAGTCCAGTTTCCATATATATAGACATTAAATTTTCATTTTCTCTTTATATATCATTATTTAATGTTCTTTAAAATTAACATTCATTCCCTTTTGAATTAATAAATAACAGTATAATAGGAAAATTTTATTCAATTTTACTTTTCAAAGAACATTAATTATTTTTTCTTAATGTATAAAAAGTAGGGGTTGTAAACGAACCGAATCGAACACCCTGATGCTCAAGCTCGACTCGCTGAAAAATATTCAAGCTCGACCTGATTCGAGTTTTTTTCCTCCCGTTCAAGTTCGGCTCGATTAATGTCATGTTCAGATTTGGTTCGAGCTCATCTCATGAATGCTCGAAAATTTACTAATCGAGCCTAAGCTCAAACGCTCAAAACAAAACTCGTTTAATTTACACATTCGAGCTCGAACTCAAAAAAATAACTTATTTAATTTACCAGTTTGAAATATTTATAATATTTATGAACGTGTTCGATTAAGCTCGATATCGAACATGTTCGCGAGCTAGCCGATCCAAATACTACTCTGTTCGAGCTTGACTCGATAATTTTATCGAGCTTGATTCGAGACTCGTGTTCAGCTCGTTTAGAAAATGAACGAATTTGTTTCGAGCTTAACTCCAAATAGTTCACGAGCAACTATGTTTATTTATATTCCTAATATAAAAAGGAGGTAAACTACATTTTTTGTACGGAAGGAATATATATTTGTAAGTAATTGTAAAAAAATAATGTCAAATGTCGAAGGAAGGTTGTATATGCGGAATATTTCTATTGATAGTCACAAAAATGAATATTATTCAAATCCAAAAATTGGAATATTTAAGTATTTGGAGTTATTACACATTGTAAGTTGTGAATTCCCTACCTGCCCACCTATTAAACTAACCTAACCGACTCTATAACCCTAGTGTTCTTTGCTTTAATTTTGGCCAATTCCTTAAAAAAAATGTTAATTTAGTTATTTTTATTTTTCAACACAAATAGTTCTTAAATTAATTAAATTTTTAATGACGTGAGAAATATTTGTGCCACATTAGTTGATCAAATAAAATTATATTTACTTAACACCGTATGTATAAAAATACACGTCGGTAATTAAAAATTCGAAAATCAATTTCAGGCTAGATTTGGTATACATTCAAAAGGTTAGATATTAAATTGTTATATATGAAAGATCAGGACATTTTTATGAATTCCTTGAAAAATCAGGCTAAAATCTGATAATACCCTATTATATTGATCATATTTTGATCAATAGTTAAGTGGTTTAGTGATATTCTTTATCCAAATTAGCATAAGAAATTAAGGTTCGATCCCTAATTATAGTATCCCAACTCAAAAAGTAATATCGTTTTTCCATATGAACTAAAATGAAACTACATTTTATATACTCTAATTTTACAAATTATACAAATGGAGCTTCTATTTGCACTGCTAATTTACTTTTTTACACCACAAAAGAAAAAAAGAAAAAATAAAATAATTTTGAAGTTACTTAAATGTCCTTTACTTAAAAAGAAAAAAAATTAAGTGTTCATTTTTTAACTCACCATGTTTGTTCGAAATTTCATTTTCGAACATGCATGATTTTCAAAAGGGGTATTATCAGATTTTAGCCCGACCTTTCAAGTAATTCACAAAAATGTCCTGAACTTTTATAAATAACAATTTAATACATGACCTTTTGAATTTATAACAAATTTAACATGCAATTAATTTTCAGGCTTTTAATCCCCAACGTATATCTTTTTACATACGGTCTGGAGTGAAATATAATTTTATTTGATTAATTGACATGACACAAGTATTTTCCACGCTAGTAAAAAAATTCAGAAAAAAGATATATGATGGCAACTAAAAAGCTCAAAAATTAATTCCAGACTAGATTTGTTATATATTCAAAAGGTCAGGTATTAAATTGTTATTTATAAAAGTTCAGGACATTTTTGTGAATTACTTGAAAGGTGAGGCTAAAATCTGATAATAAGCCTTTTCAAAATAAGTTTCATTAGAAAATGGATTTTCGAACGGACTCCGTAAATTTTTTTTAAGTACCTTCAAAGACATAACTTCGAACATATCAAGAATGTTCAGACACACGATTTTGAACGGAACATGATTTTTTTTATTAGTGAGAAGTTTTAGATAAATTTATAACTCATAAAAAAATAAAAAATAATTAATAGTGCAAAGAAGAAAAATGATAGTACAAATAGAAACTCCCTCGTATAAATACGCAATATTATTTTATTGGAAGGAATCAAATATACGACACTTGGAATAAAAATAAAAAAACATCGCTGCAAAGGCATCAAATACCAATACAATTTATAAAAAATAAAGTACTATATTGTCGTGTATTTATTTAATTTAATTTAACCAATCAATAACTACATCGTTACCGGGTAAAAACAAGAAGCGGACATCCCTACGCAGCGTAGCTGCAGCTCAACAGCAAAGTACTATTTGCGTGCAACGACTTTTTTACCTCGGTTAAATCCCAAAACTGCAAAATTACAGGCACGCTGTAACTTTTTATTACACGTATTATTCCTCTCCCTCTCTCTCTCTCTCTCTCTCTCTCTCTCTCTCTCTCTCTCTCTCTCTTAAATTAATAAACCTCACTTTAATTAAAAACCAAGGAAGAGAGAGAGAGAGAGAGAGAGAGCTTCACGATTTGGTTGAGTGAAAAATATAACTGAGAGGAATAAAAGGCATACACCTATACGTACATATCTATACATACACACGTATATATCTCTATATATGCTACAGCTGCATTCATAATTCATATTATATATGTATATATATATATATATATGTAGCGTACGTATACAACAGTCGTTAGATCTTTCGTTTTCATTCAATCCTAACTGCTCGATTATTTATTTCTATTTTTCGAGAAGAATTCCTTTAAGGAATTCCGTATTCTTCCGGGATTCTGTTTCGTATACCTAAATTTGGTAGTTATCAACGAATTCAAAACCGGAGAAATCAATGCAGTAGGCTTCCGCGGTTGCGATCCAGCTGCTGCGGATTCCGCGGTTTAATGTAAGCTTTTTTTCTATGGCTGCCTTT
Organism: Perilla frutescens; assembly: GCA_026008535.1. Lineage (NCBI taxonomy): Eukaryota > Viridiplantae > Streptophyta > Magnoliopsida > Lamiales > Lamiaceae > Perilla > Perilla frutescens. The sequence continues at coordinate 739,306 of BRKX01000022.1, read as the reverse complement.
CGTCGTGATTATGCAGCAACGCATTGGTTGAATTAATGCGGAGAGGCGTGTGTGAACTGTGAAATCGTTTGTTGCGATTTTTTTTTTTCTTGTGTTCTTGTTTGAGCTTTTTGAATCGAACGTGAGGCGAGATCTGAGGGGGAATTTAATGGCATTGTTGAATTTCTGCTTTTTTTTTTAATCAAGATTATTAATGTAGAATGTATGAAGGGGAGGAAGGTTGTACCTGTGTTCTAATTTCATTAATGGAATTCGTTCTCCCTATTTCTAACGATGATGGGAGCGTAAGTATTCAGTTTTGATTGTTGGATAAAGACATTTGAGCTGTTTTCTAATAAATACGTTTGAAGGCTTGGCTGTTTCTCATTGTACTTGATTTTGTTTTTTTTTGGTGATTGTTGTCTTTAGCTTGTTTAAGGTATTAATTGCCAATAAAACAGTTAATTACATAGAGATAGCCCATTTGATTTGTGGTAGATCTATCCCAGAAGGTGGGTTAAATTAAGTAGAGAGATTTTACTCGGAGAAGAGAATAGTTTTCACTACACTTTTTTTTCTTTCTTTTGTTCAAAAAGAAACAGACTAAAATTTTACTTCCCTTTGAAAGTTTGAGTTTTGTGTTCAACTAGATAAAACTATTTGTTGAAAACTAAAGGATGAAATAGCTGTGGGGTTGTTTAATATATTTGGACTCTGAAAAAGTAAATTTGAAGTCTAACCGAATTTTTAGAATGTTTTGAATTGAATGTGTGCATCGTAACTGTATTGTATCTGGATTTAGATAATAATCTGTTGAGCATTAGATATGAACTATAGATTTGTTACTGATACATTTGTTTCATTGATAATGCAGTTCAACTTGGGCGTCAATCAATTTGTTTGCGCTCTAGGTGTCTTGAACTTTGAGGATCTAATTTCCTCTCCTTTGTTCTTTACATCTTGGACCTGGTCGTCATGTCAGGTGGGTCGCTAATTAGCAGCTGCTTATTTTCTGAACTCGAATATTGTAACATCTCTTATCAAAAGATAAAACAAGCTCTGGAATAATGTTACTGGCTTCTGACTTGCTCTCTCTTTCTTCAACCTGCTAGGCCTAGATGGATTTGATATTTATGATGAAACAAGGGAGAGGAGATCAGATTATGAGAACTCTGATGATGAAAGAAGGAAATCCAAAATTGGGGCTTTAAGGAAAAGGGCTATAAACGCTTCAAACAAATTCACTCATTCTCTCAAGAAACGAGGGAAGAGGAAAGTTCACTATGGCGTGCCTTCCATTTCCATAGAGGATGTACGGGATGCAAGAGAGGAGAGTGCTGTGTGTGAGCTGCGTCAAAAACTCCTGGATAGGAAATTGCTGCCAGTGAAACATGATGATTACCATGCTTTGTTGAGGTGAGCTCTTCTCTGGTTTATCTCATAAGTATTCTAATTAGTAATAAGACCCCTCAACCAATGACATGGCCTACTTTAGACTTCAGAGCATCTGGGACTGTTTAAAGGTTGATCCCAACATTTCACCCTTTCAGGATCTGTAACACTGTAGGAAGTAGGAACTTGGCTTATTGATTAATTTATATGATCAAAGCGAATGAAGCATTGTGTGTTTTTATTGTGTTTGATGCATAAATTTGTACTTCTTTGTCAGGATAGAATTTGTACTTCTTTGCCACTCAATCTTTCAAGTCTGTGTTTATTAGGGAGTGAGGTGGGGGTGGCCTTTGCCGAAATCCCCATCTTCAACATGTCATAAGATGTTATGCCATGTTTTTATTTTGTAAGAGTGCTAATCCAATTGTTAATGTTATGTTAATGATTTGTCATTTGTGGTGCAGATTCTTGAAGGCGAGAGATTTCAACATTGAGAAGACCATCCAGATGTGGAAAGAAATGCTTAATTGGAGAAGAGAGTATGGAGCAGATACCATATTGGAGGTATGTAATACATGGTAGAAAAGCAGTTCTGAGTGGATATCTCCACAAACCCACATACATATATGACATCATTCAATATGCATACATGTACCTTGTGGGGTGGGGGGCTTAATGATTGTGTCCTCATTCTGTAATGAACTGTGTACTCATTTATTTCAGGACTTTAAATTTACGGAGCTGGAAGAGGTATTGCAATGTTATCCCCAAGGATACCATGGAATTGACAAAGAAGGCAGGCCTATATACATTGAAAGGCTTGGGAAAGCCCACCCTGGCAAACTAATGCGCATCACTTCTATCGAGCGATACTTAAAATATCATGTTCAGGAGTTTGAGAAGGCTATATATGAGAAGTTCCCAGCTTGCTCTGTTGCTGCAAAGAGGCGGATATGTTCAACCACGACAATTTTGGATGTACAAGGCCTGGTTAGTAGATCAACTTTGAAACAACATTAGTTCCAGACAATTCTTTGAATAATTTCTTGTTATTTCTGATAATAAAATAGACTGTTCATCCTGTTTCTTTATGTTCCAATTACTGAATCGATATAGCATAGAGAGCATACTTTTCTATAGCAAGAATGATATGAACTGCAGGGAACTCAAGAATTTGTTCTCTGTTAGCATTTCATTTTTTCTTGTTTGTTTTCTCTTCATTTATGTTTTAATAATAAAATTAGATTATTTTCTTCTAAAATAATGTTAAGGATGGTGATTGCAGGGGATAAAAAATTTCAGTAAGACTGCTGCTAATTTACTGGCTTCCATGACGAAGATTGATAATAGTTACTACCCGGAGGTATTTTCTTTTTTGTTGTGTTTTGGAGTTATTCTTTTTAAATCAAAGTTGTCCAATTTTTTTTCCATACTATTTATCAGTTCTCCTTTAACTCTTCTAATTTATATATGCAGACACTTCACTGTATGTACATTGTTAATGCTGGACCTGGATTCAAGAAGGTGCTCTGGCCTGCTGCACAGAAGTTTTTGGATGCAAAAACTCTCTCTAAAATCCATGTAAGTATATGCATCACCCTTTCTCTCGTTATCTCTGCCTGTCCACTTTCCATTAGCCTTAATTGATTGGAACATGTTGCACAGGTTTTGGACCCAAAGTCCTTGGGAAAACTACTGGAAGCTATTGATCCATGGTAAATATTCTCTCGTCACCTTGTATGCGGGGTTTCCATCAAAATGTCATCTGACAGTTTCTTGTTTTGTGTTCATAGTCAATTACCTGACTTTTTGGGTGGAACGTGCACTTGCAATGTTGAGGGAGGTTGCTTAAGGTCTAATAAGGGTCCATGGAATGATCCTCAAATAATGAAGGTTAGTATGACACTTGGTAGTTCATGTACTTTTTTTGCAACCTTGTAGAATATTGCTAGAGTATTGAAGTTTGTCTATCTGTTGGTTAAGTACAAAGGCAAATAACTATCTTTTTGTAGGTTCTATACTATGCAGAAGCTGCTCTTGTCAAACATATTGCCAAATCAGCCAGTGACTCATATATTCAAATCCGTCCATTGAAGGTAGTAGGCGCTACATTTCATATTTCGCAATTTTCAGTTTCTGTTATGCTATGTTTAATTTTTTGGCATATCAAATTATCAGGGTAGCTGCGGTGATATATCTATAGTTGAATCATGGTCTGATGGTGATGATCCTTGTTCGCCAACAAGACAAAATAGCTCTGTGATTACAAGACTGGCTCCTGTTCATGAAGAAGTGAGCCTGCTAGCATGCATATCATCATTAGTAATTAGCAAAATACACAATTGCAAAATAACTTAATGGAATTATGGTGTTACAACACATCGATCCTGCTTCCCATGTCTCTACTCTCCTCTCCCTTCCTTTCTCTCTCTCTGCACATACCAACTCAAACATATGCATCTCTATCATATGGTCATCATGAAATTTTGTTTGGCAGCAATGCAGTTTGGTGGCCTACTCGTGTATAAATTGACGAATTTGACTTTTTTCAGGTCAGAACATCAGATCCATGTACCTATTATAGTTGTAATGAGCATTTTAGTCCATTGGGCAGTGATGGGGATGATGAACATAGAGAGGAAAACGAGTCTATAGATAGAGACAAGTTAAGAAATGCTGATGCAAGGCCAAGTATGAAAGGTTAGTTTTTCACCTTAATGTTGTCTCTTGGTATGCGATGCATGTTGATGAGCTATCACTAGTTTTTTTTTTTTCCTTCTTTTTTCTTCCTTTTTATCCCAATTAATTAATATGAGAAAGCAAATTGTGACAATGCATCCATTTTATTTTTCCTTTACAGTTAAAACTTGGTGGTGACCATTTTTCTTCTTACAACCTGATGAACTATAGGGATTCATTTTCATTTTTCTCCATTTCAAAGTAATTATAAAAAAACTTTGCACAGATATGGTTATTGAGAACCACTTCCTTATCATTGTAATTGGTGGAGAAAAAATATATTGTAAACTATGTAATACAGAGTATTTATTCCACTGATTAATTACTCTATATGCCCAGTTTTTTGCTCAAGACTGTGTTATGGGATTGTGTCAGGTACTATCAAGCGTCAGCTGGATGCCATCCAGGAGAAAGTGGTGAAGAGAAGTTTCTGTTACATGTCAAGAACAACAATGTTTTTTGTGATCAAGCTTTTTGCATTTATCCAAAAGATTCCTACTGGGAATTGGCGAAGAAGACAGTGCAATGTTTATCCACCAAAGGGTTTAAGGAATGACCCTGAACCAAACACCGATGACCCTTACATCTACTTGAAACCTGTTAGAAAAGAGGAGAAGGTCCGTCCTTGTGTACAGCGTCTCCAGAGACTTGAAAGTTTGCTGGAAGAACTGAACAGCAAACCCACTGAAATTCCAGCCGAGAAGGATCAAATTCTTCAGCAATCTCTCGACAGGATCAAGAACATGGAGTGTGACCTTGAGAAGACAAAGAGGGTAACTACTAACTATCCACCAAATTGCTCATCTCCAGTCATATTTTTGGATGGATGAAATTAAATCAAATACTTTTGTTTCCAGTTATTACACGCCACAGTACTGAAGCAGCTTCAGATAGCTGAGTCACTGCAAAACATGCAAGAGTCCAAGTTTCAGGCAAGTCCATCAACTTGAATTTCACTTTTGCACTGTGCTTCAATGTTACTAAAAAGCAATTATTGATGTAGTCTGGACTCTCTTTGCAGACACGAAGGTTTTTCTGTTAAGCGATGGAATGCTAGAGACGTGGACAGAGACTCCGGAACAGGTGAATCGTGGTTGAGGAAAGGGTATCCGAGGCACACAACTAAGGGAAATGATAAATAGCACTATGCAGCTCTATTAGAATTTTTTTGGAAGAGAAGCTTTACAAAGAGTTGATCCTAGCTCGTCGAAAAACTTAGGCAGTGCATGCTTGTGTACATAAGTTGGTTCCTTTGACAGTGAAGTCTGATAGCAGCCGGAGAAGGAGGACGAAGCAGCTACCTCTTTTTTTTATGTATGGTTTGATGCACGATCGAGCAATTAACATGGAATCATCAAATCCCAACTTGCTTCATACTGTCCAGGGAGGCCTGCGAGTAACTAAACTAGGTTAGTTTTCGAGTATATAATGACTGGCAAAAAATAGAGCATGCATGTAAGCATGTTCATGTTGATGTCTGCATTTGCACAGCAGTTTTTGTGTTTGTTGAGGTGACATTATGAAGATATATGTTGATACTTGATACACTAATATTTATCATATATATGACCCTGCTGATGAAATCTCTCTCTCTCTCTCTCTCTCTCTCTCTCTCTCTCTCTCATGAAAGCAGCTGCAACAAACGTGAATAGTTGTGGCTTACACGATGTGGCCTTGGCATTTCTAGCCAACGACCAGTAAAAGTTGATGAGGAAAAATGCTTGGATTTGAATTTTATTTTATACATCTCTAAATTCTATTTTAAATAATGGGAAAATTACACCTTACATTATGTCCCAAACTGTTAAGTTTGTAATACTGTAAAAATAGTATGGAGTGTGACTAATATTGCATCAAATGTCTTGAACTATTGACAAATTAATAATTTCGAGGGGGGTCAAATTATAGCAACTGAAAATCGAGATAAATTCGTTAATACTTCGTGAGATGGTGTGTAATTAGTTGTATTTGGGACAATTTTGTGAGAAACACAATAGTTTTTAGACCGAGTGTAAATTGTCATAATTTAATATTATTTTGTTACAAACCTCAATAGTTTGAGACATATGGTGTGATTTTTGCTAAATAATTATCTCATACTCTATTTTTTATTTAATTCTTATTCATTTTCAATAAGGGAGTTTCTACTTGCACTCTCATATTTACTCTTTGCACCACTAAAATAAAAAAGACAAAAATAAAATAATTTTAAAATTACTTAAATGCTCTTTATTCAAAAAGAAAAAATTAAGTATGGTTCGAAAATGAAATTTCGAACTCATCATGTTTGTTCGAAATTTCATTTTCGAACATACATAATTTTTAAAATAAGTCTCGTTCGAAAATGAATTTTCGAACACACCATATTTGTTCAAAAATTGATGTTCGAACAAACATGGTGTGTTCGAAAATTAATTTTCGAACGGACTCGCATAAATTTTTTTAAGTACCGTTCGAACACAAGACTTCGAACAAATCCATTATGTTCGAACAGAAGACTTCGAACATATTCATAATGTTCGAACACATGACTTCGAACGAAACAAGATTTTTTTAAGTAAAAAATATATTTAACATGAAAGGGTATTATAGTCAATTTTAGGGGTGCAAAAAGTAAAAAAAGTGGTGCATGGAGAAACTGTGGTGCAAAGAGTAAATATTGGGGTGCAAACAGAAACTCCCTCTCAATAATTAACACTTGACGAACATTAAACAAATAGATACGTATTAAATTAAGGATTAATTGTAAGATCTAACACAATATTTATGTTAAGGACAATTGACCTTTCAATTAATAGAGTTAATTCCGGCAATTAATCCTTAAATTAATTATGAAAACATTCTAATTACACAATTAATTTGATATCAAAATTAATTAAATAAATACTTAAAATATTAATTTTCTCCAAGCATAAAAATTGTTTATAAAAAATTGGTACAACTTGTTGGTGTGTATTAACTATATATAAACACCTAGACCCCAGGATCCTGCCCACAAGCAATTCAGAATTCGGCTCGAAAAAAATTCATTCGGAGTTTGTTAGTTTTTAAACAAGCTGAGCTCGAGTCTCGAATCGAGCTTGATAAAATTATCTAGCCGAGCTCTCGGCTAGCTCACGAACATGTTCGAGCTAGAGCTGAATCGAGCATGCTCGAGCTCGAATATGTAAATTAAATGAGCTCTTTTTTTTCGAGCAGAATTCGAACATGACAATTGATAAATATTTATCGAGTCAAGCTTGAATAAAAGAAAAAAAAACTTAAATCGAACTCAAACTTAAATATTGCTTAACGAGTCGAGCTCGAGTATTAGAGCGTTTGACTCGATTCAGTTAGTTTATACCCCTACCTAAAATTAAAATAAATAAAAAGAGTTGGTGAAGTTCGCGGAAAAAAAAAAGAAAAAAAAAAGAGTTTTCGCGTGAATTAACTGGCAGTGGGCTGTCTGTTTTGCCCAACAAATTTTCTTCATATTAAATTAATTAATTAATTAAAGAAGTCTATCATTTCCATTTTCCATCTAGCTTACACTGCTTTTCTCTTGATCTATCCATCCACACGCAAATTTATTCCCTCGCAGCTAAGAGAGAGAGAGAGAGAGAGAGGAGAGAGAGAGAGAGAGATCTGCAAGTAGCGTTACGCTTTTGAAGCGGTTTTATGGGCGGTTTGAGCTCATTGAAACTCGTATAATTGATTATTGGATCTCGAAACTCAAGTCATCTCGAACACAACAATGCTGAATTTAACTCGGATTAAGCTCTATTTCGTTCTGCTTGTCGGTCTCTCGCTCTCCACCTCTCTCTGCGCTTCCACTTTTATTTCAGGTTATTTCTGCAGGTTTTGTTCATTTCAGTTCTGCTATTAATTGGAATTATGTAGTTTGCTGATTGTTGATGTTGCCTTCGTTATAACTGATGATGCAGACGGTATATTTGGATCTTCAGTTTTGAGTGAGCGGAGGCTCCTTCAGGCTAAGAAATGTACGTCTCTCTCTCTCTCTCTCTCTCTCTCTCTCTCTCTCTCTCATACTCGATTCTTCCTTTTTTCTATTAGATTTTGTTATTTATGGCGTCAACGAGTAATTTGCAGGTGTTTTTTAGAATTTGACGAATGTGTTTAATAGGTCATATATGGAAAATAGCTTTAGATATGGCGAAAAATATGTTTCGCAGCCTTTTTCTTTTTCGTTTACTAGACTTTTGCGGATTGTTCAGATTGCTGCAACTCATAGTTAATTTCGGCCATAGGCGCCCTTTTTAAGGTTATTTTTTCACGTTTTAGTTTTTTTTTTCAAGAACTAAATAGTTGAATTTCCCTCTCCCAACAAAATTTGGCATCTGATAAATTTAGGAAGTGTGAATAAATTCTTTGGAGATAATATATTTGATTTATTGCTGCCAGATTTTGTTGGGAGAGGAAAATGTGAGCTTCAAAACAATATTTGGTATGAATAGAATCCGAAAATTAAGAATAGGTAGTAGCAATTTGTGTAATTCACAAAGTTTAGTTTGATTTTTGCAAGGAAAAAAAAAACTTATGTAGATATGAAATATGGAAAATTAATTCAAAACCAAGATGAATTTGAATGTTGTCATTGTTGCATGATTCTCTGTGTAGGCTATTTTGCTATTTTGAAAAATGAATACTGAATTAAACTCAGTGCACAGTTTCTTCGATCTTCCTCAATATGGTGTGTGTCTAATTTTACCAAATGTCACCTCATTGAAATAGATGCTAAATTACTTGATCTCTAATAGTTTGCAGAAGCTACAATGGTGTGGTGATTTGAAGGATGTTTGTAGTCCTATTTCAAAGCATTAATGCAACTTAGTACATCTTAGATTATGTGGGGTGATCATGAAAAGCAAGAACAGCATGTGATTTAAGTTTTAAGCAATGAAATATGCAATTTCTAATCTATGATTTGTATTCAAGAATGCTAGTTTTGAGATAACTGTTATAGCAAATTTTTGATTATGTGGGGGTGATCATGCAAAGCAAGAATAGCATGTGATTTAAATTTTAATCAATGAAATAAGCAATATCTAATCTCTGATTTTGTATTCAAGAATGCTAGTTTTGAGATGACTGTTATAACAAATTTGTGATTATGTGGGGTGATTCTTGCTTTGCAAGAATAGCATGTGATTTAATCAATGAAATATGCAAAAATCTAATCAATGATTCTGTATTCAAGAATGCTAGTTTTGAGCTAACTGAAGCAAATTTGTGATTTATGTGGGGTGATCATGCAAAGCAAGAATAGCATGTGATTTAATCAATAAAATATGCAAAAATGTAATCTATGATTCTGTATTCAAGAATGCTAGTTCGAGCTAACTATTATAACAAATTTGTGATTATGTGAGGTGATCATGCAAAGCAAGAATAGCATGTGATTTAATCAATAAAATATGCAAAAATGTAATCTATGATTTTGTATTCAAGAATGCTAGTTCGAGCTAACTATTATAACAAATTTGTGATTATGTGGGGTGATCATGCAAAGCAAGAATAGCATGTGATTTAATCAATGAAATATGCAAAAATCTGATCAATGATTTTGTATTCAAGAATGCTAGTTTTGAGCTAACTGTTAAAACAAATTTGTGCCGCAGCATGCCCTGTGAACTTCGAGTTTCAGAATTATACCATCATCACCAGCAAATGCAAGGGACCTCAATACCCACCAAACTTGTGCTGTGGAGCTCTGAAAGACTTTGCTTGTCCATTCGCTGACGATTTGAACGACTTGTCGAACGACTGTGCATCCACGATGTTCAGCTATATCAACCTCTCCGGGAAGTACCCGCCGGGCTTATTCGCTAGTGAGTGCCGTGAAGGGAAGCTCGGCCTCGAATGCCCGGCACTGCCTCCGGGATCTTCGCAGTCGGAGAAAGCTAGCGTCAACGGCGGAGCTCAGATCAAATGCAATTTGCTGCCTGCACTCATAGCAGCGGCAACCACCCTCATTTTGTCACTTGTATTTGTGTGAAGTTTCCCAAGGTAAACTGTGTATTCTTTTGTTATATTTATTCATATATTATGAAAAAAAAATGGATGGGTTTTTTGGTACTTACCACGTTGTTGTTCATTATTGTGGAGAGTGAGCATAATTATCACTATTACTATTTTTGTAATAGGTTTTCGTTGATGATTAAATTAAAGCTGCGGACGATCCATTAATCGATTTCACATGGTGCTAATCTTAATATCCTAGGTCGTGTTTGGTTTGTTTGATTAGGTATGATTAGGCTCGATTGATTATATTATCCGACCTAATCAGATGTTTGGTTCGATTGATTGGAATCCGATATTGATATTGATGATTGGCCTGGACTCCCATATCATTCACTTGATTACACTCAAAAATTACTCAATTATCATCATTCCAATATTTAAATTAATAATAAATATATTATGTGGAGAGTAATTTAGGTATTTTTTTTAATATTTTAAACATAATCCTTCAATCCAAACAATCTATCACAAATTAGTAAAATCACAGTCAACCAATCCAAATATAAGATTATTTTTTATCCGAATAGTGCAACTCTACTATATCTAATCAATCTTATTTATTCCACCCATCAAACGAAACCTAAGATTCTTCATTTGTTGGTAGCTTCAGCACAGGGAAAAGTGACCCAAGTTGCTAGAATTTTATTTATTATAGAAAAATATTGCAATTGCTTTTGTTATTTTGTTTTTCCAGTACGGGGAAGGAAGGGAAGTGAGTTTCGAATTCAAGATGTCTTCCTTTCACAAAGGGATCTCTACTGATTGGATGAAATGTTGATCGGTGAACTCGGTCGAGACTTGTTCTCGACTGAGGTCATAGCCGCGCAGGCCGATAAATTAAGTTCAAAGAAAATAAACACGACGCTCTTTACATTGAAAGACAACAAATTATTCTATATATGTATTTATGTATATATATGTGTACAAATCAAAAGAGTCAAGTATGGCCAAAACTAAACTTAGAGCAGACAAATTCATCTTGGTACAATCAAACTCGTGTTGACTATCTCTACAAATGGACTAATTGGTTGATATTGTGGAAGTGTTTATATATGTTGCTTTCAATTATTTGAAGGTCTTACCAATTTACCATGATCATTCCATATAAATAGATCTCATGCATAACAGCACTGTCTAACCTTTGAATAATTCATCCGACGAGGGTCGAGGATTCACCACAACACCTTCCGCTTCGACCACTGCCGGAATTGCTTTCTGGTCATGCACCATGATGTAGGAAACGTGCTCAACTGTATCGAAGATAAGACAAGCAACCATGAATCGTCGAGTAACCGGTAGTTGAACTGCACGGCCATTGTGCACTCGTGCAATTTAAGTACTAAAGCTAATCCAAAACATTCATGCAAGTTTGGATCAGATATTTCATGTTTCAAAAAATCTTTTTCTAAGGGGCAGTGCTAATGTATCGAGCATGCATCAAGAAGAGTTTTGTAAGTACATCTAGCACTTACATTGCTGACGAGCTTTGCTCCAAACCACGCAGAATCCGTGCCATTAGGAGGAGGTAAAACTCGAACTCCATTGGACAATGAAGATGGTAGAAGGCTGTACAGCTCTTTCTCTAGTCTTGCTGGAAAGGAAACAACAATGCTATCAGCTTCCAATTGCGACTTTATAATCCTAATTCCCAATTCTTGTTCGTTTTTTACAACTCAAAAGATTTCCCAATTCAAATCCCGCATCTCGAACATTAAAAGCTCCCTTCGTAATTCTACATGAAACTGTCAAATTATTTCTTCCGAAAACTATTGTCCTAATTCAAATATTCCCGATTCCTCCCAGATTCAAAACAGTCACGAGCATTTTCTTTATCTAGCCTACAGTTTTCATGTTTTCCATTAAGAAAAGGAGTTGATGCAGAAAGATTTAAACCTGCTAATCCTGGCAAACATGCAGTGCCTCCGGCCAGCACAACAGTTTTATACCAATTATCGTCTGCAGTTAATCCGGCATCATGGCAGTGATCCATGCAAAGCCCCACCGCCTGATGCAGACCCATCGCCTGCCTGTAAAAATATCATCAACATCAGACAGAAACCAAACAGTAACAACAATAATGAGAGGACACATTATCAAGTTTATGAATTCCATCTACTGTCATCTTAGCCCTTCAAGTACATCATAATGAACCTCAAAGAGTATTCCCATGGAATCCTCAGATGACCTCTAGTAAACAACTGAGATCATCCCATAGATGCTAGAAAATGAAAACTTCAGAAGATGGTTTCAGCTAGTACCACAACCAGCCACTACTAAGAAAAGTATACATACAGTCCTGCCATGCGAGGCTGAAATAATATTTCTCCTGTCTGAAAGCGCTCCTTGGAAAGCGTAAACCAACTGGTAGGTGAAACTGAAAACGATGCTTGCATGTCTTTGGATAGTTCATCTTCATAGTCAAGGGCAACATAACACAAGTTCTGCAAGTTCAAACACCCAAGAGAATGGCAGTGAACATGCAATTAATCATATCTTTTTAATTGTGCTGTACACAAAGTATTTAATTTTTGAAAGTCCATACACAGCATCAAATTCTAGTTGTGTTCAAGTTGATCTCCAGACGAATTTAATGTCATATCGAATTAAAAAATTGAAAAATGTCAAGTAGAACACTCAGATTTAAAAAAAATACATATGTAGGTTCAATCCTTAATGAACCATTCGTAGCGAGTGTTTGGAAAAAAGATTAAAGGCAAGTAAATGTCACAATGACTAATGACTACTATTGAATCCAAGAAAATAAGATTTCCATACAAGAGGCTACTCCATTAATGAGGAGTAAGGCAAGTAAATGCCACAATACTTATGAGACTGCTATGGAATACAAGAAAATGAGATTCCCGTACAAGAGGCAACTTCATTAATGAGAATGAAAGATTGTGACAGTAACAACCCTCAGTTGTGGGTGTACAACATGCGTGGGAAAGAAGCAGCCAGGCTAATGCCACCTCTGTGGTTATGTGTTCTCAAGGAGAATTGGAATAGCGTTAGTCTTATCCATTATTGATATATATCAGTTGTAGGGATTTATTAGTGTAGGAGACTTAGTACACCCTGGGAAGGCCGTGGAATGAGTTAGTTGTTTACGGCAGTTGTTGTTGGGCCCCTGACAGATTGAATCCAGTTATGTTCATTTCTTTGAATTCCATGATTTTCAGTTAAAGAAATTCTCCTCCCTCACTTCCTTATTGTTGTGTGGTTGTGTGGGTTGAGACTTGAGCCCTTAACTATAATACTTAAGAAATATTACATACCTCTTTCAGTGTGCGGACAGTATACAACGAATCAAATTGTATATTGTTCTGTTGCATCTTGTCTCGGAGGTATCCTGTAAGTTTCAAGGCTCCCATCCCAACAACTTCCACACCAACCTTATGCATCACTTTTCCATGTAAAACTGTGAAAACAAAAATGTGCATATAGTCACGCCTCAGCAAATGCTCTTCAAATATCAACCTCCACAACTTCATTAGTTGCCATTGAGAGTGAAAGTATGTTAGGCAGCATTTTGATTGGAAGACTTGGTCATGGATTTGAAAGAGGACTTTACATGACTCAAAATGCAATCAATTATACAATGAATTTATCCAAGCAACCATAAAAGGATTCATTATTGCGCATTTCAAATTCATCTTCAAATTCTTCGATCCAAACACAACATCAGAGAAAAGGCAATCTTGGAGAAAAGCCCAAAGATTTAGCTGCACGAATGCACATCAAATACTTCTCAAATGCAACTACAAACTCAATAGACATACTTGGAACGACAGAGGTTTGATGGAAACCAACGTTCACAACAATTCCTGATGTTCTTCTTGCTGCAAACAAAGCCAAAGTTGCCTACATGTTGAGATTAAGGAAAGAGTTATACCCTGATAAAAAACTTGAAGGTATTTGATCAAAGATGAAACAGAAGTTACACTGTTACAGAACTATTGTTTTGAAAATTGTGATATGTTCTGCATAAAAAATTTATACTCAAAGCCGGTCATACACATTTATGGTCTCGTTCAAGTAAGACTCAAGTGCTGATGGTAACATAAACTTCAGTCTGAAGACAACTTAAAAAGTAGATTATAAAGAAAGTGTTGGACCTAAGTGTTATATCTAAACAGCTAGGTCCTAAAAAACAGATGTTATACCTGGCTGATGGCACATACAGCAGGAACATTCATATCAAACAGTGTCGAGTAGATGGCATCCTTTAGCTGTCTTCTAGAACCTTTTGCAGTCTCAGTATCTGATTTGTTACCAAGGCATAGACCAAAACATTACTAGAGAAGGGAATAACTCCTTACCAACCAAACTCGAAAGTACAATAAAAATACCAGAAAAAGAAAGCAAAAAAAAAATTCTATTAAATGCCAACATATATATTCAATAACAAAATCAAAAAAGCTGTAAGTACTTTTTTAGTTCTACACCTTTCTTCAAGGTGTAGAGATCTGGCATGGAAATGATTTATAAAGTAAAAATAAGATGAAATAAATAAGATACAAGTTTTTAGCAGAAAAGATAGAGCAAAGTATTTTTATACACAATTTTTTTAACAGTCAATTAAAAGTCAAAAGAGCAAACCTGAAAAAAGAAGTGATGATAAAAGAATAAACGCAAATTTAAACAAATCTTGAATCTAACCATCATAATGGCAGAGGGGTAGTGTTACAACAATTGGTTGTGATGATGTTTTCACCTGCATCCTGTATTTCATAAAGGTCAGTTCACAGTACAATAACCACATCCAGAGATCTAAGTTAAATAAAATACTGTCAAGTATAGGTGAAATCAAATAAATATAATACAACAAAATCAAACTAAATTCCTTTTGGAGTCATACAGCACATAAAAACACTCTAGAGAACATTGTGAATATGTATCCAATAGAGAGTTTCTAGAAAGACCTGCTGCAAATTGTTGAAAAAAAATGTCGAAGTCTAGAAGGCATTGGAGACTCAATATTCCCAAATTCCTGCAAAATTAGTAACATTGGACATGAGGGAAGATAGTATTGCATGTTCCAAAGGAAAATGGAGCTCCAAATCAGCCATGGAGTTTGAACTAGCTAGTTCTTCGACAAAAGTACTGCATTCCAGATAGATGCAAGAATCTTACCAAAAATGTTGCTGAGCGCCCAGATGGAGAGGAATACTTGCTCCATCCATATTTACAATAACCAGAGCCACCTATAACAGTAAAATATGGAAATGGTATCAATTTTTGTAGATACAAAATTGCATCGAAAAACCTATGGAAATGCAACTAAAAAATGTATTTGTATAAATTTTAATTATAACAAATGCCTTTCTTATTCCCATTTTCAAGTCTAAATGATCACATAGGAGACTGTCCAAGAAAAGAAAACGCACACATAACATACTTCAAAATAAATCTCTAGCTTGGATAGTAAGCATTGCGAAAAATTTAGATCTGGAAATTTTTCCAGAAATGGTGCACGAACCAACCACTTAATACATACCATCAATTATGATAGCTCCAGGAACCTCAACACGCTGACCATAAATATGCATAAATGACAGGTCCTGCCTCTGAGCAGGAAACGCTCTGCAAATAGAATAACTCTCAAAGTTAATGTCCTAATCAAATGCACTTTACATGCAAAGTAGCTAAATCACCAAAAAAAAAAAAAACAATTCAAAACATAAAATAAACCACATATCATTGAAGAATATTTTCAACAAACAACATTAATAATAGGAGTCGATTCAGGATACACCGTTGATATATGTATATATGTGTATGTATGTATGTGTGTGTGTGTGTGTGTGTGTGTATCTACACACACACACACACATCTCAGAATAAATCTTACTGAAGAGGATAACCCGATCGCAGGTGAGTCTCGGAGAAGAAAACAGAGTCCCACGGCTCGGGCTGATGCTGCAGAAAATAAATCCACAAGCGATTATCCGACACCAGAAATTTCCACGATTTGCAGACAGCTCTCAGGCGGGCCGACTCCCTCGGGCCGAGCATTTTGAGAATCTGCGTGAAAATGTCGAGGGGAATCCGGTCGAATTCGCCGGTGGAGGAGGTCTGAATATACATCATCTGGAGGAAGCGGTCGTAGTCGGAGACCGGGTTCGGGCCGGGTTTGGATGTGGAGCCCGATCTGTGGGCGACGGATTGCCAAACCTTCCGAATTAGAGCGCTCATCGCTGCTGCATCGGAGCTGCGCTCAGTTATTTGTGTGCCGTTTTTCATTCATTGATTGGGATTTTTCATTTCTGGATTTGAGGGGATTTGACGATCTGAGAGAGTGAAAGCGACCGGGCGCATAGCAGAATTCTGACACGTGTCCGCTGTAACAACCCCAGGAAAATGGAAAATTGCGGGAAGGAAACTCACACTTTTCTGCACGTGTGAGGAATGTGGTGTTAATTACCCGTGAGTACCCAATATTTACCTATTTTTACATTTTTATCCTGAAATTTTAAAATTAATACATCGATACCTAACATTTGTATGATTAATATTTTTAGAACAAATGTAGTTCTTCGATGAACCAAATAATGGCATGGATTGTTGGAAATTTTATTTGGATTTTCGTCTGATTCACTAAAAGTATGTGGGAAATAAATTTATTAGCTAATAAACAAATACCATGTCGTTTCCAATCGTCCACGTTATTATTTGGCCTGTTGAAAAATTACGTTGGTGCTAGAAGTGTTAATTATGAAACGTTGGGTACTGATGTGTTACTTTTGAAATTTAGAGGACAAAAGTGTAAAAATGGACAAACATTGGGTATTGACGTGTGATTAACTCTATATGTAAATCAAAATATGATTAATTACATTGAAAATCACGATTTTTTTTATAGTTATAATTAATTACACTGAAAATCAGTATTTTTGGTTAATTGCATTAAAATACATAAAGGTTTGGGTGTTTTTTATTTTTCGCACGTTTTAAAAAATATAGTTTTAATAATATGAACTTTGCACTTGTTTAATTTTACACATGATTTTCAAATTTGGACACTCTAACTCGACCTGAATTGATAAAAAAATTCGCATATTTTAAAATAATTTGGTGTCTATCTAGATGTACACATAAAATTTTCAGACAACCACATCATTTCAGTTGACCGAGATTTGAAAATCACGTGAAAAATTAAACAAGTGTTAAGTTCATGTTATTAAAACTACACTTTTTAAAATGCGTGGAAAACGAAAAGCACACCAGAGTCTATATATTTTAAGACAATTAACATTTATAATTAATACGCTGAATTTTAAATTATGTATTATTCAACATCCTCAAATATTTCGTGAGGTTTTAAAAATAAAAATATTAAAATAAATAGATTTTGATAAAAATATTTCATTAATGCTTCATTCAATTTAAGGTAATTAAAAATTATGAAACCCAATGTGTGTAACCTATGACTCCTCTCTTACTTGAAATTTGGAAACAATATATGTTAAGTTCTACTTCATTCGTTTTCAATTAAGTGTCAATTTGGATAAATACACTCAGATGAGTTACCTAATATACCCTTATATTAATACATTAAATGTATATATGTAGATGCAACAAATAAGGACAAATGTGTGAAAAATATGAGTTTTTTTTTCTCGAATTAATAAAATGACACTTTTTTAAAAGAAAATTAAATTACTAGAATGTCACTTATTCAGTAATAAATAAGAACTAGTTTATTAATAGAAGTAGGTAATGGTGTAGAATTTTGTCCATTGTAATTAAGGGAACTAATTGTGATACTAGAGTAGCCCAAACAATATTAAATAAGTAATTAAGTAAAAGCTTCCATTGATACCACAAACATATAGACCTAGACACCATTAAATAATAGTACAACTTTTTTTTGCTATAATTGGATTTTTTTAGTAATTAATAAAATTGTATTTATTAATAAGTTAATTAGTGAATGTTTGTTTTTACTATATTTGTCACTCCCATCTACGTCAGTGAGAAATTGTTCAAATTAATTTCAAAATTAAAATATAATATCTCCATGAATAATTAGTGATTGCATTTAATTACCAGAAGTGGATACGCTAAATTTCATAAGATATTTTAATGTATACTGATACATATCTCCATATTTTATAAAGATTGTGCAAACGAATAAATAAATAAATGCTTATACACTAATTTTCAATTTTATTATAAATTACATTGTCGAAAATTAAAATGTTACAAATTTTAATTGTAATAGTAGAATGTTATATAATTTATGATCAATGGTGCCAAATGTTTAAGGGCATTAATGTAAACTTATTCATTAAATCGGTGCTTTATTAATGAAATTGGATAATTATAAAAAAAAAATTATGGATAGCCACAATGTGGTTGTAACTTGTAAATCAGTGCTCTATTTCAATATCATTACATCACGAAAAAAATAAATTATCAATGATTCAAATGCCCTTAATTTTTTACGATTTCAATTAATAATTGTGATATTTAATGTAATCGTGACACTTATGTCGGTGGCCTTAAATTTAAACACTATTTGCTTAGAGTTAAAGTTCATACACTTTTCCTTTAAATAGAGATATAATTCGCACTTAAAAACATAAGAATATTCCATCTTTGAACAGTTGTGGAACATTTCGAATTATTAATTCCCTACATGTTTCACAATTTTAATTTTTTTTTACTTTAGTTTAATTTTTACATTTATTAGTTATGATGGATTGTACCCACAATTACTTTTTAAATTAATAATTGATATCATATCGCATGATTATAATTTATAGTTTATTTAAATTCGCGATAAATATTGATTGAGATTAATTATGTTATAGTTATTTTTTACTATTATAAAATTCATAATTTAACAATAAAACTTTGAATGTATAAATGTAACACAAAATATTATAGGGGAAGTAGAGAATCCGATTTGGGGCGTGTCTTAAACTCTAATGTTGGGCCAAATTTACTATTATTATTATTATTATTTTGAAATTTACTGCACCATCCAATAAAGTTTGGGGAAAATTTAATGCTATTATTATTATGATTTTTTTTTTCCGCCACATAGGTTTGTATTTTTTACGATATCGTTTGATTTTATTTTACAATATTGTCATTTATATAGTAGGAGGCGAAATAGAAAATAAGAACGAACATAATTAACATTTACTTAAGAAGTAAGATATGTTAAAAAAAAAGAATTTACAAGAACATTTTTAAAATATTTAAAAAAAATGCAAATTCGGCATGCTACTCGAATTGGGAAATTTACACTTTGATACCTACAATTTGGACACTTTTTCAAAAATGGTCAACTTTATTATTATTAGCAAAACAGTACCCACTTTTTCAAAATTTTTGCAAATATGACCTCGATCAAATTTCCAGCCTAAAATATCTACGTGACACGCCTTAATTCTTCCGTGATTTTCTTACTCCAATAAAAAATATTACTTGGATATTTCATATCAATTATGAACTAAAAATAAAATAAAATTGTTGGGCATATCACATAGATATTTTAGACTGGAAATTTGATCGAGGTCAGATTTGTAAAAAATTTGAAAAAGTGGATACTATTTTGCTAATAGTAATAAAGTGGGTCATTTTTAAAAAAATGTCCAAAATGTAGGTATCAGAGTGTAAATTTCCATACTCGAATTTACCTTAACTTTGGTGTATGAATTATTAACCAATTGGGCCAAAGGCCCAAACAATATTTGTTAGGGAAAGTGTATGATGATCACTTGATTAGTGGGATATTTTTTTTATTATATACATATACATATATATATATATATATGTATATGCGTGTGTGGATCTCTATCGTTTGTATGATGTGTTATTTAATATCTTATATTAGTTGATACATTTCATAAATTACGACTGATAAGTGCAAAATGATTCAAGAAGATCATCAATGAATGATGAAAATTCAAACTAAATACGAGAATTTATATACATATACATATATATGAATCTCTATCATTTGTGTGATGTGTAATTTAATATCATATGTTAATTGTTAAACTTCATAAATTTCGCTCGATAAGTACAAAATGGTTTGAGAAGATGATCCACAAATGATTTAAACTCAAATCAAATATGAGGATTAAAAAAAAAAAATCAAAAGTAACCCTAACGATATGATATGCCAATTAACTATGGATGTGTAGGGGAATTTCTATGCTACCCCGTGAGGTAGTGTCTATCTGTCACAATAAATCTAATGTGATATTTTTATGTGTCACAACGGTACAGATCGTGAAATATTGATTTTTTCACTAAAATATATTTGCAAATATAAAATAACATACCAAACTTTGAGACTGAGTTATCGCAATTCAAGACGTTTATTAAATGTCAATATTAATTTATTAAAAAAGCAAAGTAAAAAAAAAAAAGAGAAGTGAAAATTACCGAGAAAAATAAAAATCCTCCATTTCTACAGTAATTTCCTTTTGTACCCTCATCATCGCGGATAACTTAGTGTGATTCACGCTTGTCCAAATTGGAAAATACTCCAAACATTGAGGGGCAGGGCGGTAATATTGCCGACCTTATGTTATACTACTATATATTAACGCATAAAATTAACCCGTCCCTATCATTCTTAGTTTGGAAGCTCGCTTAAAACCAGTGGATAAAGATTGGCAGATATATACCTCTCTCTCTCTCTCTCCTCTATTTCTCTCTCTGTATCTATCTCTCTTCTAGACCTATCGGAGAAATTCGGCCAATTTACTAATCAATTTATTGAATTTATTGTCTAATTAAACCTCTCTCAACCGGAATTGGAGGGGCTTCGTGATTCTATACGGTTTCTTCGTTTTTTTTGAAGGTAGGGATATTTACACTTGCTTAATTTCGGAAGAACAATTCGTTCTTGCGCATTCGCGTACGACGGTGCGAGCATGCTTAATGCTTCTATCGCGTCGTGTGTGTGTGTGTGTGTGTGTGTTTTGTTGTTTTTGGTGTGAGCTATTGTTTTATGTTATCCTGTTAGGAACTCTAGGGTTTATGATTACCGTGTGGTGTTATTGTACCGTTGGAGGTATGCGACTGCCCTTTCTCTTCTTTAATTCGTGCAATTGTGTTTAATCTTTGATTGGGGAGCTTGGGAAGGGGAATTTGTAAACTGTGGCAGTATACACTGCAAATGGGATCATGATTGTGGCGTTTATGGCTTGTCAATTTTATGAACCGATGTAGCTTGTTCAGTCTTGAAATGGTACTCATTGTGTAACACAATTTTAATAATATTACTTTGCTATACCGATTTTTCTGCAATGTTGTCCATATTTTTATGCGGAAAGATGTGATTTTTAGCTTGTTTAGTTAATAATCAAATCCTAATACATAGATACATGCATATGTACATTGATTATGGTTCAATTGTTATCACTGCAATGATTATGCTGCTAAAGCATTGAATCCTAATAATAAGTACATTAGTTTTACTGTTTTAGAAATAGTGGCCTTTTAACTTCTGAGGTATTATGTGCGTTAGGAGTGAGTTAAGGTCTTTCTTGTTGCACTTTATGTGATTATTTTTCCATTGGATATGAAGTTCACTAAACGTGGATAGATGATATCTTTAGGTGATTCTGGGAATTCACTAATTGCATACTAGATTTCTCAATTATGCTACATCAGTCTTTTAGTTGGTTGAACTTTGTTTTTCATTACTCAGTGGTTTTGCTTTAGTAGGAAGACTAGGCTCCTGCATATCTTGTGCGATAAATGAGGTATAGACTTAGTCCAAATGATCCTAGCTATGCTTTTGGCAAAATTTGCTTGTTTATTGTACGAGGGTCTAGGCTAATGCTTTCGGAAAAAAATTGCTTATTTATTGTTTTAGGGTTTAGGTTATGCTTTCTGTGTTTGCTTTCCTTTATGTATTCCCGGAGTTACCTTTATTGTCTGTTCATTTTTAAAAGTTCAGCTTGTCTTTTGCATTTTGTTCTATGAATTGTTTGCGGTTATTATATGAGTCATGGAACAGATTCTCCATTAATGTGATTGATGTCGGAAGAATAGGGGCACTGAAGATGTAGCCTACCCCATTCCGTTCATTTTCATGTCTCAAAATCAATATTCTTGGACTGCATTATGTAGATATCATACATTTTCGCTGCCAGTTGTAGGCTGTATTCTAAAATAATATCAGAAGCTGGAATAATTATGTAGGACCTTTTTATATTCCGAAGGCATTTCCTATGTCTATGGGAGATTCTTAACTTGGGAAGCATATTAATTTGAAGCAGTTCCTAATGTATAGGATCAGAGATAAGGCTGATAGCCTGATAGTATGGCTGGATTTTGTTTTATTTATTGGTTTTATATTCAAGGGATATTTGTTGTAACTTAGCGTCTTATCCTCTTTTGATAATTCTTTTTGATTTGGTTGTTCATGTTGTATCATTACATCAAGCACAAAATTTTAACTCTTGTCAGCAGTCATATAAAAAAAATATAGTTGTCTTGACTCGTGTTACTTTAACTAAGTGATAAATAGTTGCTGCTACTGAATATGCAGTCATTGGTCAATTTTCTTGATGGCCTTTTTCACCTAGATCATGTCCCATCACCAAGGAAATGAAGCTGACGAAGTGGAAGAGGAATATGACATGGACGATGCAGATGATGATATGGATGATGAGTTCCACGGGAGAGATGCCGGTGGCTCAGATTCTGATATGGACGAATATGAATACATGGTTTGTTCATTATTATCACTTGCCAATTTAACCACGTGTGGCTGTTATATTTTTCGTTTTATGAATACTGAACATTTCAAAGTAGCCAACTTAAGGTTTTAAATGAGATGAAATGAGATGGTCATTTAACATGATGGCCAAATGGAAGGTCTTTTTTTCGAATCTCATCGCCATCCATTTATAAAATCCTGCACATGAGGAGCGTGTTGAATATATTATATTGAAAGTTAAAATGATATCCTGTCTACCACCATACGCTTTTAGATGAGATGTTCATTTAACATTGAACTATTTTCTCTCACTTGTTTTACTTCACAGATGATCCGATTTTGTCCATGTTAGTTGCTAAGCATCCTTCCTTTCTCACAGAATAATAGAATGCAAGACACTACTGCGGCTCAAGCTAGAAAGGGCAGAGATATCCAAGGGATTCCTTGGGAGCGGCTGAGCATAACAAGGGAGAAATATAGGCAGACTAGACTAGAACAGTATAAGAATTATGAAAACATTCCTCAATCCGGAGAGGGATCAGAAAAGGTCGATTCTTTTTTTTTGTTGTAGTATTTGTTTGCTCTGCTCTTGGTTAGTTTTCTTTTGATTTTTTAACTTTATTTGCTGTTTCCTGTTACAAATAGGAATGCAAATCCACTGAGAAAGGAGGCTCGTACTATGTGTTCAGACGAAATTCCAGATCTGTAAAATCTACAATTTTACATTTTCAGGTATTTGGAATGGCTTTAGTCCAGATATTTGCTTTATCAATTTATTTTAAGGGTTTATTGGACTCCTTTTGCATCTGTATGACTGTATTTACAATAGTCATTTCATCAACTTATCCTTCACAGTGGATAGCCCCCAATGCTTGTGTAGTTTTTCTTATTTAATCTCACAATTCATTTTTCTTGTCGATGTTATGTAAGTTCCCTTGAATCATTCCTTTCAGATTATTTCAGGGAGATATCCATTTTCATATTTTTTGTGGAGGGCTAGCTTAGTGTTTAGCTTATGAACACTATCATTTTGTGGTTCTAAGTAGAAGCATTAAGAGTTCTGCCAGAAAAATGTGCGATAGATGATACATCCTGTTTCATCCAACCTCAGTCAAGAATAGGGACTATATCATACTAAGAGAAGATGAGGAAATTATTATTTTTTATTACAAGGTGGGTAACTTCTGTGGTTTAGCCAATGGAGTTGGATAGAGCACAGTCTTCATGGAATTGGTTTTGTATACTTGATTATGCTATTATGTTTGATCTGCTTTTGTCTGCAAATTCATATGCATGTGTGTGTGCCTGTGTATTTCTTTTCTTTCTTTGTAACTTGACATCTCTAGCCAGTGTTGAAGTTGGAGCACTATAGCTTACATATGGAATTTTTTTTGTTGCAGTTGAGAAATTTGGTATGGGCTACATCAAAGCATGATGTTTACCTTATGTCTCATTTCTCTGTTATGCATTGGTCGTCATTAACATGCACCAAATCTGTAGTTCTCAATGTATCAGGACATGTAGCTCCTTGTGAGGTTAGTGATTTCACTTCCGGCATCTACTCTCTGTTTCTGCATATATGTATGCATCTCTGAGTGTGTATAATATTTTCCTGGAGTTGTCCCAAGTTACTTTGGCAACTGTCGTCCCTGATTCCAATTTATTTTATCATTCTTACATCAGAAACACCCTGGGAGCTTGTTGGAAGGATTTACCCAAACTCAGGTCAGCACACTAGCAGTAAAAGATAAACTGCTAGTTGCTGGAGGGTTTCAGGGAGAACTTATCTGCAAGGTGTGCTTTCGTTATTTAGCTCAGGCTGCTCTGTATGTGTATCTACTATCCAGTGGTGTTGCAAATTTACTTATTTTCACTGTCTAATATGTTCTGTCCTAAGGTTTTGAAGGTCAAGTATTTTGCTTTACTGACAGATCATGTGGCTTCCACTGATGGTGAAATTGTTGTTGGCTTAAGTTTAACTGGCAAAAGCTTGCAATATGTAGATATTTTCAATATGTTTAATTGATTATCTGGATTCTTTACTTTTCTTCCAAATTAGTTCAACTCGCCATACAATTCTAAATATATCTGGTACTTCCATGCATAACAACAGATAAAACCTAGTAATCATTATTGATTTTTAAATTGTAATTGAGCATATCTTCTTAAGTGAGTTCTTAGTTGATTGTCGAGAAAAAAATGTGTAATATTTGAAGAATATGTTCTTGGGTAGTTGCGGCGATTTCCTAATTAAACTTTTAGCTGTTTCTCAACATAAACTAGCTTATTATTGAGTCATTCAGTTCCTCCTGTTCCATTGCAGTATTTAGATAGGCCTGGAGTTTCTTACTGCACTCGGACAACCTATGAAGATAATGCCATCACTAATGCGGTTGAGATATATACATCTGGAAGGTATCTGATCTTTATTTATGCTTGTGGATTTTAAGTTTTGCTCTCACTACCTGTGGCTGTGATCCCTCCCCTTTTTTGGCGAACATTCCTGAAAAGTGTTTTTCTCATTCCAGTGGTGCAGTGCATTTTGTAGCTTCAAATAATGACAATGGAGTTAGAGACTTTGATATGGAGAAATTTCAACCGTCTAATCATTTTCGTTTTACTTGGCCAGTCAATGTGAGTCTCTACCCATCTTCCTGTGTATGCGAGCACATGAATACATACATATGTATATACTTCCTCCGTCCCAGTATATAGTCCCTATTACTATTTTGGGGTGTCCCAATTATATAGTCTCATTACTATAATTAATATTATTTTTCATAATAATGTACAAATATGCTCTTGTTAGATTTTGGAAATTAAAAACTAACCACTTATTTTTATGAAAGTTATAAATCATAAATAGGGGTAATCTTAGAAGTCTAGCTTTTATATCCTGTTTTCATAAATATTTTTAATCTACGTGTGAATAGAAAAGGGACTATATAATTGGGATGGAGGAAGTATTTTATTAAACACTTAACAGATTGAGATTACACACTTGTGCAAAAAAACCATACATGTGTGTTTTAACCTTGAATTTCTGAGTTGATTATATGGCTTATAATGTATGCCAAACTACAATTTGAATTTTTGTGGAGTATTTGTCTAGGTAGCTAATTGAGGTGGTACCAAACTACCAATAGAACATTTCTGTAGGCTTCGGAGTGGAAGATCCTGATGCTTTCTCCAAGCATGCTATATGAGAGAATTATTTTCACATGTTAAAAGAGTAGTCCTTTAATGTTCCTTGACGATGTTAACCCGATTTCACTCTTCGTGCAGCATACTTCTCTAAGTCCTGATGGTAAGCTTCTTGTTATTGTTGGTGATGACCCAGAGGGTATGTTGGTGGATTCGAGGACCGGAAAGGTATACGAGTTTTTCCTTGCACCGCACACAGATGCATCAATTTCTTGTTATTGTACACTGATACCGGGATCCTAATTTCTTTGCAGGCAATTGCATCATTTCAAGGTCACTTGGACTACTCATTTGCATCAGCATGGCACCCTGGTGGATTAACTTTTGCTACTGGAAACCAGGACAAAACCTGCCGAATTTGGGACGTCCGGAATCTGTCCACGTCGGTGACTGCCCTGAAGGGGAACATCGGAGCCATCCGTTCGATACGCTACACATCTGACGGCAGATTCATGGCTATGGCAGAGCCTGCAGATTTCGTCCACGTCTTCGACGTTGATAGTGGGTACGAGAAGGAGCAGGAAATCGATTTCTTCGGGGAGATATCCGGTATGTCATTCAGCCCCGATACAGAGTCCCTCTTCATCGGAGTGTGGGACCGCACGTACGGTAGCCTCCTCGAGTTTGGCCGGCGGAGGGACTACTCGTATCTTGACACTGTAGTCTGAAGCCGAGCCGGTGTTCTCGTTTCGCGTGCAGTCGTCCAAGATGTATAGTTGTAATGATGTGCGATGCGATTTATATTGGTGGTCTCTCTTAGTTTAGTGGGTTTGGTCGAGTGTTAATAAGTGAAGGGGTGTGTGTACAGTGAGGTTAGGTATTTTCATTTGTGTCTGTGGCGATTAATTTGAAAACAATTTAGGATGTCGGTGCCATTTTGTTGTGACATTGTGAAATGTAATATTTTAGGATCTGATAAATGGGAATTTCTTGCACTGCATTGATACACTTTTGACATCATTTAATTTTAATTTAGGGTAAATTATGTTTTTCATGCCTACATTGGACACTTTTCTTTGAAAGGGTTGGTTACAATTTAATTTCTAACGTTAAAATAACTCTGTGTTTTGATAATTATAATTTAATTCTCAACGTTTGAATATTGTAATAAAAATGATCCAATATTTTCGTTGAAAATTCTATTTCGGTCGATTTTGATCATATTTACTTTCAATTGAGTTGGAGAACCCATAAAATGGGCTAACATATATGTTGGATCATTTCTGTTAAAATGTTACGTTGGGAATTAAATTGTTAATATTAAATGTAGGGTTATTTCTGATAGAATATTCAAACGTTACAAATTAAATTATAATTATTAAAACGATGAGTTATTTTTGTGAAAATCTTCAAATGTTGGGAATTAAATTGTAATTAATCATTTTCAAAAATAGCTCACTTTTTCAAAATTAATTATACAATATATATTTTTTTAAATACAAATATAACATCTGGCCAATTTACGTCCCAAAAATCACACGTAATTGATTGTATTTTAATATTTATATTTCCTCAATTGCGCAAAAACAAATTATCCAATCAATAAATCTTAAAATACAATTAATTACGTACGATTTTTTACTGTAAAATTGACCAGATGCTATATTTTCAAAATTTCGAAAAAGTGAGTGCTGTTTTGTTAATTTTTAAAAAGTGACCCATTTTCGGAAAAGAAATATCTAAAATGTAAGTATCAAGTATCAAAATATAATTTAATAATCTAAAATATATATATATATATATATATATATATATAATTTAATAATCTATTACTTGCCTTGATTTACCTATCCTCCTTATCTCGTATGATTTGCAAAATTACTAAATTTGAAATAAAAAATTTCCAGAGAAATTTTACCGTCTGAAACATGATTATTATCAAAGTTTACAAATCCTTGTAAATGAAAAATTAAAAAAAAAAATGAAAATGAAACATGATTATTATCAAATCACAAATCATTGTAAATGACAAAAAAATAAAAATGGAACCCGTTATGATCGGGGAATTGAACCCGACGTGAATCGAACACGCAACCTTCTGATCTGGAGTCAGACGCGCTACCATTGCGCCACGGATCCGATGGTGACATTTACTTCCCACAAAATATATAAGACCTTAAACAAATAATAACAAACAGCCACAAAAATCTATGATCCAGAGGCAACCAATGAAAGCAAGCCAGCTCAGAATACAAAATCTCAAGTTCCACCCATTTCTCTCTCCTCCTCTCCAACCAGATATGAGATATCTCTCTCTCTCTACCTCTCTCTCTCTCTAATTATAAACCTCACCCTTCACTGAATCCCTAATCCACTCTCACCCACATCCAAAACTCGATAATCGATAATCTCCACTCCTCCGATTTCGATTTCGCGATGGCCTCCTCCGCCTTGTTCTCCCCGCCGACCTTCCAAGGCCTCAGGCCTCTCAACAGCTCCTCCTCCAAGCCGAGCTCCGCCGCCTTCTGCCGCCCCCTCGCCGCCGGCCGGAAGCGCGCGGGCAGCCTCGCGGTGAAGGCGGAGCTGAACCCGTCGGTGGTGATCAGCCTGAGCACGGGGCTGTCGCTGTTCCTGGGGAGGTTCGTGTTCTTCAACTTCCAGAGGGAGAACGTGGCGAAGCAGGTGCCGGAGCAGAACGGGATCTCGCACTTCGAAGCCGGCGACGTGAGGGCGAAGGAGTACGTCAGCCTCCTCAAATCGAACGACCCCGTCGGTTTCAACATCGTCGACGTCCTCGCCTGGGGATCCATCGGCCACATCGTCGCCTACTACATTCTCGCCACCTCCTCCAATGGCTACGACCCCAGCTTCTTCTGATTATTGTCTACCATCTCCATTATTATTGTTGAATCTAGCTGTTGTGCATAGCCACCCAAAACCACTTCTCTACAATATTATTATGTTCTAATTTACCTTTCTGCTTCTTCATCTTCGTATCAATTCTGAATGCTCCGTCTCAAAATTTCGGATCCAAACCAATATTCAGTAGCCGTGTTTTTAGTTTCATTCGGTGTTTAATTGTGTTTGGATTCGGATCCGATCCAATATTCAGTAGGTGTTTTTCATTTTACTAGTGTTTAATTGTGTTTGAATTCGGATCCTGACCAATATTCATTAGCATGTTTTTAATTTCGTTGGTGTTTAGCTGTGTTTGAATTCGGATCCAAACCAATATCCATCACGTGTTCTTAGATTCTTCATGCACGTAGTCTGACTCTCGAGTGATATCGATGTGCGACGTTTCATGCTCCTCCGGTCGTAAAATTCAGATTCAAACCAATATTCAGTGTCGCGTGTTTATGATTTCGTTAGTATATATTTAATTGTGTTTGAATTCGGACGTTGATGCTTGTTATGGATTTTATCAAGTAAGAGGTGATTAATTTGGAGAGGGTTGCATGGATCTAAATTTATCTAGCTTGTAGATTAAAATTATCCTTTTGTTATTCATATATATATTCCATCCATTTCACAATAATTGTCATTGTAAACTTTAATTTTGTTTCACAAAAAGTGTCATTTTATGAGGTAAAAATTTTATATTTTCCCTCATTTAATGCATTTAAACAATCATATTTAATTAATTTAATGTATTCACATAAGTGTATATAATGTAATTTGATTATCCAATTAATATCTTTATTAATATGTGTGCATTCATCAAGAATGACACTTATTCAGACACGGGTGAAATAATATCTATGCTAAATTTATTCTCACAAAAAATATATTACAAGTTTACAACTTTGTAAACCGCGAGTGATCGTTTATTGCACTTTTTGTATTGTATTCATTATGCACTTGATTAGTTAATTTACATTACTTGTTACTTAGAGTTCATTCTATCTAATTAGAGTTTATTATAATTTTTTAAATACTTAATTAATAATTAAAAGTTAAATACTAAAATGCTATAATACGACTTTAATTGGATACAATGAACTATAAATAACAGTGTAAAATTAACTTAAAGTACAATATATTGAAATAGAAAAAAATATAAAAAAGAAACTGAAAAATCATATGTGCAATAGAAGATCTCATCCTCTTGTAAACACTAAAACAAAGACCCTCGCCATTGGGAAGTTTATTTTAAGGCCCTTTATTTTATTTTTAAGCCGGAGTTTATGCATGTTCAAGACACCCAAACAATGACCTCTTTAATATAATTAAGTTCAATTTTCAAGGTAAAGTTACAAAAAAAATTTAAAATATTTATCGCACCGCAAGTCTCTGAGACTTGATCCAAACAAATCTATAGTTAGCAGTATTTTTCAGTATAATAAACGCGATACTATTTAGTAACATAAAATATATTTTTCTTCGAGTCGAGTCCGATCTGGAATGTGGCGAGTAAGGTCTAAAGCGGTATCCGCCCATCTAAGATAAGATCTGTAAACGTCTGATGTAGTGGAAAAAGACAAATGATACTTTAATACTGTAACGCCCAATTTCACTTTAATAGAAAAAGGCACGTTATCCATGCTTTTCATTAATAAAAATATTTTACTTTAAAATACAGCGGAAGTTTCTAAGCATAACTCGACATTTATTACATAAAATAACGTCAAAAATAAATTAAATATTTAATCGTGCTTGATCACTTGACCACCATCATCACATCTTGTCCGCTACGCATCACCCGAGCCTCCGTCTGAAAAAGATAAAGTTTTTGGGGTGAGTACTTTAACTCAGTGGGGAGTGTCCAATTATCCAAGCTATATATCAGGGGTTAGTACTTTAAGTGTCCAATTATCCAAGCTATATATCAAACAAAATAATATGCAAATCATAAACTTGTGTTCAGTCCGTAGACCAAACCATGTAGCCCGGAGGCTCTGCGTGATAGCTCGAAAGCTCTGCGTGTATAGCCCGAAGGCTCTGCGTGATAGCTCGTAAGCTCTGCGTGTATAGCCCGAAGGCCCTTGCTATGCTTGACATCACATACATTCAGTAAAACATATAGAGAGGATAATAGGGACAAATTCAACGTACAACCCCACCTTGACCTTGACTTTGATATTAGCCGATTAAGTCTTGCGCGCCCTATAAATTAATTTTCTTGAATTAATATAATGCATACAACATGATATATAAATTGATGCATGTGACTAAGCCATTCTTATAACATTATGCATGCTTAATTATAATTAATTATTAAGCTAGAATTTACGTGAACAATTCCATAATTTGAGTAATTAATGCATGACCAAAATATATTTTATCATGTGAAGCTAACCTAAGTAACTATATTTTAATAAATTCACGTTTATGCTACAAAATTGGTAATGCTCATGCCTGACAAAACTCTTTTTTTTCCCTATTAAACTCTCGATCCAACACAAATAAAAAGAAGCCCAAGCCCAAAACATTTCTTATTCTTTTCTTTCACAAGCCCAACAACAAGTTAAATTTTAATAATCTCTCTGCCATCTCTACTTTTCTGAAACAGCGACCAACCAAAACTTCTCTCTCTATGCATTCACGTGAACGACTACATAGCTAGAAAACCATCTTTAATTTCATCTCATTTCTACTTCATGAAAGCAAAATCTGCTAAACAAAGTATTAATCATAAAATAAGGTAATCACCCTTCTTCCACATAATTCCTTTTCGTGAAAATAAACAGAAGGGCAACACAACACTATTCTACTGTATCTTCTTCGTCGGAATAGCAGGTAACTCGCCAGTAACTGTCGCTTACTAATTCGAAATCTCCACAAAGAGTTGTCGTCGATGGAGAAGCTAACTGATATAGCAAAACACAGCAGCTGCCCCCCTTGCTGAACTGTCACTATGCTTCACCGGGTGTCGACGCCGGAATTTATCACCGTTACCAAATACCAACCCTCACTCACTCTCCCACACTCACTCAATGCTAGACTTATGCAGATGTTATGCAATACAATACATACGTGCAACAACAAAAGTGAATCTTAAAGGAAAGCATACCTTCAAAACCTTAGATCTTTGAAGAAGGAAATAAGATTATTGTTTTTGCTCTGAATTCGTTTATTTGGTGTCGTCAAAAGAGTGGCTGGAGTTCCCTATTTATATTGGTAGGGTTAGGGTTTTCTTATAGAAGGGGTTTCATTTTGATAAAGTTAACAAAAGATAAGGTTTAACAAAAGATTAAGAAAAAGATAAGCATTAGCTAGAGAGTTGGTGAAATTTTGAAATTATTTGAGCTAATCTTTTCGAGAATGGATGAGAGAAGGAAACTATTGAATCATAACTTGGGTTTCATTTTCTTGGGCTTTGAGTTAAGGTATTTGGGCTCCCAAAATAAGGAATTAATGGGCTCCATGCATGCAAAAGATTTTTTTTTTTAAAAATAGAATATTATGTGCATGCTCATGATATAAAATAACAATCTACTATATTTAATTCATTCTTAGTTAATTATTAAAAATTATTAGGCGCGACTTATTAGACTTAAGCGATTAATATCACACATAAAAAAAATAAAAATGAATAAAATATTTTTAGTAAGGAAAAGAAAAAAATGTAGCAATTTAAATATTAGAAAAAAAAATGGGTCGATACAAATACATACATTTTGGATTCTTTTTTAAAAATAAAATAAGAAAATTTGACAAACCTTTTGCAAAAAAATTACAAATATAATATTTGATTAATTTTAAGGCTCGAAAATCGTAAGTAATTAATTGTGTTTTTAAAATTTCTTGATCGGATATTTTTTTTACGCGGCTGGAAAAATAAAAATATTAAAATACAGTTAATTACGAACAATTTTTTAACTGTAAAAAATTAATTAAATATTAAATTTGTAAATTTTTTTAAAAAATGAGTATTATTTTATTAATTTTTAAAAAATAAATCATTTTTCTAGAACTCTAAATATAAGTATCAAAATGTAATTTACTCGAAATTCTCGAGAAATTTGGCATATTAAAAAAAGTGTGCGTTAAATTCCTTGAAGGGCTATTTAATACAAAAAATAATTCCAACTAGTTAAATTGCATTGCGGCGCCCAATATTGAAAAGGGTAAGAAATCGAAGGGTTTTACGGGTACAGTGAAAAATCTCAGAAAAACCCCAAATTTTTTTTTTCATAAATTTATTTGCTTATCAATTCATCGTTTGCTAATACAAATTACGAAGTAATCATTAAAATCCGATTTATCTCTACCATAATTTTTTGATTTCCTAATAATCAAATGTCAAACGGCCCATCTTCGACAAAGTACAGTTCCTACCCCAAACCCCAAGCTCAATATCAACAAATTATTCAAAACCCAGATTTTTTCTTGCAGAAGCTCACCGATTTTCACGTTTTCTACGGCACCAAATTCCGGTATCTCTTCTTTTCTTTCTCGTTTAATTTGCTTATGATTTCAATTTTTTTTTATGTTTTTTTTGAACGATTTGCTTTGAGGCGCATAATTTGCTTGTGCATGTTGTTGGGTGGCGTTTGAATATCAGAGTTGGCGGTAGACCTGATTTTGAGCTGATGGTTACTTTTGATTGAATGTATTCAACTTTTTGTGTGTGTATTTTGGGGGATTATGATTTATTTCTGGTGTGTTGTTTGAATGGAGTGCTCGCGATTTTCTTCATATGGCATCTAGTTGTGGATGGGGAAATTAATTAATGTGAAAAATGTTAAGCTGTTTTAGTAATATTTGATGATATTTGGAATAATTAGTGATTGAGTTCTATGAGTTACAATTGCAAATACTGTGTTAGTTCAACAGCTGGTGCTGCAATTATTGACCAAATAGAGAATATTAACTTAACATGCATCGTAATCGTAACTTCATAGTCAATTGACTTTGAACTGTAGGTTGGATGTTATGTATTAGCCCAGTAAGATTTTCATCTGTCATGAAATTTATGCGGTGTTTTCTATTAGGGTTATCTATATGCATCGGGTGCATGTAAAAAATGCCTTATCTGCATCGAAATAAAGAAAACAATTCTTACTTTTAGTCCTTGAATGCTTTAATTCGAATGCTGGCGCTTATATTTTGATCCAATTTTGCGTTTTGGATTAGTGTACGGAAAATGAAAACTGCATGTGCTTATGAAACTTTAGGTTTCGGAGTATTAGTATTGTATTATACATCACTACTATAAAGGAGGGGGGGGGGGGGGTATTAGCTTCCTTATAAGAAATAAAAATCTTTTGATCCATGAAGCAATTCATGATGGTGGGAGTAGCAAATCACATATGAAATTGGATCAGATTCATTGGAAAATGTTTGAACAGTGAGTTCATTTGAAAGTAGTTGCTCCGATGAAATTCTATGAGGATCAATTTTTGATATCCGATACATTCGTTTATTTGTGTGTAATGACAGTAGCTATGATTATTGATTGTAGTGTGGAGTGTAGGTTAATCTTTTTGTGTATTTTCACCTGCATGTTTCTGAAACCTGTTTCGGACACAATCAGAAATATAATAATTGCTTCGGCGCAATTTGGGGAATATTGCAACTTTATTTGATATTTATGAGAATCATACTCTATCCTTTATTTATTAACCTTTGTTCTTTGCTATTTAGGGTCCCTACCGTGGGAGGGAGTTCCCTTGATCTACATCGACTTTTTTTAGAGGTTACCACTCGAGGTGGTATTGAAAAAGTATTCTTTCTTAGCTCTTTTTAAAATTGTGTTTCTGCATCTTTTTGTTGTTTATTATAGGTGGCAAATGGCAGCTTACTGATGCTGCTTTCACAAGTCATAATTATGTTTGCTTTTCTTATTATGTTGGAAAAAATGTTATCTGTAATATTTCTCCCATAAATACGCAAGGTTTTTTAGTAACATTATTGAATTATGAAAATGATTAAATGATGATATCGAAAATGTATATTTGGATTGTATTATAAGATTTTGAATAGCATTTCACTGAGTATACTGTCTCAATCTTTTTTTGATTAATCATGCAGAAAAAAGTTCTTTTAAAAAACCTTATTCTATGTTAAGCTTTACATATCATTATTTGACCACGTGTATGACTCGATTCACAGACTTACTTTTCTTCCTTGGTGAAAGGCTAAGAGGACTTCTTTTGTCAACATGCGCATTTGAATTTTACATTGCCATTTTCTGCACAGAAGGTAGCCAATGCTTTATGGCTGTCCAATGAGAATTTTGTGAACCATATTTTCTGCATTGCCATTTTATGAGCTGCAGATAGAGGGTGTTTAATAGATGTCCTTTAATAAATTGGGAAAGTTGGTGAGATTGGACTGATTGCTGGAGCTGATTACTAGTTCTGCTATTTCTATGCTCCTTTACAGATATAACTAAGTTGATTTGATTTATTTGCATATTGTATACTTTGCTAAGTTGTATGTTTACATGTTACAGGTTATAAAAGATCGCAGATGGAAGGAAGTTACTGCAGCTTTCAACTTCCCAACTTCCATTACAAGTGCATCATTCGTCTTACGAAAATATTATCTCTCATCGCTTTATCATTTTGAGCAGGTTTATTATTTCCGGAAAGAAGAACCATCCATTCAAGCAGCAGGTACCATTCAATTATAGTTTATTCTTCTAAGGCTTCAAGTTTTTCCTTGGTGCATAAGTAGTGATGCTCCTAAAACTGTTAAATAGGTCAAATATTGTCATATGCTGATGATGACGGTGCTGCATCTGATAAACTCTCAGGTGGGGATTCTTTGCAGCTATATTTATTGTGTTGTTTACTGGTTTTTAGTGGTCGTAATGTAAGTATCTACGCATCCTACTTCAACGCTACCTGGCTTGCTTATTTGTGTAACTCTTAACATGGGATTGCCTTTTGTGATACGCAGCCAATTCTAACATAGGGGATGTTAGTTTAGTCACTGGAACCATAGACGGAAAGTTTGAGGATGGCTATTTAGTTACAGTGAAGCTGGGATCTGAGGTTATGAATGGCGTCCTTTATCATACAACTCTGGAACATGTATCCCAAAGTCTTAGCCCTTCTGACGAGCCTGCTCACCTTACCCGGAGAAAGCACCATACGGCCTTAAAAGACCCGTCTCATCCCAAGCGAAATAGAAGTGGTTACACTTTCTTTTTTGCTGAGCAATACCAGAGACTGAGGCCTTCATACCATGGGCAAGAAAGAGCCATCAGCAAAAAAATTGGGCAACTATGGAGCAACATGACAGAGGCTGAAAAACAGGTAAAGGAAAAGTAACCTTGAGATAGTTAGAAAACTTATTTGCTGCATCTTCAGATTTCTGCTTGAAATAACTTATAGCTGCTAATATAATTTTAAGTAGCCAATTCAAGCGCGGATTAATTCATCTCGACACAAGTAATACCAGATGTCTGTATGTGTAGGATAATGACTTATTTCTAGTATTTGCCTATTGAATTCCTCCAGTCTCTCTCTAGTAATAATATTAATACCCTACCGAGGAGGGCATGTCTATGTTGATTCTTGATGCCTTGTTCACACAACCCGTTATCTGAGTCGTCCTCAAAAAATTATCATCTTTCTTCTACCATGAGCAGGACTTGCATACATTATACATATGGTTGTGCTTTTTGAAGAATGCAGTATGCTTCCTTGATTGTCACGGGTAGTTTTCTAGTTGTCTCTACTGTCATGATTCTATTCTGAAAACATATCCACGATTCATGAGCGAAACAACGACACAATTATATTTTGCAATGAATGGTTTTATCTTATTTATGGTGGTTGTACTTGTATCAGGTATACCAGGAAAAGGGTTTGAGAGACAAGGAAAGATATAAAGCTGAAATGTTGGAGTACAAATCATCCCATCAAGTGCAAGGTTGATAGGCTTCATCAATGTTGGTCTTGGGATGTCTCCAGGTCTTCGTTTTTTGCTCTCTCTCTCTCTCTCTCTCTCTAATTGACAACGAAGAAGAATTCGTAATGGCAATGGCAGAAAAGGGAAAATTTCCTGAGGAAATGTGAAATACTGTATTTTGTTGTTCGATGATCAGTTCTCTGCGGCGTAAAATCAATGCTTTGGAAAATCTTAAACCCTCATTTATGTTTGTAGCTTTTGAAACTGCAATTTTTGTCCATAAAAAATTGCTCTGTTCATATGTATACATTCATCTATATTCATTTTTCTTCCAAATTTAACATCATGCTTAAATTTTTCCAATTTTATTTTATTCGATTTCCGGCCCTCGATTTCACCTCTTGTTTTTTTAGTTAAAGAATCGATCATGTTTACATAATCAATTTATTTTACGAAATTTTCTATTTTCATTCTACAAGTCTGAAGATTCAAAAGATTATAGTTCTTATTCTTGTTAAATTTTTTTTAAAAATAAAATGCATGAGGTATATTAATAATGTGTAAAAAAAAAAGATTATAGTTCTTATTGCAGAACTAAATTATTTTTTTTAATTGAAAAACTATATTTTGTTGGTTTAATGTTCGTACACTATCTGTACAGGTAAGACTATATTTTTCAGTCCAAATGATATTTTCATAAATGAAAATTTATATTAATTAATTAAAAATGATTTATATTAATTATTCAATTATTTGGAATTGATACAAATGCAATCTAAAAATGAATTGGCATATCATATCTTTATTGTGTGTGTGTATTTAATTTATGGCGTCAATTAATAATTGCTATAATTTAGATACATTGTTTTTTTTTTTAATAAAAAAACTTTTATCTAAACTTCACACATTACAAAAAAATCAATATATTACACTCAATTATATTGTTAATCCATTTATTTTCAAAATTAATCATGATTTTTTATGGACATTTATTTTCAAAATTAATCTCGATTTTTTATACACTTAACTAGAATATTCCAGATGAAAATTAGATGGAAAATTGTAGAAATATTATAATGTGCATATGTGAAATTGTATGAAAATATAAAAATTATAGATAATTAATAATAGACATACCAAAGCTGGTTGTAAATCTCTAATCTTTGGCACTTGCTAATATGTACAGAAGCTATAACAAACTATTCTAAAAAAATATTACAAATAATAAAATGTGCCACGTAGTATATCCGTATATTTACAAAAAGGAAACATGTTGTAATATTGCGCATATTTAATTATATTAATATTCTAGAATTGAAAATTAAAAAATATATATATATATATATATAAATATAAATATGATGATGTGCATATGTGAAATTGTATGCAAAAAAAAAAAAAATTATAAATGATTAATAGTATTCATATGATTTACTCAAAATAAAAATTAAAAATAGTAGTTATATGATACGAAAAATACAATTCACTTACGTTTGCTAATATATATACAAGTAATATCCAAATTTATTAGAGTATTAAATTTTAAATTTATTTAATATTATAAACTATTCTAAAAAATATTATGAATAATAAAATATTATTATATATCGTACAACTAATATACTATATTGCTATTATATATGAATTGCACGTGGAAGATTGTTTCATTGAATATTTTTTATAGCTAATTTGCATAAATTAAACGGCGAATTAACTTTTTTTTTTTCATTTTAAGTTATGATTTTATTAGAGTTTAATGCATTTCCCCGCACTTAAAAAATCATAATTTCCTTTTCAAGTGAATAAAAGATAATGACACTGACCCATTTTGAATTTTGTAAAATTTATTTTAAAGTTCTATGAAAAGAAACCTTTATTTAATAAATATAACCTTTGAATTTTGTAAACTTCCAACAAAAGAAAACTTTTGTTCAATAAATAAATATAAGAGATAAACACCCGAAACTCGAGATATCCAAAGATTTATTTTCATCAACATCTATACCTATATCTATATCTATATCTATATCTATATCTATATCTATATCTATATGAGTATGTATATCCAAATATATACACATATATAAACAGAAACCCTTTATAAATACAAGAAAAAATTATCCACATTTACTTTTTTTAAATACTTTTTTTACACCTACATTACCCTCAAATACCCCACTCCCTGTTTTTCTTTTTATGTAATAAGACTTTTTTTTTGCACCTACATTTTTTTTTAAGTTTACGTTCACACTGAAATTATATAAATCTTCACTCCATTAAGAGTGAATTACACTTTCGATCCCCGGAAAAATATGGTCAAAACACTTTTAGTTTCAAAATGTATAATTTTGATTTAAAATTTCATTTTTCAACGCTTTTGGTCTCATAATTTATATTTCAACACTTTTGATCCCAAAAATTAACGGACTATACTTGACATACATTAAATACGTATTTTGGAGGCAAAATGGTATCTATTTTGGATTGAAATTTTTACCACATTCCCTCTATTTTTCACCCTTAATTAGGTGGTGCAACAAAGATCAACAAAATAGGTACTGTTTTGACTTCAAAATAGATACTTAACAGACGTTAAGTATAATCAGTTAGTTTTTGGGACCAAAAGTATTGAAATATAAACTGTCGGACTAAAAGTGTCGAAAAATTAAACTTGAGACTAAAATTGTACATGTTGGGACTAAAAGTGTTTGCACCCTATTCTTACGGGACCAAAAGTGTAATTTACTCTTCCATTAATGTTATCTTTTGGAATTTTTTTTTCTTTTTCAAATTCTATTTCCTTGCTTATACTAAAAGAGGACATTTTCTTAATTTTTTCTCAATTTCTATTTCCTTGTTTATACTAAAAGAGGATAGCTAATAAATAATAATCCAAAGCTATTATTTTGGGTTCCCAATTTAATGAAAATATACGTGCGAATTACACATTAAAATCAATATCTACCCGAAGAATTAAAAGGAAATAAAATCTGAATATTTGAGCTCTAATTACTAAAATGTGATGCACACGTATTATTTTGGAGTTAGTGCGTATAAGATGGGTGATTTTGTGTGTGAGAGAGAAGAGAGAGAGAGAAGAGAGAGAAAGGAAGAAGGGATTTCATTTCACAAAACGAGAATAATAAGAGGCAAAGCGTCGAAGAACGTGACAGTCAATTTCCCATTAGCAGTTAACTGAAACTGACTCTTCCACTTCTCCTTCTTCCAACTTCTTCATCATTTCACCGTTTGCTTTCTTCATTTTCAATTTTTCATCACAGCTTTGATTCATAGGTCACCTCCAAATTCAATGTTTTGAGCTGATCGATCTTACATATACATATACATATACATATACATATATGATGATGCGTTTTTGTTCTGAGCTAAGGTAACTATTTTGATTTGATCTCTTCCTCCATAATTCATGCTCAAAATCTCATATTTCCTCTCCCCATTCACTGCCTTTTCCTTTTTGATTAGTTTATATATATATATATATGTATGTATGTATATGTATATTGCTTGAGCTTAGCTTAGGGTTATTAATTAATTAATTCCTCAATTTTTTTTTAATAGCTGCAGCTGATTTCTTCAACTTCTCCATTCTCCACCAACCCCAAAAACTCACAAATTTGGACTCATATCAATGGTGTTTATCAATGAAGAATCGGAGAAATCCGATGATGATGATCTGCAGAAGAGATACAGCAGCATGAAGAGGGTTTGTCGCATCTGCGGGAAAGCATTTAGCTCAGGCAAAGCTCTCGGCGGCCACATGAGAAGCCACGTGCAGCTCAGGAAGAAAATCGAGATTCATCCAAACGTTACGTTCAAAGAGAAATCGTGCAGCGATTGCGTTATCTGCGGGAAGAATTTCCCTTCGATGAAGTCGTTGTTCGGGCACATGAGGTGCCATCCAGAGAGAGAATGGAGAGGGATTAACCCTCCGGCGGCGCCGCCGCCGCCGCCTTCCTCGTCTTCTTCGTCTTCTTCGATTTCATTATCAGATTCCACGGTTAAGAAAATCGACGATCGAATGAGAAATATGGAGAGAGATGGAGGCGTGGTTGATTTGACGGAGTCGCTGAGGGGGTGGCCGGTGACTGCTAAGCGCGGCCGCAAGGCCGCCGCCTCCGACGATGAAGCTGTGAATTTTCTGATGATGCTGGCGGAGGGGGGGAGGAGGGATTTTGGTGAAGTTGTTGATGATGATGATGAGATGAAGGTGTTGATGAAGAGGAAGAAGAGGAAGAAGGTGAAGCTTTGTGATTTGAATTTAATGGAGATTAATGGCGACGGTGGCGGCAGCGGCGGCGGCAGCAATAACATTCCGATTCCGACTCCGGCATGTGGGAAAGTAGTGATGGATTTTGATCTCAACGAGGAGCCTCAATCAGAGACTGATCATGATCACCTCCCTTCTTGGTAATTATATGTGATTAAAATGTTAATTAGCTTGATTAATTCTACTTCAAATTACTAACTAGAGAAGGGTTAAATTAATAGATGGTGATCATAATATTTGAAGCTATGTTTTTTTGGTGATGGATGGTTTTTCATTAGTACTTAATCTCTCTCTCTCTCTCTCTCTCTCTATATATATATATATATATTGCTCATTTGCTTCAAATGGTAATGGTGTGTTGAGGATGATCTCTCTCTCTCTCTCTCTATATATATATATATATATATATATTGCTCATTTGCTTCAAATGGTAATGGTGTGTTGAGGATGATCTCTCTCTCTCTCTCTCTCTCTCTCTCTCTCTCTCTCTCTCTCCTGATGAACTCGATATGTGAATTGACTTTTGATGCTGAGGGTGCTTCAATCTTCATAGTTAAGGTTTAAGGTGGAAATAAATAGTATTTTAGTAATATATATATATATATATATATATCTGCAAATGAAATAAATGCATATGTGTATGAGTGGTGGAGGTCCAGAAAGAGATTGAAATTGATTAAAATAAATAAATGAAAGATTAATTGAAGAAAAAGTCTTTAAAGGAGAGGCTCTCACCACATACACGCTTAGCACTTTTCTTGCAATTTCAATTTCAACTTTTTTTTTTTGGCTAAGCTAAATAATATTGTTTCTTTGACTCTTGATATATTGCAGTTGGAAAATTTGTAGTTGGGAGGAAATACACTAATATAATAGATATACCTTGTTTAAGATGAGTTCCGGAAAGATCAGCATGTGGGGTCGTTGGAACACGTCTTAGATCTTCGTCACACGTACAAACTACAATTGCTCTGATATATATTATGAGTTTCGTGTGAGGTCGTCTTACATATTGAAATGTATAATACTGAGTTTAGATCCAAATTTAATAAGAATGAAAGTATAAATACGTTACGGGCTAGTTTGGATACGAATCTTTTTCCATAAAACGGTTTCACACTAACATAATTATATATTAGAAAGGGAGGTTTGAAGAAGATGGTATTGCAATTTTTGAATGAAGCAAATATTATTAGAAAATGGGCTTGTTGGAAACTTATGTTGGCCGTCAATTTTGCATGTTGTAGCCTCTCCACTCTCTTCTTTTGACTTATAACAAGTCAAACATTGAAATTTTCATTTATTTGAAATTACTTCCCCCGTCTCATTTTTTTATAGTCCCTATTACTATTTTGAGGTATCGTAATTATATAATCTCATAACTATAAATAATATTAATTTTCATAGTAATATACAAAGAGACAAAAACTATTTTAGCCACTTGAACTTTAAAACATACTTATTTTAGCCACTTTGGACGAAAATGCCCCTGTGCGCGCTGGACACTGCGTGCTAGGGTTGCACGCATGCGCGCTAAGGTTGCGCGCTAGCAATGCGCGCAAGACGCAGGGACAAAATTGTCATTCTGACTAAAATAAATATATTTAAAAGTTAGTGGTTAAATTAAATTTTTTTAAAGTTTGACTGACTAGTTTTATATATTTCCACATATACAAATAAACCTTTGTTAGATTTTGGAAATTAAAAATCAACCAATTTAATTTCTTAAGGTCATAAATTATAAATAAGTGTAATCATGGAAATTAAGTTTTAATATATTATTTTCATAAATATTTTTAATCTAGTGCGAAGATAAGGTGGATCATATAATTGGAACGGAGAAAATAATATACTTTTTATTTTTATATTGATGATGACATTAATTTGGAGTGTGGCGTGGCTATTGCGCGTGGTCATTTGACGTCAATGCGAGTATTGAAACGAGTTAATTACATTCTAGTACTCAACGTTTGAGTTCCTATTTCTTCACATTTTTATCTCAATGTTTAAAAAACTACATTTTAATACTCAATATTTCTATAATTTAATAAATTTAGTATGGAAATAAAGTTCTGACTTCACAAATCTGACATGGCTTATCAGCCAACTAAAATTTACACTAATCTCCTCGATTTCGGCAAAGCCACGTTAAATTTATGATACCGAAACTTTCTTCCTTCATTAGATTATGAAAACATTGGGTATTTGTAATATAGGAGTACAACTTTTGAAAGTTTGAGCAAAAGTGTTAGCAACAAGAATAAATAATATTTACTAAATTATAATTTATTATATTGAAACAGTAAATACAGTTTCTAAAAAAAAACAGTAAATACAGAAAACTTCAACTGCATTCTGCACAAATTCTCGTGATTGTATGAAATTGAAAGCAACTCTTTGCCAACCAACCATTTGGAATTATAAATGCTTCAAGCAACAATTTTGAGTTTGAGTTCGTGATTTTTGAGGTCCTGAATTGAGAATTTAATTTCATCATTAGAGTCTCGGATCGAGAGTTTTCATCGTTTGGGTCCTGAATAAGTAAATTATCCATCTTTCAGGTCCGGGATTGATAAATTCTCGATATTTATATTATCATTCAATATGGTATCAATTTCTAAGATAAGTTTGTCCATAAATCATGCAATGAAAAGTATATGTAACTGTCGTTCTGAGCTAATTATTTATTAATTGTGTTCAAATGTAATCATATTAATATATATACCATATACAGATATATATACTGCAGGAAAAAAACGATTACTCACATATTTATTATTTTGGTATATTTTGTTTTTAACATATAAATATTTACTCATTCAAGATTCATATTACAAATTTGGTTTCATTGCTATTAATGTTTTGGAAAGTGTATGGAGCATGTGGATCGGATGAGATCCTCTATTCCAGATTTGGTGTTACAATC
The DNA here is from genome assembly GCA_026008535.1 of Perilla frutescens. Lineage (NCBI taxonomy): Eukaryota > Viridiplantae > Streptophyta > Magnoliopsida > Lamiales > Lamiaceae > Perilla > Perilla frutescens. The sequence continues at coordinate 695,317 of BRKX01000022.1, read as the reverse complement.
GGTATTTCACGATCAAATTTATGAGGTTTTTTTTCAATTTTTCATTAATTTTAATTTATTATGTTTTAGTTTAATTTTATGATTGTTTTTAGGGTTCACCCCACCCAATTAGGGTTTATAATCATTTTTTAGTATTTAATTTTCAAAGAAATGATTATTATGGTTGATTATTTTTAAAATATGGTTTATAATTTTTAAAATTTCAATTTTTTGTTGATAGATGTGACTAGATCGATTATATTATAATTAATTTTAAAACTTGTTAAATCGATCATGAAATACGAGTTGGAGCACCAAATTTGGAATAGAGAATCCCATCACCTGGTGGATGTGTGTTTTAATCAAAGAAAAATAACAAATAAAGAAGGAAAAATGTAGATAAAACTCATTATTTTATCCACAGTGATTATTTTATTTTCACCCAATAATCTAAATTTTAAAAAGAAAAGGTAATAAATGAGTTCTGAAAGTTAATAAATAGTATCAAATAGAAAGGTAGTAAAAGGAATAGAAACATGCAACTAGGTTAACAAGAACATGACATCAATAATATTTGAAATGAGATGGTGTCATGTACATCGAGATGTATACAAATCAGACGTACATTCGAATCGGGTGTGTGCACTATACGAGACTTTTTTTTTTTTTTTTTTTCTCAAGTGTCTGCTTATTTTCATTTTTCTTAGAAAGGTACTTTTTTTTCAAAATGTTTTTCCCATAACGGATTTTCAATTTTGATTTTGATAAGGCTCCGATTCCCAGAGTGATCATTATTTGATTTCCGGAATTATTAGGATTTAATCTCTTCTTTTTTATCTATAAACTTTATTTGAGACAACTATTACTTTTCAATATTAGAACTGATATTTTCTAGTGTTAGAAATGACATTTTTCAATATTATAAGTGATATTGTATTCAACCTAAAAAAATATTAACAATTACAGAAATATTACCACCTTTTTTTAGTATATTCAATCTAAAAAATATAAAAAAATTATCAGTAATTTCAGTAAAATAAACATGATATTTTTCAATATTAAAAATGATATATATATATATATATTTTTAATACAAATAATTGCAAAAATTTGCCGTTTGAAATTTAAATTAAAATCCTTCTTCGAAGAAGAAAAGGATGTCAGGAGGTGACTAAAGAAAGTAAAAGTAAAGAGCATTACAGCTTTAAACTTTTTTTGAGAAAAATTATAGCTTTAAACTTAAAATTGACTTTAAACAACTATATTTTTATTGAAGTAGCTAAAATAATACTTTTTCTTATATAATAAAACACTTAGGAAACCATATATATGTGTGAGTACATATTTCTTGAAAAAGTTAATTCATAAAACAACAGCTATATCATGCAAGAGCAAAATTGGCCTCATTAATTCATGGAAAGAAGCCCATTCAATTCTCAAAAGAAAATAAAAGAAACCAGCCCATTAAAAAGAAACCATTAAACAAACACACGCGCAGAGATCACGATATATCAACAAAGTATCCTTGCTTAAAAACACAGAGGCATTAGTAATAATCTAATGCGGTGGCATGTAGTTCTCCTACATGCATTATACAATTTCCCATAAAGCATTACGGAAAATGCAGAACTGCAGAAAATTCATTTATTTCTTAAACATCTAAACCAAAACCATTTATCCCTCGTCCCCGTGAAGATGACATAGTGATGGAGTGGTGACAAATGTCTCGAGTTTGAGTTCCACCATCAACACCACTAAGTGTGATTCTGTTACACCTAGTTTTCCAAGCGTGGTTTACATCTCCTATATGGTTTGCAGTCAGAGTTTACCCAGTGCACACCTCGGTAAAATATAAAAGCCTATGTGCCTCAAAATGAAAACGCCATTATAATATTGACATCGATTCCAAGGAAAAATTAACATCAGCAATTAAAATCATCATATCGTTGAGGATTGACACTGAATTTGTATAGGGGGTAACATTTATAGCAAAAAAAGAGTTGTAATACACATTGAAATTCCTCATAAAATGGGGGCAAGAGCTACTCGTGGTCGAGGGATTCAACTATACATCTACTTCTGGAAGAAAAAGATGTAACCAACACTAAAACATAATATAATTCAATGGGGCAAAAAAAGTGAAGGTGAAAGACTTACTAGGACTAGGTGGGAACAAACTCCACATAATCTTGAGAAAATTGGAGTGTGACAACGCCCATGATGAACACAGCCAACAACACTAGCTGCACCACAAAACACAAACCATACTTGCCCACCCTCTTCTGCACCTTCAATAGTTCATCAGCACTCGCAGTCTCGTCGCAGTAATTTTCCAACTCCTCAGCCTTCTTCTTAAGCAGTGCAGCCCTGTTCTCAGCATCTCCGAGCTTACGGAGTATCTCGGTTTGCTCCGAAGCCACAGCCTTATGCTCTTCCAATACACTAATTTGATCCACCGCAGCAACTCTCAGCTTTTGCACCGTTCTTGATATCGCCAAATACTCCACTTCAGCTTCCACTTTTTGCTTGAAGAGCTCTTCTAGCTCTGTTACCACATCATTGGATTGTAAAACTTGGGAAAATCTTTGTGAACCCTCCTGACCCCTTGTTTCTTGAAGTTTTTCTTCTGCGTCTATAGACTCCGTGCATAACTCGGAAAAAACGGCGCCATCTATTGAAACATCATTTCCAATTTCCTTAAACTTAAGCACCTCTGCATGGACCATCATAACTGAAATCAGAAAACAACACTAAAAGGAAAACAAATCAAACGATTCATAATCACAGTGATCGAAAAGAAAAATGTCAGCTAACCTCGTTCTAGTGCTTCTTGTGCGGATTGGAGTGCACGGATAGATTCAGCCAGTGGATCCGAATCTCTCAAGCGACCGTGATTCTCGCCTCTTTCATCGTCAGGTGACAAGTCCTCAAATCCTCCCCCATCATCATTGCCATAAACACCTTGATGTCCATCATTCACTTGTTTACCAATGCCCTGAACTTCATCACCATTTTCTCCATCATATTCATTCGTTCCTTCATTCCGTATTCCATTATTCACAGAGAAAGTTCCCTGCACAAAAACAAAATTGGAGCTTCGCGAGTCAGATTCCACGCTGGAATGAGAGTTTTCTTTCTCGATTTTGACCCGTTCTCCTCTAGGCTTCTTGCTGGTCTCAGTCCGGCCCTTACCACGCTGCTGGCCAAACTGCAAAGGCTGCATCAAACTCTTTCCATTCAAACTACTCATCTTGCTCTTATCGCGTGGAAATCCCCCCATCACCGGTATCTCATATTTCATCTTTGGAGCACTCGCTGCAGTAGAGGACTTGCTACTCCGATCCTCACTATTCTCCGAATCAGTTCCAGCAGCAAACGATGGACTCAACCCCAAACCCGAATCATCAAGCAGAGCAAAACCATCAAAACTCCTAACCACAGCATTTGTGGAAGAAACAGAACCCTCGCTCTTTTCCTTTCTCTCGGCATATTGCACCCGTTTGCTCGGGTTGGCACCCGGAGACCGTGATTCCTTCGCCACCGTCTCACCAGTATCAATGCTACTCCCCCCATCCCTATTGGAATCTCTCCTGATCCTCCTCCATTTCTTCAAGCCATACCCTTTCCTCACAGTCGTCTTCGCTCCAGGTTTCAGCTCCACATGAGCAGAACCTTCACCCCCCTCTCGATTCAACTCACTCTGATCATCATTCTCCACCACACAAGACCCGTTATTTTGAACCTTAGATTCACTTCCACTCCCCAGTCTATCCGAAACCGGATCATTCGCAATTCCCTCATTATCTTCCACTGATTCATGTACCCAACACTCGCTCTCCAAATCCATCTACAATAAATTAAAAAAAAAAAACCCACCTAATTTTCTTGCCTAGAAAAATCACTCAACTACGAGATTACACCATAATCATGATCCAGATCAAGATCGAGAACAACCAACCATCATTCCAGCTCAAGGGCTTATCCAAATCAATAATTTCCCAGGCGGTGTTGGATTCCAATCATTCAAGCAGAATTCAATTCAATTCCCTCAAAAGGAAACTGGACTGAAACAATTCATGCGGAGAAAACGAAATAAATTTGAAGGGGAAACTTTAATTAACGGTAAGATGAATTGATGAGCGTACCTTCGGCTTGGGCTCCATCAATTAAAAAAAAAAAAAAAGTAGAAATATTTTTGGGGGAGAAATCGGAGAAATGGAAACCCTAGATGTGGGGATGGATTTAGAGAGTGATGAAATCCGTAAATTTTAATCCTCATATTTTACGGTCGGAATTATCGATCCCGTCATTATAATATTATAATAATATTAAATATAATAATAATAATAATAATAACTATATAGTTAGTACATGTATATATAATTTTATTTGTGTAAAAAAAATATCATAATAAAATACTCCATCTGTCCCATTTTGATAGGTTTGTTTTCCTTTTTGGTGTGTCCCGATATATAGACATATTTCTATATATATTTAGTTAATTTACTGATATATACTCCTATTTAATATGTTTACATTAGACATTAATTAAATATTAAAGAATTAAATAGGGACATATTAGGAAACTTCTTGATTAATTGTCTTTCCCCATACTTTTCTTAATCCCCGCGAAAAACTCCAATCAGCCTATTAAAATGGGACGGATGGAGTAATTAATTTATAATTATTGTCAATTATATAAATCTGTGCATTTGCTATTATGGTCACTAAGATTAAGTCGTACAGAAGAAAAAGGAAAAAAAATATTAAAATTTAATCTTGAAATTTAAATTAGGCTTAAATTACGAGAAAAAAAATGTATGAATTGCTACATTGTGCAGCATTATTTTTGTTTTCAAAATATACATGTGAAACTTTTACTAGTGATTCGCAATTAATAATAAAATACTCTATGTTTCAATTTAAACGTCATTTTAGATAAATGCACACAAATTAATAAATTAATTAACTTACCCAATACATACATACATGCATATATATATATAAATGCATTAAATGAGAGCAAATATGAGAAAAATATTGTAGAATGACATATGTTGTGAAATAAAATTAAAATAATAGAATAAAACTTATTCAGAGATGGAAAGAGTATTATTTAATGGATTAAAATGAATAATAAAAATATTAGTTTCCAAAATTACCAATCACTTTTGACATAAACATTATTTGTAATAATGATTTTGTTATTAAATAATAATAATAATAATAATAATAATAATAATAATAATAATAATATAGTACGGCGGCGATACAGAAAAATAAATATGGGTGGAAGCAACGTGCGAGTGAATGGGGTGGGGCCCGCAAGCAGCCTGCGGTGGGCCCGCTCGACAACAACTATCTGTCGCTAACTTATCTGTAATACACATGATTTGACTAGGTCCCTATTTTCCACAATTACATTATTATTATTATTATTATTATTATTATTATTATTATTATTATTATTATTATTATCTCAAATCACTATTCTTTTTCCAATTATAATTTGAATTACAATTTTTTTTAGTTGTCCTGATGGGATAGAAACCAACAGAGTAACTCGCGACTTATTCAGAGTTCGATTTAAGAAGGCTTATTCGAAATTTGTTCGTTTTCTAAACGAGAGCTCGATAAAATTATCGAGTCAGGCTCGAATTCGAGCAGAGTAGTATCCAGCTCGCTAGTTCACAAACATGTTCGGGCTCGAGGTTAATTGACCATCTTCGCGAACATGTTCATGAATAATATAAATATTTCGAATGGATAAATTAGTTATTATTTTTTCCAGTTCAAGCTCGATTATATAAATTAAACAATGTTTTTTTTTCGAGCATTCGAATTCGGGCTCAATTAGTAATTTTCGAGCATTTTACGAGTCGAGCTCGAACAAGAGGAAAAAAGTTCGAATCGAGCTCGAACTTATTCCTTAACAATTTGAACTCGAACATCACGGTATTCAGCTCGTTTACAGACTTAGTTACTCATCACACGGAGCTAACATGATTGTTGAAAAATATCATAAAAGTGTGTGTGTGTGTGTTACCAATATAAATTGAAATTACATAGTGACCAATTCCAATTATGATCAATGGACTTAAGTTATCAAGGCAGCCCAAATAAACTAACACAAATATTTCCAATTCACAAAGAAGCATTTGGTCGTTTTGATATTATACTTTCTCCGTCCCATTCACATAAGATAATTGGATTTTCCATTATTATTAACAAAATATTAGAAAATACAACTTAACAGTTAAATTTCATAATATGTGTATATTAATGTATTTTTATCAATAAATTAATAATTAATGTAAATATATTAAATAATGATAAATAAATATATAAAAATATGCCGATGTATTGGGATTCTGGACAAAAAATAATAAAATAAATCTATATAAACGGATTGAAAAGTATAACTAGAGTTGTAAACAAACACAGTCAAGCCGAACACTATGATGTTCGGGCTCGGTTCGAATTCGATTCAAGTTTTTCTCCTCTTGTTCGAGCTCGACTCAACAAATACATGGCTTGCTCGAATTTAACTTGAGCTCGGCTCGTGAAATGTTCAAAAATTTAAAAATCGAACACGAACTCAAATGCTTGGAAAAAACAGTCATTTAAATTACGTGTCGAGATCGTCAGATCGAGCTAATAAAACTTATTTAATTTATCCATTCGAAATATTTATAATATTATGAACATTTTCACGAACATATTCGATTGAGCTCCTATGTGAACATATTTGTGAGTTGGACGAGACGAATATTGCTTTGCTCGAGCTCAATTTGTTTAAAAATAAACTTCAACAAGAAATCCATATATTCATCACCAATTTGATGTTTCAATTGAACCCTAATTTCAAACAACAAATTAAAAAAAAATCACAACATCTAATCTGATGAAATCAAAGCAAGACTGTAATTCAGAAAAAATCGTATGCACACAACAAAAACAAGCAATTCAGAAAATCCAAAAAAAAAAAAAAAGGATTCACAATGGCGGATTAATCGCGACTCCACCACTCCGAGCAGTGGACTGAGAGGCGATCAAGCCGCTCGAAACGGCGTCGTTCTCGTCGAGAAACAGCCCTTCTGGGTTTCTCAATGCTCCATGGACGGCCGAGATCAAGAGCCCGACGATGATGCCGATCGACAGACTGTTCAATGGACCCGTCACCCACAGAGCCACCGCCGACAGCACGACGAGGCCGCAAATGACGGCCCAATCACTGACGTGGCGCCCCCAAATCAGCAGCGGATCTTCCCGGAAGAAGTGGAGGATCAGCCAGAGGAAGAACACGAATCCGATCAGCAGCAGCGCGATCGGCGTGCTGATTAGCGATGCGGCGGCGCACGCGGTCACGATTATGGCGTAGTTCACGGAGAAGTACGCGGCGTTGCACCGGAGCCTGACGGATGCGGCGGAGAGGGAAGGCGGGAAATCGAGGGCGGAGATGGTGGCGAGGAACTCCGGCCAGGGGCGGCACCGGGATAGGGAGGTGGAGAGGTTCTGCGTCGATCTGGAAACGACATCGATGCCGGAGATCGGGATTGTGGTGTAGGCGGGGGCGGAGGCGGCGGTGGAGGGCATTTTGGGAATCGGAGAGACTCCGGCGAATTCTTCAACGTCGTCGCGTTTGTGTTTGGTTAGCTGAGTAGGTTTGGTATTTGGAGGGCGGATCGTCTGCGTCGAGGTGTACAGAAATTAGGTACACGTGGCATGCACGAGTGGTAGCCACGTTTATCGGGCCCAAATTTTAGTTCCGAAATTAACCTTCCCGGCCCAATAGCATTGCTAACCATGCTCATAATATTGGCCCACTCAAAGCCCAAGAAAACAAGTGTGGTTCGGTTGTTTGAATGCATTAAATGAGGATAAATATGTGAAAAATGTGAAATTTTTACCTTGATTGTGTAGAATGATAATTTTTGTGAAACAGAATTAAAGTGTTAGAATGACACTTAGTGTAAAAATGATGGAGTATGATTTTAGTGTTTTTTTACTGTGTTTTGGCGCTAAAACATCTAGCACTAAAATACAATAAGAAAAACACTAAGATTACAGTAAAGAAGTTTCGTCCTCAATCAATAGTAAGCGTAAATATAATTGAGGAGGGCATCCCAAACAAATGAACTAGGAAACTCCTGCCACGTTCGAGCAATATTATGTGTCACAATATAAGCACTAAACAATCGTATCATCTCCTTACAACTTTCAACAACGCTTCTTTCCCTATCCCTCGCTTGGGATAGGGACCGAACTAAACTTGGAAAACATCCATGCGGGCCAAACCAAATTGGTCAGTTCGGTTCGGTTCGATTCGATTTTTAGTTTGTTTTTGGGTGGATATTTGGTCACTAGCTCGTGATAATAACGACACAAATTAAAGAATAATGAAATTAGATTGTATTTCATGGTAATTAATTAGAGAGGGAAGTTGAAAATGGAAAAGTTAAAGGTAACAAATGGATAAGGTGGGAAGATCTAGGGGCCTATTTCAATATTAGCAACGACCACAAGGGCCTTTGGTGGAAAAATGGGTAATAACTTTTTATTATTTTAACGTATGCGATTGTGAAAGCGACGGAAAGGAATATATATATCATACAATAACATTATTTGATTATTAATTATTATTAATGACATTATCATTTATTATTAAATTATTATTATTACTATGGAGTAGCTGTCCACCTTTTACCGTGTACACACAGCCATACACATTCCATCAACAAACCCCAAAATATCAACATGTAAAATTAGAAGTCATTCATTTTAATTTTAAAAATTTTGGTTTTAATTATTATTATTATTATTATTATTATTATTATTATTATTATTATTATTGTAAAATACAAAATGGACTATGTTTTGGAAATGAAAATATATATATATATATAGAAAATTAATACCCCTAAGAAAAGTCTAACTATAATATATATATAAGGAATAAAGTATTAAGAAAATTAATATAAAATAGGGCGAAAATCTTGTAGTTCCAAAATTTTAAAGCTTGACAAAAAAAAAATATAAACAATAAAAATACTTATTTATATTTGGTGAAAAGTAAAAAATGTATTTCATTTCATGTAGTTAAAATGGTTAAAAAAACACATTGTCGGCGCGTGTAGTACAAAGTGATATTTGATGAAAACGAATTCATTTATTTTACATAATTTACAATAACAAAAGGGGATTTGTATACTTTCTTTTAATACTTGGAAATTTCTTGCATTTTTTCGTTTATATATTTGTTGATTAATATTTTTAGATAAGTTCAAAACTAGTGTTTTGTGGTGGATTCTATACCTAGAAAAACTATTTGGTCAAACATTCCCACATTCACGAGATGCAATTATCTTTTTTTTTTCATTTTTTTAATTAAGGATATAATTAAGATTCAATGAATCTTTGCACTTGGAAACAAACAAAGTTATGCCAATTTTCTATTTTCATAATTGAAAATTGGTATATATTCAAATAGTTTTGTTGTGGATGTCGAACAGATACATGTGGACTCAATTGAAATCTCCTATTGCACAATATGATTATTTTAGATTTTTTTTTTAAATTTTTTTTCATGATTTCAATTTCTTATGTTTTAGTTTAATTTTACAACTTATTATTTAGAATTCATCAAACTCAATTAGAATGCATTGTAATTTTTTATTATTTAATTTAAAATTTTGAGTTATTAATTGATTATTTGAAAAACTAAATGCTCCCTCCGTGTAGGCTGATCGGAGTTTTTCACGAGGATTAAGAAAAGTATTGGGAAAGATAATTAATCAAGAAAATTCCTAATATGCCCCTATTTATTTCTTTGATATTGAATTAATGCCTAATGTGAACATATTAAATAGGAGTATATATTAGTAAATTAGTTAAATATATATAGAAACATGCCTATATATCGGGACATACCAAAAAGAAAATAAGCCTATCAAAGTGGGACGGAAGGAGTACTAAATATATATACTCCATCCGTTTCGTTTTGTTTGTTTGTTTTATGTTTTTCTTTTGTGTCAAAATATTTGTTGTTTTATATATTTTGACAACCTCTTTCTCAAATTTAAACTTACAAATATATGGAGAGAGAAAAAAAATTCAACTTTTTAGGAAAATATAAATGAATAAGATTTTATGTAATATAAAAAGGAGGGATATATAAGTCCAAAAAATTAATTGTTAATTTTAGATTAAAATTCTAAAACAACAAACAAGCAAAACGAAACGGGGGTATATAAAACCCTAATTGAACGAGGGTATATAAAACTCTAATTGGGTAGGATGAACCCTAAATAATAAGTTTAAAATTAAACTAACGCATAAAAAATTGAAATCAAAGAAAAAATTGACAAAATTTTAAAAAAAATCGAGTGTGCAATATGAAATGCAATGCAAAATGTGCAATAGACGATTTCAAATGACGTGGACTTAAAAGATGTCACCCTTAATATCTCACCTAAAAACAAAAACTATTAGTGTGCATGCTTATTTACTAATTTACCCCGAACAACTCAATACTCAACTATTGCCTGTTCATTAGAAACTCGTTTGACTCCAGTTCGATAAATATACTTAACAAACTTGAACATAGTTTTGTATTTGATAAAAGTTAAACTCAGCTCGATAAATAAAAATATATCAAACGTACAGAAAAATATGTTGCTCGATTAAAACTCAACTCGATAGTTAGTAAAACAAGCACAAATATGAATTTTAAAACCAAAGTCATTTAAACTAAACTTAATTCGGATCGTACTATTTAAGTCTTGTAAGCATCTTTCCACCATTCTCTCTCTCTCTCTCTCTCTCTCTCTCTCTCTCTCTAAATGTTGTAACAACGGATATATTTCATGCACGGCAAAGCAAACCTTCGTTTTCGACCATCTACGACCAAAAATCCTACAACATCCCACATTTCAGACAAACAAAAAGGAAAGCAATGCAAAAGAAAAGGGCAAAAAGAAGTGAATAAAAAAAAGGTTGAGACATAGACACACACACACACACATATATATATATATATGAGACTGGGGTTTTCTACAATATAATGTAAAATATTTATTTCTCAAGGGCCCTATTTATCAGTCCTTTTCTCTGCGAAGTTGAGCAGGAATTGGACGGTGGAAGACGACGACACACATAGAATCTTGAATAACGAGGAAAAGAAAATATGTGTTGCCGACATTTCAATTTCTCACTCCTTTTTTCTTACATGAAATAATGGAGGATGGCCTGCAAAATCTCACCACTATTAAAAACACATGCATGAACAAAAACCTCCCACAAATCAAGGTTATTTTCTGCATGGTTTTATGTAGAAATTATCAAGAGACGAGGGCAATATCACATGCATATATGAATAAGGCAATCCTACACATATAGGATTAGAATGAAATGATATATATATATATATATAATCTTGCATAACACAAGCATGCACGTCCAAAGATTCTACAGGCGAGAACCTTGCCCTACAACGATGTGAAATCTACACGGTTAATAAGTTTACGATAGCTAGATGGCGAAAAGCAAAGAGTTTACTTTTCTCAGTGTAACTCATTATTCAAAGAGATTCCCTTATACATCAGCCTCCAAGGAAGCTTTGAGTTACCTAAGAGAAACACCAAAAACCTGCTTTGAACCTAGCAGACTTTTCCAGTGCTTGTATACAGTATAAAAAAAGAGCAATTTTATGTAAGGAAAACCGCATCAAAAACTCATCTGTCTATGTTGGCTGGTGATCCTTCGTCGAACTGTATGTTTTGTCATTTGAAATAACTCTAGCCATCAATGCTGCATGGAACTTTGATGCGATCAGTAAAGGGCACCGGCTTGTTGCTCTTGGCTGTCATGAAAAGCCAGAAGAAAAATACAAGGACCTCAGTTGAACTGATGAGGGCAATGAGGCAGTCGAGGGATTTGAATGCCCTTCTGGAACGCAATTCCATTTGCCTATATTTGCGTTCATTCCCTTGGTAGGTGGAACTATGGTGTTTCTACTGCCAACCATTGGAGATCCAGTAAAACGAGGATTGGTCCGCATCTGGTAACTATAGAAAGGATTCACATGCCTTGAGTCAGGTGGCAATGGCATTGATGCTGCAGTCCCAACTGGTTCCCAAGATTCCATGTTTGTCGAGCAATGTGTTGCTTTAGCAGCTAAACCTGCTTCCGTTTCTGGTGAGTCATCAATAATTATTATTTCCCTGTGTTTACCAGCAGAAGAATCTGTCGTTCTAAGATGATGGACAGGAGTGCCAACTTCCTCAGTATCATATGTTGTTCGAGCATCTGATCTGGTCAAACCAAACCCACAACCAGCATATTCATGATATCCCGCAGCAGAAGTGGCATTATTACCAAAGCTCATACTCGAAAACATGGCTGTTGATGGATGAGAAGACAGTAGGGGTGGCCTATAATTAGTAGGAATCTTGAAAGCATCAGATGAACTGAAATCAAACTGTGGTGCTGGTATGCGGGGTTGCATATTGTCAAACATGGAAGGACAAGGACCTCGAGATAAGATATGGTGAAAGGAGTTGGACTCATTCTGGTTATTTCGGGTGGAGAGACCATTTTCAACACACAACCTCACACCCGGATGCTCCATCATCATTCTAGACTGGGTAGGCCTAGTTTGGGAAGACAGATTATCATCTTTATTCATCACCATTAAGTTCTTCCCCATTAGTCTCAGAACAGGATTTGAAGTAGAAGGACTTGGAAATTCACAATCACCACAAGCTCGGAACATTGCCTCAGAATTATGAGGAACTGGCACAGAAGCATAACCTATTGGTTGATCTCTTCCAGTTACAGGTGTTGGCTCCTTCTCAGATAGTGTTTCTGCTCTTAAGTCAAAACAGCGGATTTCATTCTTGCCATCATCATTTATTTGCTTATCCGGGGCAAGAACCGAGAGGTTAGTCATAGTTCTTCGCCTTAAAATTTGTGACTCTTGATGATTCAAAGAAGATACGTCCTTCCTAGAGCAACAACATGGCTGGATATTCTGGACTTCGTGAGACACTTCAGGTAATATCAAGTTGGCCTTCGACTTAAGAAGGTTAGGCTCTCTTTCTCCACTAGCAATCTGCTCAAAGGGAGGAGACCCTTCAGCTACAGGATTGTTCCTCTCTTCTGTAATGTCGTGTTGAGTTTCATGTTGAAAATGTGACTGTACAGACAAGTTAGCGGTGGATATTGAACTAGATCTTCCAGCAACAGAATTTGACACGGTTGACATAGCAGAAATGGGAGAATCCGAGGAATCCATCTCAACCAACTCGTGCCCATCATCAGAAGATTGTATCCTGCAGGTGGTTAATGATGAATGTCCCAGTAGTTCTTCTGAGCCCATACGCCTGGGGCTTGGCAAAAATGAGCCAGGTGGTCCTGGTATGGGAATTGGATCAACATCAACAAAATAATTTCCTTGTGCTTCATCACCATCCATTTCTGCCATTTCGTGACTATCAGTAGTAACCAAATTTTTGGCGACATTGTCTGCACAAAACATCTCTTGGTCAGCACGGAACACTAGCTCAGTTGGGCAATGCCCATCATATGCTTTGCTATAATATTGTGAACCGCATTCAACTTTAGAACCAGCAAGTCCAGGGAATACAGAATCCAAAGATTTGCTGAAGGATGCAAAAGCTTCTCGATCAGTTGAAGCTGGCTCACAATCATAATCATCCAGCATTTCAGCCTCTTCTTCTAAGACACTGGATGTATCAACTGGAACACTGCCAACAGTAAAAGTATCAATTTTGTTCCCGTCATCCTGACTATCAGACTCAGCTGATGTCTCTGAGCCCTTAGAAGTCGTGTCTTCCTCGCTAGTGTTCACAAATCCCTCTATCTTCTTATGAAGTTTCAAAACCCTAGTTCTATTGGTCAACGGCTTACCAGATTCCTTTTCCATTAGCGTTGCATTTTCTCCCATTGCTTTTACCAGATTATCTTCTGCATGATGTGCTGATTGTGAGCCCACTGCCTCTTCACCTGATTGCAATGTACAACGCAGCCTAGGGTTCTTGAAATTTAAAATCTCTCTCCCCAAATTCTTCTTCAATTCTGCACCAGATGCATGCCTTACAGACAACAGCTTTGTCCTCAGAGAAGAAAATTTCCTACCTCCAGATGAGATTGCATGGCCCAAAGACATTTTTCTCGAACGTGCAGATTTCTTGCCTTCTGATGAAAAAGTACGATGGTGTGAGATGCCTGATCCGATAAAAGAGCTACCAGTTTTCACGGTCTGACTGCTGCTTATCCCCATTTTCTTGTTACTGCGAAAAGAAGCGTGATTTTCTGTATGATTCGGAGGATCCATAAGGCGCTCATGAAATGAGGTGCTGTCTTTTCTTGACTGCTTATCATTAAATTTGGAGGACATCAAATGATTTCTCTTATCACTTGAGTGTTCGAATCTTGATGAGGAAAATCCAGGTCCCTTTCTCTGACAAGGCAGTTCTGTCCATCCATCATGAGATCTGCATAAGTTCTCCTTTCTTTTGAGGCCCTCAGGAGGTAACATAGGATTTTCATCAGATGAAATTGGGGATATTGGAGCACTATTTCCTCTATCAGCAATTGATGACATGCTTTTTATTCTCAAGTTCTTCAAACTTTTATCCGGATGCTGATTTTCGAGCTCAAGATTGATCCTCTTTTTCAGACCAGTACGTTTGGAGCCTACCCATTGTTTAATCATTCCAAAATCATCGGACTTCATATGATCAGAGACTATGGGAATGGGAGACTTTGTAGGATCATCCTCCATGCGACCTTCGGGGGGATATAACTTCTCTTGGCCATTGTTGACCTATGAACAACATGGGGCAGGTATCAAATGGAAAGACGATAAAAATTGTTAAGCGTTTGAGACATACCAATAGTTCTACAGTTTTATGAAAGTGTTAACAGCTGCAATTCCACAAAATCATGATTCCACTTATAATGAATATAGATAAGATAACTAGTAATATTATATAAATATCCAAAGCGGCAGATCTCCTAATTACTTTCAAAACAAAAATTTAGAAACATATTGTGCAAGCATGTAGATATTTTGCTCAGCTTTCGTCAAAGAAATCTTTCTAGATGTCTAGTGGAATTTAAGACAGAGAATCAAATTGACCCCCATTCAACTAAATATGTATTGAACCTCCTAATTTACTGCAGTCAAAGGCAGAATGTGAAAGGAGACATAGCATACCTCAAACCGGGGGTGGGGACTTTTTGGACCGTGTGGAGGACAGTTGGCAAGATGATCGGGAATAGGAGAGCAACTTCCTTGTCCATCAAGAGAATTTTTCTGAAGCTCGAGTTTCTGGACAGTATGCCTCTTCTTCTTCTTACTTGGAAGTAATTTCATTCCTTTATCTCTTCTGACAAACTTGCATGTTCCAGAATCATTAACATGCAACTTTGAAGGCAGATGACTGGACTTTGATAAGATTCGAAGTTTCGTGCCACTGGAGTCGATATATACAGCACCTTCCTGGTTGGGGTCCTCAATATTGACTGGAGAACATGTTCTCTTGTCCTCCTCCGCACAGGCCTCCAAATCCTGAGACAGAAGCCCCATATTTGAAGCCCAGTTTGTTCCGTTTCTTTTATCAAGATCCTCCAATGTACAGTGAAGTGCTGTTTCATATATGTCCACCATCAATTTTGTTTTCCTTGGTTTTATTCTATGCTTAATCACTTTGGAATTCGTTGTCCATTTGATCGTGGACTCTCCAGAAAGACATTGATCGATATGGGCATTCAAAGTAGTGTTGGAAGATGATGAAAATGTCTTGCACACCGGGCAAACTTTTGAAGCCATTGCTTCTGAAACCACGGGAGTGTTTACAGCCAAATCTTCGTTTGATCTCGGTTCAGCAATATTGTTGTACTTTAAAATCAATTTGCACTTCTTAACCGGGCTTTGAATATTGCTCTCAGCCTTCTTGGATTCTCGAACTGCAAATTTAGGCTTCTCACTCGGAGATACTGGCAAACACCGAGCTTCTGGTTCCGAGCAACTATTTCTGATTGGGGGAACAGAATTTATATCAGAACACGACTGGCTCGTTGTGGTTGATGGAAATTCTTTATCCTCGTCACATTCACTCAAGTTGATATTCTCAATATTCACATCCGGCCTTTCACGAACACTACCATTGCACAACTCGGGATATTTCACATCAGAAAACCTTAAATTATCAACTACGCGTTCCTCTATAGATGGGTTTCCTACAGAACCCAGAGACTGGAAAGGAGGCAACACATCCTTCACTCCATGCTTCAAACAAAGCTGCAAATTCTTCTGAGAAAACGGCCAATTGTTCTTGATATCTTTGCCCCGAACATTGAAAACGTAATCCCTGCAGCAATATATGCAACTCGTAAACACTAAAATCAAATAAACCCCGAATTTAGGAAAACAAACTGCTGTAATTTCCAACAGAAAAGAAATTAACACAATGAATTGCATCCCAAACTCAAAAACAAAGGCCTAAAGTGAGGAAACTGAAACAGCAGAAGGAACAAGAGCACTTGACAGAGGATTCAGCAGCCAATACACATCTCCGACAAGATAATCACATGAACACAACAAAATTGTAAGAGGATAATGAGTTAAATAGAATTCTGATAACAAATGGTAGCAATGAGGTTTTTCAAAAAGATCTCAGGCAAGTTTTGTCATCCAAAGTCGTCGGAGCATAAAATGACCAAAAAGATTGTTGTCCAAATATAGGTGCTCAAAATTGACTAAACGGCTGTCGTCTTAAACAACGGAACAAAAGCTTTACTTAGAAAGAGAAGGCCCTCAAAGCCAAAACCTGCCCATAAACAACATAATTAAGCCAAAATTAGAAGGAGAAAAACATAATTAAAAAATCAAGAAAGCAAATCTTGAGAAGATGGAGAGATATCTATGGGAAACCCACAAATGGTTCAATCACAAACAGATCATAGATACTGGTTGGATCTGACCAATCAAAAGAACCCCCAAGAAATAGCATGACTATGATCAACACTCCTGTGGTGTAGAGAGAGAGAGAGAGAGAGAGAGAGAGAGAGAGAGATGAGAGAGAAGTTTACAAGAGTTAAAAAAGAGAAGTTTTTTACCTTATGGAGAACTTGGGAAGTGGGTTGTTGTAATCAAGGCCTGACTTCAACAGATCTACCTCAAGCTGTTGCTTATTACAATCAGAATCCCTCTCATCACTGCCACCTTCACCACTTTTCAGTTGCGAGATTTCACAGAGATCTGGAGGAGGGTTTTCAGTGGATAACATCTGCTGCTATCCTTGTCTTCCTTCTTGTGCTGTTTAGCCAAACAGTCACAAGAACTTCCTCTCTCTCTCTCTCTCTCTCTCTCTCTCTCTCAAAAACGCCGTATCTTTACAACAGTAGGCCGCGCCTCCGGTACCCCACCACCACCACCACCACGCCTAAAGATCTCACCTTTTCCAATTAATCCTCAGCCCTGCAAAGAATACATACATAAAGCAGGTGTCAACACAAGACCCACAATTTTGAAGAGGTGCGCAAATATTTTCCGACAGGAATAGTAGATTCTAGACCCCTCTTAACAACGTTATTTTATGTGGTCGGGGTGAGTGAATCTGACACACACACACGTCTCAGTTCATCTTGAAACTGTTTGAGAGAGCTTGATTGATCAAGGAAATGGCCCAATTTTGTGCAGAGAGAGAAGATTAAGCAATGATAAGACCCTAATCACTCGTCATTTTATGTGGGCGAACCAAGACAAAGCACCTAAATTTCTTCAAGCTTTTCAAAATGGAAGACAACTAAGCGCTTACGCACTCCCAAAAACAATTTCAAGAAAGCAGAATTCGACAAAGATGTGATGAATCGCATGATTTCCAGAAAAAAAAAAACTAAAAAAAAAAATTGGGGCTTTACACAGTCGTGCCGTATGGAAATCAAATTTTTTTCTAGGTTAGAGAAAGACTCACAAGAAAGTGAAGAAAATCCGGATTCAGAATCGAGAATTTTGATTTGTTTGAATGAACAGTAGAAAAATGAACAACAGAAAAATCCGGCATTGAAAAAAGATTTAAGTCGTTTGCTTTCATGAAAGAGAAGACTTGAGCAAAAGTCTGTCAAAGATTGAACACCAAGAATCAAATCGCCGTGAACAATACACCATAAAATCACAGAAATATTGAGCAAGTTCATCAAGAAAATCTACAAAAAAAAACTTCCCAAAAAATAAACAAAACCAAATGAAATCCAAGCAGCAGCAGCCCAATAAAATCTGATTCATGAAATGAAAGAGAAAACCCCTCCACCACTAAAACAAAAAACAAAATCAGCAGCTAAATAGATTTACAATTACAATCACAACAACAATTACAGACCTTTAGTAGCTTTGAAAGGCTCAAGAGGGAGAAAAGAAGAGCCAGAAAATGAGGTTATCGGATGTGTTACAATACAGAGAGGTAATAAGGTAACAGTGTTAGATAGAAAACACTGAATGAGATAGCAAAGAAAGGAGGAGAGAGAGAGGGAGAGAGAGAGGGAGAGGTGTATGTATATTATTATTATGTAAATGTACTGCATATGAATGAGTATGAGAGAGAGAGAGAGAAAAGAAGCACCACCCACTCACACATCAAAAGGGGCATCAGGTTCTTCTCTCCACCAGAAAGCAGGTTTATACCATTAAACACCCCACGATTCACCTCACCCTCTGTGAATATGCGTGAGACAAGAAAAAAAAAAGAAAGATATTATAGTAAAAAGAGAAATATTGAACAAAGAAACAACCAAAATGTAGAGAGAGAGAGAGAGAGGAGCAGTCATAGTCTAAACAAAGCTGTCCTATCCTATACCTACCCTACAGCAGGGGTTTTTTCTTCCATTTGCTCAAATTATTTAATATACCATACCGATTTGAACTGTATTCTTTTATGTTTGATTTTTTTTTTTTTTTTGGGATTTAATTTCTTTGCATGATGCATGAATTTGTGTGTTGTTCGATTTTGGCCCCCTCTTCTTTCGAAAATTGCGATTTTGACACCAGACCACAACGCTCCCCACTTCCAGTCATCACTACGCGACAACAAAGTAGTACTACTTTTTTTTTTTTTTTTTTTTAGTGTTAATTTTTTTTTTTTTTTTTTCAGTGTTAATTTTTAAGTACTAGTAATATAATGATAAAACCACTGTTCATGTTTCAAAATCAATTATGTCTTCTTTTTAGCTTAAGTTAAAAAAAAAATTATAAAATTAAATAATTATCCACTAAAAGAATAGGAGATAAAACACGGAATTAGAATAGATGATGTCGTATGTTCTTCATAGGCATAATACGTTGCCTTGATGCCTTGTTGCCATATAGTCATTGTTCCGATGTCTGGGCAATCTACTGATAAAAAAGTTTTAAGTGTTAGAATTTCACGAATGTGTGATAAATTGGGTATGTCGCACTTATTGCAGATAATATCTCAAACAATAACTTGGTTTACTGGTAGCACAATCTCATTGCGGGCTACGAATATCTTAACAAAATTATTTAGCATTGTTTTTAGATGATGATTTAATAATGGAGTGGTATAGCTTGAAATAAAGATTTCGAGTTCGAATCGCACCATCATCTTTAGGTGTCAGTGTCTAGTTTTTCAATATAGTTTTCCTAATTAATTTTACTGTACGGGAACATGATTAACTCGACCGCGAGTTATCCTCATCATAAAAAAATAGTATCAAAGAAACTGCGAGTTATCCCCATCATTAAAAAAAAGTTAACATTAAACAATGTCGCGATAGTCCTCAATACGTTTAGAGCTAAACACGTGCGCGCACACACATGCATATATATATATATATAACCTACCAATTAAACCTATACAATCATGTTGCAATTGCTTATGATTCAAGTTCTAGAGGTCGGCTAAATATAATTAAATAAATCATATAACATAAATTGAATAAAACTTAATTAGTAAGAAACTCTATAATTTTATTAATGATATTAATTGCATACAATTATATAGAACAATTAATGATAACATATTAACTAAGAGCTAAATGAGCATAACTCTATTTATTGTCGACAGTGTGCTGAAAAAATATACTCCCTCCGTCCCAGTTATATAGTCTCACTTCTCATCGCACTTAGATTAAAAATATTTATGAAAACAAGATATTAAAGCTAAACTTTCAATAATATCATCATTGAATATTTATGACTTTCAACTTTTAAGTTGTTATTTTTTTTAATTTTCAAGATTCAACAAGGATTTATTTGTACATTACTATGAAAATTAATAATATTTATAATAATGAGATCATATAATTGGGACACCTCAAAATAGTAAAAGAGACTATATAATCGGGACGGAGGGAGTATATGAATATAAATAACCCTATTTTTTATTTTATTTTTTTATTTTGGGGTTAATGAGGCAGTCAATCGAATCATGGTTGTTTAAAATCAATAGTGATTTACTAAAGTAAAATATATTAAAAAATTGTCCACTACATAGATAATGTAAGAACATAGTTGTTGAAGGTTATAAAGGAAGTTCAAAAGTTGTGAATAGCTGGTCAAATATATACATACATATATATATATAGAGAGAGAGAGAGAGAGGGAGAGAGAGGGGAAGTTGATCATATGAAAACTCTTTCCTAGTGGGGAAATAGGAACCATGTAATATACCATAATTGAGTCAAATTAATTTTAATTAAAAGAACGGTGATAATTTTTTAATTTATTATAATTTTAAATAAGACGGGGTATTATGATAATTTAATAATTATATATCGTGTTTCTTTATGTGATCTTCTTCCATTAATCTATTTTTCTTATTCTTATTCGATCTGGTCTAAAATGAAATTAATATAATGATATTATGAATTAATAATATTATTATAAACACATACTATAAATGAACAACACGTGTATATGTTATTATGTGTGAATTAATTACATGCCTTTTTCTCTTATTTATCATGCAATTTTATCACTATACTAAAATGAAATGAATATAATGCTACTACTACGATCATATAACTGTATTATGCAAATTTACAAGTTTTATCAATATTTTTTCATGTTATTATGAATATTGTTTAATACTACTGCGGGCATAATAAAATTTGTTAGGATAAAAAAATACAATATGAATTTTAAATTAAATAGCAAGAAAAGAGCTTTAGTTTGATACGTGATTTGCGTAAATCGGATTAAAAACGAACAAGTAATAATTGTTTAAAGTTTCTCAAAATTTGTGAGAAAAAAAATTGTGTTTATTAAAGTTCATCGTATTTAAAATTATGCCACCGTTTTTTTTTTGTTTTTTTTTTTTTGTTGAATATCTGAACCGTTGAAATCAAATTATTATGTATCTAATTTAGTCAGGAAGAACTAATTTCTTATATTCTCAAAGTCTATATATCTTTAACAAAAGTGTAGATGAAATTTGAACATATATAGCATATATTTAATGAAGTATGTTTCGTGCAAGTCTCTACATTTTTTGTATTAGAATTTAAGGCTTCTAGGATTCTGATTGCTGCTCTTCTCAAAATAATCAAAATGATTAAATTAATCATTTAATTTTTTTTTTCCTTCGATAATTATATATATTCAATATCTGACATAAATTTTGCCTATGATTATGCTATATATGATTTTAGATAGGGATATGATTAATGCTATGTATGACTAATTTCCCATAGAGAACTTGTTAATCACGACAGTTTGCAGTGGGTTCATATATACATACATATATATATATATATATATTCAACTATATGTGAAATGGTTTCCAACCATTTATGTATATTTTTAAGGGTTATTATTTAGTCATGTCCAAACTTCAAAAATCAAAACCGATATTCAATTTAATAACTATGATAATTAGTTTATTTTAGAGTTAATTAAGCTCAATAATCTCATGTGAGTACGTATTTATTACGAATTTACCATACAATTGGATTGAAATTTCACGTTACACTCTTTGTGTTACACTCCATGTTACACTTTCAAATTACGAGTTTTTCTTATATTTTTTTCTTCAATTTTATTTTTTTATGATTTTGTTTAATATTACGATTGTTTTTAGAGTTCACCCCACCCAATTAGGGTTTATAATTATTTTTAAATATTTAACTTTCGATTTCAAATTAATAATTCATTATTATGGTTTATTTTTTTAAAATCATGTTTTATAATTTTTTAATTCTTTTTTTTATAAATGTTGACTATGATTACTTATAGTATAATTAATTTTTATTTTATAATAAATATTATTAAAATCATAAATTTGATAATGAAACACAGAGTGAAATACAATAGAGTGTAACATGAAATTTCAACCCTATTTAATTTGCCGTATATATTTAAAGGTTAATTGCCTTAAAATATACAAATTTTGGGGTATTTTTGGTTTTTCACACGTTTTAAAAAATGTAGTTTTAATAACATCAGCTTAGCCCTTGTTTGGTTATTCACATATTTTCAAATTCCGATCAATTGAGTTTGACGTGACAATCGGAGACTGTAACTTGTACATTTATGTGGATACCAAATTGCCTTAAAATACACAAATTCTGGACTGATTTTATTTTTTCGATTGATCAGAATTTAAAAATCATTTGAAAAACAAAATAAGGGTTAAGTTTATGTTATTAAAACTACGTTTTTTTAAAACGTGTGAACAAACCAAAAACACCACAAAATTGGTGTAATTTAGGGTAATTAACCCTATATTTAATGCAAATTAACTTCATTATGCCATCAAAGGTCAATCACATTCTTCATTTTTAAGAGAAAAGTTAGGGATTGAATGGAAATTTTTCTTATAAGAATTATAATTTATATCACTAATTAAACCACAACATTTTAAAAATATATTAATCTAGTTAATTTTTATGATTAATAATTTTGCTCTCATATACAACTCGTTCATGACATATGTTAGCTATATAATCCTTCCATGATTAATTAACAATTACATATAATTTAATTTACAATAACATTATATTCAATCAAAATATGATCACTTTTTTTAACTTTTTTCTTAAAAACTTTTTAGAGAATTTTTTTCTTAAAAACGTGATTCAATTTCAATTCATCTCATTATTTATTTATTTAATTATTTATTTCTTGTTGCATGCATGACAATGTCGAATTAATTTGATAAATTGTAGCATTAAAAAAATATGAAGCATTTTTTTATATGCTTCGAATGCTTCCTTCCGCAAAACAAGATCGACAGGGTACCAATGTGATTTTTTCTATGATGGTAACAACAATTTATTCGAAAATTAATTATTATTATTTTTGAAGGGAACGTAAAACCTTTAAATTAATAATATTTTTACTTGGGTAATTACAATGAGTTATTACATATATTAATTGTTTTTTTTTTTCAAAATCTTTGATTATTGCTACGAGTTCATAAACTATCGTTCGTCTCGGGATTCAACCATATCTTCTATACAAATTATAATATGAATTTTAATTAGTTTAATTAAGAATAAGTGTTTTATATTAATAAATTTTAAGTAATTAGTTAAATAAAACATGTTTCAGTTGATAATTAAATTAAATACGTTATGTATGGTCCTAAGAAAGATTAACAATTTATGCTTTTAGAAGAAGATTACAAACTTTTAAAAAATAATAAGAATAAAATTGAATGAATGACGAAGATTATTAACATATAATTTTTTTTTTTACGAGGGATCGAGTCTTGTGTGAAACCTTTTTTACAGTGAAGATCCCGATTCGAACTAATATATTCACATTTATAATTTTATAAGTGTTATTTGTGTTATGACTCGTCTTATAAATACTAACTCGAAAAGATTATCTCACACGAGTTTCGTAGAAGTTTTTTCATGATCATAATCTATGATATATTGCATTTTAATTTAGCCTTAATTAAACTTAAGTCGCCTGTTTATTTTGTTTAACGCACATTTTCATTTTAATTATTTATTGATTTGCACGTATTATAGGGATAAAAATGAAAATAAATTAATAGATAAGTACATTAATAAATATTCTCAAAACCCTAGCTAGTGACTTACATGGGTATTAACGATTTAATTAATGTCATTCCTTTTGCTAATTGATTCCCACTATCTTATATAGTACTAAATTAAAATGTAAAAAAAAAAAAAAAGAAGAAGCAAAAAAAAAAAATATTGAAAATTAATTGTACTATATCTTTTCGTCCTTCTCTCAGCGTGACAGTTGAGATGTTTAATTAAATTCAGTTGGATTTTTCTAAAATAATATTTACTGTATAATAGTATTAGATAGTGTATATATAATATGAATATAAATAATTGTTAATATGATACTATATTAATAGTTAGTGAAAAAACAATATACTTTGGATTTTTCTAAAATAATTGCTTACACGTTGGATTATTTATATGAAGAGTCAGAACGTTGGTACATAAAACACACGTGGAATTTCTCATTTCACTCTTTGTGTTACACTCTGTATTATACTTTCAAATTACGAATTTTTCTTGTATTTTCTTTCTTTAATTGTATCATTTTTGTGATTTAATTTAATTTTACGATTGTTTTTAGGTTCACCCCATCCGATTAGGGTTTATAATTATTTTTCAATATTTAATTTTCGATTTCCAATCAATAATTCATTATCATGGCTGATTTTTTTCAAAATTGTGTTTTATAATTTTTTAATTCTCTTCTTTGTTGTTGATAGATATTGACTATAAGTACTTATGTTATAATTAATTTTTATTTTATAATAAATATTATTAAAATTATATATTTGATAACGAAACATGGAGTGAAACACGAGAAACGTAACATGAAATTTCAATCCCATAAAACGTTATTTTGCCAAAATATTAATTTCGAAATCAAATTTCACAAAATACGTGGTAATAAAACATAGACAACAAGAGTGCAGGGGTTCTTCGTCAAATATAAATAAGATTAAGGGGCAACTTGCAAAAAATAAAATCTAATATAAACACTGCAGTAGTACCTTTTTCTCCATAAAAGCACTAATGTCGATTTAATAATCAATTGGGCTTAATAACTACAGTGGGGTGCGACTATAAATAAATTACAAATTAAATATAATGATTTTAAATGATAGTAAAAAAAAATCATTGAAAATTTAAAATCGTGACAATCTAGAATTTTTTTTCATTTTGGTAAGGATCTATTCTTACTTTCTACTATATTTTATCCAAAAATATATATTTCAGTTAATTTTATTTACTTTTAATATATTTGGGGTTCTTAGCAATATTATAGAAATTAAGGGTCTGATCTAAATAATTTTTTCAATCTAGAATTTTTCATTTTGGTAAGGATCTATTCTTACTTTCTACTATATTTTAGCCAAAAATATATATTTCAGTTAATTTTATGTACTTTTAATATATTTGGGGTTCTTAGCAATATTATAGAAATTAAGGGTCTGATCTAAATAATTTTTTCAATCTAGAATTTTTCATTTTGGTAAGGATCTATTCTTACTTTCTACTATATTTTAGCCAAAAATATATATTTCAGTTAATTTTATTTACTTTTAATATATTTGGGGTTCTTAGCAATATTATAGAAATTAAGGGTCTGATCTAAATAATTTTTTCAGTCTAGAATTTTTCATTTTGGTAAGGATCTATTCTTACTTTCTACTATATTTTAGCCAAAAATATATGTTTCAGTTAATTTTATTTACTTTTAATATATTTGGGGTTCTTAGCAATATTATAGAAATTAAGGGTCTGATCTAAATAATTTTTTCAGTCTAGAATTTTTCATTTTGGTAAGGATCTATTCTTACTTTCTACTATATTTTAGCCAAAAATATATATTTCAGTTAATTTTATTTACTTTTAATATATTTGGGGTTCTTAGCAATATTATAGAAATTAAGGGTCTGATCTGAATAATTTTTTCTTTTTAGTTGATTCCTAAATAATTGAAATTTCTTATTATGAGAAAGTTATTTTCTAATATAAGTTGTTACACGTGTTTTGACAACTATGAAAAACACGAGTTGTTAAGATATTGTTAAAAAAAAAAAAAGATATTGATATTTTTTTTGTTTGTTTCAATAAGCCTTTCAAATTACTATACTTTATTATATATGATTTTGACGACACTATTAATTGTTCTGACAACTTTAATTTTATTTAACAAGGACATGTTATGTGATCATCAATGTTTAGAAACAAAGTGAAAGCAAAAAAATTGTTTATTTATATATTCATTTATGTCTAAATTGAGTCATTGTATTTTGTAGTTTGTGAAAACAAAATATCTTTACTTACCGTTATATCAAAATTGAATTGAGTTCAACAATTTTATCCAACATGAGAACTCAAATTTAACATATATCAAAGTATAATAAACAAATTTTAATGTGTATAATTGAAGTACAAGTACTTATAATTGACAAGAAGAGTACATATGATTTTTTATATAATTGTCGATTTATAACCTAAAATATGGGTAATCTATCGGTTCAAGACTTGAAAGATAAAAACTCTCAATCCAAGACCCGAAAAATGAAAATTCTCAATTCAAAACCTCAAAAATCATGAATTCTGATTTCTTTTTATTTTTTAATTAATTTTATATTGATTTTCAATGAAAATTCATTCATTTATTATCTATTGAATCTAATAAAGAAATTGTTAAAATCAATTAAAAAAAATCAAAATCCAAAAATTTTGAGGTTCTGGTTTGAGAATTTTCATCTTTTGGGTGCTGGATTGAGAGTTTTCATCTTCCAGGTTCTGAATTAATAATTTTCCATTTTTTTTATCATTTATTAATTATCTATTAAACACAATAAAGAAATTGTTAACATTAATTAAAAAGAAAAAGAAATCAAAATTCAAGATTTTTGAGATTCTGAATTTAAAATTTTCATTTTTTAAGTGATGGATTAAGAGTTTTCATTTCTCAGGCCCTGAATCGATAAATTACCCATTTTTCAGGTTCAGAATTGATAATTCTTCCTTTTTTATCATAAAATAACACACACACACACACACACATATACACTTGATTTTAATACAAATAAAAAAACACAAACTCAATTTTAACAAATAAATATAGAACTCCATGCATGCTCTAATTATTTTAGTATATAAGTAGGTGTATATTAAATAAAAATGAGAAAGGAATAATAATATTAAAAAAAAAACTATATTCTTTGGTAGACCCTACTAAACAATAAAGTCAATTGACAAATCATCCATTTAATGGGGAAAAAAAGGAAAAGGAAAAAAGTGATATCCCATCCCATCTACCATCACAGAATTCAAAATAATCCCCATCACTCATCTATGATTCATTCATTTATTTATTTAGTTTTTTTAATTGCTTTGGTATATGATCATCCACATCTCATGATGAAAAATTCAAGATATTATTTAAGTAAATCAATGAGAAATTAAGAGACACAATAAAATAAAATTATATTATCGAATTTGCCAACGCAAATGCGATGATTTATTTATTTATTTATAGGAATGATTAATTACGTTAAAAATCGTGAATTTTGAGTTTAGTTATAAATTTAACATGAATTTTAAAGATAGGTAATTACAACAATAATTTTAAATTTGTGTGTTATTCAGTATCTCTAAATTTGAGATTATTTCAAAAATTTGATGGTTTAGCCATGACGGGTTCGAAGAGACGAACAAATTGTGTGTTGGCTTGGAGGTCAATTTGTTGTATAAAAATTTGGGAATGTTGAATAACAAACAAATTCAAAGTTGGTGTTTTAATTGTCTACTTTTAAAGTTCATGATAAATTTGCAATTACGATCAAAATTTATGATTTTTAAGGCAATTAACCTTTATATGAATCTAAAAATGGCCACTTAAATCAGATCATGATATTGTATATACTTTTTTTTAGGAAATACTTTATTTCTCTTATTTAGACTAGTAAATGATGGGTAAGTTACAATTTAATACCTACATTTTGGATACTTTTGCAAAAATAATTCACTTTTTCAAAAAAATTTGTAAATTTAACACTTGATCAATTCTACGGTCCGAAAATCATACATAATTGATTATATTTTAAAATTTATTGGTTATAGGTTTTTTTTACGCGGATGGAAAAATAGAAATATTAAAATACAATCAATTACATATGGTTTTTGAGTCGGAAAATTGATCAAATGTTATATTTGCAATATTTTCAAAAATTAGGTACTATTTCGTTATGTTTGAAAAAGTGTCCACAATTTATGTATCAAAATGTAATTTACCATAAATAAAACATGATATTCTCAACAACATTTGAGAAACTGGTTCTACCATATTAGTTAATTATGAAAAAATACATGAATTTTTTTGACATAATTTGCAATTTAGATACAAACTTTGATATTTTACAACTTAGACCTTGTTTGTTTTCATTTCCAAATTGAAATTTTCCACTTTTTACTATTTAAAACACCGGAACACGTTTGTTTTTACTCATCTTCAATTCCAGTTTTCACTTTTTTCAATCCTATATAACATATCCAATCACACACACACACACACACATATATATCATTACAGTGAGCTCATTATTTAAATATTCATCAATTAATCATAACCACACAAATATTTATCTTTTTCATCTCAACCACAAATTTCAAATTGAAAATATAATCAGACAAACACATTTCCATTTTCCAAACCTATAACTCTAAACATTAAATCATTCATCATAACAAAATCATTACATTTTTTAAAAAACCAATACACCTCGTAAATTGAACTGGATATACTGAAAACTGAAAATCGATGTTGAAATTAAAAATAAACAAAGCCTTAATTTTGCAATTTGTTGGTACTTGAAAAATAGGCACAACTTTGCAATAACGTCATATTTCATAATTATACTTACCATGATATATGAAAGGGGAATTTAATTACTCAAGTTTACCCAAAAGTAAATAACAATTTTTTTTGGTAAAAATTGGAAGCCGTACTGTCAAAACAAATTTGCAATTATTTCTTGATGAAGAGAGACATTTGGCCTATTTCAATGACATTATATATTTTTGATCGCATGTTATGTGTGGTTAAGTTTCTTTATTTGAAAGATGCGATTGATGGTACGTTTACCATTCTTGAATTTGGTCAGACAAATTTACCAAAAAAGAAAGAGAGGAAGTTGAATTTATTACCAAATTTCTTTATTAATCTCTTGATTTATTTTAGCAGATGATGTAAATTGTTTCACGAGAATGGAACGTGCACTAGTATAATTCCCCTCTTCACTAAACGTGAAAAACACTAATTTGGAAGAGAGAGAGAGAGAGAGTTATTTACATAATTATGATTTATCCTCGGTAAAAACTACATTATTTCTTGATGATCCACTACACATATGATTGCGGCCCGGCCCGGACATGTCGGGACAACAGATAAATCCAGTCGGGCCGGACGGACTTTAATATAAAATTTCAGATTTTGGGCTAACTAGATCAGCTGGACTTTTTTATTTTTCAGACCGAGTTAACCCGATCTCGGACCAATGGGGCCGAGCCTAAATTGCCAATCCTGACTACACCATTGATGGGAGTGGGATGCACTAACATATTATTGATATCCATATGCATCTACATCTACATAAATGTTATAAAATTTAGGAGAATTGTCGATTCGGGATCTAAAAAATGAAAACTCTCAATTCAGTATCCGAAAGATGAGAATTCTCAATCTAGGACCTCTTAAAATTCGTGATTGTTGAAGTCCTAGATTGAGAATTCTCATCTTTCGGATTCTATCAATAGATTTTTAATATTCCAAGTCCTGAACTGAGGATTCTGCTAAAATTTACTAGGAAAAAAAAAATTATGATATAGTAGTATATCATTTAAATATGAACTAGGTGACCATAATAGAAATCACAATTTTTAGTTGAGTTAACTCAACGTTGCGTATAATTTTATTTTAATTTAAAATGAAGAAATTCAAAATGTTATTTGAATGTATGTTTTGATAAATTATGTTTATGTATATATATATATATATGTGTGTGTGTGTGCTTGATCAAAAATATTATCTACAAAAATGGAATCACCTATTGTAAATCTTGTTGCATTTCCTATTGTAACTCTTCAATATTTTTTCAAAAAAATTATTTTTTTATTTTTTTAATTTCTTATAACTTATTTTAATTTAAATTTTCTATTTAGGGTTCATCCATCCTCAATTAGTGTATATTAAAAAACTTAATTATATAACACCAAATAACACAAACGGCTGCTCTACCAAATATCTAAATTATTTTTCACTCAATCTTACAAATTTATCTACAATAACACTTTATACGTTGTTGATTCCAATTGGGGAGTAATTGGTAGAGACGTGGCCTAATTACAACCTATCAATTCCTGCCACGTGTCCACCGCCTACACACTTTTTTAATTTCTGTTTTTTTTTTTCTCACAAATTGTTTAACACCACTAGATTTGTGCCACGCAAGTCGATCCTTCTCCATAATACATTCTTCTATTCTCCAAAAAAAAAAAATATATTACATACATCTCTTGAAAATTATTTTTGTATTAGCTAATAGCCTAAAACTAAAATAAAAAAGATCTATCCATATTAAAATAAACTCTAATATTCTTTTTTTTTTCATTTATATGTGCCATCATCATCATGTATCCGATCACATAGCAAATTCAACCCAAAATGAAAGATTTAAAAGAGGAAGGGCAATATTGACCTTTTACACAAAGATTAAGCCGAAATTACATGTTTGATCTTCTTGAATCTCAAATACTCTAATATGAATACGGTAGACAGGAGTGATAATTTCAGCCCGGCCCGTTGCGGGCCAGATGTTCCACAAAGAAAACAGGTCTAAAATAAATTCGACCTAGCCCGGCCCGAAATTAAGAGTGGCTCAAATGGGCAAGGATCATTTTGCCCAAAAACATGAAAAATACCTTAGGCATGCGGGCAGCCTGACCCGACCAGCCTTTTCGGGCCAGGCCGATCCTAAAAAATATAGGCGCTTATGAATTCAGGTGGGCCCAATATTTTCCAGTGGCTCGACAGGGCTGGGCCGGGCGGTCCGAATTGCCACCCCCTAACTGTAGAGTGGGATTTTGAGAACCTCAAATTGCAAATGATGAGAATGAAAATCATTGAAATAGATCCAGTAAGGTTAGGTGATGCACATGAAGAAGTCTCGTGTGAAGTCATCTTATGGATCAGAATTCTAATGAGGCGTCAAAAATCAAATCCAAACACGATTTAAATACCAACAAAATTATAAATATGTCATTGGATACGACGGTCACACACAAATTATATACCAACTTAATGCCCATCAATCATCCAACTCTCAAAGTCTCAAAAACAGCAGAAAAGGCCATCATTACCAGAGTAATCAACCACTTTTAACTAGAAAGGAGGTATGGAATACAAAGTTACAGAATATAGATACATATTCTGTTAATCACAATGTATCATCTCCTCAAGATACATCAAATAACCATTTCTTCTACCTAATGTTCAATAGGCAACTGGTCGGTTATGAGGAGCATCCGCGATCATAAATCACCATTTCTACATTACGAATCCAGTTAAATCCAGTACAGTCCATATTATTAACGGAGACGGGGATAAAAGTCGCAGTAAACTACAGGTAGCCATCGCAACTGCATTGCTTGACCAACACTTGGTGGTGTTGTAATGATACGACATCAACAAGAAATGGTCGAGCATAACAACAGCTGCATGTCTGGACTGCTCTCATGCATCGAGGGCACAATAAGATTTCTGTATTAGCTTTACTTACCGTGCTCAGAATGGTTTCCCGTAGTCCTGTGTTGGCTGCTCCCAGGCTCCCAGTATGCCTACATTGAATCAATGTTAATGTGTTCAGTGCTATTGCATATTACAAGAACAGAAAACTGCAAGATCAAAATACTAATAAAATGGGAAACGAATATCACAGTTCTTTTGGCTGAAAGAAAAAAAGATTCACAAATAAAATTAGCACAGAGATGTACTTGCGTGAAATCCCAATGAGAGATGAGCGACAAACAATAATAAGCGAAAAGGCAAGCTTATGAAAACTGCCGAAAGGACAAATTGCTATTATTTTTATCCATTAGAAAGAAGAGAGGCGTCATTAACAAAGCAGATAAAAATATAGGAAAAAAGGATAAAATGAGAATGAGAATCCAGGTTTCCAGCAAAATATTGCATGTCATAAAGCAGGTTTATCAACATCAATAACATATGTTTACTCCAGTAATTTTCAACTGAAAACAAAGTATTCCCATTAGTCTGTAGTAATAACATATAAATTCTTGGATGCACAAAGAAATCAAGACATGCTGAAGCCTATTCCTTGACAGCTAGTCTTGTGATAATTAGAGCGGAATTTGCATTCAATTCAAGGTCAGCCAATTTTAATCCACACACACTCAGTTTATGGAACTTCTCCTAGAATATGTTTTCTGAAATGTTGCACCAGATTCATTTTTGTTCACGTGTCAAAATATTAATATGTTTCACATTGCACAGTAATAGATAAAAAAACTATTCACATTATCAATAGAAAAAAAAAAACACATGGCAGGAAACTAACAAGATGCATAATAAAAATATACGGCTTACTTATTGGTATTTCTCCCAGGGACATATAAATTGAGTCATCATCACCAAGAATTCCCTGCAACAAATGTAGAATAAGATCTAGTAAGGTAAATAGAAAAATAAGGTATTGTTTTTTAGTTGCCTGTAATTTGTGAGAAAAAAATATACATGACTAATAAGAGCTATCAAATGTTAGATATTTCAAGTTAGGTTATAAAGTGAGTTGCCAAGCTAAGCACTATTTTTTTTCCTTTTTCAATGATAAGCTGTCCAATGTTGATTACGAACAAATGCTAAAAGATTCATCAGTAGTTGTGCCCTTCAATTTGATTGCAACAAAACAATGAGATAGGAGTTGATCAATAATCAAATCTGTTATAGACTTATAGCATTACCTCTGCATTTGGTAGACCCATATGATTGTGCAAGGAATTTAAATCTGTTGGTACGGAAGAACAATTTGGGCTGTCATTTCCAAGAAGTTCTGATATCATAAGTCCATAACCGTCTTGAACGTCAGGCATCCCGTTAGCATTGTGTACATTATTAGGAAAGCCATCCAGGTCAGTGAATACAGTATCTCCCCTGAATAACCAAGGCATTCATTTAATAACAATAGTCAAGCATAAAGCAGGTAAAATGTGCCAAAAATAAAAATTGAGATTAAGGCAGGGAAAACAAAAGCAGCACAAAAAAAATGATCATAGCAACATCTAAGTATTCATTCATTTTTATTTTTATTTTTATTTGTTGTCTAAATACGTATTTACAAGTAGATATATGCATGTTTTAACAATAAACTAACCTTCTGTCGGGATTACCAAAGGTCTTGTCCTCATGTGCAGAATCCTTCTCCAAATCTATCACCTCAATATCCTTATCATTGACACTCTGTTTACTAATTTTATTAGGCATATTACCATTACTACCCATGGACAAATCAACATCAATAGGTTTTGCTGCTTTTCCAGTTTGAGTAATAGATGAAAAAACAAGCATGGGATCAACATCATGATTCTCATTGACATCACAAGCTCCAGCAAGATTCAGGTCACAAGTCTTAAATGAACTTGGAAACAGCTGCTTCTCTTGCATGAACTCACACGAGTTGGTGTGATCTTTGGGAAATAGTGAAATATCCAAACTATTCTGATCAGATGTAGTCAGACGAGCACCCTGTGAAGTTCTTGCCTCTTGTAATATTGGCCTGTGTTCCATTAAGCTAGAAATTGGAGGGGAGCTATTAGATTTTGCATCCTGCACAGGAACCCATTGTCTAAGTTTTTTAAAATCCTCCTTACCATCAGGGTGAAAATCTATCGCCCGTTTTTCACCTCTCTCCATAAGCATGGAATTTGACCTCCCAAATCCTGGCATCCCCTCATCTGGTTGTTGCTCTTTATATGCAGATCTTTCAGGAAAAGATTCAGACCTCAAG
Source organism: Perilla frutescens (assembly GCA_026008535.1). Lineage (NCBI taxonomy): Eukaryota > Viridiplantae > Streptophyta > Magnoliopsida > Lamiales > Lamiaceae > Perilla > Perilla frutescens. Next base: position 661,256 of record BRKX01000022.1, on the reverse strand, counting down.
CTCTTCGCCGACCTTGTTGAGTATGCAATAGTCATCTCTTTTTCCGTAGTGGGATCATCTGACGGGAGGCTTTTAAATTCATTATTTTGATGAGTAGCAGCATTGTGAGCCAAATTATCAATGTCAACATCTATGATATGAACTCCAGAATCTTCCAAACGTTCCCTCTTGGAAATAGTATCATCTTCATTTGAGGGATTTTGATCACCCTTCAAACCCTTCATTGTCAGTGACGAACGAGCTCTAGTAGGAACATTTGCAAATTTGCATTGCTTCACTAAATCAACAGGGTCCTCTCTAACCAAAGTATCCTCCACTCCAGAAGATGCGACCTCTTTTTTCTCATCATTCATTTGTTGCATTTCATTATCGCTGTTTTGTTCTTTACCCAACTCAGTCCCATCATCAGACTTTTTGGTGGCTTCGACATTTGCATCTGATGTTAGACACTTCTCATTACCCAAAGTACTATTATTCCCATCTGCATCTTCCACTAAGTTACGTCTTTCCACCATATGAGTTTCACTTTCCATTTCTTGAGCTGTTTCACCAGGAGATGAATTGCGCATCTCACCATTACCATCTTTACCCGCAGGCTGCTCATCATGATGTGCAACAGAAGCATTACTCTCCGCCTCTGCACCTTGGGAAGTCCTAGTTTTCTCCGACAATGATCCACTTCTTCCCAATTCTCTACTAACCTCCGACCCATAACTTTTAAAGGACCCTGTTCTTTTCTTTCCTCTTATAGAGCTTCTAGAACCCATTGAATTATATTCTTCAGCATATTTTCTCCTACCTGGACCTACATCAAGAGCAGCATTTCCCAAACGGGAATGAGCCGATGCACGGCTATCCACAGAACTCTGCATTTTCTCTGCTTCATTAGACCTAAAACCCTGAAAGTTGCTAAACTGGTTCTTCAAGCCATCGCCCAGCCACTTTCCTGAAAGCGCATTTGGAGGCAGCATGCCTTTAGAAACCAAATACTCAGCAGCCATCCTTCCAGCTTCCATGAAAATGTCGGCCTCCCTTGGAGGGGGCTGAGGTGGCTGAAATTGCTTCGAGTGACCCCCACCTCCATAACCGCCACGATTATAGTTCCTATACTCAGAATTGTACATCCGATAACCTCTCATCGAACCTTCAGGTGGAATTCGTGAGGCAGCAGCCACACCCCCCATCCCCATAGTATTTGATCTGTACCCATTCCCAGGTCCATTTCGATGCTTCGCATGCATCTCTTCCAGGTGTTCAGATGTATGATATATACAGCTAGATCAACAAATGCAGATTCTACAAACCTGCAATTCACAGGATTGCCATTATTAACAGAAAACCACTGAACTTAAGCTGCAGTCAAATCTTTGTAAATGAAAATTCAGTTACACATTCTACAGCATATAACTACAATCAGCAGCATATTGGAAGCAGTGGAATTCATTTCATCCTTGTTTTCCTTCTATTCTGTAATTAAAACACATGGAGACAGAGAGATATATATAGGAACTAGATGAATATTAGAATAAATAATCAATTATTGAGAAATTAAGATACTAATCCACTAGATTAATAAGATGAGATTTTTATTTTTTTTTTAAAGCAGGTCTTCAATCCTTTCAGAGGTTTCCCACAAAACCCTAAAAATCAAACCTTTTTTTTTTCTCCTGCTTTAAAAGTAGACAAGTCTTCCTTTTAGAAATTTCCTTCGGAGGCAGAGGCGTTCGTTCATAACTTCATACACATCATCGAGAGCAAAGATGAGTTTGCAGATCTGACTAGTTGTGAATTCAAAAAAATTTCAAATTCAGCTCGGCATCGAGGGTTTACCTTGCGAATTTGATTGAAGTTCCAGAGCTGAAATTTTAGGGTTTCGGTCTTTCAGATCAGATCCAATTCTCACTCTCATCATCACATCAATTCAATTGGGGGAAAAGATCCGTTCAACTCCATCAAACAAAATTCATTATCCAGCAAGCAAAATACAGAGGGAATTCGTGCGTAATTTTAAGCCAATTCTCGCAGTTTCAGCCACAATCCAAGAATCAGTTTCGGTTTTGATGAGAGATGTTCGCAAATTTTTGACGCACTCGCTCAATCGATGATGGATTCTAAATTTGGGTAGGTATGCTTCATCACTTCTGCCATTTTTTATTTTTTATTTTTAAGCAAATATTGATTTCATTCCTTTTTTTTTTTTTTAGAATCATTACTTTTTTTTTTTTGTACACAAAATTGATCCACGCGCCTATAAACATTTATGTTCACGTATAAATTTTTTAGAAAATTATAGTTTGATACATACATTTTTTTACTATTTTTCAAAGGTAGCCAACTTTTTCAATATTAACAATACAGTTCCCATTTTTTTAAAAAAAAATTACAAATCTAACATCTGATCAAGTTTTCTGTTAGAAATAAGGATGAAAATATCGCTATCGCACCATATATCGCAACTTTAATTTTACGGATATATCGATATCGCAGAAAATTGAAAAAATGCCGGGAACTGTATTAAAATCTTGAAAATTTAGCAAGAAATTTTAGGAACTATTGTAACATATTATTATGCACATATTCTACTCAAAATTTTGATATGATTGTATTTTGAAAACAAACATATGAATACTGCATTATATAAATACTGTCTAAGACAATAGATTTGACAAAATAATACATAATACAATATAAAATAACTAAATAAATATTATGAAGTATAATTAATACCAAAATGAGGATTTATGAGATTCAAATATAGTAGATGGAATGTCATCTTGTTCCAAAAAATATTGGTACCAACTCATCACATTAGAGTAATTTTGGATATAATTATGAACGTGCGTTTCATATGTTTTTTATTTCTTCCAACAGCTTCGCCATGGATTGGATAATATCCACTGACCAAATTATTTTGCTGATGCACATTTTGACCTACATACACATTTTAAGTAGTCCAACCAAATTATGAACTCTCATATGTGTAAGAAACATGTGAATCTTGGGACATATCACTATGATCAGTGCTACTCATATTAATAGAATCAAGATTTGCTGAAAGTGAATCAATACCAGTGCTTGAACTTTCTTCTTGAGTCCATGCACGTCTCCTTATGTATTTCTTTCCTATTGCACCTATTCCAGGACCTCCAGCTCTACTTCCGTGGTCCATATTTTGTGTTGCATGAGTGAAGTCGGTCTCACAATTTGAATGGACTCAATAACGTATGACTTAAATCATAATCATATTTATTGTTCCCACCATTTACACCACTTCCATTATTTCCTCCATCACCAATACCCTCATCCTCTATTTAGTTATCTGTTTTTGAATTATAAGAAGTATTACCCACTTTTTGTTGTAATACTTGATTTACATCAATGACATAATCACGAGTCATTGTAGTTATTTTTGGATTAGGATTTCCCTCATTATTATCTAAGTGTGCAGGGCGAACCTATTGAAAAAATGAATTTCCTTCTTCATCATTTTCATCAGTTGTTATATCTACTAGATCTAGATATTTTTGCTCTATAACCTTATCATTTTCAGCTTCCATATCTCGTATCCTTAACTTCATATTATAATAGCAAAAGACCAATTATTGAAGTATTGGATACGCAAGTTGATTCATTTGCTTTGTGTGGATTAAGGCAAAAGTGCTCGAGTTCCTCTCACATGCTAAAGATGATGCCCTCTGTAATAATATTTGCACAACCAAATATCTAACTATAAGTGATGAATGACCATACATAACCCACCACTCAACTGCCATTACCAAACACCAATAAATATACAATGCATATTTATTCATTGAAAATATGATCTTAATTTTTTGCAGTGTGGGTATGTTTGTAAAGCAAAGAATATTGCAATTCAAATAATTACGTTGAAGATCTAAAAAAGACCACAAAAATATATATATTAAATAAAAATCAAAATATATTATAGAAATATAAAAAAATCGTGATATATTTCGATATTTCACCGATACCCGAAAAAAAGATATGTGGAAATACCTACTTATACCTATAAATATAGAGTTTTCTTCAAAAATACCCACAAACATAATAAACATTTACTATATACTCACTTTATCTATTTTACCCTTAATTTTCCATCTTTTTCAAATATCTTACTGGTCCTTATCGGTTGGGATTGGTCCCTATCGGTGGGAATTGATCCCTATCGACTGATACTGGTCCCTCTCGACGGGCACTAGTCTCTGTCGACCGATTTTGATGCACTATGATAAAAAAATGAGGAAGAAAGTACATTTGTGTAAGTGAATAACATTTTTTTTTTGAAAAAGTTAATTAGGTCATCACATCAAATCAAATTTGGGGGTGATAGAGTAAAAGTGTGTGTATATTGAAGGTAAATTATGTGGGTGGCTATTGATGATTGAACCCTAACCTAAGTGGGTATAGAGTGAAGAGGTCATAATCCCCATATTCGTATCGCAATATCAAAATCTGTGATATATCCATGATATATCCACGATAATTCAATCCTTGGTTAGAAATAATATTGGGTCTATCTCACCCTCACAAAACCGGCTTATAAGGGGAGGATTGCCCTGACATTAATAAGTGGCACATGCTACTTTTCCCCAACCAATGTGGATATTTAACAAGTCGGTTTTGTGAGGGTGAGTTAGGCCCGATATCATTTCTAACATGGTATCAGAGTCAACCACAATTTCAATGTTGGGGTCCCCAATGTCTCGTTATCGGCGATTTGTGACATAGTTCCACGCTGCGCGTGAGGAGACGTGTTAAATATCTCACATTGGTTGGGAAAAGTGGTATGTGCCACTTATTTATGTGAGGGCAACCCGCCCCTTACAAGCCAGTTTTGTGAGGGTGGGTTATGCTCGATATCATTTCTAACATTTTCAACCCGGAAAACATATGTAATTGATTGTATTTTTAATATTTTATTTATCCAACTGCATAAAAAAAACCATTCGATCAAAAGAAATCTTAAAATACAATCAATTACGTATGATTTTCGAGCTGCAAAATTGATCAAATATTAGATTTGCAATTTTTTTAAAAAAGTGGGAACTGTTTCGTTAATTTTGAAAAGGTTTGCTATTTTAGAAAAAAAAAGATTAAAAAATGTAGATATCAAAGTATAAATTACTCTGAATTTTTCAAGGTATCACATTTTTTTTTAAATTTATCATAAATTAAAAATATTATTAAAATACTAAATTAATTAAATCTACATTTTTCGGCCAAAAATAAATTGGAAAAAGGCAACCAAAAATTAAAGTAAAGATGTCATGTTATAGATGTAATCGATACGACCACAAACACTCTGTAATAAATGTAATTTTTTTGTCGGAAAATGCATAAGATAATCTGACCCGGTATTCAATTGAAGTATAAAATATTTTTTTAATAAAAAATGCGGTGCGCACCATCGAATAGCAGTTGTGAGTTTTCGTCACCCACAACAAAATAAAAAAAGGAAGTCTCGAGCTCCATCATTAATCATTATGTTATTTTACAAATACTACCATTGTGATATTTCACTAGATTGTTTTAGTTTAGAGGAGAAAGTTAGAAAGACAGAAGTAAAGCTCATGTCACTCAATAATTGAGAGTAATATTGCATTTGTCAAAGTTTTTTACTTGTACAACAATTTTAAGCATTAATTCCATTAACCACCTTTTAAATTTCTAAAATTGAAAAATGACGGTGATAATTTTATAAATTGAAAAAAGAGAATGATAATTTTATGTAATATATAGATATTATAATTCATCACGTAGATGCTATAATTGAAACAACGAGGTGTTAAAATAAACATACACGATGCTAGTTATATCTTAGCATTAATTTTGTTATATATATATGTGCGTGTGTGTGTGTAACCAATTTAAATAGGTAGATTATTAAGAGTTCAAACTATAAGATTAGGCATTAAATATGTACGATTGTATCAACTAACTATTGATGCTATAATAAAGAAGAGAAAACAAAAGAGTGGTTATATTTTCTACACAATATACAATTAAGCAGAGTTTATTTGAATGTTATGAAAAATATATTTATTCTTTTTTTTCCCAATTAATATCATGTATTACCATTTTGCAGCCACGTCAGCACCACCAATCCTTCATTAATATCTCTTGAGATATTTTAGCATTAATTTTGTTGTAGCACACTTGTTTTTTCATAGTCTAATCATATCATGGGAAATAAGAAAGGGATTAAGAAGCTCTCTTCATCAACAGAAAACAAACTAACCCTCAATAATTCATATGTAATATGATAAAATTCAAGAAATGCTCAATAATTTATCTGTGATATGATAAAATTCAAGAAATGCTCTACAATTCCATTCATTCCAACAACAGGAAAGAAGAAAGAAAGAAAGAATGATTTATAATGAGCAATTCCAGTTCAAAATCACTTATAATAAGTCATATATAGATATAGATATGGATATATATTCCAAATGTCTACTTTCTTTGGTACTCAAAAACAAAAATTTATTAAACATTTACATCTGTGGTCCGAGGGGGAGTCGGCTCATAAGCTGCTGATAAACAGAGGATCCATTGGAGGAGTTCAAACCACCATCTGTCATAGGCTCCATCTTAGGTTCGCCTTTCGGCACCATGTAACGGGCCATGTCATTTCCGGGGCGAGCTTGATGCCCTAAATACGGATGAACGGGCAATGCCGGCAACTTGCCTTGGTTATGATGTCCCATACCAGCTAATCCCAGCTGATTCATTCCATATCCAAAGCCAGAGCCTGGTCCTAGCTGGGGCCTGCCCGGAGGGAGACCAAACGAGCCAAGTGGAGGTCTCTCGAACCAGGCTGTATGGCCTCGAATCTGGGAAGGCTCGGGCCTGTGAACATTATTACCTGAAGCAGCAGGAGCTTGTTGGGGAGGGTGTGTGTTTTGACCACCAGAGTTCGCGTGGGCGCCACTGTTGCGGGCTGCCGGGACATCATGGTTGTGCTTGCCCTCATACGTTGTTATCACCGACTTCAGGTCGTGAGAAGCCCTCTCCACATGCTTCCGTACATTGCAGCCAGCGCTCGTGCACTTGTAGTAACTCCTGCACCGGATATTACACGAGATCAGCAATAGCTTGAATGATTTAACTGCATAGAGTGCATGTGATTAGGCAGAAGATTAACCTTGGATTCGGATTTCCTTTCACAACTTTCTGCCCGTATTTGCGCCAACGGTATCCATCATCAAGGATGTCCACCTCACTGGTTGTCTGGACTACAACTCTGGGCTCCCTTATTGGTCTAGCAGCCCCAGTCATCTCCGGAGCATATGTTTCGATTCTCCTGCAATACGAAAGAAAGTATAAAGATAAGCATCAACTTGTCTTCCCCATATATTATCCATAATGAATAAGTTAGAATAGAAAAAGTAGAAACCTTCTCTTTGATTCCGACTCATCTCCTTCACCATCATAACCTAATGACACGCTGCCATGTGTTGCACGATCATCATCATCTTCATCATTTGAGAAAGTAGTAGAACCATCAACAGCATCCCCCGACTCATACGGGGTACCATTTTGTGCCTGCAAAGCAGGAGCACCTACATTGCTGTATTCTTGGCCCAGCAGTTGTGAGGAACTTGCCTCGAGATTATCCGGTTTCCAGCCTCCTGCAGCATTTCCATTTTGCACTGCCGGCCAGTTGGGATCACCAGTCATGGGTTGTTCAGAGTCGGCCTGCATATCACCGAGTGCATTTGACGACCCAAGAGTTGATCTGCGGTTGGGAGGAGGCTTTGGGTGGTTATGGGCTCCCTTGTAGATTATTTCTGTGATGTGACCTTCTTGAGACCGCTCCACTTTTTTCTTTACGGGACAATTTGGGTGCGTGCACTTGTAATAGCTCCGAGGATACTCACTTCCTTTAACATGTTTCTGCCCATATTTTCTCCAGTTAAATCCATCATCAGCCGTGCTGCCACCACTATTGGGATCCCCGCTGCTTCTTTGATCCCCCTCATCGTTTTGTTCATCAAAAGGTGGAGAACGCTCCACAGCACCAACAGAATTATGAGTCTGCTGTAGCAGATTGCTGCCACCATTGTTACCCAAATCCGATTTAAAGAAACTCGCCTCCTGAAAATGGGTACCATTGTTTGTCGAGTGCATTTTGGTCGGTTCTATACTTTGACGCGGTAGTGAGGTGGTATTGGAATGAACAGTGAATCCAGCACTAGGAAAAGACTGCAGAGCAAAGCCACATGGGCTAGTTTGGTCATTATATGGAAATACAATAGAAAATGAAATACAGCACTTGTCATCCAAAGAAAAGGACTAGGGATCAAAAACTTATGACAACATAACAAGTCGGCATATACGTATAGTAGATTGTGTATGTTAATGTTATGAGGGGCCAACAAACTCATGGTGCATGCATAGACGAAAGGGAAGTAAAGAGGAGCTAGCAATCAATTACTTTATTCGCTGCATTTAAGTACGGGAATGAGGCTGATTCAGAGATGGGTTTGAATGCAAAAGACGAGGCATTGACGTCCTCAAAATTATTCTCCTTCCCCTTATCGCAATTGCCTATCATCAATGTTGAGTCCCGATAGTCTCCACTTGGGGCGAATGAATATTTTCCAGTAGTAGGAGACGGTAGAACCTGCAAAGTAACAAGTCCACCATCAGTTCTAAAAATAATGCAAAAAAAGAAACGTCGCTTGACCTTAAAATTAGAGTGCAAGCACAGACAGACACTCGCAAAACATATTGCGAGATGCAACAACTTGAAATAGAACCAAAGTATTGGTCTTGGTTTACAAACTCTATTCAGTCCTATTCCTTCCCATCTCAATACGAACCAAATATATCTACCGGCACACTTGACAATCTATAAGATAATGCTCCAACGCCAAATGCTCAGATACAACAGAAGGATAGAAGCAATGACTAAACTATTTTTCTCTTAAGTGTTAAGGGAGATATAAATGTGCACCCAAAACATCACTCATTGGTCAATGAGAGAGATGTAGTTAGCTCCAAGCTTGTTTTACCACAATATAAATAGCACACAAACTCATTGATTCGGAAAAATAACAGTCACACAGGCGCTATAGATCACCATACTCCCAAAGCTACAACAGTAAAACACCCCAAACAAGTACATATCTATCTTGTTCCCTTATTTCTGTTTATTCTGCAGCAGTTGGGAAGAAAATCCCGAGTTTTATCAGTTAAAAGGAATCCATAAGTTTTATAATGAAAAATTTACCATTGAATTAGAGAGGAAAACTGGAGAATCTAGCAGAGTGGTTGGACTAAGACCAGGAGGAATTGTCAAATAAGGAGAGCGAACATCCGGTTTCTTAGAAAGGTCAGCAGGTCTGATGCTCTCCGTATTCAGCCTCGGGGCATTGAAGCCAGCTCTCGCTGCAATCCTCTCCATAAGGCCTCCTCGCGAGCTCAACTTGGGTTCACCCCGTGCATTGGAGTTGCCGGTTTCATCATCTCCGAAACTAGCTGCAGTTTGATCCTTATGATCATCAGCATTTCTGGAGGTACCTTGCTGTTCATTCCCCGGGAAAAGTGGCACGCCTCTATTTCCACGATCAGATTCCAGAGTCGGCCGTGCTGCAGCATCATCACTCATCATCGAGAAGAAAAAGGCCCCGGTGTTAGGGCTCGGGGGCATCCAATCTCCCATGATAGCGACATGATCATCAAATCCGCCCATGAGAATCTTCGACAGTGTTGATGATATCCCACTCAATAAGAGACCACAAGTTCACAGAGCTGGACACAGAAGCCAAATACCAGAAATATTCAGCCATATAGAATTTACAGCACAAGCAAATCAGATTACAACTGAGCATTAAAGCTATTTCAATCACAATAATTTTGTAAACATAGAAAAAATATATTCCAGAATAGCAGCCGGGATCAACTTTTGTGATGCTCAACCAATTTTAAACAGATCCCATTTCTCAAATCAACCCAAAAATCCTTTCTTTTTTCATTTTGGGAAAAACCCATCTCCAATCACAACCATCCCCATTGAAACACACAGAAAAATGGTAAATGGTAACCTAACCCTCATTCCAAAAGAAAAATAAAACACACACACACACAAACATGTATATATATATCAGAGCACAAACTCAACGAAGCGCTATGAATGCCAAAAAGGATTAATTCAACACTAATTTTAGAATCAATCGATTCAAGGAAACTAATCCAAAACCAAGAGTGAACAAATTTTGCAAAAAGATTCACCAATAATTAATTTGAGGCAGCGATTAGCAACTCTATCAGACATTTCCAAATTCAAAATCTATATGCATGGCCGAGCTCAACTCAAATGAGAATTTCAATTAAAGCCCCAATCTTTACAAACAAAGGCAAAAAAATTACCAAAATCCTCAATTTTGAAAACCCATCAAGATCTAAGAAATCGAAGGAAACCACACCCAAAAAAAAGTGGAAATAACAAAACAAAAGGAAAAAATAGCAAAAAAAAAACGGAACTTTTCTGTGCATGGACCATCATCAGGTACAAGAAAAAGGTGGGATGCAACTCAAATTTAGAACCAAAACATCAATGGCCCAGACAATAAATTTCCCACAATTACAAAAATGGCAAAATAGAAGGGGTAAAAAAAAGGAAAATAACAAAATCAAATCCGACTCAATCATTAGTAAATGATGAGCATAATAGAGTAGGCAGCCAATTTTCTCAGTACCTGAAGAGAACATATAGCAGTCAAAATTAAGAAATCAAGGACCCCTTTTTTCCCCCTTTTCTTTTCCTGACCCTCCTCAGATTAGTAGTGGAATTTTTTCCCCATTGAGAAAAAAAAAGACAAATCTTTATTCCTCCTTCAAAGAAATTAGCAAGATGAAAACAGCCCACCTTCCTGTCAAATTCACTACTGCTCTCTCTCTCTAGTTTCTTGTATATCTCTATTCTGTTCTGTTCCCCTCTCTCTCTAGAAAAATGGCTCAGCAGCAAGCAAAGAAATGTGATTGCTATGCTGATGAGACAAAAGGATTTAATTTTTTTTAAAGAAAATGGGGAAAAAAATAGTGGGGTTTGTTTGGGAGTTATGATTTTTGGATTTTTTTGGAAAGAAAATATGCAGCAGCAGTAGTAGTAGAGTAGTACATGAAGAAACCTTTCACTCTCTGACAATTATCAGCACTGATTCAAATATTATTTTTTTTTTTCTTAATTTCTTTTTTCCTAAATTTCTGATTAATTTTTTAAATCCCCATTTATAAAATGGGCTGCCCCTGAAAGGGCCAAAATAGGGATTTTCATCTTTTGACCAGCCAATGGCGTGCCGCCACGTGGATCGAGGAGGTTTGACTGGTGAAAGTAATCAAAAGGGAGGTCAATAATTGGGTGGTTCAATAATTGGGAAAGCAATATAATTGCAGAGAATTTATTTCTTTGGTAACTGGTGATTGATTTGTAACGGCAGACTTGTTCATGTGTAGTGTGTGTGTGTGTTTCTTTGTACTAATTCCTATTTTTCATTTTTATTTTAATAATTTTTATTTTTATTTTCATGATACCGTGCGAAAATTATGATTTTGTGTGATTTTTCGTGGATAACGTTGTATTTGATCGAATGTATCAAGTTTGGTATTTATCGCTCGTTTACTGCATGATCGTTCTTGATAACATGTTGATTATATAATGCATACCGCGATTTTGTATAATTCTCCGTTGATAACATAATTCAGTTCTCTTGCTTCACGAGAGCGCGGACAAGTGACACTTAAATTATTAATTTATCGTGATATCGAAAATAAAATCAAGAAATCCGCATGGAGTATGCTATATTTTGGAGTTATATTATTTGTTCAAGTTTTAGGCTAATTTAAAATGGGATATTACAATGTGTATATTTAATGTGTATTAATAATATTATATAACAAAATATAATGATAAATGATCATGCATATATTTTTATGGGTTCAAGGTTTCTCATTACAAACACAAAATATACCATATGCTATTTTTTTTTCTTTATTTGAAAAAATAAATCATATGGTAATTAAAATTAAAAGTTATTGCATTGATTCATAATTAAATTCAGGCAGTTTTTGCTGGTCAACGGCTATTTTCAATTTTGTTATTATTTTGATGTGTGTACATAATTATGGATTTATGGGTCTAGACTAGGTGGTGTAGTATTATTATTGTTGGTATTATTATTGTTATTATTATATAGTAAAAGGCTATTTCAATTTATATTCAAAGGGGCATAAGTGTAAATTAAAAGCTATAAAATTATATCCGAGACAACTCCGAAATGAGATTTCCTGTTGCATTTTCTGTTCCGACTCTTTAATTTTTTATAAAAAAAAATAATTTTTAATTTATTATAAGTTTTTTTTATTTAAATTTTGTATTTATGGTTCATCATTCCCCAATTAGGGTATATTAAAAAAAAGTTACGGAACACGAAATACAATACAAATTGGAATAGGGGATCTGATCCGGACAAATCCAACCCTATAAAATCATATAGTTGACCTTCTTCAAAAAAAAAACATAAAAAATAGTAAAAGAGTGAAATTATTCTCTATAATGTCTTCAAGTTCTTGTCCTAAAAAAAACACAAGACACGAAATTCAATAATTTTAAATAAAAACTACATAGGATTATAATGCGAAAGAGTCCGTTTGATTTATAGAATCTTCCAATCTTTGATTAATTATATTTCAGAAAAATAATTTATTTACCTTTATTTTAGAAATAATTAATTTCTTGTTTATTATCAATTCACCATTATTATAGTAATTTTCACATACACTAAAATTAATGTCTCATAAGTCATACCATTATTTTTTAAAAAAAAATCATGAAATTGGAGAATCAATTGACAAGAAATAGACAAAATAATTGTCATATTCAAACGACTTTTTTTTTACCCCAAATCAAAGCACGTTTGGATTTTTTATACGAATTGTATTATGTTTTATTTGAAATTATTACTCCCCCGTCCCGATTATATAGTCTCTTTTATTATTTTGAGGTGTCCCAAATATATAGTCTCATTTATAAAAGTATTATTAATTTTCATAATAATGTACAAATAAACCCTTATTGAATCTTGAAAAATTAAAAAAATAACAACTTAAAAGTTGAAAGTCATAAATATTTAATGAGGGTATTATTAGAAATTTAGCTTTAATATCTTATTTTCATAAATATTTTTAATCTACGCGTGAGGATAAATAAGACTATATAATGGGGATGGGGGAGTAGTAGATTGATAAATACATCAAAATAATTAATCATGTTTGTACACTTTAACAAAGATAACCCAACGTAGTGATATTTACCGAAAAATAGTTTACCGTAACGTGCATGGATATTTGAAGTCACGAGTAAAAAAAAAACATTCTTCTATATTGTTTAATTGATTTATTTACAATTTTGTCACATGCTCCCGTTCCAATTATACAGTCTTTTTTCTTGTCGCGCGGAAATTAAAAACATTTATGGAAACAAAATATTAAAGGTAAATTTTCAATAATACTCTTATTTAATATTTATGACTTTCAAATTTTAAGTAGTTAGTTTTTTTAATTTTCAAAAATTAATAAGGGTATATTTGTACATTACCGTGAAAATTAATACTACTTATAGTAATGAAACTATATAATTAGAACACTTAAAATAATAATATGGACTGGATAATCGAGAGTATTAAATATGTAATTTACCACTTAATTATTTGATAAATAATTAGTATTAATCTCATAAAAAATAATGAGGGAGTGAGGTGGGGCTGACAAATTTGTTAAGACGGTTTTGCATAGTACCATTATTACTTGTGGAGCCCCCAATAACTAAAAAAATGTCTTTTTTCCCCTTAATATATATATATATATATATATATATATATATATATATCTTTAAAATTGTCATTTTTTAATTGTTTTATCTAACATTGTTTGGTATAATTGAACTCAGTGTGTATGAAAGTAATATTATTATATTCATTCAACTAACTATTAATATATATGTATATATAATACTATATTCACTAAGTATTACTATAATATAAATAGTATATATATGCTAGCTAATATTATATTATTATATCGAATATATATTGATGATTAAATTTTATAAATGTCATAACTATTAATTACGAAATATTGTTTGCATTGGAAAAGTCAAGAATTAAATTTAAAACACTTCCAATAGTATTGTAATCGTGCATTAATAAGCGTTTATATTTTTAGCATTTAACAATTTGCAACAATTTTCATTGTAAAATTATGAATATTGCTTTGGATTTTCGAAATAGTTACTAGTATAATTGTTTTAAATTAGTAACTATATTTAATATACATTGATAATCACTCTTTATAAAATATTATGTATTAATATTTGTAAAAATATAACATTTGATTCCTGCAACATAATCAAATTGAGTCTATACATGAATTACTGAATTACGAAGTTAATCGTTGATATTACAAATATGTCTTTATTTTCTTTATATTACAGGAGAATTATCAATCTAAGGTCTGAAGATGAATTCTATCGATTCAAGACTTGATAGATAAAAAATTATCGATTTAAGGCTTGAAAATTTAACACCGTTAAATCTCCATCCAATGGAAGCTTACACAGGCGTTAAATATTCAGGTCATCTTGACACATTATTTTTATCCTAAATTAAATTAAAGAAAAAAGGATTTTATTAAATTCTTCAATCTCTCCATCTTGCGTTCCTCAAACAGTACTAGAGAGGGAATATCTTTTGGCGGAATTGAAATATTGTACACGAGAGATGAGAAGGAGAGAAACAAAAATCAACGAAAAAAAAAATCGGTAGCACCGTCTAAGGAACACGGGAGAGATCGGAGAGATTGAAGAATTTAATAAAACCCTTTTTTTGTTTAATTTAATTTAGGATAAAAATAATGTGTAAAGATGGTGTGGATATTTAACGGTGTTAAATTTCCAAGCCTTAAATCGGCAGTTTTTTTATCTTCAAGCCTCGAATCGATAGAATTCATCTTTCGGGATCTATATCGATAGATAAATAATCTTTCAGGCCCGAGATTGATAATTCTCCTATATTATATTATGGACTAATGAAAAAAAAAACATGAATTTTGGCACAATTTGTAATTTATATTACGAGTTATCATATTTAATTTTTATTTTATTCAAAAAATGTGTCTATTTTGCAACAAATTACAAAAGTATATATGTTGTAATTGCAAACTTTCAAAATTCATATTTAAATTATAAATTGTGTAAAAATTTATGTATTTTTCCACAATAAAACCTTATATTATCATATTTAAAGAGAGTCGTAAAATATAATATTTACCATTAGACCAAATTATAGTATTTGTAAAGCGTGGATTTAATTGAATTCAAACAAAATTTCAATGATACATTTGTAATGAATTGAAAAGCATAATTTGAAGTTTAAATTGAATCATACAAAAATTGAAGGATTCAATTATAAAAGTTCAACAACTTATTTATGTATTAGTCTTTTTTCAATAAAGGAAAATGGTCCAAAAATGATGCCACCACACCTAATTATTCCCACAATAGTAGTTCTGAAATTCATTTCACGCCCGGTATTTTTCTTTTTTCAATATACTGAATGCATCAATCAATCTTTAAATTATATATCGATACTATTTTTTTTAGAGCAGTTCCTATTACTATTTTGGGGTGTCCCAAATATATAGTCTTATTACTGTAATTAATATTATTTTTCATATTAATGAACAAATACACACTTGTTAGATTTTGGAAATTAAAAAATAATCACTTAAATTTTTGAAAGCTATAAATCT
This sequence comes from Perilla frutescens, assembly GCA_026008535.1. Lineage (NCBI taxonomy): Eukaryota > Viridiplantae > Streptophyta > Magnoliopsida > Lamiales > Lamiaceae > Perilla > Perilla frutescens. Next base: position 645,425 of record BRKX01000022.1, on the reverse strand, counting down.
TAGATAGGGGTAATGGTGGAAGTTTAGTGTGATGTCCCGTATCGGCGGGTGAACGAACATATGATGAATATATAAGTTGGCCAAATGGACTCTTTAACAATTTTGGTTAACTATTTTGACAATGCGATGGTAGATGTCAAGTAGTTGCTAGTGGAGCCCATTGTGCCGTCGTTTTGTTGTTGGGTCTCATCCCCGTGGACCTGGGACGTTACATTTAATTTTGTTTTCATAAATATTTTTAAACTGCATTCAAATAGAAAATGGACTTGTAACACGAAAATTTGTATTTAATTTGGTAAAACACAAAATAGTGCACAAATAAATGATTTTGGATCAAAATATAAGATTCAATCTTTATTTTTTCTATAATTCTTCATTTTCAAACGGTCTTTGAAATCTTTATAGTAAATTAGCCTCTTTGATTTTCTCAAACTTATTGTTTGAACTTGATCTTTAAAGTTTTCGGGGAAGATTTGTATTCCTGATCTTCTTTGACTTGGTAGTTGGACTTGATAACTTTAACTAGGGGGCCTACGACCTTGATTCTGAATGAACGTTGGATTTGAGGTGATTCCGATGAAGAACGACTTAAACCTTGCTAAAACACCTTGGATATTGTGATTTTATAATGTCGTCCGGAGGGTTTAAGAACCTTGATTTTGGATAGGACGCTGGATTTGAGATTATTCCGGTGAGATTACTCCGGAGAAGAACGATTTGAATGTTGAAGGGTTTAAGAACCTTGATTTGATTCCTGATCGAACGTTGGATTTGAGATTACTCCGGAGAAGAACGACTTGAATGTTGGAGGGTTTAAGAACCGTGATTCCGGATCAGACGTTGGATTTGGGATGACTCCGATGAAGAACGATTTGAATGTTGGAGAGAACTTCTTAGAGAATTTTTCTCCAACTTCTTAAGTTCTTCAATTCTGACTTTCGGTGTGATTTCAACTGGTATGCAGACCCCTATTCATAATTGTAGAGAGAGAGAATATGGGGGCGCGGTTTCATTAACTCTTGAATATTGATATATATCTCTTCAAAGATATTTACTTATCGCCAAAAACTCTTGATATTTATCATATAATAATATTTTTATTATTTAAATATTTTATCTAATTTTGAATTACACATAAATCTAAAACTAAATAAATATATAAAAATTAATAAAACTATTATATACAATATTAAAATTGTATTATCTAAATCTAAATTATAATTAAAGAGAGAGAGAGAAAGAGAGAGATTCAAAGTAAAGCATTATTAGCCGTCGAAGTGTCCCAACGGACAAAAAATAATTAAAAGAAGCTTGTTTTTGTAACTTTTAATTTAGACCATATATTTGGAACCATTTGATTTTCCCCTCTATTTAATATTTATTGCTTTCTCTCTCTACACTAATTTAATACTTATCTCTTAACATTTTATTTCGTTATTAATTAATTATTGTACAAGGAAAAAGGTCGATTCATGACGAAATTCTGTGCCTCTGATTTTATTCTTTCTTTGCAATTGAAAACTAAGTTGCTGAGTTATGATTTTCAACTTTCACAAATATCTTTGCTTTTTTATTCTTTGTGGATAGAATTTTAGTGCCCAAACTGCAAAATTTAGTAGTTATAATACCATGTTTGGTTATTTGTTTCGGGTTAATTTAAATTTAGATTATATATATATTTTCTTCTAATTAATAATATATTTTTTAATTTATCTAATTAATAATTAATTATATTTTAAATTATATATTTTATTACTATTTTGAAGAAATAAATAATTATTAATCAGACAAAATTAAATAATATTTTATTTTTATAGTTTTCTAATTAATAATTAGCTATTTTTGAGATAATTATAAATTCGTTTTGTCCAATTATCATTATTATCTATATATACTACACTATTCTTACTATTTTGCCTAAAATATAACATAATAATTAATTAAAATATAATAATTTTAAATACTTGTAATAATCATAGATATTTATAAATGATAGCTATTGTGATTATATGTAGCGCACTTTAGTCGTGCAACTCATAATTTTAATGAAGGATAATTATGTATATGTATAGTGATGGAGTGATGAATACGTGATTGAAATGTCATGAGTTCAAATTTCAATAATATCATTAAAATTCATATATTCTTTGCACACGTAGCTATATATGAGTAGCTTGATCATCTGCATGTTTATGCATGATCCATCTATGTATAATCATGATCAATTTAAGAAATTAGTTAATACCATGTCAATTATAAATTCGACATCATTATTTAAATGATTTGATATATATATATATACATACATAACTAATATATTTCCAAAGTTTAACTTTTCCAATAATATCTTGATTGAGTGTGTAAATAATTGCATTATTAGTTAGTTTTATTAGTTGGTTAAGCAAGCAAGCATAAATCAAGAAATCAAGGTCAGAATATAGTACGATGACTATTTGGGCATTTTCGTTAATTACAAATGATCATGATTAACAAAACAGTGGAATTATTAAATAGAATTTATATATATCATAGCAAAGAGAAATTGCAGTCTATTTTAATCATCTTTGCTATTTTGAATTATTAATTAATTGCTTTTGCTTATCAATCAAACCAACCAAAAATCTTGCAGCAGAGGGTGGGAAATTTTGTCTCTAAAGCAAATCTGCCAATTACGGCTATACTCTCTCTCTCTCTCTCTCTCTCTCTCTCTCTCTCTCTCACATCCTAAATTTGGATTTATTTGACAAATTAAGGTTTATAATAATGAGAGTTTATTTTAGTTTTGAAATATATTTATACAGGAACAATTATTTGCAGCATTGGGTAAGCACATGCCACATGGCATGTTTATTTCACAATTTCGACATAACATGATTATATGTTTTTTTTTTTTTTGGAAAACCATCTTCACAAATCACAATAGGCTGAAATATATAAGGCTAAAATTCATATAATTCCCATGTATTTTTCCAAAAAAAAATAAGAAAATCTCATCCATTCAATAGTTTAAAAACCCTCTTCATATCTTATTATGATAAAATTAATAAAAAAAAAAAAATTTCGTACGTGTGAATCACACTCGTCAAGAAAGTGACCATGAATATAATAGTTTTCAGATCATTTTTAATCTATTATGAGAATGACAATTTCAACATTTTTCTATTAAAAATTCAATATATATTTTATATTATGATCAAATGATATTTTTTTACTACCGGGAGGATTTTATATTATTTCTTTAAATATGAAAATTATATAACGAAAAAGTCATGTCAAAGTTAATGGAATTATATTATTAGGATATTTTTAGAAAGTTTGATGGATTCTATCATAATAAGGAAGATAGGTTTAAGAAAATTTATTTAACAAATGTTTTTTTTTAAATTTTCAGAAAACATATACTCCCTCCATCCCGATTATATGGTCATTTTTCTACTTACACGTAGATTAAAAATATTTATGAAAATAAGAAACAAAAGCTAGACTTCCAACTTTACCCTTATGTGATGAAAATTAATAAAACTTATATTTTAGTTCAACTTTAATGTAATTTTTTTTAAACAAACAAAATATACAATTAATGATATAAATCAAAACTAACAATATTAAAAGTCTAAAAGATTTAATACTATTGGAACTCAAAAAAAAAAAAAACCTCACGGTCACTCACATCCTACAAAATTTATATGAAATTCAATTTTAAGTTTTTATAAACTTTGCGTGAAAATTTCATTCATTTTCTTTAAAAAAACTATGCGCCAAAAACCATACATGCATGGAAGACGAAAAAAAAGGTTATTTTTATTTTTATTTTCATGAAGTGCAAGTACAATGAATATCAATAGAATTGATCAAATTCAATTTACATGCAAATTAAGTTAGTCAATTTTAATTAATATTTCTCTTTTTTCAAAAAAATAGCATTTAAGATTTATAACTTTCAAAAATTTAAATGTTTAATTTTTTAAATTTCCAAAACCTAACAAGGGTATAATTGTACATTCCTATTAAAAATAACACCCCTTATAGTAATGCGACTATATAATCGGGACACCTCAAAATAGAAATAAAAACTATATAATCGGGATGGATGAAGTATCCAATAATGGTACAATCGATGACTCATCATAGAAAAAAATAGAAAAAAAAAGGAAAAGAAAAGAGAGAAAGAAAAGTTATAAGACCTGGTCAAAAAGATTTATTTATTGGTAAAGCACTGCCACTAAAAGTTTATTTTGAGGAATCATAATAATGTAATTAAAACATTAATCAACTTAAACCGTGATTAATTAATTCGATAATTAATTAGCATTTTTTTAATATTAAATGTATGTGCTATTAGATCACGCAACATGTTGGATCATATGCTTATCCTCTTTTTTTTTGTCGGTATTCCAAATTTTGAATTATATTTTATTTTAAATTAATTTTCAATTTACGAAATTTCATAATGAGATAAAAAAATAATCAACGCAATATTACCATCTAAACAATCACAACGCATATAAATTAATCTAAATTAAATGTATGTATCATCATTTCGAATAGACTTACACGTATCTTTTTTCAGAACGTGTTACAATGAATTACGAATTACAGGAGCATACATAATAAACATATAACATGCAATAAAGCTTAAAAAGATTTCAAGAATGATGCCTAATTTTCCGTAATCAATGGGGTGCTAAATAAAGGTGGTCCTAAAGTTAATTTTTGCAGTCAAATTGCTTAATTAAAAAATTAACACTTCTTTTATTTTATCATCAAATAATAAAAAAATCCTAAATTTTATCAAACTAATTCTTGGTCCATTTTGTGTTGGGCCTCAAAATTTATGGCCCAGCCCAATTTGAAGCAAACCAATTTGATCATTTTTTCCTAGAGGAATTCCCTAAACCCGCGAGGTAGCATAGAATTTTCCGATCAATACAAAAATGACGGGATAGCATAGAATTTTCCGATCGATATACAAAATGTGCTAAGTGACACTAAAATGTAAAGAAGCAATGAAAGATTCCACCAATGGAGATGACACAAACTTTCTCAAAAACAAATCCCAGCTATATCCATCAATCTAATCTATCTAATTTATCGATCTATCTATGACTTGTGTTATGTACAAGTAGAGGCAATGTTCGGATTCGACTCGACGTCATTTTTGGAGGGTCTAAGGCTCCTTCTCCTGGGATTCATCAATGACTGAGTTCTTCACAGATATGCCATCAAGAATGTCACTCTCTGAATCTGCCTGTAGCTCCTTAAACTTAGCCATGACTTGGATCATGGTAGGCCGGCGGTAGGGCTTGTCGTCGAGGCACTCGAACGCGATCTTAAGGTAATGGTAGAGCTCAGCATCTCCTGATAAGCTAGTGATGAGCTCAGGATCAAGAATCTCATGGCTCTTCTTGACCCTCTGCAGCTGCTTAGCCCATCCAACGAGGTTGTTGTCGTCCCCAAACTCCAACGTGTCGATGGGCCTCTTGCCCGAGAGCAGCTCTAGCAAGACGACACCATAGCTATACACATCGCCTTTTGTGGTGCACCTAAAGCTCTGGTAATACTCGGGTGGCACGTACCCCGGTGTCCCCGCAAGGGTGCTCACACTGAGGTGGGTGTCGAGGGCATTCACTAGCCTCGCCATCCCAAAATCCGACACCCTCGCCTCAAAGCTCTCGTCTAGAAGGACGTTGCTAGACTTCATGTCCCGGTGTATGATGTGAGGGATGCAGCTGTGGTGCAGGAAGGCGAGCCCCCGTGCTGACCCGACTGCGATCCTTTTCCGTGCTGACCAATCGAGGCCTGTTCCACCTATCTTGTCTCTATCATGAAGAACTGCCTCAAGGCTCCCCCATTTCATGTATTCATACACAAGAAGCCTCTCCTCACCAACCCTGCAATACCCCAACAAAGGCACAAGATTTCTGTGCTTGATTTTCCCAATTGTCTCCATTTCTGCCATGAACTCCCTATCACCCTGCCCTGTCACATGAATCAGTTTCTTGATAGCAACAACACTCCCATCCCTCAACCGAGCCTTGTAGACGTCCCCAAACCCTCCCGACCCGATCAAACTCTCTGCACTGAACCCGTTCGTGGCCTCAAGCAGATGAGCAAATGTCAGCTTCCTCAAGGGCTTCTCGAATGTGGCCACATTGATGCTCAGAGGCTCGGGAACACTAGACAGCTTCCAGCTGCTGCTCCCGGATGTCGGGAGGCTCTCGATGTACTTGTCTCTCTTCTCCTCCATCTTCTGGCTTCTCCTAGCTCTGTAGAGCAAGTAGAGAAGCAAGAATATGCAGGTGACCGATGTCATGATCCCGATCACCATCCCCACAGCCATACTCCGCCTCTTCCCCCGGGCTGATGACCCCGGGGCACGGTGGTGCCCGTCTGCAGAGCCACACGGAGGCAACGGGACACCACAGAGGCCGGAGTTGTTCTCGTATCTTGCTGCCGGGAATGTGGTGAGCTGCCCACCGGAGGGAATCGAGCCCGACAGATTGTTGTTGGAAACATCAAAATCACTGAGGAATGACAAGCCACCTAATGATCCGGGAATCAATCCCTCGAGATGATTGTGGGAGAGATCAAGAACTCCAGCACTTTTAAGGCCTCCTAAACTCAATGGTATCTCACCACTAATACTGTTGTGCCCCAAATTCAAAACCTGCAGATAGCTCATCCAACCTAAGGCTGCAGGGATCGCCCCCGACAGCCGGTTATACGAGAGATCGAGGTAGATCATGGTGCCGTTGCCGGTGAATGTGTAAACAGTCCGGCCGGAGTAAATCCTCGTTGATGGGCAGGAATGCACCATCGGAAAATTTGCTAGCCTCTCTGCACGAATGCCTTCAAATTCGACTAATCCGCCGGCACCTCTGCACTCTGTGCCGCCTTCGTTCCTCACGAATGCAAACAGCTTCCCTGAAACACTGCCGGGAACTATTAGGCCGGTTTGTGCGGCCAGCTCCGGCGGCAGAGGCCCGCTCAGCTCGTTGCTGTTCAAGTCCAGCCATATCAAACTCCGGCACCTGCCTATTCCCGGCGGAACAGCTCCGGTCAGAGAGTTGTTTCCGAGCTGAAGGATAGCGAGGTAGATTAGGTTGCCGATGTCTTGAGGGATTTCGCCGGAGAGCCGGTTGCTCGACAGCGACACCCAGATGAGGTTAGTGCAGTTCACGATGGACTTGGGCAGAGTTCCGGTGATCAAATTGTTGTTGAGGATTAGATTCTGGAGATTCCCGCCGTCGATGCAAATGCCTTCTGGGATTTCGCCGCTCAGATTGTTGGCCCACATTATCACGTCGGTTAGCGACGGCAATGTCCAGATTTCCGGCGGGATTGGGCCGCTCAAGTCGTTGAAGCTGAGGTCGATTGACCTCAAATTCTTGCAGAGTCCGAGCTCCGACGGCACTGCTCCGGTGAGATAATTGTTGGCCAGCAGCAGCTTTTCGAGAACAGAATCGCCGGAGCAGAACTCGGAAGGCACACTTCCGGTGAGGTTGTTAGAGCTGAGGTCTAAAACGCGAAGCTTGGAGCAGTTCGTCAGCGACGGCGGCACGTGGCCGGAAATGTTGTTGAACGGCACGTATAAATAGACGAGGCTTGTAATGGAGCTGACGACGGTATCAAGAAATCTCCCGGAGAGCTGATTATTGCCGAGTTTCAGAGAAATTAGCGACGAACACGACACGAAGCTTGAAGGAAGCTCTCCGGTTAGCTGGTTTGAGGAAAGATCGAGCTCCTCCAATGCTCCACAAATTCCCCCCAGCTCCGGTGGAATCTCGCCGGAGAATTCATTGTTAGCCAGAATTAGTTGCTTCAAACTCATCATCTTCGCTAGAGATTCTCCCGGAATCTTGAGCTTGATTGAGTTGTGACTGATATCCAGAGTTTGGAGGCTCCGGCAACCGGTTAAGCTCACCGGAAGTCCGGTAGCGGAGAAACTGTTGTGAGAGAGAATGAGCGCGGTGAGATTCTGGCAAAAACCGAAATCGAAAGTCGCGAGATTTCCGGTGAAGTTATTGACTGAAAGATCAAGAATTTTCAACGACGCGGAGCTCTTTATCAAGGCCGGAGGTATTTCCCCCTGCAAATGGTTGTTGGAGAGAGAGAAAACCTCGAGGCTCTTGCAAGGGAGGAGAGAGAGAGAGGCATCTAGTTTCCCAGAAAGCTTGTTGCTTGAGAAATTGAGCAGATTCAAGCTCTGGCAATTGGAAAGAATCGAGCTCAGAAGGACTAAATCCGAAATCTTGTTTGCAGAGAGGTCGAGTTTAGAGAGAGAAGCTCCGAACTTGAGACTCCCACCGGAGATTGAGTTATGAGAGAGATTCAAATAAGCAAGTCTACTGCAAGAAATCAACAAAGAATCTGCCGCCAGCGGCTCCGAGAAGCTATTGAGGGACAAATCGAGAGACTCGAAACTGCAAGATTTTGCTGAGGAGGAGAGGTTTCCGTCGAAGAAATTGCCGGCGAAACGGAGGTCGGTGAGGGCGGAGAGCGGCGTGAGGTCGGAGATGCGGAGGCGGCCGATTAGGCCTGCATTGGTGAAGTCGAGCCGGAAAATTCTGCCGTCGTCGGAGCAGGAAACGCCGCTCCATGCACAGGGGGTTGAAGAAGACGGAGACCAGCTGGCCAAGAAGTTTTTTGGATCGGATTGAATTGAAGATTGCTTGAAGGCTAATAAGGTGGCGGCGTCGCCGCCATTGTTGCCGGAAGTCAAGCTTCGAGCATTTAATCCAGTGAGGTGAAACCCAATGAAAAGAATCGCGAGAAAAGCAGCAGCTTCTTTGATCATCATTGGTGGATTTTCTTCAAGTTTTGGGCTGATTTTCTCTGCATAAATTATGTGTTGACGCAACTATTCACATCTGCAGAAACAGGAGAAAATCTTGATGAAACACATAGATATAGATAGATAAATACAAATTAATTGTTCTGGGCTAGCAACAAAACAAAAGAATTAAATGGTAAAAGCCAAAATCACATACCTTTTGCTCAACAGAGCAACACCTCTGTACTTTCTTTGAGAGAGAGAGAGAGAGAGAGAGAGAGAGAGAGAGGGAGGGAGAAGAATGAAATGACGCCCAGTATTAGAATGGAGCATGAAGCCCAGTATTAGAATGGAGCAGCTATATCCAAATTAAGCCAGCAGCAGATGTTCAGCAGCTTAGTTGTACTAGAGAGAGAGAGAGAGAGAGAGAGAGAGAGAGAGGAGAGAGAAGTATTTTGTTGAGGCTTTCTTGGCTTTTGGGTACGATGTTCAGAATTGTCGGCTATCACAGACAATTTGTGAACTCCATTAATATTCTAAAATATAGATATATATTCATACACGAATTTTGGTTTTGGCTGTTAATTTCCCAATGCCATCTTCATTTTTGAGATGGAATAATAAAGAAAAACTCGTGTATCAGATATCAATCCGAAGCAAAAAAAGATGAAGAAATGGTGAAGTGGGAGGAAGATTTTTCACGAAATGGGATGTCTATTAGTGTTGCTCGATCACTATGGGGGGCCAGTCAAACTTGGGATTTGATTCGTTTTTTCTTCTTTTCTTTGTGTCTTTCAAATTTCATTAGTCTACTCTTTCTCTCTCTTCCCCTCTCTCTCTCTCTCTCTCTCTCTTCGTCTTTCCAACTTTCTTTAAGGGGGGGGGGGGGGGGGTTACGGCGCATCTACGCCTTCTTCTCTAGTTTATATTTTGGTTGTTAGTTGTAATAGTTTAGCTACGAGTATTTTGAGTGAAAGAGAGGCAACTTCTTCACCGTGTCGTTCCTTTTTTACCATTCTCTCACTTTCTTATTTCATCATAAATCAACCACACGAGTGTGTAGAGAGAGAGAGAGAGAGAGACAGCTGTGGTTCACTCACTTAAACTATTAACACTAATTAATGCTATCTTATGATATGAAATACTATATAGTCTCGATTATATAGTCTATATTATTATTTTTGGAGTGTCGTAATTGTATAGTTTAATTAATATAAGTAATATTAATTTTCATAGTAATGTACAAATACATTCTTATTAATTCTTGAAAATTAAAATACTAATCACTTACATTTTGAAAGTCATAAATATTAAATAAGGGTGTCATTGGAAGTTTAGTTTTAATCTCTTATTTTTATAAATATTTTTAATCTACGTGCCACTAGAAAATAGACTGTATAATTGGGACGGAGAGGGCGTGTTTGATCTAATAATAATGTATTAATTTAAGGCGGTTTCCTTATTCAGCTTCGAGATTGTGTTGTTTTGACAGACTCAAATCGATGATTTAATATATTATCTGTATTAAAATAATATTTATTATTTTAAAGAGAATATACTAAAATGGCATATCATTTGAATGTTTTAATAAAAATAACTCAACTTAACAATAATTATATATATAATTATTGTTAGGTTAGCATTCAAATGTGCAAATGATGAAATATTTTAGTATATTTATCATATTTTAAAGGGTCGATTACAATTTAATTCCCAACGTTCGAAAGTTTTAATAAAAACAATGCAACATTTTAATAATTACAATTTAATTTACCGCATTTGAATATTTTAACAGAACCCTACTATTTGATAATAATAATTTAATTCTTAACGTTTGAACATTTTTACATAATTGACCCGATATTTTAGGTAAAAAAAAAACTATTTTGGTCATTTTCAGCAAAATTGTCAGTTTCTCGTATAGGTTCCATAGCTCATGTGAGAGTAAAGATGATCGAAATTGACCGAAATAGTATTTTCATAAAAAACGTTATTAAAAAAATGTTCAAACGTTCTGAATTAAATTGTTATTATTAAACGTTAGAGTTATTTCTATTAAAATATTCAAATGTTGTGTATTAAATTATAACTATATTAAGAAGTGTTTTTCTACATTATATTCATAATATTATCAGAATTCAAATTCAAATTCATTCTCTAAAAAAACATAAAATCATGATAAGACAAAAGGTAAAACTTATAAGAATATCGAATTCAAAGATTGTCCTTATCTAATTGTGTTTCAAAATCCAAAACTTCAAATTTGAAGAATGATAACCTAATATTTTAGTGAGTAAAGAGTCAAATAAGCATGGCTCCACCGTCAATTCGTGATCTTTGAGGAAGAATATAAGCAAGATCTTATACTATATATATATATATTATAAAATATAAATGTAAAATTGAAAAAAAAAATGCAAAAATCCAGTATTATTAAGTAGGGGATCTAAAAATTCAAAGTGGTCGTTGAAGTAATAAATCTCGAGTGTGCCACCACTGTAAAAACACTATAATTAAATCAAACTTTTGGGAATTCTACAGTTTGTTTCTCCACATATATAGTGGCAGTGGGTGTGACAAAAACAAAATGAGTTTTGTTTATTTTAATAAGGTAGAATTCTTGGAAAGTGGGTGCAATATTATAATATAATACATATGTCATTAGGCACGGGGCGCGGGACTTAGGGTTTGATGTTTAGTGTAAGACTCTCTCTCTCTCTCTCTATATATATATATATATATATATATATATATGTTTTAACTTGTTTGTGAGTTGGGGCACATTTTGTCCGTATTCCACAACACACCGCACGAGTGAATCGTATTCCCTGTGGTAGAGCTTTCCCTTTTATTAGATTCGCATCAACGATTCATCTCCTCATAAAAAAAACATAAATAGTGTTGTCCTTTGAGAACGCCCAAGTAGGGGGGATTTAGGGTTCTATTCAAACGGGACGTGTTCGAAACTCATCGCTCGTTCTTATCTAGTTAAGAAAATAGGAATAATATTTTTCGATGTACGTCTCAAAATAGAGTATTATGGTTTTTACAAAAACGTGATGAATTATGATTGATTACATCTTATGTTATGAGCTATTTTGTCCCGAGAGTTAAATTCTAACGATCGAAAATCGATGTGAGTGCTAATAATTAATTACGCGAAGATGTATGATTAAACCTGAATGGCTGAAGAAGTACGTGTTAAGTTAGGGTTGAATTCGGTGGAGAAGTATGATTAAATCTGAAATAATCGGAGAAGTGTAAATTTAGGGTTGGAAATGAAGGATACCATGATTTAATTCCCAATTCAGCCGTCGGCCCGCTGCAGTTCTAAATTCATGATAACTTTATTGATGGTTTGAAATATATGGCGTAATTAGTTATACTCTCTCTGTTTCAGAAACATTTACGTTTTAGGCTCTTAATTTTCTTGCAAATTATTTGATGTTTTACATTTTTTAACACCCTTCCTCGTAATTTTACCCTTATAAAATCTCCTTCATAAATACATTGAGGAAATTAAGGAGATATATAAAAGCATGCAATGAGATAGAAATTAAGATATATTACAAAAATACTCTCTCTGTTTCACAATAAAGTGTCATTCTAGCACTTTAATTTTGTTTAACAAAAAGCGTCATTCTACACAATCGAGGTAAAAATTTCACAATTTTCTCGTATTTGCCCCTCAAACCACATTTAACTCGTTTAGCTAGAGGGTGTATAAGTAATGTGATTGTCTAATTAATATCTTTATTAATACGTGTGCATTCATCCACAATGACATTTATTCAGAAACGGAGGGAGCATAACTTAATAGGGAGACATGATATATTTGTCACAATTTTTAATTTTTATCGTAAAATCTAAATTAAACATCAATCTTTATGAAACCGAGGGAATAGTATTTATATATATGCATATTAAAAAATTAAATGTTTTTTTTGGTTAGATGGAAACTAAAAAAAATATATAAGAAAATTAAATGTCATTTTCCATATTGTTGTTGAGATGGGTTTATCATTCATTATGAGAAATGATTTTTAATAAATATGGGATTTTGTTCCACAAAAAAAAAAAAAAAAAGCATGAAAAAAGGGAGCGGAATCCTCGCAATGAAAACTTGCTGATTTTTGGACCGTCCTTTATATTGTATTTTCCTTTTGAGAAAAGCCACCCAAAAAAAAGAAATTGCAAATGGGCCCCAATTCTCTTTTGAGAAATGCTCCATTATTTCATTTTTAGCTAGGTGAAAATTGCATTTACTTTTCTTTTCTATTTTATTTTCACTTTTGAAATTGACATATCTTATAATCTTGTAGTATTTATTAGGGATATGGTAGTTGATAAGGTATGGATCATGTTCGTTAAAATCTTACAAATAAGTCAATTTTTGTGGCTAATTATTTAATGAGGCCATATATATCGAACTATCCCAAACTATTCATTTTATTCTAAAAATGTATCATGCTATCTATAAATTACAAAAAAAAAAAAAGAAGCTTGAACTATGTATTTGTTATGTAAAATTGTTACCGGTCTATTTTTCCATCAAATATATATTGATGGGGCAGGTCTTGTTGCACTAGGTGCACGTTAACTCGTTGACACAATCAACGCTGGTTGACCGAGTCAACACGTTGACCAAAAAGTCCAGTATCAATCGTAACATTAAAAAATATTACTCAAACGCTCAAAGTATTTTTGTATCCTTAAAAAAAGTATCGGTCAGAAAAAAAAAACTAAAAAAAAACTGTGAATATCAGTATCAACCGTAATATTAAAAAGTATTATTCAAAATTCAAAAAGTATCACTTAATTGTTTTGACGATTTTTTAGTCAACACATTGACATTTTGATGTAAATCTTCTGTACATGAGAATTTGCGATGTTGATGATATTTTTGAATTCTTATGAAAATGGAATGGAGTTATTTTTTATTTTAATGGTGACTAATTTTCGATTTATCTATTGTATTTTCATGTCACATTTGTCTGTAGGAGTGGAAATAGGCTGGGCTGGGCTAGTTTTCAGCGTGGAGCTATAGACCCGCTCTATTGAAATTAGACCTAGGTTCGACATATTATCCATTATTATAGGTTTGAAATTAAGTTAGGCCGTAGGCTCCTATCGGGTAACTTAATCAATTTTCATCCCTATATATCTGCCTCGTAAGCACGTATTAGATAGAAAACTAGACCGGGGTTATTTTTACATAACAAAATCACAATTTGTGTATTTTTCTGAATCCAAATATAATATCAAAACATGAACAAACTTAAAAGAGGTTATTAGATACAAGTTTTGATACATGTATGACTTGTAAGACTTATAACACATGTTTTTGTATCAAACAATAAATGCACAAATTATAGCACAATTCATTTTATATTATCTTTTTTTTTACTCACGCATCTGACCTGTGTCATTTCATTTTACATTATCTTTACTTATATATATATATAGGCCAATTACTAATGAAAATCTTACCAACTTGTTTGTTGGTAGGCTAGAACTTCTAATATTATGTGCATTTATTCGTGGCAATTATATTTAAAGATTTTGTGATTGTGCTACAAGGTTAAGGTGCTAAATAAATGCAAACAGTTGCCATTATGAATTATGTACGTAGCAATTAATGATATTCGATAAAATCAACATGCAAACCATAGATATGATGATGGAAAAATCATACTTTCACCTGATTTTTTTTATAAGTATATTAGAATATTATTGTATAACAAATTCACCCTAAAAAAAATATCACTTAAACGAAAAATTTATGGTTCCATCTTTGGCAAATAGGTTTAGCAATTCGAACCGTCTAACCCAAAAATTTCCAAAACTATATTTTAGTGTCAATCCGGCCCGACCGGGCCGCCACGGACCTAGTTGTATTTTTCTAGTTTCTAGTCTCTATATCTCGAGCAGTCGGGCCGGGCCGAAATTGCCACTCCCACCCGCAGCACGTGCGTTAACGGCCTCTAAAACCAATCATGAGACCCATGCAAACTGAAATACATACGACGTAAATCTTTGAATTTCGATAATTACATTTCAACAATATTAAACCCTTTTTTTTTCTTAATCATCAATTAATTAATTAATTAATTAATTAATTAACCCACTAAATTAAATAAAATCACCTAAATAAATGGCGATAGAGTTATTTGATACGTCTCTATCCAAAAATGATATGTTGTTTGAAAACTTGGTTTCGCGATTTCAGGACTCTGGGCCCCACGCCTCGCCGCACGAGTGGAGGTGGGCCCCACATAAACCTATTTGACCTCGGCACGTTTTTGCTTTCGTGAGTTAGGTTTCGGATTTTGTATTTATTTGGGTGTGACATGGAAATTTGAAATAGACGTGTCTTTTATTATTATTATTATTATTATTATTATTATTATTATTATTATTATTATTATTATTATTATTATTATTTTATAGAAATTATACTTCCTAAAAGATTTATCCAAAAATGAAAAAAATTAAGTTCCCGGTGGGTATGGCATAGTGATAGAGTAAGGTTGCTTGGAGACGATCAAAAATCACGGGTTCGAATGTCCGCAATACCACCAGGTCGGGCGTGTGAGTAAAAAAAAATTGAGAAAGATTTAAGGAAAATTACATTTTCATATCTACATTTTTGGTATTTTTTTTAAATGGTTAACATTTTTAAAATTTAAAAAATAATACATATTTTTTCAAATTTTTTGTAAATTTAATCATGCCAGAAATAGTACGTAATTGATTGTATTTTAATTATTTTTTATTAGAGGATTTTTTTCTACGTTGTTGGAAAAATATTTACGTACGATTTTCGAATTGTAAAATTAATTAAATCTCATATATTTACAAAATTTTTGAAAAAGTTGATATTTAAAAAAAAAATCCTAAAATAATGCGGGTATCAATGTGTAATTTATCAAAATATTTATCTTTCTATTTATTTATTTTAAAATAAATTTTTAGGTAACGTGATGCATCGAAAATTAGAAATAGACTTGCGTTGAATTCCCTTGAAATAAAGTGGTATGTCTAGGTAATAAAATAAATTAGAATATAGGAAATTAATTAGTGATGGAGTTGGAGATACGGCATCTGCAATTACGTAAGAAAAATGGCACAATTAGGGTTCACGTGTAAACGTGACACGTGGCATGCGTGCATTTCTGTCATTCTCAATAAATAATCAATTTTATATAAATCTTTTGTTAATAAAATACTAAAATAAATCATAAATAAAACCATTGTTTTGTTTAACACTATGTATGACCATCTCAATAGTTGGACATCGTTAATAGATAATTATTATTATATACGTAAGTGTAGTCTGTCATATGAGATCCTCTAGTCCAGACTTTCGTGTGTTAACCGTGTACTAACCATCAGAATTATTAGTTTTTCTTCCATTCTTCTACAGTTTTAATTTCTCTTGGTTTAGTATAATTTTACGATATTATTTAGGGTTTATCCTACCCAATTAGGGTTTATAATTATTTTTTAAATATTTATTTTTCATTTTTAATCAATATAGTTGATTTTTAGGGCTGATTGTTTCAAATTTAGGGTGTATAATTTTTTTAAATTTCAATTTTTAGCAACAAATATTAACTATGGTTACTTATAATATATTAAATTTTATTTTGTGAAAAATATTATTAAAACTATACAATTTTGATGTTGGCACATGAACCACACAGATCCAAACAGAATTCTTAGGGGACCTCACTATACTGTATATATATATATATAAAATAGCAGCCATAGATAGGGGGTCGAAACCAACCGAAGACAAAATAGCACATTGAAAAAATTGATGAGATGCACACTGTACATAATTGATACATAAAACTTTGAACGAGAGAATTCCATCTAGTAATCTATGAGATGTTGCTCTTACCTTTTGTTTTGTGTAATACTATGAGTCTTAGATATGCTTTGAAGAGGATGTTCTATTTGTCACGTGACTCGGTTTGGATTTAACTTTTTATTTTGAGAAGAAAATAAATGATAGAGGCTTTTTTTAAAAAAAACTATTATACCTACTACATTGTGATATGAGATGGAAATTTAGACAGTAATAATATATAAATTGTGAATAGATAAATAAACAATATAACATAAGAATTGTATTTTATTACTTTTATTTATAAATGGTGGGTTTTCTTATAAAAAAAAACCCCTTTTCATACAACATACAAATGATTATAGATTCTTTAAATTGGCATTTTAAATAATTTAAATTATTCATTATATTAATTTATTAGCTATTAAATAAATTAAATGTTGATATATTTTTAAATTTTAATAGAAATAAAAGTAGAAAAATCAGTGAGTCGCCCGTCTCAACCCGTTTCTTAAAGTTGGTCTTTTTTTTCCCCTAAAAAAAAGAAAAAGAAAAAGAAAAGTTGGTCCTTTTATCTTAGTAAATGGATAATTGAAAAAAAGGTAAAATGAATAATGAAAAAAGAACGATAAAATCATGAACCCAACATTCAATTATGATATTGTCATAATTTCGACACGAAAGATGAAAATTCTCAATTCAGGATCTCAAAAATCACTAAATTTGATTCTTTTTAGTTTTTTTAATTAATTTTAAAAATTTCTTTATTAGATTTAATGTATAATTAATGAAGGAATTTTAATTAAAAATAATATAAAATTAAATAAAAAATAAAAAGAAATTATTAGAAATGAAATTGAGTCTAACTCACTTTCACAGAACCGACTTCTAAGGGAAGGATTGCCCTCACATTAATAAGTGGTACATGCCACTTTCCCCAAGGTGGAATTATGCCACAAATCGTTGAGAATTCAATATTGAGGGCCCAACATTTAGTTCTGATATCATATTGGAAATGATATTTAATTTAACCCACTTTCACAAAACCGACTTGTAAGATAAGGATTGCCCTCACATTAATAAGTGGCATATGCCATTTTCCCTAATCAATATAGGACATTTAACATAAATCAAAATTCACGATTTTAAAAAAATTCTGAATTAATAATTTTTATTTTTCAGATCGTGAATTGATAACTTGTATCTTTCGGGTCCTGAATCTACCATTCTCCACAAATTTGTTTTATCATTGTATGAACAAATCCTAGGGTAAATCTTTAATCTTTGAAGCTACCAACTAAATCGTGAGTTTGGGGCCCTCACCCTTTATTTTCTCATCTTTTGACAATTGTTACCGACCAAATTATTAGGCAAACAAATGAAAATATGATCACTTGATTTGATGAGTCATTTAGTCCAACTTACTTTGATTAATCTTAGAATTTGGGGAAAAGGAAACTTGATGAGAATTAATCCAACTGTAGCACATTAAGTCGGATTGATTGATTGATTCTTTTCCTCATTTAAATTTGCCCTTATTATAAATTATCATATTGACTTGCTACTACTTAAATTCCATTCTTGTTCTAAATTATAATAATGTCATCTATTTCCTAGCCTACTTGCAATAATTTGTGTGGACTTGTTTTTTCTGTTTCCAAAATGTACATGTTTGAAATTTATTTGATTGGAAACCTACAAACAATGACAAATTTGAATGACACGTAATTTCACGAGAGACTGTTTTACGAGTTAGAATTTATAGAACGCGTCAAAATTTGTATCCAAATACAGGCAAAGGCTAATAAGACTGAATATTGGAATAATTGGATAAAGTATGATTTCACTGTTCATACAAAAATAATCACGTGTTTGGATTGCTTGATTGTGATTTTAATGATTTATGTTAAAAATGAATATCGGGCCTAACTCACCCTCACAAAATCGGCTTGTAAGGGGAGGGTTGCCCTCACATTAATAAGTGACACATGCCACTTTTTCCAACTAATACGGGATATTTAACACGCCCCCTCACGTGCAGCGTGGAACTAAGCCACAAATCTCTGAGAACTCAATATTGGGGGCCCCAACATTGAAATTGGGGTTGACTTTGATACCATGTTAGAAATGAATATCGGGCCTAACTCACTCTCACAAAACTTGCTTGTAAGGGGAGGGTTGCCCTCATATTAATAAGTGACACATGCCACTTTCTCCAACCAATGTATGATATTTAACAATTTATGATAGATTGTCAATACTATGGTTGGATTTGAAGATTATTATTAAAATGCATGATATATACTCAAATTGCTATCCACATTAAGGTTTGAGAATCATTTGGATGAGAATAGTTTGGTAATTTCCTATATCATCAAAGATGAGATGGGAATAATCATCCCAATACTAACGTAATAACTTATCATTCAAATATCGGATGATAGGAGTTCAAATCCATCATTAATATCGGGCTCTAATCTTGCGAACAAATCTCGCTCATGTGCAATAGCGTGCAACTTATCATTCAAATATTGGATGATAGGAGTTTGAACCCATCATTAATACCGGGCTTTAATCTTATGAACAAATCTCGCTCATATGCAATAGCATGCATGCTGCAAACAACACGAAAGGGGAAAACCAAACCTAGAAAAGCCAGCTGAACATGTTCGGACCTAACGGTATTGATAGTGTTTGAGTTTGAAACATTCAGTCCCAAACTACACCACTTCATCAATAGGTCATCTCTGATATCGAGATTACGAAAGTCTTCTTTTCCATCGGCCTTATATGGAAAGTAGAGTTAGAGCTACGTACTATCGATTTTTTTTTTTTTTTTTTTTTGAGGCGGATCTAATAATGCTTGATTAATGTTAGATTGAGATGCAAAAGGAAGAAAGAAAAGGTGGTTGATGTGAAATTTTAAATTATGTAATCTCGTGTTTCAATAAATTTAAGCATCATTAATTAACTTTCATTTGCCTTTGCCCTAGGCCATAACTTCCCATTTAGAAAGAATTTATTTTGAATGTTTAGAACTTTATTATCGACTTTCCACTGCTACCAATTTTAATCTTTACGTCCTATCTCGTATTTTGTTGAGTTACATTTCTCAACTCATCATTTCTTCAATTAATCATTTCTTACCTTATATATATATATATATATATTCAATCGAAGAATAATGGTCGTATGGGTAAGGATTTGCTGCCTGATTGGTGTTGAGAGATTTTGTGATTGGGGTTTATCATGTTTATAGGTTTGTCACTAGAGCAGTTCATGAATCGACACCGTTAGGTCATTGTTCGATGCCCATACGGGCAACGCAATAGTATGACAAGACACGAGATTGAATTATTCAATCACCACTAGTCACGGGCTAATTATACGCTACCTCCCGGGTATTACCCGAAGTGTCATAATAGATCTATTGTGACACTACAAAATACCTATTGTGCCACTTCGAGTAATACCCGAGGGGTAGCGTATAATTTGCCACTAATCACGACATGATTCGCCTATGGATCACATTTAGGCAGCCGCACACCGGGGCGAACGGGAGTCCAATATTCACCCTCCTCACGAGCGCATTGTGCTGTCTACCAATTAAATGATTAATAGATGAAACACACAATTACATACTATATAAATTGAACATATAAGATAATATAATAAAAAAAAGGCAAATTAAAACACATTATTTGACTCGTGAACTTTTAAATTTTATTTCACTAGCCTCTTATATATTTATTGTATTTGACTTAATTCTTGAATTTCTAGATTTGTTTTTACTCTTATTTAATTTGTTATAACATAATATTTTTATAAAAGGAAGTTTATTATTGTTTTATTATCAAGCCCTTCAAAAAGGAATTAAGAATGAAAGAAATGTGAACAACAATAGAGTATAAGGAATTAAAACTAAAATAAAATTAAGAAACACCTAGTAAAAAATGAATTTTGCCAAGAGACACCAATTTAATACAAAATGAAAAGATAAAAACTTTTGTTCCCATCACAAAGCTTTAAACATTTAAATCATTATATAGAAAGTCTCTCTTTATAAATTGATTTATTGGTTGCCTTTCATTCCCATCATGTTACATGACCGATGGAAAAGGTTATAGTAATGATTTAAAATTTCATAGTCCAATTTAATATGATTACATGATATTAAAGTTAAATATATTCAAACCAATATATTTATATATTATAAATAGTAGTTTAGTTGAGCTCGAACATATGTTCAAACTTATTTGAAATGATATCGAGCTTCAAAATTTATGTTTGAGCCTATTTGATTACCTATTGAGTCGAGCTCAAATGAGCTTTAATCGAATCGAACACGAGTCGAGCTCGAGTAGTTTGATGATTTTTTATACATGTTTCCTTAATTTTTACATATCGAGCTCGAGTTCGAACTAGGCTTTTTATCTTATCGAACACAAAGTTATGTCCAAGCTTGGTTGATATGTTTGTCGAATCAAGTTCAAACGAATTTTTAATGAACAAATATGAGTCAAATATTGAGCTATTCGATTTGATTTCCAACCCTAGTCCCAGACGAAATAAATGAGGGTATTTTGGTCCAAAATCACAAAAAAATGGTATTCATACGTTTTAAAAAATTCGAGAGAATTTGGTGCAATTTAAAAAAGACAAGGAAGTTTCGTGCAACATTTCGATAACAGATAACGATTAACGAGTTTATATCGAGTCAAAGCCCGGCCCAAGCTAGCCCAGACAAAATCGAGTGAGATGGGCCTTGAGGTGGCCCAATTCAAAAGTTTTGAGGCCATATTGCAATTTCTGCAAATCAAGGGATCTCTCCGCAGATAAAATGGTCGGCGACGAATATGATTATCTGCGCATACGTCATGGCACACTCAACGAGAAGATCAGACGATTTTCAGTGATGGAAATGACGTCTGATTCATTAACGGTTGCCATTTTTGTATAAGATTTGAGTTGCTGCGGTTTCAGAGTTGCACTGGGGGAATTTCATCGCCATCGGTGGATTTTGCTGCAGCAGCTCGCGTTTCTCCCGATAATCTTCGTCACCGGTAAGCTCGAATCCGACCTCTGTTTCACGGTGTTGCATGTGAATTAAACTTCAATTTCATGTGAATCGAACTCCAATTTTGCGTCGTTTGCTTGATTTGGTTTGTGTTAGTCAACTGTTTACTGTTCATCTACGTTAGGGCGGAGCAGGATTTTGAAGTTTGGTAGCTAATGCAGTAAATTTGCCTTGATTTTTAGAAGTCGTGAATCTGTTTTGCTTGTTTTATTTTGTGTTCGTTATCGATTGAACAATTTAGTTATGCGCTGCATATCTGGAAATTGTAGTTTTGGTTGAAGATAAGAGAGATTGATGAATTTGGAGGGAAATTAAGCATATCTGGAAATTGTAGTTTTGGTTGAAGATAAAGAGTGATTGATGAATTTGGAGGGAAATTAAGCATATCTGGAAATTGTAGTTTTGCCTGCCTTTGATTTGATAGAGATATTTTTAGACATAATTGTGAATAGTCATTGGCTTAGTCGTCACCTGCATTATCCAAGCAAAAGAAATCAGTTTCCTTCAAACAAATTACCCAGATTTTGGTAAACAAGCATTCTCAGGGGAAGAAGAAATGGGATCGTTGGCAACTGCGGAGGCTTGCGACACGAACGCAGCACTCGTAGCGAGCGGTGATATCCGAGTCCTGCCGCCCATCTTCAAGATTTACGGCCAGAGCCGCGCATTCTCTGGCCCCGTCGTCACCCTCAAGGTGTTCGAAGACAATGTGTTGGTCAGGGAGCTTCTCGAGACGAGAGGGGAGGGTCGGGTTCTGCTCGTAGACGGTGGGGGGAGCAAGAGGTGCGCGCTGGTCGGGGGGAATTTGGGGCAGCTGGCTCAGAACATGGGGTGGACCGGGATTGTCGTCAACGGGTGCATACGAGACGTGGACGAGATCAACGGCTGTGATATCGGGGTGAGGGCGTTGGCATCGCATCCCCAGAAATCGAACAAGAAGGGCATCGGTGAGAAGCACACGACGATCCACATCGGAGGAACCGTGATTCACGACGGAGAGTGGCTGTACGCGGATAGCGACGGCATTCTCATTTCCAAGGGAGAGCTCTCTGTCTAGCTTTTGATCACAGTTTTGTGCAGTGATAGTTTTAATAAACTGCATTTTGATCAGGAAATAAATGTAAAACACCTATTATTATTAATAATAATACCTCAACCGAAGCATGAAATTTGGGAAAATCATAAATTCATAGATTTACTACCAATTCACTACCTGATCATTTGAGTGCCAAAAAAAGAGGGGAAAAACGACATAGATCTCAGAATACAAAACTGCTACAAAGCAGTGAAACTATTCAAACATTCCATCATCTAAGGGCCCATTTCTGTTTTCAACATGACTCCTAGATATGTATAATCTAATAACAAGGGCGACGAAAAAGAATAAATGTTTAGATGAATGCAGTTCGACCACCCCTCCGGCTGTGCCTGTCGTAGGCAGTGTTGAATTTGTCGACCAGTTCGTTCATTGTACTGCATAAACAAGCACAAGCCTGATCAGAGCGACATCAAAGTACACGAATGCAACAAATCATAATTTTAAGCATTGAGGTCAATCGTAGAAGATCTGGACATTCGAAACTTATCTTCTCGATCAAAAAAGTAGACGAATGCAACAAATCCTAACAATCTCAAAACTAGTAAATTTAAACTTCTGCAGTGCTAATTGAGAATGAGGCAGGTCTGAAAGCCTTACCTTGAGCAATTGGTAAACATGGCAAGATATGTTATCAATAATGTGTCATTATATTCCTGGAAATCATAAAAAATAGTATCATGGAAAATATTAAGCAGAAAGGAAATAGATAAATACACACATACATGATACATGTATCTACATCCATATAAATATAAATCGAAGGGTCGAGAGGATCAAATCCTCTGCCGCTACTTTTCCAACATGTTGAACAGATTGAAATTGTAAAAGATCAAAATCATGTGATCTAAATTCTAATAGAGTGCGTATATGCAGCTTTCAGTAGTAGAATAAATTCAAAATGTTTTTTTTACTGCATTATATGAATTTTGAAAATAGGTGATACTAAAAATAAAAAAGAAAATTATTTAAAGCAAAAAACCTGCAGAATGCACTCACCATCAAGAAATCGTCTTGAAATTTTTCAGATTCGATAGCCGGTAACCTTCTCAGGAGACTAGATACTTGTCTCAGCAATGCATTCTCACAGGGAATATCCCCTGCAACCAGAAATAAATAAAAGAACGTAAACATGACAATCAGAAATACTTGAGTGTTCCTCTATAAGACTCATCCAAACTCCAAACAACCATACATCTCATTTCCAGTTTAATAAATCATGCTACAGAGATCTTTAGAATGAGTGAACTTAAACCTTCCACTCAACCAATGATGAGAGAAAAGTTATGCTATGTTTTCGGCATTATGGAAATTGACTTTTTTGAACAGACATACCCTTCTGCATGGCAAGAAGATAGTGATGAAGCACTCTGATTCTACTATTTAGCATCTTGATGGCGCTATGTATACCAGTAAGATGAGCAGCCACTACAAAAGAAAAGGTCAACTGAAGGAAGTCTTACACACAATTTAAAGAAGAAAAAAGGAAAAAAGAGAGGGTGCAGACAAGAGGCTTGAATTCATGGAGTGAATCTGAGCTTAAATCAACTAAAAGAATTATCAGAAAAGAAAGGCTCACATTGTGTTGCAGCTGAACCCCCATCAGATGGTTTAAGATGAGCAACATGATCAACTGATATCCTCTCAGCTTCTACCGTCTAGTAAACGAGAAAAAAGAAGTTACCTCATGTGATCTTAAACTTCCTCAATATCGCAAATTTTTAAAAACAAAGCATACCTCTATGGTGTAGCTTGATCGAACAAAAATAAGCTGGGGGTTACCATCAATAACGTGCAACTCTTCAATGGTAAAAATTGGTCAACAAAAAGAGGGAAAAAAGGAGGATGAACCAATTTGTAGAAAAGTAGTAAAACAACTACAAATCAAATTGCCACACATACAGTTCTTGATGTACATTCAACTTCAAGGGGCATGCTCTATTGCAGTAAATTTACTTTCATAGACAGTGGCAATCATTTATTTGCAAAATTTTTACTACTGAAATTCAAACAGCTAAGAATTTAGAATTATCTCAAGATCAGGCCAGAATATATCATCCACACCACATGGGTACAGGCACATTCACTCAATTTTACAAAGTAAACATTTTGACTCGGTACTAATCAATATGTTCTAGGTATCTCTCTATTTGACAATATAAAAACAAATAAATAAGAATGCTTGCTTCCTATAGAGGAAAATAATAAAAATGCAATGACAGAGACTTAAGAATCATCACTACGCAGAGAATATTATAAACAAGTAATAACAAGAGTAATAAATTCCGTAACGGGCTGTCTAGGAAATTGGCAGTAGCGGATGACAAATACATACCACTTTCATAAATTGTAACAGGCAGATCCTTCTGTGTAGGATTGATTGCAGGATTGAGAAGAACATAAAGTGGACTCTCATTGATATCCATTAACTGTAGGGAACAAATGATTCTCTCTAGTCAGGTAACATATGGAATTTCACTCTAAAACAATAAGATATATAAACTGTATGGTAAGCCAGTTTAGAACTCAGACTTCATCTGTTTAAAGCAAAATAATTGCATCTAGAACCGGAAATATGGAGGAGCCTAATGTAAATATAATGGCAACGAGATGTGGGAAACTAAAAAAAACTTGTAGCTTCAGATGATGCGATTCTGATCTCATATGTAAATTCTACATTTTTTTAACATACTAGGGTCTAGGGTTAGAAAGTGCAAGAGCTGATGAACATATGTATTCGATATCAATCATAAAAATTGCTCCATCAGAAATAGGTAGAGTGAAAATTAAGAGCTTACAGATTTGTGAATAATCATATCGGCTTCTAGAGCATCGCTCCCCGTTGAATACCATCCGAGAATATAGAACTGCGGAAAAACCTTCTTATCTGCTCAACGCACCATCAGATATCAGTATTTTTTCTAACCAATTTTCCCCCAAACGAACCCTAACACAGTGACCACTGCCGAAACGCACTAAAATCTTAACAAAAATAAATGTAAGCAAAAGGAACGCACAGAGCTCTTGCTTTTTCTCGAGAAAAGCGCGGTCGAGCGAGTGGGTGGACTCTTCGTAGAGAAGCTCGAAGCTGTTGAAGATCTCGACGGTGCGGCCGCGCTGGACGCCGATGACGCAACCGACGACGCGGCGCGGATGAGACTGGGACTTCACTCGAGTGTAGTGATCGGAGATGTTGACAATGACGAGCGGGTGGAGCTTGAAGGTAAGCCCGCTGCTCGACGACGACGCCATTTTTTCCCTCTTTTTTTTGCTTGATTGATTGATTTTGGAGAACAACAGGTGTAATTTGAAGTGGGAAGGAAGGGTTTTGCATAGTCTCTTATTTTATATATATATTTTTTCTTTTTGTGTTTTCTTTTCTTATTTTTCAGATAAAATATCGATTTTGGTCGCACATGACACGTTTTATTTCAATTTTGGTCATTATATTATCATTTTTAAAAAAAATCGCCCAGTTTTAATCCCTTATATTTAAGAATATCAATTTTGATCCCACGATTTTAAAGTTAAAAATGGGATCAAAATCGATATTTATTCTATTTGGGATCAAAAATCGATATTATTTCTACAAAATCATTGTAAAAGAAAATGTATATGCTTCGTTAACATATCAAAAACTGAATCGACCGAATAGACTGGACCAATTAATTTTTGTCGATTTCGATCGGTTTTTAAACATAGTTCGGTCGGTCCGGTCTTAATTTCGGAGGACCAAATATTTAATCGGTTGGTCCGGTCTTGAATAATATTTATCAATATCACTAATATTATTGTATTATATGTTTTGAAATTTCAAATACTTATAATTAGCTAACATTCCTAAATTGTTAAATCCCAAATGCACAAAATAAATTTCTAAACGGTTCATCGACTAAAATAAATTGAATTTTGAACTGGTAAAAATCAGCTGATCAGTATTCAGGAATAAAATAAAATAAAAAAAGAGAAAGAAATCCAATCGAACCAACCGGACCGATCGCCAACCGCTCTTCAGTTCGATCATACCAATACAATCGATCCAAAAAAATAAATTTCGATCCATTCAATCTTTATTATTCGATAAGATCCCGGACCAGACCCACCGTTTGCACAACCTTATCGTAATATTAGGGCTGACAATTTTTGACACGACACGATAGCACGACACGAACATGCACGAAATTAATGGGTTAGTGTTTAGTCTTATCGTGTTCGTGTCCTTATCGTGTCAACCCGATAAGGACACGAAAATTTCGTGTCGTGTTCGTGTCGGGTTCGTGTAACCCGTTAATATTATATAAATACATAAATAAATACATTAATTATATATAATAGTTTAAAATATTTATTTAATCTAAAATTTTAGTTAAAACTCAGTTATTTAATTTAAAATTTATTTATTTGAATTAAAATTTATTTATTTAAATTATAATTTTAATTAAATATATACTATTAGTTATTTTATATTGTGTCATTATCGTGCTCGTGTTCTTGTCGTGTCTCTATCGTGTCGTGTTGGCACGATAAGAAATCGTGTTTTTCGTGTTCGTGTCGTGTCCGTGTTTATACATAGCGGATCATGTTCGTGTTCGTGTCGAGCAGATTCTTAACGGATCGTGTTCGTGTTTGGCCTTATCGTGTCGTGTCGACCCATTAACAACCCGACACGCACAAATTGCCACCCGGTAATATGATGTATATTTGGGATGAGTTTTTAAGGGTTGGATTGGGTTGGGCCATAGACCCAATTTGCTAACAAAGGCCCAATTGGATTTTAGGCCCAATTTCCCAAAGGCCTTATCCAAGAATTTGCAGTTCCCAATAAACAAACGATCTCGGCCCCACTAGAGTGGCAGCCATTGATAATAGGAGCAATTTGTAGCAACAAATATATACTTTGATAATCATCATTTTTGCTGTGTTAACTTCCTCACCTCAAACCTTCTCAGAATTTTCTTTTTCGATAATTCCCACCGTAAATTTCTTTTTTTTTTTCCCCTGTTTAAGGAGCTACTGGAATTGGGGGAAAATTGAGGTAGGAGCGATACCGGAATTCTCTTAGTATGGCGATGCGGGAGTTGGTCAGCGGTGGCGCCGCCTGCGCCGTGCCGGGCTCTTCTTCTTCATCTAACCCGCTTGGAGCTCTGGCCAGCGCCCTTATTGGTTCCTCCTCAAAAACACAGGTCGTCCAATTTTTATTTTATTTTTTATTTTTTGTGTTTGTCGCTTCAATTTGCCGTTTTTGACTATTTTATGGCTGTGGATTTGCTTTGGTTTTTTGATGGCGTTCGTGGAAATTATTTCGATAAAGTTTCTTCCTTTTTTGTAATTTATTTTGTTGCTAGTTGGAGACAAGTACGATTCTCATGCTATGATTATGTGCTCGAGCAATACCCGCAGTGTTTGGTTTGGGTTAGGTTAGTTGATACGTGATATTGTAGAAGAAAATGTGAAGATTACGGCGGAGAGTGCGATTTGGGGTTGTAGTACTTGGGTTTTATATTCTAATGATTCTTACTATTTAGTGGAGATAAGTTGGTATTTTTTTTTTTTTTTTTTGGCTTTTTAACTATTGATTGAGAGATTAGTGGAGATAAGTGGGTTATGGATATGGATGATGGCTATTCCGCTGTTTATAGACTTTCTGCCCATAACCAAACAGTAGTTGTATCTTTACCCCTATCACCGGATTCAATCATTTTATTAGTTATCCTAGAACACTGACTCAGGTGCTGAAGACTGAATGCTGAAACGAAAGAACACTCAATAGATGGATGTCAACCTAGTTTAATGAAATGAACCGTATGTGAGATTTTCACCTCACACGACTCCTCCCTTTTTGTGCAAAATAATTGTATTGGGTTCCTTACATTATTAGGTGCTTTCTAGAATTTATACACTTTGGTCTCACACACAATTGCTGACAAGTGCTCTCTTTTATCATCAAGCAGGAAAGGCTTCAAGAGATACCGACTGCAACAGCTACAGTGTCAGATGGCAATTTTCATGCAGGCATGGAGGAGCCCTTTGCTGCTGCCCTTCCAGGGTCTGAGCATGAATATTCACTGCATCCTAATGCCCAGGTTGGTCTTATTCGTATTTTCTTTTTCTTGCTGTTTGCTGGTTGGATCTATTGGATCAGTTTCATAATCCATTATCTTCAGGGCTCAGAATTCCTTCAAGGCTTTCGCTCCATGGATCAAAGTAGGTTTTCAGATGCTTGGGATGACATTCAAAGGCCTCAAATTCCTCATTATCAGGGTAGGGCCGGTCCATCTAACTTCCCTTTACAGCAGTCTCGGCTTCAACAAGATTTCGATGGTAATTTTGGAAGTTCTTTATCATTATTAGATATCTTTGCTCTTCAAGTTGTATTTGGTTACCAAAGCTTGTTCCTTCTAACACTTTGGAATGACCTTTAGACACACAAATTTATAGTTTAATTAATTGAATATCTTTCACATTGAATCAATTTAAGAATGATATACCATATGCAAGGAAAGCATTTACCATTCATGTTTACTTCATCCCGACAAAGGTCTCATAAAGGCGAGCTTCCCTTATGCATCCAGCTGCTTCAATTATGTGAATAGATGAATAGAGAAGATCAGCTAAGAATTCATGAATGCAATATTCAGTGGATGAAAATATATGAACACTGAATGCAAAAATTCAAGAACAGCTGAGATAACTCACTACTCTTCACGTGGGTTCGTATACTGGACCCCCCACTCCCCCATTCAATGATGGATGATGTATTGAATCACAAAGGAACATCAGGAAAGAGAAGAGTGAAAAAATTTATGCTGTATCTTGCAGGGGTTTAACTTAAAATCCAGGAACATTAGGAGTTATAAACCAAGAAAGAAATGGGATAGGAACTTGAAGGTTTTAAATGTGGAACATTTCCATTACTTCTTCCGGCAGTGAAAATCTTGGAGTTTCTATCAGCAATAACACAAAATTTCTATTGCAAATGAACTGGAAATCCGGAAAATTTCTGTAGTCTGACATATTGGTTAATACTGCCTGCTGGACTATATCATGGAATATTATTTATTAACTTCTGCATTCCTAATGAGCTATTTTAATTTGCCAATTCCAGGGCCTCCTCAAAAAGTTTTGTCCAATTTTTTGCACTCATTTCTTCACAGCGGTCATGGTAGCATGCCTTTTCGTCCAGCTTCACTTCCTGTTTTAGGATTGTCTGAAAGTGATAAGCAATGCATACGTGATCGTAGCAGTATTATGGCTCGCCATCTTTTTGCAGACAAGAGTGAAGACTTTATTCATACGCAGGTAGTTGCACAAAAAAATTCTCACTGCTCGAGCGTTTAGAGTATGTGAATGTTTGAGCATATTTCTGTCTATCCCTTTAGAATATTCTGACTTATTCACGCGTTGAGTTTTCTAACAATGTGGTTATTATAGTAATATGGGGTGTTAGTGTTTTGACTTTTCAACATTGTCAGATGCTCTGCATCTGTATGCTATAGAAAGTTTTTGACAAAACATGCCTATGTATCAGTCCATGATATTGGCTGTCTTTCTTATAGTTCTTATCGTAGTGCCTAAATTTTTTAGGGTATTTATCTGATAGTACATTTTGCAGATAATTTTGGATTTCCCACCCTTTTCAGGTTAATGCACTTTTGTCATCTTTAGATATTGATAATGATATCCGAGCCAGAGGCCCGGTTCCTGGAAGATATCCGGAGCTAGAGGAGTACTGGAATGAGTCACAGAGTATGAAACCTTGGCCTGGTGGCGCTGATGGATGGGTTTCTGAATTTGCACAACAACGAGTCCCTCGCGACGATCCTAATATGTGGGTTCAGTCATTTGAACGACAACATGGTGCAAATGGTTGGGCATCTGAATTTGAACATGTAAGGAAATGTTTCTTCTTGTATTTCCCTGTGCAGACTTTAGTGCATCATTTTTTTCTGTTAACTCGATGAGAACATTACTTCTTAGTTTTTAATTTTATCTCACTAAAAGGAGGACTTTTATGTTAACCAGAATCGAAGTTGCTTGGATCGTCTTACCATGTAATTGTTTTTTGAAGAAGATCAATTGTTTAGCCATCTTGAGCTCATCTTATTTTCCTTGGTGTTTAGTGGCTATAGTGACTGCACATTCCTTATTCTGACACACTGTCTAAGACTTTGAGAGAGAAGTTTGCACAAGTTGACTCCCCTTCCACCTTCCTTTATAGTGACTGTATATTCCTTTAGTGGCTATAGTGACTGCATATTCCTTATACTGACACTGACTAAGCCTTTGAGAGAGAAGTTTGCATTCCATCCCCCACTTATTTTGCTGTTTTTCCTTTATTTCATATGAAAAGTAACAATGGTACAGTCCCCATTTATACGGTTCTCTCCCCTTGCACTTGCTTTTCCTGGAAGAGAGCAGGTTTATGTAAGAATTGATGATGATAAATTCTATGGTTGTTTTAATTTTCCTCCATTTCAATTCTCCTTTAAATTGCAGGAGCACTCCCAACTTGCTTCAATGGATCAAATGAGAGCTACAGGTGTCCCTAACCTGGCTGCCATGGAGCAGACTCGAATGCTAGCTCATACACTGGCTCAAAACAATGACCCAAAATTTCAAGTAACATTCCATCTTGAACATGTCCATATTTTAAAATGCTTCTTTATACAGTTTCATTTTGGTATTTACTCGCATTGTTTACCAGTACATATCAAATTTTATGTTCCTTAAGCCTGTCGTTAAAAATAACCGTAGCTTTGTTCGAGAAATGACAACTATCAAGTTACTGATTCAGCTTGAAAAGGAAATTGTTAGACATAAATTAGGGAGCCTTGACTTAACCCAAAACCATGGTCAAAGGTAAAGAGTTGTCCCCTACTTATATATCCTTCCACATTTTCTTGTGGAATTGATGTGGGATATCATAAGAGAAATATATTTGGTTGGGTGCTAAGTTATGATGACTAATTTAAGACATTCAGTTGCAAGTTCAAATGTACGACAAGACGATCCTAGTTGATAATACATCTGCATGCATGAAGGTCCTAATTATTAACTTTTCTTGCATTGGAAGTTTTTTCTGATTTTACTGTACTGATCTGGACATATAGAATTCGAAGTTCCTCCAATTTTTGTCAAAGATGAGCCGTGGTGAAATCACCGTTGAGGACAATCAATTTAAACCAGCTGCAATTTCTGCACCTGGAGATTGGGCAGCAGAATATGAGCAACAGTACAGTGGAGGCAGATCCTGGGCTGACCAGTTTGCCAATGAACAGGTGAGTACAGACTTTATAGAAACACCATGAGCGTCGAAAATCAATTTATTCAGGATGTTTTGTATGCTTATGCTTAAGACATTCTTGCTCCATTCCTTTACTGATAAGAGATTCACAATCTCCAGTTAGCTGAAATCTTATCTTTTGATTTTCTTTAGAGTATACCTTTTAAACTGATGTCCAGTACAAAGTTTCTGGTCTCTAAAATCTTCTCTATTCAGCTTTCACAAGGACCACATGGCTGGGCAAATGAGTTTGCTGCTGAACGTGGGAAACAAGGATTGGCAGGAGATGAGTGGGTCGATGAATTTTCCAAGTTAAACGTCAATGACTGGTCAGAAGAATTTGAGCGTCAGGTTGCAGATGGAGTATTGGGAGATTCTTCTGCTGATAATTGGGCTAATGCTTATGATGAGTAAGTCCATTGTCTGAAATTGCGGGAAAATTAAAGTAATTTTCATCTGTGCTGCTTGTTTATTTAGAATCATCTCACTTTTATTTTGGCATGATCTGTCTATGTAAAAAACTGACTTGTTAACATATGCGCCCTATAAATGCACCATTTTTTGTTTCTTACGAACCTTTTTTTGTAGTACAGTTGCATTTAACCTGCTTTCTCTAAACATATTCTCCTTTTAAACTACTTGTACAAGGACTTTCTACTCCAATCAGACACTGAACAATTTTGTTTTGATTGAACATGGAAATGTGCAGTTTTTTTTTTTTTAATCCACACTTTTACTTGTGGTGTGTTCCTGTTCTAGAAATAGAGGTATCAACTTCACCCATGGACAGGAGTGCATTCCAGGGAATGATTTACGTTGTTGGTTGTCATCATGCACTCTGTATACGAATTAGTGTATGTATGTTCTCATTACTAGCATGTCGTGTGTAGACATACGTTGACCTGGATCTATGAATTTATTATTCATGTTAAATGCTCATTTAAGTTGCTTGGGTTTTAATTTGGTTTGACCTGCAGTTACCTAAATGAGCAAGCAGTATTGAAGCAGAAGTCAGACTCGTCAAGAGGGGTATATGTGTTCTCTGATTTAAATCCTTATGTTGGCCGTCCTAATCCCCTGAAGGAAGGGCAGGAACTTTTCCGAAAGGGGCTTTTAAGTGAAGCAGTTCTTGCTTTGGAGGCTGAGGTTCTGAAGAACCCAGATAATGCTGAGGGCTGGAGATTACTTGGTATAGCTCATGCAGAGAATGATGATGATCAGCAGGTTGTTATATGAGACTTGCTACTTTTGTTTTCCCCTTTTTGAAGCTCTAGACAAATTTCTGCTGCTTGAAAATTCTTGTAGTATATTTTCATGCTTTTATAACTCAGTAAATGTAAAATCTGTTAGTAATGACCTTACATTACATTAGATTGACAGTAAAAGTTTGTGAGGAAAGTATTCTGTACAAATCTGGTAGTCGAATCTGTAAGTTTTTTGTTCTCCTCCATGTACTATCGTTAAGACAATTTTGCTGGTTCCAGGCAATTGCAGCCATGATGCGTGCACATGAGGTTGATCCGACGAACTTGGAAGTTCTTCTTGCTCTTGGTGTGAGTCATACAAATGGTAAGTAGCTAAAGCATCAAAGTTCAAAATGAAGGTCACAATTCCCCCTGGTTTGACTGGACTTTTAATTGTGATATCGTCATATTGTGGTTACAGAGATTATTTATAGACCTCTCCTCTTCTGCAGTCTTGTCTTCTTATGATTCTATATGGTGTTACGCCCACAGTAATTTTTACTTCAAAAAATAAAAGAAAAAAATCATGTGTTTTAGCGATAATTAATGTGGAGAAATGAATTTCACTTTTGTTCATAAATTTTCCAGAGCTGGAGCAAGCAGCTGCACTAAAGTATCTGTACAGTTGGCTACGCCATCATCCTAAATATGGGGCCATTGCCCCTCCAGATCAGCCCGAGAATTTGTATTATGCTGATGTAAGTCTCTGCATGGACTGTAACGTACATGTGAATGTGCACACACCGTGATGCATAGTCATAGTGTGCATCCCATGTTGTCATTATTTGTTATAAATCACGACAGTGAGATTCATTCTGATGGTTTTATTTGTGGTTGTATAGGTGGCTAGGTTATATAATGATGCAGCTAAACTCTCTCCTGATGATGCTGATGTACATATAGTTCTTGGGGTGCTGTACAACTTGTCTAGAGAATATGACAGAGCCATCGAATCTTTTCAGACAGCTCTGAAACTAAAACCACGAGATTATTCACTGTGGAATAAACTTGGTGCGACACAAGCTAATAGTGTTCAGAGTGCTGATGCGATTTCAGCTTACCAACAGGTGATAGTTTAATTCCTGTCTACTAGCTCAACGATGGTGATGAATGAAGTATATAACTTAGATGTGGTTATAATTAATAGCATCTAGAAAATGTGTCCTTACTGGTGCCATTTTAGCTTAAATCGGTGTACAAACTGACCGGAAACTGAACATACAGATAAGATTTGAAATTGTAGGTGGTGCCTTGATTTCCACTAGACTAGGAGTCCACGATAAAATGTTCTTCAAGTCAGGAGTAATTAAGAAAATTTGAATAAAGAATTTAATATGTTTATTGCTGTAAATATTTAGCCTCTTTGCATATCATGAAATGGCATGTTGATTTTTGAAAAAATCGAAAGATATAAATCACCAACTATTATTGACCCTCTCTTCATCCCCCCCCTATCTTCAGTACCCTTGAATTTGATGCTGGTATTCTTTTTTATTTGATTTATTTAAATCTTTTGAAGCTACTTAGTGCCTCACTGCTTCTGTGCATCTGGCTTTCATTAGTATCAATCTTCCACGCGTCCTTTCCCTACCACAGAATCCTGCAACTGAGCTTCTATACTATTTCCCAAGGTTAAACGTTTTATTTTTTTGTTGGTTTTTCAGGCTCTAGATTTAAAGCCTAATTACGTACGCGCATGGGCAAACATGGGAATCAGTTATGCCAACCAGGTATGGTTAAATCTGATCTATATGATAGCGCTGCCGCCTAGTTTACAATTAAGAACTATTGGTTGGAGAAATAATGTCTATGACAGTGAGGCAGCACTAGCTGAATAAAATGGATGTTACACGCAGTCGAAACTGAATACTTGGAAGTTTCTATTAACAATATAAATATATAATGCTTGAAATCTGAGTGAGACCCATCTTTTTCTTGGTTCTTGATGTCATCAAATTGAAATTTGAGAATACCACACTTAATATTCCACTTCTTCCCTTTTGGAGTTTCATGCCAAATATTCTGTGAAGGCAAACTCAATCAAGACCTCTCTCTCTCTCTCTCTCTCTCTCTCTCTCCCAGACGCACACACAGATACATGTCTGCTTAGACATGTCATGGTTCTTTTCATTACTCAACAATAGATGCTGAAGTCTGATGGTTCCTTCAGCATAACAATTGATACTTAATCTAAGTTGCATCTTTGCAATGTCATTAGAGCATATAACAGATGTAGTATCTGCTCAGGGTATGTACGAGGATTCCATTCGTTACTATGTCCGGGCACTGGCGATGAACCCGAAGGCAGATAACGCCTGGCAATACTTGAGAATTTCATTGAGGTAAGTATATATGTAGCTCCATTTAATACCATCAGTTAGTTAATAACTATGAATACGAAGCTTAAACACATCATTTTTCAGCTGCGCGTCGCGGAATGACATGTTGGAAGCCTGCGACTCGAGGAATCTCGACATCCTGCAAAAGGAGTTTCCCCTGTGATGTAAATTTGATCCCAAGAACTAAGCAGTGCCAGCTTCAGCTTGCCTTTCCCAACTTGAGCTGTCGCTGCTCGATAACCAGCTCGAACAAGCGTCGAATCCAACGCTGTAATGGGATGGGATGGAAGATCAAGAAGTAGAAATGGGTGAGACTGCAGTTTTCAACAAACTTGATCAATATGTTGTATCATTATATGGATAAAATAAGATTCACAAAAGAATGGATGTGATATTAAGTATAGTTGATTAAATGCAATAAATTCATTACAAAATCACATATTTCCCTTCTTCTGTGGTCTATTGTATGATTTTTTTTTTATTATACAAGATTCCACTAAACCTTTTTCAATCAACATAGTGGTTTGAAATTATGTAGAATGGCACTAAATTTGGCAATGACCCCATCCATCACTCCTATAGGAATATAAATTATAATAATGTACAAAGAAATAGAGGATTCATTGTATTATTTGTATGATTTTGTAATAATGATTATTGATTCTTACATTTTTTTATCTGAATACTTATGCTTATAATAAGACATACTCAAATATTACATATTTCTAATTTATTACATATATCAATTTTACTCGTGAGTGCGTGTGTGTGTGTGTGTGAGAGAGAGAGAGAGAGAGAGAGAGATTTCGGTTTAAAATAAAAAACTATCAAGTGACAAAAAAAAAAGTGTTAATGGATACAAGTATTCAAAAATCAAATAGCAAATGTTTTTTTAGCCAACATTGATAACTCATGTTTTTTTATTCAAACTTTCTCACAATGTCTTAAATACCCTTACTAAATGTGGGTCCAGTCAACAATTTCTTTTTGACTCAGTTTAGATTTTGAACAAAAACCAAATCGTGAGAATTTGGGGGCATATTTTCACGAGCCATTGAGTCAAAATATTCCTTTGACTGGAAAACATACACACGGATCCCCTTCTTGATGTTTTCTAACGGTTAGACAAAACAAAAGACAACAAAAAACAAAACTGCTGTGACAATTTTTCTCACGGTTCATCGTCCAAATTTTCCTCATGATCCCTCTCAAAATTTTCCTCACGAGGCAGCCCTCTCTTGCAATTTTTTTTCACGAAACCGAACGCTTCTTCTCTGAATTTTCTGCACGAAAACAACAACAAACTCACGAAATCCCTCTCGTTCAATTTTCTGCACGAAATCAACAACAAACTCACGAGATCTTGAGCAATGGAGAATTTGGAGCCTTGGGCTATCAATTTTAACAGGTTAGGCTTCTAAACTCGAACTCAAATGATTTCATGTCGAATTTTCGTCAATTTGAATATGTGGAATTGGATGCGTTTTTTTTTCCCCAATTTAAATAAGATAATATGTTCGAATTTTAGACTATTCATTATGAGAATATGTTTGAATGTTGGCAAGTTTCTGAAATATGTTGAATTTTATGGATTTTGAATCGTATTTTTGCCCTATGAATTCTGGAAAATATGGTGATATCGTGAAAATAATTACTCATGAAACCGATCTCGTGACAATATATACACACGAGAGCTCTTCTCGTGACAATATTCTCACGAATTCTCCCTTTTCGTGTAAAAAAAACTGTGACAATATTTTGTCGCGAAAACTATTCTCGTGTAAATGTATTATCACGAGAACAAATCTCGTGACAATATATTGTCACGAAAACTAATCTCGTGATAATATATTGTCACGAAATATAATTTTTTTTATAATTGTTTGTGCTTAGGTTTTTTATTTCATAATTAATTATTCTTCTCAATCATTGGTAAATTCTCAGCATGTAGGTATCTATAGCATGTCCAATTAGTTTTAATTTAATTATATTTGTTTTATTTTTGCATTATTTATTGCTAATTTTTTGTATAATATTTGAAAAATAGCGTGATTGGGTGTGGAGAAGAGAGGCTTTACAGAACATCACATGCGGGATCAATTTATACTGGAAAGACAATATGAGTGTAATTAGGGAGGTATTACACGTGATCAGTGGTGGGCCCGAACTATTCGAACAGTTTAGGAGAGAGTCGTGTTTTGGGCATCTGATAGATTTCGTGGGTGGAAACAGTTGTAACAATGCTTTACACGCATTGTTGAGTAGGGAGGTGATTATTGACGGTGCAGAGGAGCACGATATTTGGTTTCGGGTTGGAGAAACCAATATTAGATTTTCTCCGAGTGAGTTTGCTCTGGTGACTGGACTGCAGTTCGGAGGATCCGATTTTGATCCATCTGCATCACATAAGATTTCTAGGAGATCTTTTTATTCTCGTGAGTTGAACAAGACACCTCTAAGGGTGAAGGACCTACTTGAGAGGTTTAGGACCTATTCACTAGGAGATGACCTCATGGATTACGTCATGGTCACCAATGTCCTATACCTGTACACCATGATCTTTGGATATGATCAGACACGCATGATAGATGATTGGGTATGGGTCTTAGCCGAGGATCATGATCGATGAAACTCATTTCCATGGGGAGCTTATGCATTCAGTCTCTTGACGCATTATATGAGTTTGGTACCGTCTACTGAGGTGGAACTGAGGAGAAACTTCAAGAAGACAGAGGAAAAAGCCAGATTGTCTTATCATTTCTATGGACCGGTGTGGGCTCTACTGGTATGAATCTCAATTTTGTCACGATTATGACTGTAATCTTATTTTATTGAGTATAATTTGATCAATATCTTATTCTACAGGTGTGGGCATATGAGGCCTTCCCGAGTCTCGGTGCACATTGTGCACAGGTTCCAGCACCAGACGCTTTACCCAGGTGTTTGAAGTGGGCCTTTAAGACGAAGACTGCGCGTCTGGGCACATTGTTTTCTGATGAGGTAAGCATTTATTTTAAAGAATGTGTGTTTTCTTGATTATTTGAACTGTTTCTAATAAATTCTTTACCAAATGCAGCAATTATGCTTCATATATTTACAACCGAGTGAGCATGAGATGATGGCCACTCCATATTACAGAAGTGTCTTGCTTGGTGATTGTATGGGCGTGACGTATGAGGCGCATCACAATAAGAGGGTGAAGCCCACTTATCGAGAGCTGGCTAGAGCCCATCAGCCTGGAGCTCCCTCTCACTCCAAGCGATCTGGGAGTTGCATCCCTCTCCTCCCAGAGCTCCCTCTCACTCCAGGCGATCTGGGAGTTGCATTCCTCGCACGTGTGCTGATACGGGTGCCGTTGAGTCATTCAGGAGACGACAGACTCGCCCTACAGATAAGCATCCTAGACTGGCGACCCCCACGTCTAGTACTAGTGAGGATCACCAGTGTTGCAAACATGTGGGGCAGATGCGAGACGTGGCGTGTCAAACAGGCATAGAAATGCTCCGTATGATGCAAGAGCGTGATGAGGAGCGTGAGAGGGCACGCATGCAGGAAAACAATGATATGTTCCATAGATTGAAGGATTTCATTAAGGACATGTTCAAGAAGTTTGTCCCTAGATCCCGGTCCCGGTCTCGATCTCGGTCCCGCAGTAGGAGTCGCTCTCAGGGTAGACATGAAGAACAAGCACGGGAAGAGAGTCCCCAGCGATCAGCACCTCGTCCAATACATGATTACGATGTAAGTAGTGTTTGGTATGACTTTGTCTTATATATACTTTTAAATATACTAACTAATTTCATTTCAGGTTGAGGGCCCACATCTTGAGGATGTGCATGTTGAGAGTGTAGGGGCCACAGTTGACGATTGGGGTGTTGGATCACATTCTAGTCCGGTTAGGCGTAGCTCGGCTAGGCCAAGCTCAGCGGGTGTGTCGAGCTCGATGAGGGAATTTGTTGATTTTCGAATGCGCGGGCCAGACGCGCGCTTAAGAGTGAATTTGATCGAGCTTGAACTGGATCAGGCCTTCTTCGATGAATTGCTCGACACCAACAGAGACATGTCCTCACAATGTATGGATCTTATCCTGTATTGCCTTCGCACGTCTCTCGTCGAACCACTTCTCTATCACATCCCTGACAACCTCAATGAGTGAACATATGGGCAATCTTCTAGCCCACAACAAACGAGCATTGAAACATTCAGCAGCATTTGATGTCATGAAGCTGTAACGACGTGAAGGGCTTTGTGATCGTGCCCAACGATGTACCCCTATACTCAGCAGTGTATTGTAAACTTCAGCTCGGCTTGAGGAGATCATCGATAGATATTTCAGAAACTTTTCTTCTCTGTATGCAAATGCATCACTTTTAAACATAGAAATCACATGACGACCAGCTCGAATTAGATTCTTCGCTATGTGGTAGTAGCACAATCCGTGGACCGCTGTAGGATACACTGCCTTAACAGCATTCTTGATGCTCACATGTTGGTCCGAAACTATCACCAAATCATCACGATCTCCAAAAGCCCTCTTAAACCGCTCCATGAACCATGTCTAGGCCGCATCATTCTCAATAGGACCCACACCAATGGCAAGAGGGAAGCACTGCTCATTACAGTCTTTCGTCACAGCGACGAAAAGGATACCCTTCGTCTTTCCCTTCAAATGAGTGCCGTCAATGGCGATAACTGAACGCATACATACGCTGAATGTCGCTCTACAAACTCCTAGAGCAACAAATGTGTACATGAAAGGATCGTCACCATCAGTCTCCAAATCATAAACCGTATCAGGATTAGACCTCTTCAACATCTCCAAATATGCAGGCAATACCGCGAAAGACTGATCATGAGAACCGTAAACCACTTCTATTGCGAGATTCCTAGCCCGTAATGCAACACTGTACTCAACATCAATGCCATACTCCCTCAATATCTCAGCTATCATTGCTCTCGGCTTCAAGATAGAACCCTCATCTAGGATTCTCTTCTTAAATAAATCAGCAATTACTCGAGAGGATAACTTCCGTGGCGCATTATGTGTCAGGTCCAACCGACATGTATGATTATCCTCTAATTTAGTCACCATCCACAAGCCACCCTTAGAACTCGCCACTAATTTAAACGGGCAGGTCTCGTTTTCTTTGCAAATAACCGTTAGTCGACTTTTGCTGGATCGGGAGACCGAATATTCCACTTGACGCTGCATATGCCACTTCCCAACAACAATTACCAAATCTTTCTTCTCCAAGAAAGTCTTTCCCACGGCTATCGCATCAATATCTGTCGGGGATGGGTCGTCCTGTACCACTGCTAGTGCATCGTCAACATGGGCCACATGAATAGACCAATGTCCCAAGGGAGGAAAGTCTACATTCGGAGCTTCAACATCAGGAGCAACATCCTCAGATGAGAAATTGTGAGGTCCACCATGCTGTAGAATATTGACAAACTCATCGAGACGCCCTGGCTCGCGAATCCATTCACAAAATTCAGCAATTTGCTTACGCCGAACTTCACTCTCATAATTCTTGTCGTCATCATCATCATCCCAAGACAAATCATCAACACTATCATCTCCAATTGGTTCATCGTTAGCATCATTTGACGACATTCCACTTGGAGTTTGCAGAATTGATTTCTCAGTAACGTACACAACCGGCTCATCTTGCTCCTGGACCAAATGAGCTAAATCAACATCCGTCTTCAACAGTCCTTTTAGTGTCCTCCCTGTCAATGACCTCGTCAAATAACTCAGTGTATAACTAACACTTGTTGGAGATGTCTCCATAAAATCATGAATTTCTTCGACCAATTTATCACGAGATAAATTATCAAATGGGAGGTGCACCAGCTGATCTTCACCATCCACATACTCAGATCTCTCCCATCTACCGCTATGTCGGACAACAATACGTTGCCAAGCCATCTGCAAATTAACAATAAACAGTAATTAAGGTAATTTAAAAAAAAAAGATCTCGTGAGAATATTATCACGGAAGCATAGAATTCGTGACAATATTGTCACGGTTCAGGTGATCTCGTGACAATATTGTCACGAATTCTATTATCTCGTGACAATATTGTCACGAAATGAAGACATTATAAAATTTTTTTAAAAAAATTATTGTCACGAGATGTGTTCTTCTCGTGAGTATTATTGTCACAGTTCATAGATTTCGTGACTATATTGTCACGAAATCTCTGAACCGTGACAATAATACTCACGAAAACACTGTATATCCGAAAAAAATTCGATGCTACTAATCTTTGCAAAACGTCCAAATCTTCAATTTCACGTTAATCTACCACAAAATATCCTAATTTACCAACAATGTATGCATATACGATCACTAAAAAATTACAAAACAAACATCTTATAACTTAAATACCTATTAAACATATCTATTATGAAATTAACATAACTTACGGCTAAATTGCATGAAATTTTAAAAAGACTTCACACCCGACCAATTAGCTCAAATTGACGGTTACAAAAATTAAAAACTCACCTCAAATTTCTTGGATATGTGTTGTTTCTCCAACAATATTTTGTAAAAAGGGGCGTGAGTTTTGGTTGGCAAAATCGTGAGTATTTCATTCAATATGTTTTCTTCAATTTGGAATTAAATGCATGCAACCACATTCCAACTACCTAAATTTAATTCTAAGATTTTCGATTTTTATTTAAAAAAAATGCTACACATTCATCTTTTAATTAATGAGAAAAGAAATGAAAATTGTTCACATGAGACAAAAAGGGCATATAGGACTTTTACATCACTTTTTGAATAGAAAAGCATGACTTATCAATCTTGGTTAAAAAAACATTTGCTATCTTGAATTTGACTACTTTAATTTTTCACAAAAAAAAAAACCTCTCAGGCCACTGTATTTTAGAGAGTTTTGGTTAAATCTTACTTTTTGTGATATCATTAAAATAATAATGATAAAAAAAGACAAATTATACTAGAAAATACGATGTGATAAACTCGACCTAGACAACATACGTTTCATAAAATTTAAACTCGTAATTTTTGGCCACAAGCCCGTGTTCATCACTCGACTCATTTCTTTACACG
This sequence comes from Perilla frutescens, assembly GCA_026008535.1. Taxonomy (NCBI): domain Eukaryota; kingdom Viridiplantae; phylum Streptophyta; class Magnoliopsida; order Lamiales; family Lamiaceae; genus Perilla; species Perilla frutescens. The sequence goes on along the minus strand of BRKX01000022.1, from coordinate 602,676 downwards.
ATCGAACATTATTTAGTGTTAATTAAAATCCGATCGAGTAGTAGTAATTCAGCAATAATAGGTAATCTATACACACACACACATACATACATACATACATACATACATACATATATATATATATATATATATATATATATATATTGATAATAAATGAGTAGTAAGTGGATTCTGATGCATGTAACGACTAAAAGTAACATATACAGATACCTAATTTTTCGCAAAAGCATGTTTTGATCATCAACCTGACAATAGAGGAAATAATCACACTAGAAAGAAACAAGAATAATCAAATCAAATAGAACCAATCCTCACACTATTGGACCACGATTAATATATTCAAATAAACACTACCCTATACTTAGGTCGTCTCATTTACTAGTTGCTCGAGAGTGTGTACTGACCGGATAAATCCCGTTCCTACATATATATAATAGCCCGCTAACATGCGTAAGAAGCAAATAATATATGAAAAACTATGATCGAGCTAAAATTATTGGTGAGGTTTAAATTTGAAACATTCGGTTACAAATTATTATGGCACTTCCAAAAGGGGTCGTAGCTAGGTCTGATTTTTAATTAATAGTTCTTTTCATGATATTTAAAATTTATCTCTTATTAGTGTATGCCATTTTGTATACTTCACTTGTACTATTAAGCATATATATAAAAAAACACTCAAAAAAGTAAAAAGCATACAATGGTAATATGTTAACAATTTAAAAAGTGTTGGAAGAGTCCTGTATGACTGGCTTCTAATAATAATAATAATAATAATAATAATAATAATAATAATAATAATAATAATAGAGCGAATAAATTAAAATTTATAAAGAAAGAGTAATAATAAATCTTTCAGCAACAAGATGATAAATCATGTTTGGTGTCAATGTAGAAAGAGAGAGAAAATAATTTATTTTTTTATAATGAAAGGACTAGTGCGTAATAAATAAATAAATTATACAATGAGTGTTATAATTTGGAACGAAAGGTTTTGAGTTCAAATTTAGAGGTATGATCGAGTTTGTCACACTTAATTTTTTAAGTACAATTAATAGACTTACCACCGCACGTGAACAAATATTTTTTCTCGAACAGCGACTGCGAGCTACACTCATCGTGAAACCCCATAAAAAAATAGAAAAGAATAAATAGTTGGCAGCGACCAATTAGGAATAAGCATTAATACTATTGATTGAGCAGAATGATTGATGCAAGAAGCTGTGTGATTGAGACATTTTGTGATGGGGGATAAATAATCAGAGGTATGTTGTATTTTTTTTGCATAAATTTCTTTTTATTTTTAAAATTTTAATAGTGTAAACGAAATTAGGTTGCTTCTTTCATTTCCCTTTCACTTTGGATCTATCATTTCCACCTAGTCAATTGAATGATTGATTTTATGTGACTTCCCATTTCACACATACACACAAAAATATATAAATATTAATTATAAGACACTTGTATATAGGACTGTAAATGAACAGAGACGCTCGCGGGCTATTAGGAGCCATTCGTTTTTTAAACGAGTCGAGCTCGAACAGAGTAGTATTCAGTTTGGCCAGCTAATGAACATGTTCGAGCTCGAGCTTAATCGAACATGTTCACGCACATGTTCATGAATTTTATAAATATTTCAAACGCGTAAATAAAATAAATAATTTTTTTCAAACTCGAGCTTGAATATGTAAATTAAACGCGTATTTTTTTGAGCATTCGAGCTCAGGCTCGTATAGTAAATTTTCAAGGATTTCACGAACCGATCGAGCTCGAACTGAATTCGAACATGATAAGTATTTATCGAGCTGAACTTGAACAAGAGAAAAAAAGCTCGAATTGAGCTCGAGCTTGAATATTCCTTAACGAGTCGAGCTCGAGTATTCCTTAACGAGTCGAGCTCGAGTATCAAATTGTTCGGCTCGATTTGATTCGTTTACAGCTATATAGTGATATATCTAAAAAAATATATTTCATTGACATTGTACACTACAAAATATTTACGGCGGATTATTCCGTCGTTAAATTTCGAAATTCCGTGGTTAAAGTGTATTTCATTTGACATTGTAAAGTTAATTACAAAGAAAGAGCATCGATAAACTTATTTCATATCAATAATTATAATCATAGACTAGTTCTATAATCTTATAATTAATTAGGTTCAAAGTTCAATAATGGAGAGATCACAAACGTAAATTATATGAATTTCTCAAATCGAACGTAACTATATACATATATAACACTTATAATTAATAAGATTATGATCATATAGTAAAGTAATTAAACCTCTACATGCATTTCTTTTATATTTAATAGGGGAATCGATCAAACTTCAAAGAAATTAAATATACATATATATGTTAAATAATTAAACCCTTAATTATGGACGTTGTTTAATTATATATATAATCAAAGAAATGCTTTCTCGAAAGAAAACAATGTTTGCTACAAAACCTTAAACAAATTAATTAATATATAGTTAGGCATTTAAATTTTGTCACGCGATTTATGCCTTTGCTGTCTCCCTCAAACCACGCACTACACACACTGACTTGGACACAATCTCACATCATGTTATATATATATATATGTATATGTATGTATGTATGTAGCCAACTTGACATCTTGATTTGAGTTTAATTTGTGGAGTCGATAATTAAACAGAAAACAAAGATAGGATCAAAGATGCCCATTACATAATTAATTTAATAATATATATAATGAGAAGAGAATATCCTGTGAAGAGTAGTCATTATTTATTTCAATCTCACTACTTTGCTTTGCCATCTATAGTTATATTTAATTTAGAGATTATATCATATGTGCTATTACTATAATCACTACATCATCTAGGTAAAATAATATGGATATGTCCCCTTGGGGATGGCCTAGTGGTGGAGTGGTGTTTCTTGAGGCCAAAGGTTTCAAGTTCGACCCACCACCAACACCGCTAGGTGTGAGCCTGTCACACCTGGCCTGCCAAGTGTGGTTTACCTCCTCTGTGTGGTTTGCAGGCTATTACACAGGGGCGGCAGTCGGGTTTACCCAGTGCGGTTTACCTCCTCTGTGTGGTTTGCAGGATATTACACAGGGGCGGCAGCCGGATTTACCCAGTGCGCACCACGGTACCCAGTGCGCACCACGGTAGCGGTTTGCAGGCTATTACACAGGGGCGGCAGCCGGGTTTACCCAGTGCGCACCACGGTAGCGGCTGCGGGTTACCCTCGACATCAAAATAAAATAAAATTATGGATATATATTTTAATGATGCATCGAATTCAACCTTCAAATTTAAAACCTAACATTAGAATATTCCTAATTAATTAATTAACACTGTCTACTAGTCTTTCTAACGTTGATAATAATATATGCGAAAGAATATAAGAATAATATGGTTGATTCTCGTAAAAATATTAAATTGTACTTAAATATTACATTTTTTATTAAACATCAATTCTCCTAACAATAATTTAGACATGTCTAGTTATTATAACATAGAATAAACTTGGTGAATAAGAAACACGATAACATAAAAAATATAATACACTCTTAAACGTAGTTTAAATATAATAATAAAACCTAATATTCAAAATCACTATTAATATCTTAATTACTTTTTTTTACTCATACACCCGACCCGGTGATATTGAGAAGATTCGAATCCGTGATCTTTAATTTCCAAACAACCTCACTCCACCACTAGACCATCTCCAACGGGACTAATATCTTCATTACTTTCCCACGGGAACTTAGAAACCAAATTTCACCATAGCAAGATTTTTTATTTTTTATTTTATTTTTTAAATTAAGATGACTAGACAAAATTAAATCATCTAGTCCACTCTTATGTCACCCTCTATATCCTATAATCCTAATAGCAAAAATATGCAGTGTAGCAGCAATTTAATCAATTAAGATTTCAAATAATCTATTGTGCCCACATATATATCAATGCAATATCTATGATACTGTCACATTCTTAAATTATATATAATTGAGTTTATTATCAACAAATTAACCGTGGCAAAAGATTGATTATGATCGAGCTTATGGATTTGAGAAGTACGCAAGTGTTATTTATATTAGTAATTAATTAAGATTATATATATTCTTGGATTTGACATTTGAGCAATATTATTTATTAATTTAATTGTGACATGGTCCATCGATAAAGTGACAAAATTGGAGTAAACAAGGTAGATTCCACGAGTGTTTGGTATGATTATCTCATGTGCTTTGGACTTTTTTTTGTAGTAATTAATTAATTAATTAATAAATATAGTGAGATAAGAATTGAATGGCACAATTTCAGAGACACAACTGAGGAAACAGGGATCTCGGATTTCACACTTTTTGCTACATTTTTTGCTCTAGATTCCCTTTTTAACGACTATCCCATCTCAAACAATTTTTAGGGTATAATAAATTATATTTTTATATATTAATATTTGCTATATATATATACCTCTACCTCCTCTTTAATTAGAAAGGTCACCTATTTTCTATTTGCATTATTAAATTTATTCTTTGCATTTCATTTGTTTAATGCATTCTTAATTTTATTCTTTACACTATGTATATTTACATAAATGTCCTCGAGTCTAAAATTATTTGTTTTACTTTAAAAAAAAACTGATCGGAAACACATTTTCGAACATGTTCACTTTGTTCGAGAATATTAATTCGAACAATTCCAATACTTAGAAAAACAAAGTTGGTTCGGAAACTAAAGTTTGAACAACCCCCATTTGTTCGGAAAACATTTTCCGAACGATGCTTAGAAAATTTTAGGGTGCAGGGTATTCAAAGTTTATTTTTTGAACAACCTTCATTTGTTCAAAAAGCATTTTCCGAATGAACTATGTTCGAAAATTGGAGTTCAAACCACTCCAATATTCGAAAACTTAAATTCGAACGCCCTGAAGTTCATTTTTTCACTAAGTGTTGTTTGAAAAGCGGAGTTCGAGCCACTCCAAAGTGTTCGAAATTTTCAGTTCGAATGAATCGCGATCTAGACAAAAACAAAACTTCACAGCACGTTCTAAACTCGATTATTTTTTATCAATACACTCATACTAGCATCTAATAGTTTATTGAAGTTGATGAATAATGATTTTTAATATGTTTAATAAATGATTTTTAATTTATTTCTTTTCTTTTTTAGTTTTGAATTTGTGGTGCATTAAATAATTTTAGTGGTATAAATAGGTAATAAAATCGTATTGAAGTAACTTCACAATTATTTTATTTTTAATTTTGTTTTTGTACTGCAAAGAGTAAAATTAGTAGTGCAAATAGTCACTCCCATATATTAATTAACTCTTCGATCTAGCAAATTAAATATGAATTAATTTATAGAATTATATTTACTTTTCTAATTATAAATTTCCTATACACACTAACTAACAATTCTTTTCTACTGCTAGACATGCAGAGCAAACTCAAGATTTGCAAGCGAGTTACAAATTAATTTCATACAAATACACACACATATATATTAAATGAAATAATGATTTCACATATATATATACACACAAAAAATGGAATGCTATAACATTCCATTTATAATTGCATACGTGCGGTGTCAGACAATTGTATAATCCCAAAGACTATAAAAATAAAGAAGAGAAGAGAATTGCAGAATTATATATATATATATATATATATATATATATATATATAGTTAGAGAAAAAGAAAAGATAGAAGCAAAAGTAAACTAAGCATTGTTGATGCGCAGTGGTGTTGCGTGGGCGTCATCAAACATCTTATCACTGTCACCCCTTCCCTCTCCGCTTACTATAACTTACTTTCTACACAATATATGCATCTCTCTCTCTCTCTCTCCTCTCTCTCTCTCTCATCAAGATTTCAGGATCTTTCTTTTGCTTCTTGTGGAGCTGAAAACCACACAGAATTTTGTAACCCTATTAAGTTATGCTACTCAATTACTGCAAACCTTCATCATCTATATATCACCTTCACAGAATATATATATGTAATATGTACGTATCAACGCTCAAATTCAATGTAATACTTTCCCATTTTTCTCATTAATCAATTTGATTACTATTTGCGTGACTGCATCATGTCAGATTTGTTACAGTGTTTTTGGTTAAGAAGCTCCATCAACATACATAATATATATACGTATGTATGTATATGTTTGGATATATGCTTGAGGAGCCATAATAAACAAGGAGAATCGACAAAGGGTAAAAAAGCTAAGGGGGTGGTGGTCCATGAAATATATACCACCAGACACGAGAGAGATCCCATTGCTAAGTTGTAGGAGAGAGAGAGAGAGAGAGAGAGAGAGAGAGAGAGAGAGAGGAGAGTTGTGGAGGGGAACAAGGTTGTATAAATACATGTGTATTTGTGAAATTTCATGGCTTTGCTGAGGGGGACAAAACGCACAAATTAGGGCTTCAAACTACTAGCTACTGCAAAACACTAAAACACCCAACACCTATAATAATATACGGGTGTGTCTAATTTCAATTAATATTCTTAATTGCCAAAATAAAAACCATCAAAACAAATCTCTCTCTCTCTCTCTCTCTCATCCAGAGATGGAATTAATGATCCAAAGGAATTTTAGGGAAGCAACTTACTTAGTCATTACCGCATTCCATTAACCACCATGTAACGTACTTTTATTCATTTCTTGTCGCAAAAGTACAATAAAACCATTATATTATTATTGATTACCAAAAAGTTAAGCTTTATTACACTTAATTAACGTGAAAAGATAAGCTAATTACCTGGCCACCAAAGCAAAATGACAAACAGCCCCCCTTCCACAACATTAACGAGATAATCCTAATTAATTCATCTAAATATTTAATTTCTTGCAGGTAGATCCATCGGAATCTTAATTTCATATATATTTAATTTTGATGATTAAAAATTAAACAACACTAGTATAGTATATATATATATATATAAGAATAAAGATTTGATTTGATGAGGTGAACACATAGTCCAAGAAAATTAAAGCTGATCGAGTGAATTGAAGGAAGAAGAAGAAGAAGAAGAAGAAGAAGAAAGTCAATGGTGGGTTAGCTAGGTAGATGATGAGAAAACAAATAATTAATCCATGCAGCAGCAAATGAAATTAGGGTTAGGGTTTGGAATTTTAGCGCCAAGAAGAAACCGAAAAGAGGGGTTGATTCTGCCATCCGAGAAAGAAAGAATCGTTGAGAATGTGAAGCTGATAGCCTTCAGATGGGTAATGGAGTCGGAGCAGCAATTTTGCTTGCGACAGAGCAAAAGGGCTCAGCGCGACGTTGCTGAAGCCGGCGTTTCTGAGCATCATCTCCCATGATCGGAATCTCTCGTGCCGCTCCCTTCTGTTCTCTCCCTCCGCCGCCACGATGTCGCCGATCTCCTTCCCGAACCATATCTGCTCCACGGCCAGCCGCTCGCGGCTCGCCGGGGGGAGGGTGGCCTCGAGGGACTCGAACACGGCGGCGTAGTGGTCGAGCGCCTCCACGAACCGCTGCTGGAAGACGGGGTGGTTGTGGTTCGCCTCGCGCTCCGCCACCGTGAGGACCCGCGGGGACATGGCCTTGATGCGGTGGAGGAAGAGGCGGAGGCGGTCGCGGTCCTTGAGGAGGCGGTGGAGGTAGTGGACGCAGTTGACGACGAGGGTTTCGTGGGGGAGGAGGAGGACGGAGGAGGCGGCGGCGGCGGCGGAGGTGGACTCGTCGCTGATGAGGGGGTGGAACTGGAACCGGAGGCCTAAGGAGTGGGCGAATTTCGCGAGGCGATCGCCGGTTCGGCGGAGGATCTCGAGGTCGGTGCCGGTGCCGGTGATGCGGAGGGTGGGGGGCGGGAAGCGCTCCGCCACCGCCTGCATCAGCGGCGGCCACTGCACGCCGTGCATGATGTCGAAATCGAGGATGTGGATCGCTTGTTGGCCGTCGATTGCTTCCAAGATTGCTTGATTAGCGGTGAGCTGACTAAACCTAATGAATGGCGTCACTTGATTCAGAGAAAGGTACGAGGATTGGATGAGGGCGTCGTCGTCGGTTGATGATCCGATGCTGCTGCTGCTCGCCGCGGCGGCGGCGGCGGCGCAGCGGTTGAGGCGGAGGGAGAGGGCTTTGGTGAACTGGTGGACTAGTCTCTCCGTGGAGTCGCCGTAGGGGGAGGAGTTTGATAGGAGAATGCCGATGAGGCGGTGGGCGGCGGTGAGATCGGACCGGGAGATTAGTTCGGCGCAGCTTATGAGGACCTGCCGCATGTGGAGAGGCGGCGGCGCCAAATTCTGGCGGCGGTGGTGGTGGTGGTGGAGATAGGCATTTGGCGGTGATGGTTCCTCCTCTTCATCATGAGATGATGAGCCAAATGAGCCTAACATATCTTTATAATTAGCAAATTGGAAATTAATTGCCAATCAGGAAGCAGCAAATGGACCCTCCACTGCTGATTAGCTTAGTAAACAAACCCTAGAGAGAGAGTGAGTGAGTGTGTGTGTGTGTGTATGAGAGAGAATAAAAGAGAAAATTATAAGCTCATACACACAACCTACCTACTATATTATATATATATATATGTATATATGACACACCATTAATTAGCTAGAAAATTAAAGAATTAAAGGTGCATGAGGGATTGAGGGCAAATTACAGTTTGCATTGGAGTCTGAAAAATCAAGAAAAGTAGAAATTTGAGGAAGTGAAAGAGGTGAGAGATAATGCTTCGCATTTTATGGATTGAAGAGAGAGAAAAGGATGTGAAATGATGGTGTGATGATATATGGAGAGCTAAGGAATTAATTGTTGAGGTTGAAGAAGAGAGTAGCTAGGTAGCAACAGTAGAGACAACCACACAAAATATATATATATATATATATAGTAATATAAATGCAGATATATATATATATATGTATATCGAGAGAGAAAAGATATATATATATATATATATATATATTCATTGAATAAATAAATGTGTAGGGTTGGGTACTGTGTGAAACGAAGCTTTGATGGGGTGGGTTTTTCTCACACACAGACACACAGTATTAGCGATTGAGAGCAAACAAGAGTCGCCGACATACATTACCAAATGTCTGCTTCAACAGATGAAAAAAGAGAATATTTGCCAATATTATTATTAATATTATTCTTCATAACTTAATTAATTATCATGCATTTCCGCTTATTTTTCTAATTAATCAACTCTTTCACGTACATGAACATATTTTTTTTGTTCTTAAATAACATGCAAGGAATCGGTATTATATTTCAATGCAAGACTCTACATTCTCACTTCAATTCATGACTATGATATGTGTATATATATATATATATTGAGTGATCATCTTATTTAATTTAAATTATGTATGTGTGTATATATATATATATATATAACAAATCGTCATGTAATTAACATGATTTTTGCTTTCAATTTTAATCTAACCATTTAATTTGGCCCAATTGGATTTTGACTACAATTGAATTAATCTAAATAGCATTTTGAATTGTAGAGTTCGGTTCAATTTGTTCATCTTCTAACTTCAACTACATTTGACCCTAGAACTTGACTATGTAGTTTATTATATATAGAGTGAGTGTATACGTATATATAACATGCATGTGTAGATATAAAAAGTATCAAGAAAATTGTACTTTTGGACTCACAGGACATGCCCCGCTGCAAAATGTCCCTATTATTTTCACGTTTGACTCCAGACGATACAAGCTTGGAGAAGTGGTCACGAGGACTACACTACACTACGCATGCTTGTTCGTTTAGCGACGTCATATCTTCAAAAAAATTACACTTTTGATCCCACATAACACGCTTATGTCGCAAAATACATAATTAACTTGCATAAATCCCAAAATCATCTCACCTAAAATCCCCCAAAAAATTATCTCGCTCAGATCCGATTTTTTTTTTTTTTTTTGCAAAAATTGACAAGTTGTTAGCACTAGAAGAGGCTTGAAGAATATTTTTTAGCCCTCTTAATTTGATTTGAGGAAATCAAGTTAATTAGGACGTTTCCTTTTTTTTTTATAATTAGGACGTTTTCTTTGTGGAGAGAGTTTAAAATATGAATGTATAAAGTTAATTTTAATTTGTTTTTTTGCTTTATTCAATCCCCATGGTTAATTTTTGAGTTTAGAGATCTTTTTTGTTTGATGGTGGTCGGGTCTCTCTCTCTCTCTCTCTCTCTCTCTCTCTCTCTCTCTATGAGTTACCCCACCCCCACCTCTCTGCCCAGGAGAGACGCACAAACTACACGCAAAGCCTTAAATGTGTCGAAAGCTACATTCATGCTAGATACATACATATATATATATACATACATACAAATATATAATATATAGATACATAATATCTATATGTACACACAGAAACACACTCGACTTTGTCTTTACACTGACAAGCCTCAAATAATTTCCATGTTTGTCTACGTATAATTATATATTGGATTCTCAATTTCTTATTATGCAAATGGTACATACTTCAATTCAATTCACTGAATTCCCACGTGCCCTACCTACTGTGTTTGTGTGTACGTATACCTTTAATTACACTCCAACTCCAATTCTAGTAATTATATTATTTATCATGTGCGATCCATTGCATGCATGAATGATACAAATTCAGAGTTAATTAGCCTATATATATTTAGATCATAATTAAATAATCTACGTACAAACTACTTAAAATCATAAATCATAACTAAGTGTATGGTCATGTTATATTTAATTAGTGACGTCATAACTATTAATTGTGCAACGGGAAATTTTATGACGCGTCGTCAATCTTTTATAAATAATAAAAGGTGGGGGGAAATGAAGATGCCCTAGCTTGATTGGGTCACAAGGCCATTTGTGGTATATTGAGTAGGGTTTTGAAAGAGAGTTTGTGTTTAGTAAAAGAGTGTTTGAAAATGAGAAGAATATATCATTGAGAATTTGAGATCAATCACCATCCATCACATGTACACTTGGTCAAGAAAACCTACCTATTATCCCTAATGCTTTTCTTAAATCTTTTTCCCCTTTCAGAATATACTCTCTCTCTCTCTCTCTCTCTCTCTCTCTCTCTCTCTCTCTCTCTCTCTCTCTCTCTCTCTCTCTCAAGTTGTAATATCAATGAGTTAGGTATTTTTGAAGACTGCACATGAACAGCAGTGTTTTATACTTTTTTTGTGAAACCGAAATATTATTTTGAGGAGATAACAATCTTCGAACATTATGCAATGCTAGTGAATAGTGATCGATCGATATATATATAGATAAAAGTAAATTAAAGAACAATTAATTTGGCGCGATATTTTATATATTTTATCTGATTAATATTTGTAACACTTTACTAATTAATGTACGTTTTGAATCATTTTCTCAAAAAAAGAATGATATATGATCCAATATATTTTATGGGTTGTCCTGATTAATTAATCTTAGTATTATATTTGATACTATTTTTCATGCACATTTATTTACTAATGTCATTTTTTTATCTTGAAATTAAATTAACTCAACACACAAAACTATTGTAATTTCCAAGTTTCATTAATAAATTAATGTGATAGAGGGGCACTAAATGATACATAAAAAGTAGATTAATTAGAGGATTTCAAGTGGTTAATTATTTTAATTTTTTTATTATTATTATTATTATTATTATTATATATCTTTGTATTTTTTATATGCGTGTTCCACCTTGCTTGTTTCATCATATATATAAGTTATTAGTAAATAACTTAATTGAGACTTGAATTGGAATTATCGGAAAATTGGGCATATTCCTTCAGTCAGTATTCAAACTGTACAAATTTAGAAATTTAACTGAATTGAATGTTTTCTGCATATACTATATCTATCTATTTATATAGCTCATGATCCATATATAACAAGTATAAGTATAATAGAGTTCAAAAATTGAGTTACATTTTTCTTTTGGAGGTGACCTAGTGGTCAGATGAGATTGATCGAAGGTGTCAAATTCTAATCCCATCGTCACCGTTGTATTCATCACATTTAGTTTTTCAAGTGTGGTGTAATCGAACCGAATTGAGTCGAATAATATTACATGTTTGAGCTCCCGATTAATGTATAAGAAAAACTCAAAGCTCGGGTCGGTCGAGCCTTAATTTTTTAAGCTCGATCGAGCTTGACTCGATAGTGAATTCAAGAAGCTCGAGGTCAACTCGGCTCGACTTGATTAGGTTCGATGAATACATTGAAGCTCGATTAGGTTCAATAAGGCTCGCGAGTCTGGCATTGTTGAGCTCAAAAGCTACCTCGGCTTGATCAATCTCAAGTTGATTTTGAGTTTCGTTTGAGTCGGTCGCGAGTAGCTAACGAGTTGACTTGATTTACTTACACTCCTATTTATAGGTTATTACACACATGAGCAAAGATTATCCAATGATTGTGGATTACTCTCGCAAAAAAAACGATTAACCTCAAATATTGTTTGGGAAATAGATTCCATTTCAGTTATAATTGTTTTTTCACCCAAAAATTAAATAATCACATGACATAACTAATAGACAACATTTTGATCCTAAAATTTGAAATTTAAAAAAAAGCACAATTTACACGTTCGAACCAGAAATTTTTTTATCTGAATAAAAAATGAAATCTTGCATCAATTGAAGTGTGTGTGATTTATAACCAATTTTGTGAATCCTAATTACGGTCCCTGTCATTTTAAATTTGCCGTGTTGGATATATATAAACTCATATGTTGTGTTGGTAATAAAATAAAATAAAAGGAAGCAAGAAATAGTAATGCACAAAAGTGTAGTATGGATTTGATAGTAGCAAGTAAAACCACCAAGAAAAGGCCAAGAAAATGGGATGACCCAAATCAAAGGAATAAAATTCTATCACCTTTTAGAAAAAAGAGGGGGTAATGTTATAATTTAGGTATTTCTATGAATATTTGGTGGATTTTATATCTATCTATCTATCTATATATATATATATAAATTAGATATAATTAAGAAAAATTTACACTTTGATACTTACATTTTCGACACTTTTTTAAAAATGACCGACTTTATTACTATTAGCAAAACAGTACGCACATTTTCAAAAAATTTACAAATCTGATCTCGATCAAATTTCCAGCCTAAAATATCTACGTCGCATGCCCAACAATTTTATTTTATTTTTAGTTCATAATTAATATGGAATATTCAGGTAATATTTTTTATTGTAGCAAAAAAAACACGTAAAAATTCAGGCGTGCCACGTAGATATTTTAGGCTAAAAATTTGATCGAGGTCAAATTTGCAAAATTTTTGAAAATGTGGGTACTGTTTTGCTAATAGTAATAAAGTGCGTCATTTTTTGAAAAAGTGTCCAAAATGTAGGTATCAAAGTGTAAATTTCCCTATAATTAATGATTAATAAACAAATAACGTCAATCATTTTAAGAACCCATATTTATTTTATATATATGTCCCTCTTTTTCTTCAAAATGTTTTATTTTTCTCGTGTTTTTCTTACTAAATACAATTATTTGATGCATGCAAGTATATAACTTTGGTATTTAGATAGCATTCACGGATTTTGTACGTGTAACTAAAATATTCAAAATCTGACTTTCACACGAATATATGCTCATCTTGCCTTGGAATTTTGACTTCCATTCTCTCTCTCTCTCTCTCTCCCTCTCCTCTCTCTCTCTAGATATCATTGCATTGTTGTAACAAATGAAATGAATGAATGCATGGAAAGGAAAGGGAAGCAACCACGCTTTATTGTACAATTTAGGAGTGCAAGAATTGAAAAGCTGATCATATTGCTTTGCTTCACGTGTAGTTTGTGATTTGACATGCTTATTTTTAAATCCAACCCCTCTTTTTTTTTCTTTTTATTTTTTGTTCCCATATATATTTATTCACCGTCCTTTATGCCCTTTGAATACTTTTATGCCTTATCTCCTCTTTTTTCTATTTATATATTTTTATTTTATATTACACTTCAAATTTTGGGATTTATTACTACAACCTAACTCATTTCACCACTTTATTAACTTGATATATATATATATAAAGTAAATTCATCACGTTCCAATTTATTGATCGGTTGCGGTTTAATTTGGATAATCATCAATCCAAAATATTAAAAATAATTAAATATTTTCTTCTCAACTTACATTTACTAGCAAAAAATAAATAAATAAAATTGTCGTCCACACAGATATTTATGTGTCCAAAATGTCTGGACCCCTCATTTATTATACTGTCGTGACACGTTACTTAAATAATAAAATATTTAATATATGTGACCTTCAAATATAACAATAATTTCATCAAAAAAACTATTTACTTAATCTCGTTTTATTCTAATTTCATAAATCAACGGATTATACACGTGCTTCTAAAAAATTGAATGAATTTTACCATAAAAACTAAGCAAAAGATTGCAAGAATTGATTTTTTCTTCTTTTTTTGGAGTTGTTTTGAGAGAGAAGCAAAAATAAAGCTATCTAAAAACATATAATAGAGGTTTAAACACAACAAGAGTAGTAAAACTGTAAAATTAGATACAAAATTCTTCTACCAAACCAAAGCAAACCAAACCCATAACGCTGATAGCAAGCAGTGAATCCAGTCGACACTTTTGAGAAGGACCATACTGATCGGGCGATCGAACGTGTTCGATCGCGGTTCGAGTGTCGGGACCGAGCTCATTCGTTGCTCGATCTCACGGCCTATCGGACTCCGATACGTATCATCGAGGCAGAACGTACTCGCTCGCGCCTTCGTGCGTGTACGTGGTTTCATAACCATTTTCTCCAACTCGTGCTTCTTTTATCGAAGGGCAAGAATCTGGGGAGGCTGAGAAGGCTGTTAACTCGGGTGATGCCTTCGAGCGCTGACCATTCCTCGTCCTCTGCAGTTGAGAGGCACTCGGCTAAGCTCCTCTTCGACTGGCCTAGAGTCTTGTCGATTGGCCTGCCCTCGAGCTCCTCGACTATCTCACTCGACTCTTTAGTTGATGCTGCCACGATATCCAGATTCTGATTCTCAGGGTCTGGTTCGGAGGAAGCCTTCGTCTGCTCTTCTAAGGGGACCAGGACCGGGGCCGTCTTTTCCTGATCTTCAGGTGCAGATGCTGCATCATTTTGTGATCTTGGCTCGTTAGTCCGAGCCACGTGTTCAAGGAATAAACATACAACAGCACAGTCATCGTTCTTTGATGTTGGATACTTGAGCCTCCATGCTCGGGTAGCGCAGTCAACGAGGGCTCGGGCAGCTGTTCCACGGCCAGGAGCCGAGGCCACAATGTCCACTGCTTCCTTATTGGAAAGAACATCCCACACCTATACAGACATTGACAAATAGAAATTCAGCCTTTAAATCAGGCAAGTTCATCAGAAAGCAGTAAGAAAACGAGAGCGATTTTATCTCAATGCTGCACTCAAATGGTGTGAAGAGAATGAAATATTATACCCCATCAGTCGCAAGAATGACGAACTCGTCTCTCTCCGTGATATGGTGGTGATAAACGTCCGGGATGGAAATTAAACCAAAATCCTTCAAACAGAAGTCCCCAAAGGCTCTAGCCATGGCCAAGCCAGGTGAATCACTATTGGGCAGCCATACACGCGCTACCTCTGGTTCATCTTGCAAAGCAAAAACTCTTCCTTTACATTTTTGAATCCGTGCAGCTTCCCCTGGAATTGAGAGACCGCGTATAAAGAGCTATACCACTCATACATATATATCACCTATTTTTATAATGGACCAAGAATATATATGTAATACAAGTAATTTTCAAGAAAAGTCGATCAATGGGTGTGGCTTGTCTGTTGGAATCTTGGGGGATTAAAAGCATGATGCCTTCACAAGCTCCCTAAGCACATTGAAAATTCGTCCCAGGAAAAAAAAAAATTAAAAAATAGCAACTTGTCAAACTCAGGAAAATTGTCTAACTTGACTTGGATTTTCAAATACAGAGGAGACTATTCTTTCATATGACTTGACCTCTGAGGAAATGAGCAAAAGAGCTGTATTTGCTAGAGAATTGTGTGTTTCAAAAAAGGTTTCTGAATATTCGTATTTTTTTTGTTGCATCTATAGCGGCAGAGAATCCATAAGCATATAAAGAAATATTTATAGCATGAGTGTGAGAGAGGGGTACTTGGAAGATTAGGTTTCAAGTCCACGGTTAACTGTTCAGCCATCAAAACATTGTCCTTATCTCGGGTTGCAAGTACTGCTCTGGAGTCACCAACATTTCCGATAATGAGATCCTGACCCTGGATGATTGTGTCCACAAGTCGTTAGGCACAGCCGCACATCTAGTAGCATATATCTTCATCATAGATGAAGACCATCTAATAATTGCAGATAAACACAATGGTACTGATCTCACGATGTTATATTGACAACGATGATTTCAGGTCATAAAAAATCAAGAAATCAAGACAAGAACTCATTGTCATAGCATCTCTGTGTGCACATGTGTGCATGTGAAGCAGCCCAAAAATATAGGTCCGCCTTGCAAATGTTGGTTGAGGCAATGTTGCACCAGTACAACTGCTAATTCAGAACTTAAGTTTCCTGGGAAATTCATGCTTTATTATCATTCTATTTCAATTTGAAATCACTTATGTGAGCAGACTCCATGCCTGTCGATCAGCCAATGATCAAGTTGAATACATGTATTTATGAAATGTTGGTGTCAAGATAGATTTAAGGGTGGATATAGAAAGTTTGTGCATTGTTACTACTTATTACACACAAAAATCTGCCCTTTCTGCGCTATGTGGATCTTAAGGTAACAAATAAAAACATAACGTAATACTTTTACACCGTCCTACAGTACCATTTAGTTTACACCCGACAAAGTGGCTAGTGCCTGCATTTCCTGAAGACATCCCTCACAAAACCGTAGAAGAAAGATGAGATTAAATTTCTGTAATATCTACTCTGCAAAAGTCGCAAAGATTTGACTGCACGTAACGTGGATGCTTCAGGCCATACTTTATAAAGCATTGATAACAAGAAGCTGAATGCGAATTTCAACCACAAAAACACGAAAACAAATTATGAAACACCTAATCATGCCATTTTAGACCAGCATAAGTTGATACAGATTGTTAGAAATCGCTCTTAAGCACAAAGTGCAATGCATAGAGTAACCAGACAGATTATTGTATAACAAAGGGGAAAAAAAATACCTGCTTTATCAAAGCAACAGTAGTTGAACCACTACAAAAGCAGTCAATAGCAGGATGCAACTTCAGTTCCTTATCCATTAACTTGAAAGCCTTTAGAATCGAATTCTTGAGTGGAACATGCATCTCCGGCACTTTCTCAATTTCCTCGGCTTCCACGGATTCACATCCATCCTCATCCATGAAGTCATCAAAGCGCCTCATTCCTTCAAAACTCACATTCTCATGCACATGATTTTGGTCATTTTCAGCCTTACTTTCCCACTGCGAACGTATTAAAATCGGGAGAGCATCCCGCACTTTCCTTGCAACCATATGACCATAAGGACCATGACCATCAAAAACCCCACAAAAAGTTGCACCGGCATCGCCTCCCGCAGAGAAATTCTACCGTATAAACAATCCAAGCAAGTCATAAACTGACCCAGAATAGACAAGAACAAAAATACATTATTCTTTCAGTTCTCACAACTTCAGCCAATCACACACACACACACACACACACACATACACACACATATATAACCTAAAAACATGAATTTGTTTTCTTCCACAAATAATTGCAACTAAATTACAAATTTAATTCCACCATGAGTCAATGATTACCCCCCCCCCCCCCACCAAATCCAATGCTCTACTATATCAAACACATTACATAGAATCAACAAATTCCCACAAGGAAAATTGATTAAAATAAACAATTCAAGAAAACTGACCTCCCAAACGATCATAGCATCTTGATTAGTCCCTTTCTTCCCCTGCTGAGTGTACAAGCTAGCGATGCGGCTCGCCCCATTCGAAAACAGCCTCCCCGGGATTTGATGCAACGCCCGCTCCTCCGCCACAACGGCGGCAGTCGCAGCTGCGCCGCCGCCGCCACTTAGCTTGGTAATAAAAGTAGCAAAATCACCGGAGCTATTCTTCTTCAACTTGGAATCCGCCTTCTCGTCGCCCCCCGCCCACCCCGTGTTCCTCTTTCCACTAGACGATGAATAACAGATACCCATTTACTCCAACCCCAAAAAGATTCAATTTTTAGCCCCAAATTGTCAGCCCAGTTGCAAGACACCAATAAAAATAGGAAAAAAAATTCCCAAATTGATCAAAGTGGAAACATAATCAAGAAAAAGTGCCAATGGGGGAAAGAGCAGTGGTTAGAATAGGGGTTTGCGGATGAGAGATAGAGCGGGCTAGAGAGAGAAAAAAGCAGGATTCAGGTGAGTGAGGTGCAAGTAGGTGTAGATTTTATGACTTTTTTCTTACCAAGCTTTTACTGCTATTTAAGTGATTTTTTTTTTTGGAAAAAAAAAAAAGTTGCTTAGGATACTGTTGTTTGAAAGTTTGAAACTCGAGTTGAAGTGTGTGTGAACTGATGTCAACGTGGCGACACGTGCGAGGCTTTCCAAATTATTATTAATGTCTTAACTATTTTTTGGGTAACTTCAATTTTAATTGTTCCATTGGTTCAATTTAAAATTGGTTTGTTATAATTTATGATGGAAATAAATTTTCAATTATTACCATAATATATATATATATAGTTATTTTGGAAGAGTGAGGAGTGAGGAGTACAAAAGTTTCATTTGAAAAAAAAGAAAAGAAAAGAAAAGAAAAGGTACTCTCCTATGCATGGGAATTGCATTAATCAAGTTGTGGAATTAATAAAGGGGGAAGAGGTAGGCATTTAATTTAAATAAAGACATCATTTAATTTGATTACTTGGCAAAGCATTGACCTCAATAAATGATTCCATATATACCTCTTAAAATAATACTCCATATGTCTCGACGACAATTTCTCTTTTGCTTATTCCTAGGAGTGTAATCGAGTCGAGTCGAATCGAGTAATAATTTTATCTAGTTTGACCTAGGAGTGTAATCGAGCCGAGTCGAGTTGAGTAATAGTTTTACCGAGCTCAAGCTCGATAAGAAAAACTCGAAACTCAACTCGACTCGAGCTCGATTGAGCTTTAATTTTTGAGCTCGAGTTCGACTCAATAGCAAACTCAACAAGCTAGACTCGACTCAATTATGTATAAATATTAAATAAAAAATTATATTTATTTATTTTTAAATAAATATAATTTAATTATTAATGATATATATGAAAATAATTAAATTATTAAGGATAAATTTGTAATTGTACTAAAGCTCGATAAGGCTCGCGAGCCAATCAAGCTCGCTATTATGGAGCTCGAGCTCAACTCAACAAACCTCAAGTTGATCCCGAGTAGCTAACGAGTAGGCTCGACTCACTTACATCCCCCATGTATCCCTATCCCAATGAGTCGAAACACAAGATCTTATTTTCTATTGAGTAATAGTTCGAGTACGTCTTGAATGAAACCCTCGAAAGTTTGATGCAAAGAAACGAATTTTTATTCTACGTTTCCGGGCTATATATCCGGATTTAACTCTAGTCATTAAAATTTGACAAATAACTAATTGATTTTTTATTTCTGTTATTAATCCATAGAAACTGATTGATTATTGAAAAAGATAATTAAATAAGTAATTAAATTTTTTAATATGTCCATATTTATTTCTTTGATAATAAATTAATGTTTAACGTAAACATATTAAATAGGGCTATATATATATATTAATAAATGAGTTAAATGTATATAGAAACTCGTCTGTATGTTGGAACATAAAAAAAAGTCTATATAAATGAGACGGAATGAATAGTAGAATATTAGAATGCAAAATAGAGGTAGTTTAATTAGTGTAGACGGTGTACTAGACGACGTAGAAAATCATGCGTCATGTGTTGTAAACTTGTAGTCCTCCCAATTTTATATAGTTCTATAGAAAAATCATAAAATATTACAATTATATGAATAAAGAAAAATAATTATATGAATAAAGAAAAATCACATACATAAATCTCGAATTTTAAAAATAAATCATTAGAGATGGAAAAAAAAAAAGAAAAGAAAAATAGATTAGAGCAAATGACAAGTGAGAGAGAGAGAGAGAGAGAGAGAGAGAGAGAGAGAGAGAGAGAGCACATTGAATTATTTATTATGCTACTTTTACTAACAATAATTATTTAATTCTTTCTTTTAATTTATATTAAAGCCTAGGCAAATTAAATAATTATTTATGACAGTGTGTGCCCAAGAATTTAATAAAAAAGATAGCACATTGAATCTTTAAGGGATGTCTTATTCTATCTAAGGCCCACGTACCCCACATCATTTTAATTTTTTTCTCGATTTATATATGTGTATTTTTTTTAATCAAATTTTGAAAAAAATGGAATTTTTGCATTTTCAATTTTATTAAGATTAGTCGATTGATGCCCTATTTTTAGTTCATATAAGTGTATTATTCACACATTTCGTTCCATATACACATGCCATGAGTATGTATATTAAGAGTAGAGTTGTCAAAACTGTCGTCAAATCGGTATGGAAAAAATTCGGGTCAATATTTAATTAAAATCGAGTCCAAATCCACCCGATGCTATATTTTAAATAGTCGACGGACCGCTCATTTTACTCACGGGTCAAGTGAGTTCGACCGATTTTTAACCTAACCACCCAATAAACACAAGGCTCCCACCACAATGTACAATATTCTTCCCTTAGATCTCTTGTTGCTAGAAAAACAAAATAAATTATTAAAAAAAATGGAAATTACATGTGAAAGATTCTTGTACAAGGCAAAATTAATGTATGTGTGAAAATGTGAAGATATTTGGAGTTGTTGGATATGATCAAGGGAAATAAAGGCCAATGGTCTCCATCAAAACACATAATATGTGGTCACACTCTTTACACCTCTTATTTTTTCTAAATTATAGGAAACTGTCACATTCATTGCAAACCCTAAATTTTACACAAATATTAGGGAATTTCAATAATTAGTTAAGATCACACTTTCCATTTACATTTCATTTATTTACTTCACTAACATATCAATATAAAGGGGTAAAGGATATTGGATTCATATATTTAACCATCAATATTTTGTTTGTTTACATAATCAAAGTCATTTACAGGGCTATAAATGAGTCGAGTCGAGTCAAGCCCGAACATATATCTGTTCAAGTTTGTTTGAATTGATACCGAGCTTTAAAATTTATGTTTGAGCTTGTTTGATTATTTATCGAGTCGAACTCAAAGAGCATTGATCGAGCTGAACACGTGTCGAACTCACTGGTTTGATATTCTTACACATGTTTGCTCCATTTTTACATGTCGAGCTCGAGATTGAGCTCAAGCAGACTTCTAGATCTTATCAAACACGAGCTTTTAACGAAGCGAACACAAGTCAAATATTGAGCTATTTGGTTTGATTTTTGTAATATAACCAATCAAATTACAGATATCTCGATTCATCGAAGCAAACTTGATATTGATATTTTATATGATAAAAGATATATCAGTCGAACTCCTTAATGATTTTTGAGATAATTAATTTGTATATAATTACTTTTAAGATAGAGCAAATAAAAAAGCCCAGCCCGAATATGAAAAGAAGGCCCGGCCCAAAACAATAACAAAAGGTGATGGGCCTTTGTGGAGGAAGGAAATGATGAAATCTAGCAGCTTCACACGTGCGACCCTCT
Organism: Perilla frutescens; assembly: GCA_026008535.1. Lineage (NCBI taxonomy): Eukaryota > Viridiplantae > Streptophyta > Magnoliopsida > Lamiales > Lamiaceae > Perilla > Perilla frutescens. The sequence continues at coordinate 580,946 of BRKX01000022.1, read as the reverse complement.
CTCTCTCCTCTATACTCTCGCTCCGCCCCAAACCGGGTCGGGTCGCATTCTGCTCCGCCGCCAAGCCCAAACCCCAGACTCCACTCTACCTCCGGCCGCCGGAGTTCCGCGCCACCCTCTCCGACCTGAGAAAATGGCACATTTGGGCGAAGACGGAGGCCTGCAATTTCTCGGCTGTCGACGGCGGCGCGGAGTCCAGTTTCCTCCGGCGGGAGCTGAGATGGCTGGTGGAAGACGCAGTGGAGCAGCCGGGGCTGGTTTGGGAGGAAATGAATGAGGAGGGCGGGAGGGAGGTGGCTATGAGGGCGTGCTTGGAGGAGCTGTACGGGATGTGGAAGGAGAGGATTGAGGAGAGGCGGCCGTTTCAGTACGTGGTGGGGTGCGAGCACTGGCGCGATTTGATATTGAGCGTTGAAGAAGGGGTTCTGATTCCTCGGCCGGAGACGGAGGTGATTGTGGATTTGGTTGATGCGGCGGTGAAGGCGGATGAGGAGTTGAGGGATGGTTATTGGGCTGATTTGGGGACTGGTAGTGGGGCGCTGGCGATTGCGGTTGCTAGGGTTTTGGGCGGCGGCGGTGGTGGAGGAGGAGGGAGAGTGGCTGCTGTGGACTTGAGCCCTATTGCTGTTGCTGTTGCTTCCTACAATGTGGAGAGATATAATCTGCAGGTTAGCTTATGCTTATTCTTGGATAATGGCATAATGCTATCTTATTTCATTGCTAATTGGATCAAATGCATTGATATTCTGGTAAATCAATAGTTTGAATGCAGAATGCATAACATGATCGATCTAATCTATGGTGTTGTTATTTGGCTGTGTTGGGAATTTCTTGAACGTTCAAAGGAGGAATCTTGGATGTGTTTTTGATAATGCTAGTTGATTGGATTAGTGTGGTTAGGGCTGCTAAATGCATTGATATATATATATATATATATATAGCATGATTCATGATGATGATGATGATGATTGATGGTATTGATATTTGGTTGTGTTAGGAATTTCTTGAACGTTCAAAGGGGGATTCTTGGATATGTTTTGGATGATGTTAGTTGATTGGATTAGTGTGGTTAGGATGCTGCTAAATGCATTGATAATTGATATATAATATAGTCTGAATAATTGAATGCATAGCATGATGATGATTATGATCAATTGATGGTGTTGATATCTGGTTGGCAGGAGAGAATCTGTGTGAGGCTGGGGTCGTGGTTCGATCCTCTCGAGGATCTCCGAGGAGAACTGAGCGGGCTCGTTAGCAATCCACCGTATATCCCAAGTGACGACATTGATGGCCTGCAAGCTGAGGTTTCTAGACATGAACCCAGACTTGCTCTTGATGGTGGACCTAATGGTATGGATGACCTTATCCACCTCTGCAACGGAGCTGCTTCGATGTTGAAACCTCGTGCTTTTTTCGCATTCGAGGTATCATCAATCTTCATTAGTTTCTTCCAAGAATCTTCATATCTTTCATCATGCTCTTTGCTTATAGGCTATAGCTCCACCATTTTCCAAGTTAGCATCATCTTTTTTCTATAAATGTTAACTATGAATGTTGATGATATTGGAGTCTCTCGAGTTCATTAATCAAGATTTTGATCTCCCAATGATATTGATCTCTTTGGAATTTGGTGCAGACAAATGGTGAGATGCAGAGCAAATTTCTTGTGGACTACATGGATACTAAGATGAAAGGAAGCTTCTGCAGATTAAATATTATATCTGATTTTGCCGGAATTCAAAGATTTGTGACAGGGTATAGAAGTGCATGAACTTTTTTCAAATATTTGTAATACACAGCATTTTGGAAGTATCTAATTCTATTCACTTTATTGCAATCTGCTCAAGTGCTTACACTTATAAGCAAATGTACACAAACAGCCTCGCAATTTCATATTTCTTCGAAAGCTCGAGGGAAAACCGATGTGTGACGAGAGAGGGAAAAAAACTAGATGAATCTGGTTATTTACATAATTGAACCGTGTAAAGCAAGCAGTTTTCACATCCTTGATCCACCTCCCACATTCTCATCCCGGCTCGAAAGTGTCGGGGCAAACCTACGACGTGCGTGCAACGACATCCATCTGAGGATCCACTCACCATTGACACTGTATGGAGAGGCATGTTTCAGAGATTTGATTGCTGCCAATTTAAGAGGGGTCTAACAAAATTTTTCTACGATGATCTGCGCCACTGGTTTTTCCCTTTCTTCTGAGGCAGTTTGAAGGGACTCCAGCTTTTCCGTCGTTTTGAAGTTTCACAAAAGAGTCCATTCGCGAGGGCTTGCTGGAGCCATATGTCGAATTCATCCTCTTCGTCCATCATCTCAGCATCCAGATCCCATGGATACCGGTTTGAGTTCGACCTCTGAGTTGACTTCTCCAATCCGACCATGTTCACGTGGAAACTCGGCCTATGGGTGTTTGGCCTGCAAGACATTCCCTGTATAGGAAGAAAGAATGGCCTTCTGTTAGTGTAATGATGCCGTTCGTGCCATGCAAGATGAAGGCAAGTAAAGAATTAACAGACGAACCTGACATATGGCCCACTCCGACACATCAAAAATCCTGCTTTCAGCGCATACAAAAGCACGAGGTATTTCCGCCTATGAGGCCACAAATGAGTGAGCGATAGGTGGAAATTGCACCAGAAATATCTTATAATTTTGGGTAAAAACATGTATTAACAAATCAAGTAGATTTACGAGCAAGAAAGCTAAAGGCTCAAAGCTACTAGTGTTTCAACCAGCTTAGAACTCGAATCTAAAAGTAAGAAATTTCCTAATAACTCTATAACTTGTACATTTCAAGCAAGCGAACCCCATGCATCAAGGACTTGCTTTAAGTAGCATCTTTAGCACCAACTCATACTTCAAGGCAAAAAAACGAAACACAAGTAATGAGCGTATTAGAGTTCTATGTACATATTATACCTTTTGCAGCCGATCAAACACAAGTGAGCCCTTGTTCTCAACCCATCCATCGCCATCCTTAGCTGGATGATATTGACAGCAATCCTGTACCCAAAAACATTAAACAATTGATATAGATCCCAATCAAATGACAAAAAAACTCTATAAGTTTCAGAGGGTAGTTAAACCTGACACCACCTAGCTTTAGCCTTGGTTCTATTTGTACAAACCCAAATGTGTGATTTGCCACACTTTGTGCATTGTATGCGCCTTGACTCCTCAGAACAAAAGTCAGTAGTCTGCATCACGAAATATGTGGATTATCTATTTTTTGCAGTGCTGACTAATAGCCATAATTTTCCATAGTCAAGAAACGGCGATAATCACAAGTAGAAACAAGAATTCATGAAGGGCATCCCCCAGTAGTTCAAAGCACAAACCCAAATTAAAACAAAGAAACCTACACTGATAGGCACACATATTAAAGTTAATACAAGTAATTGTAATTTAAGGTTAGAGATTTCCATGTTAGCGGAGATTCTAGAATATAAAATATTTGAGATTTAAAACCATAGGTGCACAAATCTCAGAAAATCTCAAAGATAATTGCTCTTACAATTAGTCCTCTTCATTTAAAGGTATAAATTATTCCTGGCCTTCATTTCTATAAGGAAAATGCAATACTAAAGTAATTAAGATCTACCTGATATGAAGTGCTAGCTGATTTCTGCATAACATACTTAGATTCTTCTTTTTTGAGCTGCTCATCATAGTCCCTCTTCTTCACAGCATCAGAAAGAACCTAGCAGTATTGCCAACATGAGCCAAGAACCGAGCAATATTGCCAACAGTGGAATCTATACCCCCAATTCTTTTTTCAGGAACTTAATAGCCAATAAGAATGAAGATTACTCACCTCATATGCACATTGAAGTTTCTTAAACGATTCACTCGCCAGTGGACTTCCCATATTTTTGTCAGGGTGCACAAGCATGGCCTAAAGAAATGCAAAAAAGAAAAAAAATGTGGTGTCCCGTAAAGAAGTGCTACCGAGCAGTTACTTTCAAGAAAAAAATAAAATGATACTATAACGTGAGATACCACTCGAACATGACAGGATACTGAAAGTGACTTCACACTCATGCATTGCATAGCGAATGAGCCAAATCTGAACCCATTCGAACAAGAACAAATAGGAAGACAGTTCTATTTTGCACCTTTACATTAGAGGCCCTTTGTGGACAATATATCTACACTCTCCCAACAGCTTATATTATGTGCTGGATACCATTTCCTGGTTTAAATCCTAATAGGGACAAATCTCAAAGGTGCAGAAGCATACAAAGAGATGTTCCTCCAAGCACCGCAAACATTCTATAATCCTCCCCCCGAAGCCTTCCTAGCTAATTATCAACCTATTAGTAGATGCCCCAAACTAACGCAACATGAGTTTAGGATATACTCAGGAGAAGACAGTTCACTATTAAGGACTACTTGTTTAGCAAGCACCTTCCCGTTGTTGCTAACTAATACACAAATTATTTCAACACATTTATCATAACTGACATTATGTCTTTAAGAATTACAATCAAGAAAAGAAGTTCATGGTTAAGCTGAAACGACCAAAAGAAAACTTTTTCAGATTGTTTTTTCTTAAATATAGGGATACATCACAGCTTATTTAATAGTACTCTCATATGTGCCACATCAACTAGTCTATTCCACATGCAGAGAACCATATTAAAAATAGACAATAAACTATACCAAAAACGCTAACCAAAATATCCAGAATTCAAGAACTATATACTTGCCCAACATTAACTCAAGGAATTTAAAATAAAAAGAAAAAAACAAGAAATCATTTGCATCAGAGGAATCAGACTCGCACACCTTTTTACGGTATTCCTTCTTCAATAATAAAACATCAATTTTCTTATTGCGCGGAAACCCGAGGGCTTCATAGTGATTTCCACTAGTTAAAATCTTCTCCATCTCAACTAGGGAATCTGTATCTTCTCTAACCACAGTCTTAGCAGCAGATTCTTTTGGCGTTTCAACAATAGATGAAGACGCAGGTGTAGTAGCTGATTTACATGATTTCACCTTCTCTTCTTCTTCTGTTTCTACTTCAGTAGGAGAAGAGTATTCGCACTTTGTGCAGAAATCATCTTCTGTGAACGAATCAGCTTCTTTATGCTCCTCAAAGTGAGTGCTTTCACTCAAATTATCACACCACTTGATCATGTAGTTCAACACATCATTAGATAGGAAAGCAAGATTAATTGCGAGAAAAACTCCAAGCCATCCTACTCGGATCTTGACGCAATACATAGAATACACTGTTGCCATAAACACTACCAGACGGGCGTGATTCAATGAAAAAAGATAGCCTGTATACAGAAAGTCCTGATGTTATCATCATATTCTACAAGAAAATGCTAAAATACTGGAAAAGGTAAAAGCAAAAGAGAACAATTATTAGAAAAATAACCACTGTACAGCCAATTCCAGGGGAAAGCAATCATTTGGAAACGTTCCTCTAATCATTTTTTGAAGCCGATTGAGAGGTGAGTCAAATTAAAAACAATGTAACTTCCAATTTGAATATTTAATCCAAGGACAAGACAAAGTCAGTGCTGATAATAAACAAATGAAACGGATAATAAGAACAAGATCGAAGAAGGCTGAAATAGACTAGTTGAAGCGCAAAATAATAAGCATATAATGCTACCATAAGTGAGTTCAAAATAAACAAAGAGAAGCAAGACGTACCACCAACTATAAACAAGGTACCCGTTATCCAAAAGTTAGCATACATCCACAAAATCAAAATGGCAAACAGCCCCACAATAAAAAGTCCAGGAGTGTAGCCTAAATACTGAACAGCAGCCCCAGCCGCTCCCTGGAAGCACACGTGAAAAATTAGTGAGTTGTAAAATGTAGCTGCAGAGAGCTTCTGCAAAGAGTAAAGATTACAATTGTAGGCCAAAATTTAGCATTAGATAGATAAACATACAACAACACATCAATCAAAAGTAACTGAACAAAAATGTGCAGAAATCAACCAGCGGGTCAAAAAAAAAGTTGCTGCTTGAGAAAGGCTCGGATAATTTCTGCAGTTAATGTCTTCCTTTTTGAAATAATTCTGCAGGCATACGAGACTTAACAGTGCATATAATCTGGATCAAAGTATTATTACTAAGGTGCCTTTCTCATAATCAGAAAACCAAATTCAATTAATCTTGAAACATACTTATGAGAATTAACTAATTGCATCAAATTTGAGAATATCATGCCATTCGCCTACATCATCCCAAGTCAATAATATCTGATCCACGGACTCACAACATAAAATCAGATCTTCAAAAAAAATCTCAAGAGCTATTACATAAATATGCAGCAGCAGATTCTACAAGTATTTAATGAGAACGGGAAGCATACCATACTAAGAAGCACATATAGGAGACATGACATTGATGTCAAGCTCAGGAAGCAACTCCACATAATAACAAGCAAAGCCGCCGATCCCAGCCCAAAAAAAGACCGGAATCCAGAAATAAAACAGTTTTTCCAATAAACCAACAAGAACAGGACACCTCTCCCAAATTTCGCACACCCGCAACAAACCATGGGCCAATGCCGCTCCATGAAAATGCCAATCTTGTCCCTTAAACAACTCACAGTAGTCCTCGCCACTGAATAACAGTCCTTTGATTGCAACCATTTCAACCCTTGATTGAACAGTCCAATATCCTCCATCACCTAAAATCCCTCCAAAAATACTCGCTAATAAACAATAAACTCAACCGCAGCGACCAAATCCGGCACAGAGCTTAGAGTTCTGCCCATGTTCCAAAACTCCAGCTAGTGACGGTGATCAAAGATCCTACCCCAAAATGTGCAACGATGTGGAAGAACTCATACTAAAACACACTTCAATTTGCTTCACATGTACGTCTTCCAAAAAGCGAAAACCCAATAAATGAACTCACGGCATTTTCGCTTTTTTGACTCCAACAATTCCTCCCAAAAAAGAAACTCCCTCCAAAATCCAGGAAAAATTACACAAAAAAATAAATAAAAAAAAAAGGAAAAACAGCGAAAGATCCCCTAAATTGCCATAACTAATATAAATTGCAAAAATTTATTGCAAGGGACTAAAATGTAGAGAAACTGCTGAAAATCTGTTGTTTCATGGGAAAAAAAGTTGGAACCCTAGGCTTTTATTCGCTTTTCTCAGAGAATGCCTGTGAAAAAAAAAAGAAAGTAGAGAAGAGGTTAAAAAAAGTTTCAAAAAGGAGTCATGAGAGAGTGAGACAAGCAGTGATGATGAGAGAGAATTTTATGAGAGAGAAAGTAGTGGGGGGGAATTTTTTTTCTGGATTAGGGTTAAAATTAGATGGGGTGGGACCCATTTAATCTTAAATTAAGTTTGTTTTAATATGTCTCATGTTTCTTCATCCAATTAGGATTATTAATATCGTCAAAATAGGTGATATTTTCTAAATTTTGAACAGATATTTTTTAATGTTATGATTGATATTAATTTTGACAGTCTTTTTCTTTAACTTTTTTTTTTATCTAGATGATACTTTTAAGGGCATATTTTATATTACTCCCCTCTGTTTTCGTGAAAAATTAAAAAATCTCATGTTTTAAAAAAATAGTCTAAAACCGTCTCTATTATGTATAATTCATAAAAAAGCTCCCTTTTTTAGAAAGTGTATTATACACTTTCTAAAAAAGAGTGTATACTTCTTATTTTTACAATTTTTATATTATTTTTTAAATATAATTAATTTTTTAAAACAGTAATTTGACCAAATACTATAAAATATATTTATATGTAAAAAAAACGTAACATAGGAAATTATCAAAATAGCTAAATATTAGTAGTATAACCAAATACTAAAATTTTTAAAAGATATAAAATATATTTATCTATAACAAAAATTGTAAAAATAAGAATCATACACTCTGTGTTTAGTAAATGTAATTAACTTTCTAAAAAATTGGTTTTTTTGATGAATTATACATAACAGAGGGGGTTTTTAGACTAATTTTTTAACACGGTGGTTTTTTTTTTATTTTTCGCGAAAACACATGGGAGTAATATGAAATTTGTCCTATTTTTAATGATACAATCGCTATTTTTGGGCTTTTGAGTTATCTTTTTTAATGTTGTGATTGAAATTAATTTTGACGGATTTTTTGGTCAACGCAGTAACCGGGAGTGTCTGATGTGCACTTGGTGTGCACACAAGGCCCGCCTTTTTTTACCATTTCTTGAGCTTTCTCTATTTCACGATTTTGTGTGCGCACACGTAATATTATTTGTAGAGGCTATAAATAAAGTAATTATAGATATAAAAATATATATTTGACGAATTAATCTAGTGATTTAGAACTAATAATTACTATGAAAAGAAAAGGTAATAGTGTTTTGATTTATTTTATTTTTAAAAAGCTTGCCAAATTATATATAATTACGGCAAATTAAGGGGTATGAAATCATATGCTACACTTTGTGCTACACAATTAAATTCATTATTTTTTATTCGATTTTTGCATTCAATTTCAATTTATCGTGCTTTGATTTAATTTTACACTTATTAATTAGGATTCATCATTCCTAATTAGGGTGTATAATTTTTTTTTACGAAATAATGAATTATTAATTAGAATATGAAATTTAACATTGAAAAATCAATTTTATACCCTAAATTGAAATTGAATACAAAAAATTGAAGAAAAATTAATAAATTTAATTATGTTGCACATAGTTTAGCAGATAATTTCATATGAAATTAAAGAATCCCAATTTTTCTATATATTAAGTTATAAAAAAAAAGGAATGAAGAACTATAAATTCAGGATATTAAAATTTAATAAAAAAAAGCGAAGAAATGTTAATAAATTTAATTTGTGTTACACACAATGTAGTAGATGATTTATTCGAAATTAAGAAAATTCAAATTTTTCTACATATTAAGTTATAAAATAAAGAAGGAATGAAGAACTATCAATTCAGAACCTAAAAAAAAGATAAAAACTCTCAATCTAGGACCTTGAAAATTACGAATTTTAATTTTTTTTTCAATTAATTTTAACACAATTAATGAAGGAATCTTCATTTAAAATCAATTGGGAAAAAAAAAATTCGTAATTTTTCCCGTTTCGAATTGAGAATTTTCATTTTTCGGATCTTAAATTAAGAGTTTTCATTTTTCAGATTTTAAATTGATATCGAGCATAGACTTTACGTGGGAAAAGCATCGACTTTGAATAAGCCCATAGTTGACATTTACCAAAATCGATAAATATTGATTTTTTGTATAAACAATAATATTAATTACCGTGTAATAATATATTACCTAAGTCAATCAAAATAAATAAAATGTGCAACTGCTCTTTATAATATTGTAAATGTATGATTACTTAACGAAGGACAGAATGAACATTGCCCAATCAGAAACTCTCATTTCAATTTTTTTTAATACATTTCTTGCTTAATAATTAATAATAGAGCTGGCTGTCAACAACCTAATTGAATTTGTCGTGTATTTATTATTAATCATAAAAAAATATGGGTTGCACATTCTTGAAAAAATAATAATGGGCCCTTTAATTCCTTTGAAGCAACAAATAGTGATATTAGCTGATGGCAAAAATTTGCATACACTAGATTTATATAAGTTTATATCAGACGATTAACACGTGTTGGCCCTATCAATCCGTGAAAAAGAAAAATGGTGAAATAGGTGATATTTTTTTAGGATATAAATGATACCTTTTGAATTATGAGGGGTACTTTTTAGTATTACGGTTGATACTGATTTTAACGGGTTTTGTTTAATTTCTTTTTTCTGACCGATACTTTTTAAGGATACACGTGATACTTTTGGGCTTTTGAGTGATACTTTTGAGTAATACTTTTTAGTGTTGCGGTTGATACTGATTTTGAAAGTTTTTTTTTTTACGAATTGAACGGGTAAACGCACGTTTTCCGGAACTCGTCTGATGATGATCTAGTGCGGACAATTGCTTCTCTTGGTTGAAAGAGAGAGTGCAAGATTCAAATTTCAATAGTTAAATGAGTGATATTAATTAGTTGACCTTCGGAAAAAAAAATGTCATTATGTGATGAAAAACCAGTGACGTAAATAAAAAATTTAATTAATCTTTTTTAATAAATCTAGTACGAAATGTAGATTATAAAGTCAATGCATGTAATATTAATATTTCATTTATTATCCTATTTGACTACGTGTTAGATAGAATAAAATATCGTATAATAGGTTCAAAATTTCATTATTAAATTTATGAATTTTATTAATGATTATTATAAAAGTAAAAAATAATTAAAACATAACGGACCGAATTCGGCATTTATTAACAAAAAAAAATTAAAAATAAATAAATAAATCATAATCATGAAATAATCAACACAAATAAAATAATCAATAATTCACTAAAAATTAAATACTAAAAAATAATTATAAACTCCAATTGGGTGGTATGAATTATAATTAGTTATTGTAAAATTAAACTAGCGCACAAATTGAAAAAAAACATTGAAGTAGCAAAAACAATAAATTTGATATCGTATAACCACCCTATCCATGCAAGAACTTGAATTATAAGCCAAAATAAAGTAGAATATATACAGAGGCTTTCAAAATTCAATGTTACACATATAACTTCATTTACACAGCTACATCATCTCATGAAATCTCTTAGATTTGCAAAAAAACTTCAAACAAAACAATCTAACACAAAAACCAACCCCAAATTGTACAAGAAAACCAAACAATTTTCTCCAACAAATGAAAAAATATCCCTCCAAATCTCCTGCATTCACGAGCTGCGATCGCAGACAGCGGTGAAAGACATGGTAGCATGAGAGGAAGGTGCATCGGTCCACGTCGTGTTCTCAGAGCCGGAGGAGTTGAAATTCGACGAGGTAAGGTGAGGGCCGGGATTTGGCTTGGGGTCGGGCTTGATCTTCAAGTCCATGAAATCAGAGATCAAGCCTGGCTTTGTTATCGAGTCTTCATCAAAATCTCTCTCCCCGGTGAGCATTTGGACCACAGATGACATGGAGGGACGAAGCTTCGGGGAGTCCTGAGTGCAGAGCAGACCGATCTTCAAGAATTTGCACGCCTGCTCAGCATCAAAATCTCCGTTCAGAGCTGTGTCAACGAGTAACACGAGCTCCTTTCTCTCGTAAAGTTGCCATGTCTGCACACACAAAAGAAAAGGGATCATATATATATGGTCATGTAACAAGATTAGTAGCTATTGGTAGTGCAGTCGGGCTGTTTAGAGAAGCTCGATAACAAGACCATGAGATGAGCTCTGTCCCAAAACAGACGATGCCGATGCCAATGCCAATGTTGAGATCACAAGGATGGCTAAACATAAACACTTCAAGTCAATATGCAGACAAAGATACTGTTTACAAGAAAAACACGAGAAACGAGCTAGCATTCGAACTACTTGACAGCAGGTGAGGGATGTAACAGGGAAAGGGACTATCCCATTTGATAAAATTATTAATATTATCTGAGGAGACTATGTAGTTCTATGAACATTTCAAATAATAAGTTATATTGCAACTTGATGGTTCATTCATTTCTGTCTTTGTATAAGGTTAACAGAAAAAGTCTTCTAAATTCTATTTCTACAATGATTTAGAATGCAAGGAAAGCTTTCCAAAGAGACGATAACAGCAAAGTTGATCGATGCAGGTGGTTTCTAACTAAATGCATACCCTTTCAAGAATATACTGTTCTTCTATGGGTAATCTCGTATTTGTATTGCATCTCCCGCTGACTATTTCGATAAGAAGAACCCCGAAACTGTAAATATCCGCACGCCTTGTCAACTGACCTCTTATTGCGTATTCCGGTGCCAAATAACCTCTGCAACAACATAAACATGTTCGAGTTAGTACATGCTCGGAATAAGACAGAAACAAAGCCATGTTCACATAGCCTTCAGTTTGTGACGTTTCAACATTTGAAGTGTGGCCTAAACTATCATTAGTGAATGACTAGTAGCATATGAGAATCATAACTCGATTTACTGACCAGACAAAAACTTCTAAATGAAGACCAATCAAATTCAAAATCTCTTCAAGCGACAAAAATTTATAGTTTTAAGTCCTGAATGAACACCTAGGTATGCATGCTCGGAGAAGTTAAAAGGGATCGGAGTTTGCAACTCACATGGTTCCCGCAACACGTGTGCTGACATGAGTCATGTTCGGAGGGATGAGCTTGGCAAGACCGAAATCTGAAATTTTCGGGGTCAAATCTTTGTCTAGAAGAATATTGCTTGCTTTGATGTCCCGATGGACTATATGCGGTCTTACTTCCTCGTGAAGATAGGCGAGCCCCTTGGAAACTCCCACGCAAATTTTAACTCGTGTTTGCCAGCTAAAATGGATGCTGCAGTGACCTCCACCTGGAGATTGTTACATACCATCAGATAAAACTTACCTAATAATACCCCCCAAAAAAACTAAACAAAAATCTTCACCATACACAAAATATAGATATTTATGTTAACAAGGACTCAAATGCTATGCAATGGAGATCGAGATAGAAATTCAGAAGAGGCGTACCAAGAAGCGTCTTTGCTAGACTGTTATTCTCTAGGTAGTTGTAGACAAGAATTCTTTGATCCTGTTCCACACAACAACCATAGAGCTTGACTAAATTCTCATGCTCTATGTCTGAAATCACTTGAATCTCTGTCAAGAACTCTCTCACTCCTTGTCTCGAGTCAGCAGAGAGAACCTTAATCGCAGCCATCTCCCCGTTCTTGAGTTTTCCCTATCAATCCAAGAGATTTTGCATCAGAATTCTGCATACTCAGCTCCAAAAAGTAAAATTTAGTTCTGTTTTTTACTAATACATGTAAGAGGGGCCTCGTTTACCTTATAGACAGAACCGAATCCTCCCTCCCCAATTTTATTCACCGGACTATAATCATTGGTTGCGATTCTCAGCTCCTTGTACGAGTAGAGAGTAACATTTTGGACTCCCGGGAACTCTGTGCGAAATCAAGCTTCATTACTATCGACACAAATGGACTATGAAATACAAAACTAAGTGCAAAAGATGGAAGACATAAGAACAAATAAGCAACAACTTTAGGGAAGGCCTAATTATTTGTCCAATAAATTGCAAAAAGCTTAGAGGTTTACCATCTTCGAGCTCCTGATCTCTTCTTGCTGAGTTATGGCCGCATAAGAATGATAGGCAGGTCATAACTACGGGATTAAACACCGGTGACTTCAGCCTGCTATAGCCACAAAGAACACAATGCACACACACTGCAACAAACAAAAGATAGTTCAGAATTACAACTCAAAATCTCTTGCTAGTCATAGTAGATAACGGTGGTGCCTCAATTCCACGGCATGATCCCAAAAACACGAAGTAATCTACACCCGAACAGAACAAAGCAATACGCGTATGATTTAAGGGGCTCGGTACATCCATAAATAACTACCCCTAAGAAGTAGTAGCCCAACTCAAGCAAGCATCACAAATTCACAATACTACTGCATAAAACATACTGCTTAAGCAGTAGTAAAACATTAAAAATTCCCAAAGCAGAATGCAAAGAAGCCACATTTCGACTAACTAACATATTTATCAATATCAAAAGAGATGTTAAAACACATAAGCATATAACACACTCTGATCTAAGACAACTAATACCTAGAACTAATGAAGTTCTACACAAGATTTCTTCTGATGTCTGAATATGGAGATAATGGTGTTGCCCTAATTTGAAGCAAATAACTACTCTGCAATCAACCAAAACTCACAGGATCACCTCATCAACAAGTAAAATGGCATAAAAACAAATTAAAGGAACAAAAATCATTGCTTGATTTAGGGAAACTGCTAAAAATAAGCAAAAATAAAATTATCCGAGTGAATCAATCAGTAGCAACTGAACCAAAAATCTAAACAAGAAATGAGTGAAACAGCATAGATTAAAGACAGCCCATGTGAGAGAAAGCACCTGAAAAAACCCCAGAAAACAAGATGCCCACAAATCTTGATCGACAGAAGCAGTAAACGATGACAGAATAATTTACTTTTTTTTTTAAAATATAATAATCTCCAGGGATTTAGAGAAGATTTTAAATTTTTTTTCAAGAAAAAAAAAAAAAAAGTCACAAAACAGAGACGTAAAATCGCGGAACGTTCACATTTCAAGAAAATTTGGCCAATATAATAAGCAAATAAGTGTCAACTAAAAGCCGTGATTCGTAATTCATATTTAAATGATGAAGAAAAAAAAAAGAGAAAAATGAAGATAAAAATGAAAGAATTCTGCATACCAAAGAAGACTTGAATGATTTTATTTGATTGTAATAACTAAATAAATAACTAACAACACAGCGTTTGACTATTCAACGAGAGAGAAGACCATAAAAGTCAACCACAGCGTGCGCGCGTGCGAACACTTCTGGGGGCCCCACCACGTATTCACACCTCTCTTTTTTTATCTAAAATAAAATAAAATAAATCTAGGAAAAATTCCGATATATACATAACACTTGCATATTTTTTATATTTATTTAATTTCGGTTTATGAATTATTTAATCCCAACACTAAAAAGATTAGTTGCAAGTGTGAAGCACTATTTGTACGGACGAATACTTCCATAGTTAATACTGGGGTTACTCGTAAAATTTAACGTAACGTTTGCACCAGTTTGTAATTATCGCACGGCATTTAAAAATTTATAATTCATATCACGATCTTTAATATTTTTGCAATTGTAACATCTCCAATATTAATCCGCCAAATTTATTCTGCGTGTCCAAATTATAATCTAAGTTTACTGTTATTTTCGGCTATCTAAATAACATCGTTATATAAATTCACTATATGTATTAGGATTCTTCATCCGTTTCGTCTCCATAAAACGTCATTTTATGTCGGATTAATATTGAGGGTGTTACAATTGCAAACATATTAAAAGTTGTGGTATGAATTGCAAATTTTTAAACATTGTGCGAAAATTACAAAATGGTGCAAACATTATGTTAAATTCTGCAATTAACCCTTAATACTATAAAAACTTAAGAATTTTTAGTTGCAATATGAATTTTTAATTTTATTAATATAATATGTATGAGAAGGACTTTCGTGCAACGCCCCCTCCACCCCCTATTTCAGATTATTTGCAATGGGCGCGCGGCGCGCGTCTATTAATTTATTTTTTTAAATTTTTTTTGTCTGGCTGTTTCTTTTCTTTTTTTTTTCTTTTTTCTGGTAGTGTTTTTTACGTCTTTTTGTCTTTTTTTATCAATTTTATTTGTTCCCCAAAAATATATATACCCTAAAAAACATTAGTGAATCCTAAAATTAAAATAAATTGATTTAATTTGTTTGAAATGAGAATTAAATAAAATTAATAAACCCTAAAAAATACAAAATAAACCCCTAAAAAACACAAAATAAACCCCTAAAAACACCCCCAAAAAATCTTGAAACACAAAATAAACCCCTAAAAACACCCCCAAAAAACTCTTAAGAACAAAAAATATACCTAAAAAAACCCCCTAAAAAACCATGAATCCTAAAAACCCCCCCTAAAAAACACGAACCCTTTAAAAAATCATAAACCCTAAAAAAACTCTAAACTACTAAGTTCTAAACATTAATTCGAATGGAAAAAATCACAATTTGAACTAAATAAACAAGTATAAAATAACTAGCAGACCCCTTACTTTTTAATGATACAGATGATACTTTTCGAATTTTTGGTGATACTTTTTAGTGAGACTGTTGATACTGATTTAACCATTTTTTTCTACTTTTTTGCGGGTTGATCCGCGTTGACTCGGGTCAAAACACGGGTTTGACCGCGTTGACCGGGTCAAATCGCGGGTTTGACCCGACCCGTCTTAAATAGCACTATTTACAACAGGTGCATGGAAGTGTTTGCCAATATGTATATATACACATACGCGCACGCACTTTCATACATACGCGGTATTCTTCCTTTTTGAGTAATAGTCTTATCATCGAGTTCGAACTCGATAGTAAAAACTCGAAGCTCGACTCGAGCTCGGTCGAGCTTTGATTTTTTGAGCTCAACTAGACTCGATTACGTATAAATATTAAATAAAAAAAATATATTTATTTAATTTTAAATAAATATAATTTAATTATTAACGATGTATATGTAAATAATTAAATTATTAAGGGTAAATTTGTAATTGTTCTAAAGCTCAATAAGGCTCGCGAGCCTGTCGAGCTCACTATTATGGAGCTCGTGTTCGGTAACTACTCGAGTAGCTCGAACTCGAGCTCAACTCGACAAGTCTCGGGTCAATTTCGAATTTTCACCGAATCGATGCCGAATAGCTCACGAGTAGGCTCAACTCATTTACCCCTAAGAGTCACCGAAATTATAATTGAAGATGACATACTATATTAAATGAAGGTGTTTAGATAAAATAATTAAATTACAACAAATGTATTTTCTCTATATATTTGGAATAATTAAATATAACTTTACCTATATAATTTCTTATGCATAATTTATATAAACTTGATATGACTAGAAAAAGACATGTTAATTTATTTTTGGGCAAATTACACGTTAGACACCTTCACCTCCAAGAAAAATGACCTTTTCCATTTTTGTATTATCATATAAATCATATATTTTATTTAACCGCTTCAAATGTAACAAACTGTTACGACATGATTTATGGCCACATACACATTTCAAAATCAATTTGTTTTATCTATATTCAAATTTTATATTTTATAACTAATTGTTAAAAGAGAAGGTATTTAGTCCATAATCACCCTTAGGTGAAGCGTTTTTTTTTTGGGTGTTTTTTTTACTTTTTTTTTATCCGATTTTTTCTTTATTCCTTTTGTTTAGTTCTTCAAAAATATACACCCTAAAATAACATTAATTAACCCTAAAATTAAAATAAATTGATTTAATTTGTTTGAAATAAGTATGAATTTATATCCTAAAATAAAATTAATAAACCCTAAAAAATACAAAATAAAGCCCTAAAAACACCCCCCCCCCCCCAAAAAAACCCTAAAAAATACAAAATAAACCCCTAAAAACACTCCCAAAAACCCTAAAAAATAGAAAATAAACCCCTAAAAACACTCCCAAAAACCCTAAAAAACAAAAAATACCCCCAAAAACCCTAAAAAATAGAAAATAAACCCCTAAAAACACTCTCAAAAACCCTAAAAAATAGAAAATAAACCCCTAAAAACACCTCCTAAAAAACTCTAAAAAACACAAAATATACCCTAAAAAAACCCCCCTAAAAAACCATGAACCCTAAAAAAAACCCCTAAAAAACATGAACCATTTAAAAAACAATGAACCCCAAAAAAACCCTAAACTACTAAGGTTTAAACATTAATTCGAATGGAAAAAATCACAATTTGAACTAAATAAACTAGTATAAAATAACTAGCAGATCCTTTACTTTTTAATGATACAGATGATACTTTTCGAATTTTTGGTGATACTTTTTAGTGAGACTGTTGATACTGATTTTACCATTTTTTTCTACTTTTTTGCGGGTTTGACCGCGTTGACCGGGTCAAAGCGCGGATTTGACCACATTGGTCAGGTCAAAGCGCGGATTTGACCCGATCCGTCACATATAGCACTATTTGCAACCGCTGCATGTAAGTGTTTGCCTTGTTAAAATATTCATCCCATCTTTCCGAAATTGTTAAATTTGACACAACTTTTATACTCATGCAATTAAAATACAAAATTTTAATTAATTTAAATATTATTCAATAATCCCCAAATTAACTTTCAGTTATACGAGTTTTATTTTTCGAACCCGATCATGGTCCAACCATCAATTTTTTGAATAAATAATCGGTCTAGCTTCATATTTACATAATTGAAATCGTATGAAATTTAAAACTTCATATAAATTAATGATTATGTTAGCCGCGCATCAATTAGCTTTTTTTTTTAAATGATGAAGTTTCATTTGCTTTCTCGAAGTTTCAAATTGAAACTTCGAATTGAAACGTGCGCGTGTTGAATTTAATCACACAAACATGTACGCTTATTAAATGAAGAATTAGTAAATAGTGCACACAATTGAAAGACAAATCTAATAATTTCTACATAAAATATAAACATGAAAATCAAATATGTTTAAAAATGGGAATGGTAAAGTTAATTTGTCTACAAGACAATAAATCACGAGTGTTTTTCAAACTAAAAATCGATTATTTAATTTACAATAAAAAAAATGGAGGATATATAATTAATGGTGTCATGGTTGGATCATGATTATGCAGAAAGACTAGTAATTGGTCAATGGACTGAAACAAGACCAAAATTTAACAAGTATGTATATATATATATATATATATTCCAAACATCAAATATTCCATGTTCACATTTAAATAATTAAATAGTTTTCACACTTCAAATTTGGGCTCGGTTTAAAATATATTTATATGAGTCAAGTATTAATTACATGTTTACAATAATTTTCCAGTCGACTAAAACGTTTTTACAATTTCAAAATCAAAATTGTAAATATTGTGAATTAGTCTCAACAACTAATTATCAAACTTGCTTTATATTAAGTGGTTAAATTATTATAACTAACCAATTTTATTGATGTTCCAAAAGGTATAATTTCAATAATTCGAATTGAATTGTACAAATATCATATAGTTTGATTATCCCATATTAATTCCGACTAACTTAAAAACATAGTCTCTAGCAACTTTTTAAGTAATATTGACCCACTTTACGGATTTTAACATATAGCGGTCATACACGAGACTCTCTCACGTAAAAGAGAGACTGAAACCGTCCATCGATGCATAGTTCAGTCGGCATAAAAACACGAGTTGTGATAGTTCTATGCCTTGCTATGGACCGAAACGAAATGTTCAAATCTTGCTGGCAACGATTCGGATCAATGAATTTCTCGTGGATGCCTAACTAATACACGTGCAAACTCTCGACACCCGTAACACACACCTCGATTTACCTCCTCTACTAAATTCTATTTTCCGAAGTTATAATTTAGAAGGAGATATATGGAGATGGAGGGATCTAAAACGTGTGTCTGAAAACGCAAGTGGTTAAATGACAAAGCGCAATTCTGATAACGTTGTAACACCATATCCAAAGCCCAACCACACAATAAGCGCCACGTGTCAAGATGTGAATCGCCAGTTCCTGATTTTTCCCTTAGTTAGCCCATAATATTATCGAGCCAAGCATGGTGCGAGTTAGATAGAGTTATTGAATTTTAGAGAGAGAGAGAGAGAGATGGCAAGCACAGTGATGAGCTCACTCACTCTAAAGCCCGCCGCCTTCACCGTCGAGAAGTCCGCCGTGAGAGGGCTGCCGTCGCTCGCCAGAACCGCCACCCCTTTGAGAGTTGAAGCCAGTGGCGGCAAAAAGATCAAGACCGACACACCTTATGGTTAGTGCATGCAAAGCAACCCATGTTCATTGGATCCTATTCGAGTCGAGTCGAGTCGAGCTAGACATATATATATTCAAGTTCGTTTGATGATCTATCGAGTCGAGTTTAAACGAACCGAACTTTTTAACTCTTTTTAAAAACTAAATTATGTTCAAGCATGTTTGATGTGTTTTATTGAATATTTTTAACGAAGGAACACGAATCGAGTATCGAAATTATTTGGTTTGATTATTCATGTATGGTGTAGGAATTAGTGGGGGCATGGACTTGAGAGATGGTCTCGACGCCTCTGGCAGGAAGCCTAAGGTTGGTATAATTATTTGAAAATTCATTTTTATTTTATTTTTTATTTTTTACGAAATTAAATGAATTTGAATATGAAAATAATAATATAGGGAAAGGGTGTGTACCAATTCGTGGACAAATATGGTGCTAACGTTGATGGATACAGGTAATTAATATTAATTTTTAATATATAAATGAAATTTGTAGCTAGAATGATGAAAATTTGAATTTTGAAGTGATCACAAATAATGCAATTGCAGCCCCATCTACAACGAGAAAGAGTGGTCTCCGAGCGGCGACGTCTACGTCGGCGGCACGACGGGCTTAGCCATATGGGCAGTCACCCTTGCCGGCCTGCTCGCCGGAGGTGCGCTTCTGGTCTACAACACCAGTGCTTTGGCTCAGTAAAACCAAAATCTTGATATATTTCTTCTTGCTTTTCTAGTTTGTATGCACTCCCATCCACTCTTTGGAACTGTGTTTCCCCTTTGTTGTATACTCTGTTGATATATGTAATCTAAAAATTATTCCGTATATCGTTCCGACTTCCCTTTCTCGTTACGATACATGTGAACAAAAACGAGCACAACGTAAAAAACTTGTATGAGACAGTCTGACAGGTCTATTCAGATCCGAATTCATTGAGGGTAAAATGAACTGTAAAACGATTTGACATAAGACTCCCACTAAGAAAAAATGGTATGCCAAAAACCCCCCGCCCGGCATGATGGGGGGACGATGCACGATGCTCAATGCTCCTTGTTCGTCTAGAGTGATGGACATCGGGGCATAGATTGAACTAAAAATTGAAGCTATTGAACTGAGTTGCGAGCACCGCTAATACTAATGTTACACGGGAATGGGAATGAGAATGAGAATAGGAAAAAAGACGAAGGCGTTGTTGCTTCGAGTTTTGATGCTCCTCTCATTGTATTTCTTGGAACATGTCTTCTTCCTCATCAAGGTGTGGAGATGATGACTTTACGAAAGAAGTTATTTGTCCACTGCCCTCCATCAACGCAGCTCGAACTTTCTGCAGAAAACATCAAACCGAGCATCACTAAACAACCGTGTATCATGATTGTCCATGGTCTCGAGAATTTCAGTACCTTCTCTATCTCCTCAGACACGACGGGATTCTCTTTCAGGTACTGCAACGCTCTTTCTCTTCCTTGCCCCAGCCTACATTTCAATGTCGAGTTCAACAGAGTGGGATTGATGATGCAGAACTTGAGCTCAATATCATTATATATATAATGTATGTATATAAATCAGTGGTGATGTTTCATTTCAAGATCAAAAAGTATTGCCAGAAAAGGTATGAAGAAGCCCACCTGTGATCTCCGTAGCTATACCACGACCCCTTCTTTAAAACAACATCGACCATTTCAGCACAATCCAACACACAACCCTAAAATGGAAGTGATATCAAAGCGAGAGTACTTGAGAGTAAGAAAATAGCAAAACGAGAAACAATATACACAACTATACGGACCAGTTTGCTGACTCCTTCTCCGAATATAATTTCAAACTCGGCTTGTTTGTACGGCCTTGATACCTGCAATAAAACTCATTGGCTTAAACTAATACTTTGGAGAAAATAGGATCACATTCAAATCAAACTGTTTGATCTTTTATTAAAGGGAAGGTTTCGACATGTTTTCCGTTTCCATTTCTAATTGTCAGTATCTCTAACAGAGTTTGCGAGATTGTATTTGAAAACAGAAAAAAGGAAACTGACCTAGACTTTCAAGATAGCATATTTGGAATATGTGATGTAAATTTTGAACAAAAACTGGCATGAAGCAAAAAAACATTTTCTTATGCTGCTTACCTTACTCTTTTGAACTCTTACACGAACTTTAAGGCCGACATCTTCGTCACCTTTAACCTTTAGCAACAAGTACCATTCAAGATTCAATGCTAAATCCACAGATTAAACAATGCATCATCACCACATAGAACATGCTCAAATTTGTTAACTTAGGCAGATTAGGCTTACAGATTTTATCTTCC
Source organism: Perilla frutescens (assembly GCA_026008535.1). Classification (NCBI taxonomy): domain Eukaryota; kingdom Viridiplantae; phylum Streptophyta; class Magnoliopsida; order Lamiales; family Lamiaceae; genus Perilla; species Perilla frutescens. Next base: position 559,233 of record BRKX01000022.1, on the reverse strand, counting down.
CAGTAGGTCGTATCTCAAGCCGGACAGATGCAAAGAACTTTAATGCAATTCCACCACTTGTGACTTCGGGATTTCCATAATACACTCCTATCTGGCTCAGACAGAAGTAAAAGACAACTATCATTAATCAAAAAATTAAAAAAAGAGGATTAGCTATTTGCCTCTAAATAAGTAATGGAACAGAATATTTCCCATGAAAGTACCTTGTGCCTAATTTGATTCAAAAATATAAGCGTACATCCGGCTTTAGAAGCATTGCCTGACATTTTACGCAAAGCTTGACTCATCAGGCGCGCTTGCAAACCCATTTGTTGCATCCCAATTTCACCCTTAAGTACACACCCGAAAATATCCACGCTTTAAAAGGGGGGGACCATCAATTTTCAAATAGAATGCAACATAAGTTACGTAACTCACTTCAATTTCAGCTCTTGGAGTAAGTGCTGAGACTGAATCAATACAAATGAGATCAACGGCACCAGACCTACAGATGCGATCAGCAACTGACACACAGGCAGAAAAAGTAAGGATTAAGGAAAACAAATTATGTCAAATAACTTAAGCTTAAAGGAAAGAGCCGCTGATCTTACAACTGTAGTTAATTTAGAAGAATGTCAACAAGGAAAGAAAACTTACTCTCGAGCGCCATCTCTCCATTATCAGGCTGGCAAACAATCAGATTTTCTACATCAACCCCCAAAGATTTTGAGTACGCCGGATCAAAAGCATGCTCAGCATCAACAAGCATAGCATTTCCACCCAGCCTCTGATAGTCCAATGCTAAAACAATGTCAGGTTGTTCTTCAAGTCAAATGTGGGAGGAATAAGCAAGAAATTCCTCTAGCAACTAGCTTCTAGATGCATTGACTCATGAAATGAGTTTTCGAGTGATAACTAACTGACAGAAGAAAAAGTGAGCACATACTAGACCTGCACTTCTGCAATTGCATGGAGAGCTAGAGTGGTCTTCCCACTACTTTCTGGCCCATATATCTGACAAGGAAAAACACAAATTATCAGGCTCCGCAAGCACTGGCTATAACTAGGATGCAAAATGAAAGTAGCAAAACGACTAGTAAACTACAATCATGTGACTTGTTCATTACAGACTCAATAGAGTAGGCTTAATAATCAAGAACCAACCAATTAAGCCTTGCTACGGATGAGTGTATACGACACTTAAAGGTACAGGGATCAACACTAAGAGAACTGAAGTTCGGGCTACTTCTATCTGCATAGCCAATCCGTAGCTTACCAATTAAATGTAATTCACTCAACTTCATGTCATTATGATAACCATGCAAGTGACAATCAGTCCTAAGTTCCATAAAATGGCAGACATTTGCTGGCATCTAGAATTTTCATGATCAAATATGCTACATGAGGCGGAACACTCATGCATTTTCTCACAAGAAAACCGTTTTATTCATGCTCCGAAACAAGCAAACATAATATGCAATGAGATAGAAAGGGAAGTAAGAATAAAAACCTCCACAATTCTTCCTTTGGGAAGCCCGCCACCTAAAGCAAAGTCCAACGTCAGGCAGCCACTCGGGAAGGTTTCGCTGCATGAATAAACAGCCATAAGAAAAAATGACAGGCACATACACACGCTCAAACTCCTCTTGTGGTATCCATAGCTAACACATAGCAATGACAAAATTTCCAATACGATTTCAAGAAGCAGGAAGACTACCAAGGGCTAGCATGAAGATTGAAGATCAAGATTTAATTTTTATTTATCTTCTTGAGGGAAGAAACACCTACACCAAAGCTCCACCAGCACTCCCCAGCCTCGTAACGCTCCCTTTCCCAAAAGAGCTATTAATGTCGTTCATGGCAGCTTCAAGGGCCTTTTGCTGTTGCATGAGACATCATGTTAGTTCGCGCTTCAACCGTAAATTACATTGTACGGCCAAATTAACAACTCGAATTTCAATGTCTTCACTAGTAAGAACAGGCGACAAGATTTTTTTTTTTCACACAATTCTATAGCGCTAGCTCTCATTAACACAGAGAAATCAAATAAAAACGCAAAATTGATACATAAATGCAGAAAAAACAACGATTATGGTTGCTAACCCGGTCGAGAAAACGATTGTCGAAGTCAGCAGATAGGGCTCCATTGAGTTTGCCATCGAATTCGGAACGAACCCTAACATTTTTGGGGGTTTTCCGACAACCCCGAACCAAACCTCGTAGCGCCGCCGGCGCATTAGGCGGCGAGCTACAATTCTTGGGCTTCGCCGTCACATACCGAGTTCGTAGCGGGAAAACTAAATCCATTAATTTCTGTTTTCTGTTATCCAATAAATCTTGGAGCAAATATCACTATTCACTAATGGCGGAAAAGAGTGAAGATTTTTTTTTTTTAATGTATTTGAAGCAGAAAAAAGGCAACAAAAGAGAGTGATGAAGAAGATTTTTGAAGATTGAAGCGTCGCTGTAGTATTTTTTCTCTCTCTTACAAACAAATATTTTTTGGGCTTCTTCCAATAGCTTCTCCCAAGGCCCATTGGGCTTGAGTGGGCCGAAAAATAAATTGTAGGAAAAATGTCTATTCAAATCTCGTAAACTTCTTGCGGTTTATTTCATGTATAATCTATATGACGATATCAAAAATAGGTATGATGTTATTAATTTCAAACACACATGAATTTATGTGTATTTACTTTTGACTGTTCAGACTCAAAATCAGTATTTTTGATTATTAGGGCTGGCAATTCAAGCAGCCCGGTCCGACTCTGGCCCGTCGGACCAATGGAAAAACTCGGTCAGGCCCGAAATCATTTCGGTCCTATATTATAGAGGTTTGGACCGACCCGATTTTCAGATCGGATTGGGCCATCTATGGGCTTTAGTGTAATTTTTCAGACTTTGGGCTGAATGGCTTGGCCCATTCAGATCTTTTTCAATTTTTCGGGCCGTTTCGGCCCCGCCTGAAATCATTTTGGGCCTATATTTTCTTGGCCCAACACAAATTCGGGCCGGATAGTAATAATAAAGTTCAAAGCTTTTTTTTTTTTTTTTCATGTTGGAACACTCACAACAAGCTAAGAATGTTATGTTAGGGAAGTTCTATCTACCTTAGCTAACACACAATTAATATATAGTAATAACATTTATTGTTATTTGAGTGTTGTCGACATTGTGCAACATGTATATCATATACCCATGCATTATGTAAATTATTTTCCTATTTAGTTTCTTGGTTGAACCACTTTAATTTAATTTATCCTTTTTTTTTACTTATGACGTCATCGATGGTTTGTGTTTGTGTGTTATATATATTCCCCTCTAATAGAAATTAAGAATAATAAAATAAGATAAAATTCCCATATATATATATATTTGTATGTGATAAATTATTCTTAATCAGTCATTGATTACAGTCTTATTAGACTTTGGATTCAATATAGTTTGGAAAAAAAAATAGGAAATATAAATCAACATTTGAATGATTTTGATACAACTTAATTGACCAGTAGCTAACCAATAGGAAAGAAGATTCAAATGGTCTAATTTCAACTTTCAAACAGTACTAGTATCATTTATTTTGATTTCAATCTCAAAATATATAAAATCGCATTTTTTTTTTGTTCACCTTAATTTCACAAATGTTAGTGAATATATTGAAATAATAAAGTTATTTATGAAAGTGCCCAATTAAATGTGAAATCAAAATTAAACTCTTCTTTTTTACTCAAATTTAAAATAAAATAAAATGTAATTTTAGTTAAAATAATTTTTACTTTGGAGATTTATATATACATTTGTTGTCTCATACTATTAATCAAAATTAGCACACTATGTTTCATGAAACTCGTACTACTATATATGTACCAATCCCCACAAATAATGATCGATATATATATAGTTGTCACATATGTATATATAATTATATATTATACACCGAATTGAATTAAAAATAAAATTAAAATGAAATATGGGGGGTCAAATAAATTTGGTGAATGTGATAGTATTGTTTTGTTTGAATGTGGATTATTGGTGAATTTGGTGATACGTTGCTTTCTAGAATCCCTTGTAGCCGGGGAGAGCACATTAATGATTAATGTAAAACTAAGATACTACTATAATTAATTATATTATAAGACGACTTTTTACACAATTAAATCAACCTAACTCTAATTATTTAATTTAATATAATCCACTATTTGGAGTATATGGTATTGATTATATATATATATATATATATATTACCATTTATTTTGCTTTTGAATATATATGCCCCTCGTGCACCACTTCAATTCATTCTAAAATGACCTAATATATATCTAAGTATATATATGTGTGTGTGTGTGTGTGTTTGTTTTACTGTAATTATTTAGTACAATTACGTCATGGATGATCGAATTGCATGAGATATTTTTCTCAATTCATCCAAGATAATTTAATTGTGTTCCAATTAAAATTCATATTTCTCTATATTATTCAAGTATTGATAATAAATTCACTTTGTTGTAACTTAATTTGTACCTGTCTTAAACTAGGATATTTAGTAACATTTGTGTGTGTGTGAGAGAGAGAGAGAGAGAGAGAGAGAGAGAGAGTACATACTCCTATTGTGTAAATTTTAACCATCTAATGAGATGATCCAATGGATTGAAAAAAAGATGACGATTTCGAAAACTATTTTCCAAAATGCAATGTTAAAATTCAACATAGGGATGCTTAAATCGACATTGATGATGCTATTTAATTTCATAAATTGAAAAATGGCAGTAGCAATTTTATAAATTAAAAATGACAGGTGATAATTTTGTAATATATGCTAAAATTCAACATAAATAAACTAAAATCACCATGCATATAATATTCAGAGGACCATGAAAATTATATTTTACTTGTTCGGATAGTACCCGAACGCCATCAAGACCGTGTCACGTGAACGTTTTTTTTTTTTAAATTGTCAACGTGGCACGATCCCAACGACGATAATTTTCCACGGAGAATATTTGATCTGATGTGATGATATTAGATATTGCAAGACTTTCTATTTGAAATGATGGGCCATCGTAACTCCAATTCCACGTGATTAATTAAAAATAAAATTCATTTTAGAGTTTTCTTTTCACGTATCATTTTAGGTGTTTCTAAATACATCATCATTCTTTGCGTTCGACCCGTTCATTCAATGCACGTTGAACATCTCTAAAGTTATCTTAACACGATACCGACTACATATTTGGCACTTGTATATTTATCTTAATAGAAAAGAAAAGGTGAATATATAGGAAAAATCATATATTTATGTTCAATTCCGATTAAGACAGGCAAATCTTAACGATGAGGTAAGAGGGATTGAAAGTTATTCCTCTCTCTCTCTCTCTCTCTCTATATATATATATATATATATATATAATGTCTTTAAAAAAATAAATGTAATTAGGTGTTTAGTTAGATGGATGAAAGTGATAGTCAAATAATTCAAATGAACGTAACGCTCTTTATTTTGTTGTTGTCTAGTGTTTGGCAATTAATATGTATAATTAATTAAGCTATATCATCACGCAATTGCACTCCTCTTCTTAATTTCACATTCAACTAATTAAATTAAAATAGGAATAAACTTTTCAACATTTGATTATTGCCAAATATATAAAATGAACAAGTGTCAATTTTTCATATATCCATTTTTTAATTTGGTATATATAAATAAAATTTCATTTGATGTTTGACACCGGCGTCGTCTTCACTCTCATCATTGCTCAAACTATACGTATTTTACGTAGTATTTCTTGCCTTCTCTACTAATTACTCACACATATATATATATATATATATATATATATAATTGGCACAATGACTTAAGTGATAAATTATCATTTCTTGAAAATTATAATTATATAAAAAAAGAGTGATGATTTTTGATCGGAAGCAAATCGTAGTGATAATTATTTTAGTAATTAATTATTAACCCAATATATATATATATATATAAAAGTGGAATACGTGCGTTAATTAATTAAATAGATGAACTAGCCACTAATAAAATTGAATGGTATAATACCACATGTATTATCATATTTAATTATATATATATATATATGAACCTAGATGCAACATATATAAATTCAGTTTGTCATCTAGCAACTAATTTATTTGTGTCAAAATTGGACACACACATATATATATGTATATATATATATATACTCACAAGTGGATTATTAATTATTCTAGATAATTACAATCAGTATATTTTTGTTATTAGGTAAAGAAAGTCAATTGTAAGTAGATCAAATAACCAATGTAATTTCATTGACTTTGCCAATCTTAAAAATCTATTCCACTTATTACTTTTTTTTTGTTGCCAAATTAAGCAACTTGCTAATTAATCTATATATTCATATATAAGTATATTGGAAATTTTACAATATTATATGTATTTTGCCAACTTGATTAGTTTTTCTCCGCCTAAGAATTATTTACATGTATGTTTATTCATTTTGCACATGTCATTGAATGGTGTTCGATATATATTTATTCATAATTAAGTATACATGATGTGAGTATTTATAAAAGGAAAATTTGTATTGTTCGATGAAGTCGAATATTACATATATATATATATATATATATACACATGTATGTGTGTGTGTAGTTTGGCAAGATAATAAGTTACTCAAAAAAATATATAAAAATACTTGATAATTATAATTAAAATGGTGCATAGATTTTATAAGACTTTAACATAGGTGTATATCTCTTTAATATTTTAATGATTGTTATAATCTTATTTCCTCAGACAATTTTAGTTGTTGTTTTTTTTTTCAAATAATATTGTCATGGGTTTCAAGAATATATATCATATAAATTCAATAATTAAACTTATGAAAGTAATTCAAATAGTCTTAGCCAACAATTGAAAATGACTTAATGAGTACATACATACACACACACAAATATATATATATATATATATATATTCATGGTTGACAATTTCTAAAGAGGCTGAGTTGTTCACTTATAAATATGTCATTATTATTGCAAGATCAGTTCCTTTCACCACAAACAAACCAAGGATATTAAATGTCTCTCTTCTTATCCAATGCTTTCCCCATGAAGATTTTGTAAATACTACAAATGATTAAAAATATTAATTATTTACATAATTCATTGTTTCATAATATTCATGTATGGGTACTTAGGTATATCCTGATATATATTATGTCGACGGGCATAAAATTGCCATCCACGTGGGTATGGGATGAGACGGGTATGAGTATTAAGAGTATATATGTTTTTTAAATACAAAAATATGAGGGTGGGTACGAGTACATTTATTTTTACATATAATTCTCTATATACGATGCAAACAAAAGGGTTATATAGGAACTCATATTTTTCCAATATTCTTGAAACCTATTGATTTTAAAATCGATCGAAATTTATTTAGTTTTAGTTAAATATAATCGTGTTTTGGAAACAATAATGAGTTGTGACACGATCATGCAATGCATAATATTGTGTGAGTCGTGACCCGATCGATCTAGCAATGCTCGATCATGTAATATATAGATATATATCTATATATGTATATATAAATAGCAATTAGCAAGCACGGTTAGGGCTATAAACAAACCGAATCGAGCCGAACATCCTGATGTTCGAGTTCGGCTCGAGCTTGATTCGAGTTTTTTTTTTTCTTGTTCAAGTTCGGCTCAACAAATATTTGTCATATTCGAATACGACTCGTGAAATGATCAATAATTTACTAATCGAGCCTAAGCTCGAATGTTCGAAAAAAAGGCTCGTTTAATTTACATATATGTTCGATTAAGTCTGAGCTCGAACATATTCGCGAGCTGACCGGACCGAATACTACTATGTTCGAGCTCAGCTCGTTTAGAAAACGAACGAACTTCGAGCGAGCTTTTTTCGAATCGAGCTCCGAATAGCTCGCGAGCGGCTCTGTTCATTTATATTCCTAAACACGTACAATTTCTGCAGCTACAAATCAACTAACATATACATGTGCACATATTAATCCCTCTCTACAAATTAAATCAAGCAAGATTATCAAATCTATTCACATATGTATTGTATATAATTCTAGCTAGCTAGCTAGCTAGTCTTATATAGATCAATCGACCAAACATATGTATGCATATATATACATGTACATACAAACAACCTATATATGTATATATATAATTAATCTAAGTAGCGACGTAATTAACAGTATTAATTAATTAATTAATATTGTTGAAGCGATCGGTCGTAGTTATTAATCCACAGCAATTGAGAGAGATAGCTGTCGTCGGAGCTTCCTTCTTCCCCGAAGCTCGGAGAGGCGCCTTCAATTAGGGTCGTCGTCGTCGTCGTCATCGTCGTCGTCTCATTATAAGCATTAGGTTCCATTTTTGCGAGTTGATTGATCAGAAGATGATCGTCTTTTACGATCATCTTGTTATCGGCGGCGGCGGCGGAAACCGCCGTCTGCGAGAAACTAAACTGATTGGTGTTGAAAATATTGGAGAAGCAGGGCACCTGCTCGTCGTGAAACGTCAGCAGAGATGTTGGTGAAACGACGACGTTCTTCTCTGCGGCGGCTGCGCCTATTTCCATTAATTCCGATGATCTGCTTTTGAAGAACACTCGGCATAGAACCCAATCCTCCTCTACCTGCAGCTAGGATTAAATTAATTTTTATTTTTATATATTTTTTATTTCTAAGATTAGTAGTAATTAATTCATATTGATCAGTTCAGACTTGAGATAGAAGACAACAAATTCATTAATTAGTTAGGATTTCAAGATATATATATTGACAAGTTGAAGATCATACATAATGTGTGTGTATATATATATAGATATATATCATCAACAACATTAATTAATTTGTGATTAGTCAAAGCTTAAAGCCTTAAACGATGGTCGATCGTGATTAACGACCTAATTTTAATTAATTAATTATAGAGGAATATATATATAAATTAAGTTAAGGATATATGGTAGATCGAGACGTACGTACCTTGAGGCGGGGAGAAGGAGAAGGGGTGGATTTCGGGCCGGGCCCTTCGATGCGAAACTCGTGCATGACCCAATCGGTCTTCCGGCCTTTGGGGGCCCGGCCCTGATAGAACACGAGAGTCTTTCGCATGCCCACGAGGATTCCCTTACGTATAACGGGCCGGTCCTTGCCCGTCGCCTTCCAGTAGCCCGACACCGTGGCCCGATTCGTTCGGAGCCCGGTTGCGTATTTCCTGTCCCTTTGGCTGTAAAAATACCATTCCTTCCCCCCCACGCATGCAAACTCTGATCCATCAACAATAACAAGCTAAGCTAAGACACATGCAAATTCATATCATAATATGCAATGCAACAATGAGATATTTTTATTTTTTTTAAATTCTTTTTAAAATTTTGATAAAAAAAAACATAAAATTAATTAAAAATCAATCCGATCGAGCAAGGGACGTGTCGGAGTCGGACACGTGGGCTAGCATGTGTGGGCCAAAATGAGTGAGTAGCTCTATTCTTGGTCATATATGAAAAAATGATAGATGCCCTTGTCATTGTGGAGTAATTATTACATAGGGGCAAATTAAAATGTCATTATCTCAACTTGGTATATAATTGATATATATATATATATATGGAGGTATAATTATGAAATGAGACATGCATGGTTGTTGATGTTTCTAAATAATAATAATAACAATTTTCAAGAATTATACACGTAGATCGACAACGGTGGATGAGATGATGGAAAATGAGAATTAAACTAGTGATAAATTTGAAGGCAGCCATGGATCATGACCCAATTGAGATTTATGGTGTCCGCGCGCGCGCGCGTGTATATATATATATATATATATATATATATATATATATATGACTTTAGGTGAAATTTGAAATTGATAGTATTATGTTAGTTTTAATTTCTGGAATATAATGGCTGTCTCCATCTCTAGGTAATTAATTATAAGGGCTAGTGTCAATTTCTTCAAAAAGGTTTTTGAATGAGAAGTATATATTCCTTCCATTATATAAAATTATATAAAATAAAAAATCTTATTCCTTTGAAAAACCAGTTAAGCTCATAATTCTGTTATGTAAAATTGAAGGCCTTTTTATTTTCAAAATAGAATATTGGAATATAAACTTTCCAGAATGATATTGAAAGGAAAAAAAAGAGGCAAAACAATAATTCATATACGGGTGAAGATCTGGAAGAAAATAAATGTAAAAGTGCGTGATTGACCATTAATTATTCGTATATATAGGTGTCACTTAATTAATCATAGATGTTTGAATTTGAATTTGTAAGATATAACGTACGTTTTCTCTGTAAATGTATATATCCAGAGCATCAAATTCATGCTCCTTAATTAACTGAACCTTTTTATGAAAAATGTACTGAAATCATATTAATATCGATCATTGGAAATTCAATTAATGGAACTTAATTAATTAATTAATTAACACATATTGGTACGTACTGAACTGTATATGCTTAGATCTCTCTCTCTCTCTCTGTCTCTCTCTCTCTCTCTCTCTCTCTCTCTCTCTCTCTCTCACACACACACACACACTGAGAGAGAGAGAGAGAGTGGAGAGGCACTGATCAGTCGTTGGGCAAGAGAGATTGATATACAGATAGAGCTAGTGGATCAGAAGTCAACTCTTATGAAGAGATCGACGAAGAAGAAACAGATGTAATCACATAAATAACAGAGGTATGTACGTAGTTGAAGAGAGAGAGAGAGAGAGAGAGAGAGAGAGAGAGAGAGAGAGAGAGTGGTTAATTACCGGGAATATCCCAAGGCTCGCAGTTGTTGAGGTCAACTTGGATCAAGAGAGGAAGGTGAGGGTGAGGGGAACCGGCGATCCATTTGATTAGGTAATCGCAGATTAGCTCTTCGTCGCGAGGGTGAAATCGGAATCCCGGCGGCAGCTTCGCCTCCACGATGCTCAAACTGCTCATTTTCCGGTCAGCTGGATTTGATCGGATCGGAGCTTCCCCGGCCTCCCCCGCCCACTTTTTCTATTTCACGATGACCTCTTCAATCTCAATTATATATATAATTATATATATATATATATATATATATCAACGAATTCTGATTTACGAAGAATGTGTATGCCTATTGCCTAACACCACCACCAAATGCTACCGAGCTCGCTACCTCTTATACACACACACACACATTGACATATATATATACATACATACATACATACATACATATATATATATATGCTCTACCCAATTCTCCATTTTCCTACAATTTTCTAATAATATTTTTCGTATTACTATTTACTACTATTACTCTCTCTCCCTCTCTCTCTCTCTCTCTCTCTCTCTCTCTCTCTCTCTCTCTCTCTCTCTCATGATGAAATGAAATAGGAAGAATTAGAAAGTCAAAAAAGGAATTTGGTGTGAGAGGGGAAGCTAGCGTCCGTGGGGTTTGAACTTCGAAAATGATTTACTTTGATGACGTGGACAGCTGACGTGGAATTAAATTAAATACTATACATATATCCATTTCTTTTATTTGTGAATTATTATTACATTACCACTTACCACCTTATTTAATTTCTCATAAAAATTGGTCATTATAAATTTATAGTAATTTACACAGCCTAACCCCATCCCATAATTACTAATATTATAGACTAGTTTGCCAAATTTAAAACTTTTATCAACTGCTCACTAATTATTCAATCCAATTAGTCATGACTTCAACCCCCAAAATGAACTCTCTCGCATATTCGATCAAGAAATTAACCCCCCCCCCACCCATACACACAATCATGGTAAATATAATATAATAGTATCCGATCTCTTCGACGTGTAACAAATATATCACTAGAGCTCATTTTCAGTGCTAGAAACTTGACATCAGACGAAATAACAATATACTATGCCTTACCTTTTTAACTATGTGTTGAAATTACACATAAGTATTCGACGTGCCATGCGTGTCACATTTTTTGCATCGAAAATGAGCTCTTGTGATAGATTAGATTTGTTCAAAAGCGTTCTAGATTATAATATTTTGAAAATTAAGATATTATTGAAAAAATGTCCAATAACTAAGTTGGAATAGAACATGTCCCTTTGTTTCATATCATTTGATGTTTTAGTATTTTCCACAAAAATAAAGATTTAAAAATTGTGACAAATATACCATATGTCTCTCATATCAAATCCTGTATAGTAAGTTATTATAGTGTTCTGATAGGAATAAAATTGGGAGAAAGTAGGTGAAAGAATGGTAAATATCAAAAAATTAAAAGTCTAAAATATCAAATAATATGCGACGGATCAAATGTGTTTATATATATATATATATATATATATATATATATATACTCACAATCTACATATGGAAGCAATTACCTACCTAACTACCTACCTATTATGGCTAGAACTTAACACCACATATAGGGAAGTTTAATTTAATTAAATTTTTTTGTATAGTGAAGTTCAATTTTGATTTGGCCTCTTTCATTTATTTATTAAATATTTTTTTACAAATTGAAATAATTAATGACTTCACCTTTTACAACCAATAGATGAATCCATGGGTTCATTTCATGTTTAGTTTTTGAATGCTTTTTAGTAAATTTATAGTTGGTGATTAATTATGTATAACTATGTTGTATAATTTTTTTTAAAAAAAAAAATTAGTTGCCAATTATTAATTAGGTTTGGTTTTTCATTATTAAGGTCTATGGTTATTCTTAAATTTTAGTGGTAGTTCAATTTATTATTATAAGCGATTATTACTTTTGTAATATCATATCTAGCCATTGATTACTTATTAGCGTTTATTATTTAATTAATTAATATTGAGCTTGTAACTATTTTCAAAACTTTAAATTTTAATATTTTTATCTTGATACATAAGCTCCATCATATCATTAAATAATTAATGTAACTTGCTTCAAAAGAAATAATGTATTTTTTTAATTAAATATATACATCATATTTACGCACAAATTAGAAACATGAATCGAATCAAAATTTTCTAGAAAAATTTGAGTTCGCGTAATGAATCATAAAGTTGGTATAATTAATAATGAAATACGTACGTAATTAAACGAGTCATTATATTAGTTGTCATGAATTTAATTAAATCTCACGTATACTTAAATTTATCAAATGAACTAATTAATGCACCTATAAATTACGATGTATATGCCTATATCTAAATAAAATCAAAGCTCTATAATCTCAACAGTCAAGACAATATTAAAATCAAACGTCCACTTCAAAATTTCTAGAATATATATATATATATATATATATATATAGTAACAAACTATGTTGAGATTTTTCAGCATAAATGATGGGCCTTATTTTGCTATAAGCCTATAATAACGTACGGTCAATATAGAGTTAGCAACATAACCAAATTTCCTTCTCAAAAAAATAAAATAAAATTTCACATAGAAAATAGAATATTTGGAATATGTGACTTATGTTTATTTTGTCATAGATCTTTTTGCTTCTTTTACTTTTATCATTTTTTTTTATTTTTTATTTTTGAGTTGGTGTTTGCTGTCATATATACTAACTTAGTAAGTGACAAGGTAAATAATCCAAATAAAAATAAGATAAATTAGTGATCAAAATGAAAATAAGTGGAAAAGTTGGTGAGCGGTTTGCATTAATATCCCTCAATATATACATTGTATGTGGTAAATAAAACAATACCATTTTCTTGTAATTAAGTACTGATTCATCTATTTTTTTTTTTTTACTTTTTATAGGAAGATTCATCTAATTAAAAAATATATTTTCGGAAAATTAACTCTCTGGTACTGTGAATTAATGAAGTTTTTTTTTCCCTTTTGTTTCTCTCAAAAAATAAATAATTAACCATTTACAATAATATAATATAAATTTTCTTATCTTTTATTTCATCAACTAAAAATCGATCAAGATTCAAAAGAGTAAATTACACTTTTGGTCCCGTAAGAATAGAGTCCATACACTCTTAATCCCATCATGTATAATTTTGATCCCAAGTTTAATTTTTCGACACTTGTGGTCCCATAATTTATATTTCAACACTTTTGGTCCCGAAAACTAACGAGCTATACTTAAGTACCTATTTTGGATTGAAATTTGATTAATTGGTTCTTGTCCAATTCCATCATGTAAACTCTAGAGCAACTGCAATGAAATCTAATTATGTTTGTTACTATCATAATAAAGTACCCGCATAATTAAATACATGCGAATATGATTACAAAACAAAAAAGAAAAAAGAAAAAAAACATGAGATGTGATGATCTCGATTATACCGCCTAATTTAGGGTGAAAAATAGAGACAATGCAGTAAAAGTTTCAATCCATAATAGGTACTTAACGGATGTTAAGTATGGTCTGTTAGCTTTTTGTACCAAAAGTGTCGAAATATAAACTGTAGGACCAAAGATATCGAAAAAATGAAACTTGAAATCAAAACTATACATTTTAGAACTAAAAGTATTTGGACTATATTCTTACTCCGATTCGAGACATAAAATTTTGGTGGGGTGTGGAATTGGAGGGAGTTGTTTGGCATTTTGTTTTGTTTGAATTAAGGCACTTAATTCCAAGGGGCAGGGGCCTCTCCACACACTGTCTCAATCATAATCCTAATCTTATAATTAATTAGTTAATTACGCTAATTAAGACTAAATATTTGCAGTCAAGAGTATATTTTTTGTTGTGCCCACATTAATATTAATTAGTGAGTAGGTTTGAATTATGTTAAAATTATATATGTAGTATTGGAGAAATTTCCAAGAACATGCAAATGTCCAATTAAATGTGGGGAGGTGAGATTTTGAAGGCTAGCTAAAAATTAATTATTCCACATAATTAATGGTAAAACAAATATTATATAATGCCAGCATATATAGTATAGGGATACGTATTGATATGTACAAATACCTAATCAAAATTACGGTTCTTATTATTTCGATTTTTTTTTTGGAGAGTATTATTTCGATATTCAATAATGAATAATGATTATTTGGTTTTGTATCTATTTTACATTCGATATTAAATTAAGAAAAACAAAAGGAACATTGTACATACATACATAATTGTATATATTATATAATTATGTAGATATAGATATACATTTTGAAATAGATGATAAACTACTTATAGTATTGGGTAAAATTTAGTAAATAACCTCATGCTTAATAAATAGTTTAAAAAACTCATTTACTATCATAGAATTCATCAAAATTACAATTTTTATGCTATTGTCAAGAAAGAGAGTATGAATGTTTTATTGAACATTTTTGCCATGCAAAAGGACAATAATACTACTCTCTCTTTAAATATATATATATATATATATATAGTATTTGGTCAAACTGATATTTTTTGGCTATTTTGAGAGGATCTCCTAAGTTTTGTATTTTTTAAAAATATGTTAGGGGTATAATGAGAAATTTATGTTAAAAGTTAAAGTTGTAAGCTAGATTATTAGGGTCAGTGGCGGATCCAGAAACTTTTTGTAGGGGGGGCGAAATTGTTACATGACGGAGACAATTTTTTTTTTAGGGCAACACTAATATATGATGGAGCAACCGATTTTTAGATTTATTTACACGGTTGAGACATAATATTATTTCAGTAATGCACTATATATTTTTCTTATTTCAAGAGTTGACAACAGTCCACACTTTTAATTTTTTTTTAATTTTAATAATGTAAACTAATATGTAACATTCAAGAATCATAACTTAAATTCAAAATTCAATCTTATTTTTCGATTCTATTATAATTCTTAAAATTCATAATCAACCCCTAGTTTAATATTTAATGAATATTAACTTCATTAAAAGTAAATGAAAAAGATACTGGTATGATTTTATTTTAAAACATCTCTACATTCTACATAAAAATAGAAAAAAGTTTAATTAAAAAATATTAACATTTAATCACAATTAATACGGAGTATAAATTAAAAATAAATTAGAATAAATAAACAATGTGTATTCCATATAAAAAAAATATGTATCAAGCTCAACACAATTTTATACTTTAGTAAAAAAATAAATTAATTAGGGGGGTAAAATATGAACTTCTCTCAATTTTATTTATTAACTATATGTAAAAAAAAATTGCAAAATCTAAAACTATATATAAAAAAAAAATTGAAAAAAAGTTTGGGGGGGCAGCTGCCCCCTCTGCCCACCCCTGTATCCGCCAGTGATTAGGGTATTAGGGAAGAGAGTGATGAATTTTACATAATACGTGGGGTTTTTAAACTATTTATTAAACAATTTTTTTTTTTCGGTAAAACATAGGGAGTAATACGATTTTTCCCCTATATTATTTCCAATAATTTATATTTCTCTTGAAAATAATGAACGACGAACACTCCAAATTATTTTAGTAAAAATAGAATCAAATTCACATCCATCTACTTTGTTATTTGATATACAGTAAATTGTAAGGCATTACACGTTGTTTAAACCTTTTAACAAATCGAGAAAAGACACCCTTGTGTAAATACATCAAATGAGTTAAATATATATTTAAATGAGGGCAAATGTGAGAAAAATATAAATTTTATGTTTCTTATTCAGAAACGGAGGGAGTATAATATTATTAAGTAGAATTCGTTTTTGTCTATCATTTTGCATTAATAAAAGGAGAATTGTTGATTCAGGACCTGAAAGATGGGTAATTTATCAATTCAGGACCTGAACGATGAAAACTCTCAATCCAGGACCCGAAAGATGAAAATTCTCAATCCAGAACCTCAAAAATCACGAATTTTGATTCACTTTTTATTTTTTAATTAATTTTAAAATTTTCTTTATTAGATTTAATAGATAATTAAGGAAGGAATTTTCATTGAAAAATAATATAAAATTAATTAAAAAATAAAAAGAAATCAATATTTGTGATTTTTGAGGTCCTGGATTGAGAATTTTCATCTTTCGGGTCCTGAATTGAGAGTTTTCATCTTTCAGATCCTGAATCGATAGATTGTCCATCTTTCAGGTCCTGGATTGATAATTCTCCTTAATAAAATTATTGAGAGAGGATACAGTCAAAATTTAGGTGGTATTTTGTGGGAATTGAATGATTAGCATAACATTTAGCAACAAGAAACAGCCTTATGATTACATAAATAGATTTATTTATGGAACCGCCCCTCAATTTCATATAAATTAATCAAGTTGCATGTATATAAATCGGCACACACAACAACATATAAATAATATTTATACACTCAGATTTCGAAGTTTCAAAGTCTTGAATGATTGCTTCAGAATTAACATGTAACATGATTAGCAAAGATGTGGATTTATTCAAATATTCCAATTATTAATTTGGTACATGAACCATACTAGAAAAATAAAATAATATTTGGAGTATGCAAGTTGAGAGCCGACTTCTAATTAATCATCATTACAATTTATAACAACAGAATGTTGTTAACGTTGTTGCTGCCGTAACTAGGTATCAAGTTGATCAATTACAAATTTTCAAGAAAACTAATTAATGAGAAAATTAGCTACATATATAGATAGCTAGGTCAATTATTCATAATCCCAAAACGCGTACGTGTTACAAAAATATAGGCATGTAACTTAATTTTTTGTATTTAATTTTAGTAAAACACATCACGTGTACAAATAAAATAATTTTCGGATCAAAATGTATTTATAATGATTTGATCTCTATATTTTCTCCGATTCTTCCCTCCTTTCAAACTTGATCTTTGAGCGGTCCTTGAAATCTCTAGAGTAAATTTGTCTTTAATCTTTTCAGACTTGTTGTTTGAATTTTGATAATGTTAACCGGGGCCGATAACCTTAATTCCGGTGTGAATGTTGGAGTGAGGTATTGGAATTTTTTGATGTCGTCTGGAGGGTTGAGAACCTTGATTCTAGATCGGATGCCGAAGTGAACGTTGGATTTGAGATGACTCTATCTTACTGGACACTTCAAAGAATTTCGTTAAAAATCTTGATTCTAGATCGGACGCTGGGCCGATGACTTTGATTCCGAGGTGAACGTTGAATTTGAAGTATTGGAATTTTTTGATGCCGTTGGAGGGTTGAGAATCTTAATTCATTCACTGGATTTGAGATGACTCTATCTCACTGGACACTTGAAAGAATTTCATTGAGAATCTTGATTCTAGATCGGACACTGGGCCGATGACCTTGATTCTGGGGTGAACGTTGGATTTGAGGTATTGAAATTTTTTAATGTTGTTGGAGGGTTGAGAACCTTGATTCACTGGATTTGAGATGACTCCATCTCACTGGACACTTAGAAAGAATTTCGTAGAGAATTTTCTACAGCTCTTTGATTCTAACTTTCGGTGCGATTTTCAACTGATATGGAGGATTTAAGATTGACGTGGCATGATCCATTAACTCATGAATATTGATATATATATATATATATATATATCTATTAAAATATATTTACTTGTTACCAAAAAAACTTGATGTTTATCTTTATTATTTAAATATTTTATCTAATTTTGAATTTCATATGATTCCAAAACTAAATAAACATATAAAAATCAATAAAAATATTATTTATAATTTTGTAAATTTTCGTTATCTACAACACGGATTGAACATTAATTTTATACAGAATTGAATGAAGATAAAGATTCCAGGTCAATATAATAAACGTAAATGGGATGGGGAAAGCGACAAAATAATGAAAATAGAGAAATAAAAGACTGAGATATGAATAATTCAAGATTCTTTGCTATCTGAGAAAAAGATTTGACAAAATAATGAAAATAGGGAAATTATTTTGATTTGCTGCTGCTAGGCCACATGAACATTTCGATAAGAACTAGAGCACTTTCATAGTGACAACGATATATATCAAAGTATTATTGGCATTATCGAAAGTTTATTTTGATTTTTGACCCAAAGCTGAAGAAAAAGATGTGTTTGATTTTATGTACCTATTTTCTGCCTAAGTAGTTTGAATAGTTTAGCCATCCTTCTTTACTGTGATGCCGACTTATGAGGATATTAGGCACACAAAAAAAAAAACATAAATTATTTGATTATAGAGCTTCCAATTTCAATTTACATTTATAGAAAAAATAAAATAGTAGTGTTGATCAAAAACATATTTCTACAGGAACCTAGAAAGCTCGAGAGATACTTAATTTCTCTATTATGAAATAAAATACGAGATTGAAAGAACGAGCACTTAAACGAGAACGGTACGACGAAAATAACATGCACTAAGTAAGTTGAAAGGCATACCAAAGTGAGCAAAAGCTCCTCCGAAGCAGGAATCTGTGTCACTTCCAATACAGTGAAAACAAAAGAGGTTGGCATTTTCACATTAGCCTGACCATCAACATCTACACCCACCACAATGAAAAAAACAAAGACAAAGGCATTAGAATGGATCAGATCACGTACTTACGAGTTACGACTCATGCTCGGGTGAGCAACACGTCAGATCAAACAAACAAACAACACATCATCTCGAGCATATTGCTCGCCTGTAATTGCGTGTCTGACTCGTCGCCAATTCCTTGAAAATCCATCGGGAGAGTTTCGTGACCGGTCCCTCTCAAAAGAAACGAAAACGAGAGAAGTGCATGATGCTTAGAGAAATTACCAGAAACGGACACTCGGAGGGTGAGGTGATAGGGCTACATAACCTTGTATGAATCGTACGCATCACCCGATGGGGCCATCCTCCTGTAGTCTGAAGATTGTTTCAGACCTTTCTAGCTATTAAAGCCATGTTCCTTGGAGATAAAACCGGATCAAATAAAGGTACCAAAACCGCCTGACTCAGCACGTTGCTCTGCTCCTGGAGATACAGTAACCTATCGAGAAGCAATAGAGTTTCCAAAACAGGTCCTAGAGCAGCCCGTAAAGTCCAATACGGCCCAACAAGTTCCTGCAGTCAATTAGTTATACATCTGATTTTAGATAAGACACTAAGAAAATACTGCGCCTCATATAGTTTGAGACGAAATTTGTTTCAACATATTTCACATAAGAATTTGTATTTGAATAAGGAATCTAAGAGAGCACTATCAGATATAAATATTAAAAGTCAGTAGCCTTTCAATGGAGGCACTTAAATACCTACATGCGTGTAAATTAGAGACATATATAAACATAAGTGCAAGCAAACCATATAAATGCATGCACACCCAGATATACACATAAAGAGAGAATAACACAGGAAGGCAGAAAGTTTTGCTAATAACTTCGCATTTAATTAAAACAAAACCTTTCATCACTTCACTAATCTAGATGCAAGAGGAATAACAGTAGTACCCAAATCAAATGGTGATTGAATACCCTATATCCTACCAACAGAAAATTGACAATATACTAACTATTTAGCTCACATCCTTCAACGTATATATATTAACACTAATTTAGAAGATTATCTGGACCCAAATTGTCAGCTCAGAAACAATGCATGTAAAAAAAGTTATCAAGCAAGCCAACATGGAATATTGATCTAACAAAAAATAGACATAAAACAACCTGATAAAAATTAGAAATTGAGGAAATAACTTACAGAAAATTCTTCTGTTTCCTTCCACACCCTAAAATATTCAATATCCTGTGAATTATTCAACTCCAGCCGATCTAATCCAGACTTGCAGAACTTCACAAACATGGAGTATCTATCAACAGCATGAGACTCTTCATTTGAAGATTCAGGATACGAATAAGGCTCATGAAGCAAATGATTTTTAGCCCAGGTAGAACCTACAAAAGTATCATAATTAAAAATAAAATTTTAAAAAGGAGAAAATAGAAAATAAAATTTTCTATTAGGTGGCCTAAAACCACAGTCTGAACAAGTCGACAATTGAGCCAATTTTTCTCCATTTCCTTAGTTCTGGGGTGGGGGGTGTCTTGGCTCTAAATGAGTTGTAATGGCAACAACAGCAGACCAGGAGTGCCAAAAGATATCCACAAGACTTTGCAGAGAAAATCAACTTTAAGTTCTTTAAAATTTATACACAAATAAACTATCTTCGGCACTCTGGGTTCAAGAAATAGCAGACCCACAATTTTTCTGAGAGAAAGATTCAGCACTATCAGCTAAATCTGCATGAGACTCCAGGATCCTTCGGTTGTGTTGGCGGCGCATAGCCTTGCCTTGACGCCCTATTGTAGGGTTTCTAGATATGATTTCAGGATAGTACTGGAACAGAACCTTCAACAGAATCATCTCAATTAGTGAAACTTCATAGGAACATGACATAATTTCCGCATTTTAGTCACTACCGTTGATAAAAGCAGAAAGTATGCCCACTGTTATCTTAATAATCAGCCGCAGCTAAAAACTGGCTTGATCTAAATAATGCTAGTACTGAACTATAAATTAGGTTACATAAAAAAATGTTTTGTAAGAAAGAAGTGTTGTGGTGTGGTGCGTACCATCTGGAAGGAAGCGCGAAATGCATGAAGCTCAAAATTGTGCAGACCAGCAGCATCACCCAAAGCTCTCCATCTATCTGAACTCTAATGAAAAATCAAGGTCAGCAAAATAATTGATGCTCAAATAAAGCCAACTAGAAATCATATGACCAGAAATTAGCAGCAGTAGTTGAAAACTTTATATCCTGAAATGGTCCAATAAAAATGAAGCCAAGATGTTAATAAAAACGAAGGGTAAAACAGGCTACACATGTAGCCTCTCACGTTCAGAAAAATATTAGCTGAAGCAGCATCCAATAAATACAATAATGCACTAACAACACCTTTCATTGGATACAGAAGAAAAACAAACTTTATATTATATAGATTCCTAACTTTGTTGATGGATCAGATTTATGCACTTTGGGTATCTTGAACCCAAGCAATACAGCACCTGTCCAAAATTTAATCTAGGTCCAAGAAGGCAACAGAATGAAAGCTACCTGACAGGCAAGATCACGGGCATTTTTTCCCATCTTGATGCTTGCAGATTTAGCACCTTTACTCACTGGGAAACCACATAGATTATCAGCCTCTATGATGTCATCTTCAGATAATAAGTTATAACAACAGCCAATGCTAATCACTGCTTTAACTTCATCACATTCCATGAAGGTCCTAGATACAAATAGCTAGAAGTTAGCCACTAAATAAGCAAATAAAAAGCAGAAGCTTCATTATAAGCTCATCAAGAAGAAGCTTGAATACAGAATACTACAAAGTCATCAAATAGTAACGCCATCAAAGTCATTGCTACCTTGCAACCTAAAGACTACATGAAAATGAGTATAATGGACCTTATATATGCAAAAAAATCATGACTAGTACATATAGAACACAAAAAGGATCTGGCTTTCACCTAAGCATTGTCACTGAAAGATCTCCACAGGCATGAAGTCCAGCCAGAACCAATGAAGACTTGTCATTAGCTTTCAAGGATGAGGGAGCTCTACTTCCATGAGTTCCTTCTAGGGAATTTCCATCAGCCTGTTCTCTGATAATAGTAGACTTCTCAAAATCATCCACCTGCACTAAGGAGCTGCTGACATCTTTCAACATTGCAGTAGATAGCACTTGACATGTAACTGTTTTGGGTCTGCTGAAACATTTATCTTGTAATCTGGTAAAACAAAATTCAGTCTTTAAGATCAAAGACAAAAGAGTGTTCCCTCAATCAGCATACACATATAACACTATAATTCAACAGAAATCCTTAAGTCAGCAGGGAGCTGGATGCAACAATCAGGCTTGGCCATTAATCACAGAGGAGTAATGAATTTGACCAACGATCAATATGAGAAGCAAAACGACTAAGTTATTAAGCAAATTTGCCATGCAATTAGGAAAACCAGCTCCGTACATAAAAAGTCTCTGTATTATTATAATTCCAAAAGGTAAAGTTGACATATGAAAGCGACGCTAATAATTTGAAGTGGCTAAATGAGTTCAAATAAAGGACATAGAACCACAAGAATCACCGCAAAGCCATCAAAACATTTGACAGACAAAAAAGAAAACATACACCGGTAAAGAAATCAGGCAGAAAACACACTGTACATTCTTAGGTGCTCTAAGTTTAAAAATTAAAAAACAGAAAATAGTTTGTACAGGAGAAGTAGGGATGTGCATGAGCCTTAGTTGGAAAGCCTACATGAATTTTTGATCGAGTCCCACAAGTGTGTCAACTCTAATTTTCTCATCCTAGACAAATCAAGCAGATATCAAACATCCTGCTTCTAAAATGAAGTAAATTGTTGAATGGATTTCAGACTCCACACACAGAAGCTCATCAAGCAGAATTTGTTTCACCGAAAAACTAATGATAATATCAACCTATCGCAGAGATAAATCCATATAAAGAATCCTCGTGTAAGAAAGTATGCACAGATTGATACAAGTAAATCGGATCCTAATCCACATAATTGACACAGTTATGAGAGAACAGATGAAGATGCACACATGCATATAAAGAGAATCTGGAGAAAGAGTTTATGATTGTGCATATGAGCACGCGTGATGCTGGCGAAGGGTAACTTTGCCATTTAGTTGCTAAACTTAAGGTAGTGGGTTGAAATACCCATTTCTCTAGTTCTATCCCACCTAAATTTGATCAGTAGGTTACTATGTTATGCAAGGAGAAGAAGAAAGGAGAAGGAATCTCTAATTGAATTTTCTGGTATGGTAGAGCTATTGATTTTTGGGACGATGCAATTGAATCAGTCAAGAGAGCAACAGAAAAGCACTTGCTCTTAGTGAAAGAATATAAAAATCTGAGCATGCGAGTGTGAAAACAAACAGGTCAATGAAAAGTGAAAGACCAACAAACATAAATATAAATAATATATCTCACACCTAGATTTGCATAATTTAGCAGCATAATATTTCTCAATTCGTTGGGCTCGTGCATCTGTGATGCTCCCATGGTGGGAAGAGGCATCAATTGCTATTACAGAAAGCTCATGCTCAAAAGAAAGAACTTGAGCAAGGTAACCCTGTGAAACCAAATCATGGAGCCATTAAACTTGAAGTGTCTAGAAAAATTAGAAAATCACAATTTTCCTGACTAAACATAAGCCATACAGTGTGAGAGAGTATGTGTGTGTGTGTATATATATCATCTACACAATGCAAAGCAAGAGGTACAACACCTGACCCGAACCAACATCCACAACAGTGTCGGCTCCAACTCTCCTAGCAACAGAACCAATAACAGCAGCAAGGACTTCTATCTACTCAGGCAAACATCAAATATGTGTAAGTTATCATTCCAAGTTCCACCATTTCAACTGTGAAATAAAGCCAAAAACACATCACATTAACTTCGAATTTATAGAAATGTGGTTTATTAGCTTACAAATTACTTCAGCCTCTCAAAATTCTTCAGAAATTTCAACTTCCATTTTTTACAGGCAAATTAAACTATCTTAGACCTTCTTGATTCCAACCAATTTGGAAAAACTTGTGATCTGATTGCAAGAACACCAGCCACCAGCACAAAGGAAAGTATCGAGATTCATTAGTAACTTTAGGATTTCACTCATAAAAATACATGGTCAATTGAAAAAAATTATGAAGTCAATTTATAAGCTGCTTGATACACAGAATAATAGGAAAGTAGTTATGGCGAAGAAATTAAAATATATGAAGAGTAACATATATGCCACCCACTTCATGTTTTTTCTTCGTGTTCATGCCTTGGGTAATGACATTATTCAGTGGTGCTACTGTCACACCTGGGAAAGCCTGGAAAGACAAACGAAGAAGCTCAATTAAAAGCCTGTGCTCCTAATGAATTGCAGTAAATTTGCTCCTTAGTCTCAAACAATATAACAAAACCAAGAAAATGAAGATGGTCGTATAAATAAATTTCAAAGGAGGCATCCACAGATTCTTGTTTTCCCCAAAACAAAGAGAGCGTCAAATATTTATGCTCAATGACTATAAATGATTGAAGTAAATAAGATGTGATGTCATCTTCAACTAAACTAACATAATTCTCCAGCAACTATGCAGGAAGGATTCACCATAATACAGCTACAATGAACATACAGAATGGGATTCAAGCGGGAAATACCTCCTGTATGTCTGCCTGATCACGAGGAAGACAAAGGGACCGTAGTGTGAGAACATATTCCTTAAGTGAAGCAGGCCAATGATCCTGGCATCAGTAAAACTATAAATGATTTTCAAATGGCAATGAACATGTTCATGTTAAATTAAAACATTTAATTATTAAAAGCATCACGCTTCAATCACTCATTATGTTCATTTACCTCCAATCATCAACTTCATCAAAAATATACGAGAATTATTAAAAGTAAGAGTAATGGAAATATTACAAGATAATTAAATTTGGTAAAACTATGCAATTATATAACAGCATAGAAATGAAGATAAGGAAGGAAAACCTGGACCACGCCAGAAGGAATTTGCAGAAGCTTCTCGACAGGCTCTTTCCGCAGACAATCCATCCACTCTCC
Source organism: Perilla frutescens (assembly GCA_026008535.1). NCBI lineage: Eukaryota > Viridiplantae > Streptophyta > Magnoliopsida > Lamiales > Lamiaceae > Perilla > Perilla frutescens. The sequence continues at coordinate 533,812 of BRKX01000022.1, read as the reverse complement.
ATCAACCGCTTCCCACAGTCTATCCTGTTGCATTCCATCAAATTCACGCTCAATCAAAAACGAACTGTCATTTCTTTTCCAATTCGCATAATTTTAATAAGAAGGAGAAATTTGCCTTGAAGAAATTGACGACGTGCGCATCTAAGAAAAATCGGTAAGGTTCGAGGAAGTCTATTATGGCATGGATCCACTCCAGAGTTTCAGTTGCCGTCTTGCACGAGTATTTGAGCTCACCTCCGCCTCCGCCTCCGCCGCCGCCAGCCATGCCGCAGCTCCGACACCCACCGGCAGCTAATAGGATTTCTGATTTCCAAATTCTCCGCGAAATTCATTTATTTAAATTGAATATTGCTTTATTTTTAAAAAAAGAAAGTGCAGTTTCCCGATTTGGGCCAGCTTGGGCCCAATTATGGCCCGGCCCAAAATAGAAATACACAAGCACGAGGCATTGTTTGTTTTCATTTCTAATTTCTAACTTTTATTGTCCAAAACATCGAAAAAACGGTTGTTTTACTAATTTTCGATTACAGTCTTTACTTTTTCCAATTCTATATAGTCTATTCAATCATATACATATCATCACAATGGGACTCATTATTTAAATATTCATCATAACTACACAAATATTTATCTTTTCATATCAACCACAAATCCAAATTAAAAATATAATCAAACAAACATATTTTCATTTTTCAACCATATAACTCAAAATATTAAATCATTCATCAAAACAAAATCATTACATTTTTTTTTCAAAAACCAATACCCCTTGTACATTGGACTGAAAATACTGAAAACTGAAAATTAATGTTCGAAATAAAACCAAGAAAATCCTAAAGCTTTTATGTCCATACAAATTTATAAGATATTTAATATTTTAAATATATATATATATATAAATAATTGTGTACAGTAAAATAATTATTTGGTGTCATATATATATATATATATATATATATATATATATATATATCACATGGTGGGCATCACAATTCACAAGTGCATGTCAATTATTATGAATGAGGTATTTGCTTTATTGAGAATTGAATTCCAAATAAGGAAAGAAGTAACACATTATTAGTATGAATAATTACCAACAATCCCATTCTCAAAAAAATAATAAAACCTCCAAATCTAGCCATTTGATTGTGACACATGCAGCTCCCATTTCTTTTAATGTGTTTAACTTCTTCAATTAAAAACAAAATTGTTGTTCTTCTCAAAACAAGCAAGATTATTAGATTAATATTAAAAAAAAACTACACCTCTTACTAAATGGGCACTCAAACTTTTGTACACTTTAATTAAATCCTTAATTTTTTTTCATCATGTCCAACTAGACCATCAAATTTCATCGTCACATCAGATTGATTCCTTAAATTTTCAAAATCAGTTCAATCGGATCTTTCAAATAGTCCTCATACTAACATACGTAAGAGCCGCTTTGTACAAGGGTATTAGAATTGGGAAATGGGAATGAGTGTGATTATTTTTCATTTTTTACTTTTGGTATAATTTACAAAGGAATGAATAAAAATCAAAACGAGTTAATCACCGTTCCTTACTTCCATAAACCACCTCGCCCCATCGTGATTTACATTTCCGAATCTGAACCAAGCGTCACCTTAATCTTTGAATACCGTCAATTCGACATCTATTGATTGAGGATTTTTGAAGCTCAAAGATCTAAGCTGATTGGATATTAACGGGATTAATGTGGCATTTCCATAATCGGCGGTAGAGACCTATAAAATGGACATCAAATCCATTACGGGTGTCAACGGAAAGTCCAATTACCAGTCCTCCTACTAACATACGTAAGAGCCGCTTGGTACAAGGTATTAGAATTGGGAAATGGGAATGGGTATGATGATTTCCCGTTTCTCATGCTTGGCATAATTTACAAACGAATGAATGAGAATCAAAACGAGTTAATCACCGTTCCTTACTTCCATAAACCACCCCGCCCCATCGTGGTTTACATTTCCGAATCTGAACCAAGAATTACCTTAATCTTTGAGTACCGTCAATTCGACATCTATTGATTGAGGATTTTTGAAGCTCAAAGATCTAGGTTGATTCGAAATTAACGGGATCAATGTGGCATTTCCATAGTCGGCGGTAGACACCTATAAGACGGACATCAAAAATTCATTACGGGGTATCAATGAAGAGTCCAATCTAAGTAATTTCGAAAGTTCGATGGTTCACTTCAACCCGATAAAAATTTAAATGCCCACTCGAAATTTAAAAAATAGTCAATCAAATTCAAAATCTGTGTGTGAGTGTAAGCAAAGCAAGGTATATTCTATCCAAATCCAGTAATCGGTGGCCGCGCCGGCGAGTCACAGGCGGCGGCGCCACCAGCCACGTGTCCAGCATCCAGCTGTAGTAGTGTAGATAGTCATAATAAATTATATTATCTGAAAATTTGTTGCTGCACAATTTCAGAACTGTGAATCCGGACGTTGAAGATCTTCACTTCTTCCCAGCCGTTGGATTATCATAACAAGACAGATCATTGTTTCTGAAAACAACAACCAAGAAAATTATATATATATATATAATTATATATAATCGAATAAATCATATTTGTTTTTGTATGTATAAAATATATTTTCTCCTCCCTTGATAAATAAATAAATAAACTCAGCGCATTTAAGACTGAACAGTTACGTGGGTACCCCAAATAATATTTATGAATGATCCAAATATCTAGAGAATAAATAATTAAATACTAAGAGCTATGAACAACAATAAATAAATAAATAAATAGCATACTATTTTGGAGTGTTCCAATTATATTGTCTTATTGCTATAAATAGTATTAATTTTTATAGTAATGTACAAATATACCCTTATTAATTCTTAAAAATTAAAACACTAATCACTTAAATTTTGAAAGTTATAGATATTAAATGAGGGTATCATTAAAAATTTAGCTTTAATTTCTTATTTTTATAAATATTTTTAATCTACGTGCGACCAGAAAAAAGACTATAGAATCGAGAAAGAGGGAGCATATATCACTAATAATATTTGGGTTGTAAACTACTAAAGGATAAGGATTTATGTAATTATTAAATTATTAAATCAAGATATTATGTCTCATATCAAGTGAGAAACAAAGTCATTTGTGGAGAACCCTCATAAAAATGCACCAAAAGTAATAGTCTATTTGTTTCGTTTTATTTGCTGTTTTAATTTTTTATCTAGAATTAATAATTAATTTTATGGATAAATATACTCGTACCTTATATATGTCATAAAATCTTATTCAATTATATTTTCCTAAAATAAAGTTTGTGATATGGTGAAATTAGAGAGAGATTGTGTGAAAATATATAAAACAACAAATATTTTGATACAAAATAAATAAGTTAAACAACAAATAAAACGAAACGGAGGGAGTAATCACCAGAATATTTCATTTGCATATACTTATTAATATGTAAATTTATAGTTTTCTCTAAAATGTTCCATTTGCTACACCAAAATGCGTCGAGGTGCAACATTGGAGTTGCTATAAATACTACTCCCTCCGTTTCACAATAACTGTCATTCTAGCACTTTAATTTTGTTTCATAAAAAATGTCATTCTACACAACCGTGATAAAAAAAATTCCATGTATTCATCCAAAATGACATTTATTCAGAAACGGAGGGAATATAATTTATACAACATAATCTATATATTTATAATAAAAACAACTCTTTAAATTTGGAAAAGACAAGGAATAAAATATATATATATATATATATATATATATCACTTGGAGTATTGTAGGCGTCAGTGTCAAAACAAGTACAGCGTGGAACCACAAATGGACAAACTATGTACTTTCTTGGCCCCACTTAATTACTTCTATATCTTTAATTTCATCTTGATAATAATATATATCCACACACACATATATAATTATATATAGAGATATTTTATTTTATTTTATTTTATTTTTGAGAGATATACATTATGATGTTAACATATGTATATTGAATTCTCATATTAGTATATTGAATTTGAGCATTTATGAATGAAATTTTTAGCATTGTATATTCTAACGTACATTGTAAAATTATCACAATTATTTTACAATTTTTGAACTCAAATAGCATCACGAACGTTGATTTAAGCATCTGTATATTGAATTTTAATATTACATTTTAAAAATCTTTTTTTTTTCAATCAATTTAATGATTTCATTGAATGATTTAGATTTATATATTCCTAATTTACACACCAGTACCAATATATACATGTATAATTGGCGATTGGATGTAATATTTAATTAACCAAAATGAGAAGTGGTTTGATCATTTGATTACAAAATGTTTGAGTTTGTATGCATTCACATTTAGGGATGTCAATTGGGATAGCCCGCTCGATTTCGGGTCAGTTTTATTGTGCTAAAAAAATTATTGCCCATAACCCCAACTCTTCGATTTGAGGGGTAGCCCATCGGGCCATAAAGCTTACAAAAAATCTTTAATATGTATAAATTTCTCAATTCATGTCGCTTAAACTTTTAATTTTATCAACTTAATAATAAATATAATGTAACTTATCACTAACATTTAAATTTCATGAGTTATATTTTTAGTCCTTCGATTAAATTACATCAAACTTACAAATTTCAATATTTTAAAAAAATATAAAGATAAACAATAAAAATTCGGGCTATTCGGGCCAACCCACTTAATTTCGGCCTATTCGGTTCGGTTCATTTCGGGTTGAATTCCTTTCGATCTAAAATTTTATGACCCTAACTCGTTTTTTTTTTTTCAAACTATTCAGATCAACCAATCGATTTCGGTCTTAATTGACATCCCTATCCGCACCTACTCAAAATAGGGAGTGAAAATTAGTTGGAAGTTGGAGGCATGAATGGGGAATTCATGTTTTGTAGGGGTCTACTTTGAAAATGAGCTTAAGCAAGGGGGCGAAGTGCAAATAATTTATGTTTTGTTTTTTGTTTGTTTTGAGGTTTGGCGGGAGTAAGATGAGGGACTGCCGCTGCTATTTTTGGAATGAAAGGGATCACGTGATCTGTCACTAGAGAGGGGACACCAAACCCAATGTGTGAAATTAAATAAATTAATTTAAATAAAAAAATAAAAAAAAATTCAAATCAATCAGATCTCTTTCTTGTTTTTACTAATATTTTTTGGACAACCTAGATATTTTATTTATGCATTGATTTATTTTATTTTTCAATTTTTTTATAATGTCTGCAATTTTTGAAAAAAAAGATAAAAGACATGTCTAAAAAGGACATGGAAGAGCCAAGTGTGAAGTGACCATTATATTGACTCAATTTTTTTTTGTTTAATTGGAATTATTTGAATAATTTAATTCCTATATGAAAATCAAAACAACCTTGTAAACTTAACTAAAAAAATCAAAATTAGAAAATTGAATATGACTTGAAATAAAACCAAACAAGACCTATTTATGATTCACTGTACTAGTCATAGAGGACGACACAATCACAATTTGCATACACCAATAAAATCACACCGATCGACTTCAGTATTCACAGAAAATTAATTATTTATTTTTTTCCGCGTGTTCTGAAAGTTTCTGAGTAAGAATATATAGAATTTACCCGAGCACAACAGAACGTTCAATTAAATCCATTCAAAAATTTTTACATGAGAAAATAAAATTCATCTGAGCAAAGCATAACATTAAATCGAACAGTGTATGTGGATTTTCATTGTTTGTAGGTAGAGTTATAAACTAACAGTGCCGCTCACGACCCATTCAAAATTCAGCTCGAAAAAATCTCATTCGAAACTCTAACAAGAGCGAGAGAGAGAAAACTCGAAGCGAGTCCGAATCCGAACTCAAATATCAGACCGTTCTGCTTAGTTCTCGACTCGATTCATTTACGGTCCTACCCCTATCCGTAGGGTGGAGTGGGACAATAGGCATGGAGCCAAAATTACCGCAAGTGAGTAGGTTTACGACTTTCAAAATTGAAAATTGATTGGAATGTAGGGGCGAAAAAATAAAAAGAAAAAAAACATAAAAGTTCCAAATGTTATCACATTCTTTGTTTGGTGCAATAAATACACCATATTTTGATATGGGCTGTCAATGTTTTGCTTCACACTCCAACACATGCACCAATTCCCCAAATTTGCGTTTTATTATTGTTTTCATCTAATAGTTTTTGGCGTTATTGGAATTCAAATATAATTTACGGCCTTCGTTTCTATATAAATATTATTTTCGATGAATGTACATATATTAATAAACTAATTAAATTATCTAATACATCCTTGTGTGAATAGATTAAATGAGTTAAATATAGATGTTTGAATGTATTAAATGAGGGCAAATGTGTGAAAAATGTGAATTTTCTGTCTCAAATTTGTAAAATGACTCTTTTTTTTGAAAATAAAATTAAAATATTAGAATGATACTTATTCAAAAACGGAGGAAGTAATTCGTTAGGCTAATGATTTTAGTACAATTACTTTTGCTTACATTAAAAGAGCAAATAATTTAATGAAATAGAGAATGACGGCAACGAAACGACGTCGCCTAGCCAATCAAATAACAAATATATACGTGGTGTTTGTCTAGTACATTTACATGCACACCTTTAATTACTTTTGAAATAGTTTAAATATTTTATTAGTAAAATTATTAGTTTGGAATATTTTTAAAAAATATATAAATAGTTTGAGATATGTATAGACAACGGTTAGTTTGATCGTATATATAGCTTATATGTGTGTGCGTTTGTGATTATAAATTATTTTAAGAGATTTATGGCTTGCTGACATTATTAATTTACCACTTTTTCTTAAATATAACCATGTAACTATTTTTTTTTTATTAAAAAAAAACCATACTAGCAGAATTGAGGTACATATTCAAAATTTAACCTTCACTTTTATTTAAAAATTAAAATCAATACATGTACCAAACCCGCAGTGAGAATTGATTTGCCATAGTAATTAATGAAGTGTACTATATATGGCATGATGTACTAAATAAAAATGATTTTGATTATACTTTTTTTTTGGGGGGTGAATTTTGATTATAATTTATGTGACTGTGAATTTGAGCATTTCTTTATATATATAAGAAATTTTTAAATTACTAATTTAGCTAATTATCAATAATGGAACCATAAGCTTACTACAACAACTTGATTGGATATATAGTGTGTGTATGTATATATATACATATACGTACATATTTGTATGAATTAAAGGGAAGTGATAGATTATTGTAGTATAGCAGACCATAATCTGCAAATTTGCAACTGGGAATCTTCAACAGAGAACCGACAGTTCATGGCCACGTTATTTTGCCCAGAATCCTTACATTAATTAATCAAAAATATCAAATATCAAATATCAAATATATCATATATATTACAATAATTATATATATATATATTAGGGTGGGTGGGTCCGGTTGAATTTGTGGAAATTTAAGAGACAAGAGACAAAGGAGTGCAGCAATGCAGTTTGGTGTAAGTAATAAACAATTTGAAGAAATACTCAAATTAAGGCTGCACCCTCACCATGTGCCTAACCCAAACCAACGGCTATATATATATATATGTATGTATATGTATATGTATATATATACATATATATTCTTACAAATTCATCTTCATTTACTTTAATTACCCCCTTACAAATTCTACTGTTCTTTCGTACCTACATGTCGTAGAGATCGTGATACGTTAATAACTTTTAAAGAAAACAAATAATAACGTGACACTATATGATAGCAAACTTGCCTTCTTCCTCTCATATCATATACACATTTTATTACACTAGTAGAGTAGCATTCATCTTCATCGCATAAAAAATCTATTTTATTACATTACTAAACTAGAATTAAAGAAAACATTTTTTCTATATTAAAGGTGCAATATATATATATATATATATATTAAAACATTCACAATGTACTCAATACTATCGGAAAATTCATCAATGGTCATAGTGTTTTTATGTATTTTGTGAATTTGTATATCAAAGTGAATATATATATATATATATATATATATATATATAGAATTAGACAACTTGCCAAAATTTATTGAACATTAAAAATCTTTAATAGTTTAACACGTATTGATATGTGTATGTGCAACTATGTATATATTTATCGTACGTAGCAAATGGGATATATATTTCATTATCCCGTATGTATTTCAATCATTAGATCATTTTGCAATGTGTGTATTTAAAAGTTTTAATAAGTTTTCACTAAAATAAATAAATAAATAAATACGTCCGATGTTGTAGATTCCACCAAATCCACATTGTAGTAATCCTTCCACTAATAATTAAGCAAAAGATAATTAGAATGAAGAAACATTCCAAACAAGGACGGCGCATGTGTTTGTTCTTTCTCAAAATTATATATATATATATATATATATATATATATATCCAAATTAATATGTTAGTAATGGATACGATCAATCATCTTTCATATAAAGCATAATCTATGGCAAAAATCTTACTCATGCATGCAATCGAAAATTCAAGATAGAAAAAAAGCAAACATATTCATTTCTCAAAGACATGACTAACCTTCTTGGGTAACTACGAATCTTAATCGCATTCAAATCTTATATTATTCGAGACAAATAGAAAAAAATGACCCCCATCTTTCAAGATAATTAGCATGATGATGAAATAGATATATATATATATACACACACACATATAAAATAAAAGTGGAGGAAATGGATAAGAAAGACATGCGCAGAAATTAGCGTAGAATAAAAGAAAAGAGATGTATTATTGATCAGAATTATAATATGGGCATTGCTGCATAAGGTCCCGAGGCAGGAGAGAGAGAGAGAGAGAGAGAGAGAGTGGTCGGTCAAAGAAGTGATCATCGATTAACACATAATACATAAACACCAGATTCTAGACAAATTGTATCGTCGAGTCCCTTCACATTTTCACAATTCTCACAGTTGACGGTCAACGCCAACCTAAACCAATTATCACCTTCTCCAATCCATAACAAACCTACCTAGATATATATATATATATATATATATATATATATATATATTCTCAAAACAAAATGAAATATATATATATATATATTATGAGAGAGAGAGAGAGAGAGAGAAAGAGAAAGAGAGAGAATGGTCCAAACATCAAATCAGCTGGGTGGGTTTAATTTCTTTATGGGAAGGGCCAAAGCTGTATGCAACTATGCATGCATGTGTGTGTGTGTGGTGATGGGTAAAATTATAATTTTTTCATCTTTCACCCTCAATTCGGTCATACCAATATTGGGAGGATTATTTTATTTCGTATTTCGAATTTATCGAACCAATAAATTATTTTTAAATCTTATTTATAATTTTGAAGTCGTAGTTTCTATTACGGATTAATTTGAATTCATTAATTAAGATACTATGTTTTTTAAATGGCTACATTTTACTTTATTTAAATACACTTACATGTTCTAATTATTATGAAATGTAATTATGATTCATAATTTTACAAATTTAGTAAATAAAAAAAATTAGACGCAGTGTATTAAATGTATATAAACTCCAGTGGCAACATATATAAACATTTTGAAATAAAAATCCCAAATAAATAATTGTTGGCGGAAATTCACAAATAAACGACCCACCTTCACGTGCAATTTCCCCACAAATTTTTGTAACTTTCAATCTTTCATGATGCAATTCGACATGAAATTAATATACTCCAAAATATATACGCACATGACCAAAATTATGGAATTGCTAAAAAATTCGATCAAGTGAGAATTAGAGAATGAATTTCTTATGATGAGGCGGGGACGTGGGGAGAAATATATACATACATACATACATACATACATACATACATACATACATACATATATATATATACACATACCCAAATGATGCATATATATAAATTATTACATATAGGTGTGATGGCATGGGATATATATGGAGGGGTTCATGACTTAATGACGACATGCATCAAAGGATATGGACAATGACAACTGAATCCCATAACAACTTTATTTTATTTATATATCTCTATCAAACGCACATTCATTCATGAATCATGCTCATGCATGCATGGATCTTATTAACAACATACAGTATTGTTTACCACACAGAACCCCACCGTGACACCACCACAAATTAAAATCTCTCTCTCTCTCTCTCTCTCTCTCTCTCTCTCTCATAGAGAGAGATATAAGATCAAAAGTTACAATTAATAATCTTGTTGGTGTAGCAATTAAATGAAATTTTGTATTTTGTGGGTGGGATAAAGCCATAAAGGTGGTTCGTTGAGGAACAAACCTTCTATTTAAATCTAAATATGACTTCATGAAAAGGAAACATTAACCAGCCTTCTTTAGGCAAACCATCGACTATTCTAAATAACGAAAAAACAGTAATTGCTTGGTTTGTTGGAGCAAAGATACAATATTAATTAATTTCACAACACAATCAAATTCACGGCATTTAAAGAGCTACAAAATCTCAATTGAATCCCTATTAATTAAATGTTCATTAATATGTAGATAATACGTGATTAAAATGCATGTCCACCTATTTAAATATTAATTATTTAAATTAATATTAATATCAAATTTTCATTTAATTAATGTAGAAGGAATATAATCTATCGTTTTCAATTCCAGTTTAAGGATTATCTATTATTTCGAGATTCTGCATTAATTGAAACTCCACTCAATCATCATACATCATATCAATTTCAATTTCATTGCAGAATGAAATTACATATATTTAAACAATTTCAATTGATGTAACATGTACGAATTCCGAGCCCCATGCATCACCTAGAGTATTTTGGTAAATTCAGATTGAAATAAAATATTTAATTTAATGAGAGGATATTAAATCACAAGTCTCAGATATATGATGAAGAATTAATCATTATAAAAACCAAAAAAGAAAAAAGATTATTTATAATAATAATAAAAAAAACACACACCAATGATCTTATTGTACTAGAGCCGGAATTGCAATTAATGCTCGAGATCTAGTCAACACACCCTAGACGTGGAAATTATTATAAGCAGCTCGGCTCTATTTAATGATAATGAACACGTACTACACATTCATAATAATTTAGATCAATTAATTTGCTAATTGAAGAAGAATAGTATTTTATAGCAGGCTAAGCTAGCTATAGCTACATGCAAATACATATAGATAGGTATATATAAAAATAATCAATCAAAGCTGGAATGACATATTCTGGAATTGTAAAGTATGATTGAAAGCAGCAATTATTTAAAAGAGAGAAAAAAACACAATAATTGAAGATGGAATTGAGAAAAGAAAATAAGAGAGTACTGGTACTAGTGCTAGTAATGCAACAGTGAATGCGTACAGGTAAGAGCACGCAGTGCATGTCATAGTATGGCATGTTACGTTACACTCAATTTCTCTTCTTCCAATCGCACAGTGAGCGCGTGCAAACCACACGCCTCTCCCCCCTCACATGCTAAATTTCAGAATCATGAACTTTTGAAAAAAGTAGAAAAAAACAGAGATTCCATTTAACTTTCCGGTAACTAAACCCAGAATATATATTAGCTAACTTTTCGAATAATCACCAACGATTCCTTCAACAACTCCAACCATAAAAAAAAAAAACAACACAGAAATTAATAACAGTAATATTACTTATGTACATACGCTAGTAAATTTTGAAATCTTTTTCAAGAAAAACTACTGGATCGATCAAACAACCCGCACAGCGGGAACGAACCTTCATCAGAGAGAACGTACGTAATGCTGAACCTCATGAACTCCAAGTTATTTGAAGAAAAAAAAAGAAAGCAAAAGGTTTAGTATTACCCCCCCAAAAAGAATTTTAAAAACTCTAACCAATCTCTCTCTCAAGTTCGCTCCGTGCGGTTCTTGCTGTGACTATACTGACTTCTGTTTCCGTTTCCGGCGCTACCACCGCCGTTTTCCTTCTTCTGTTGGGACGAGAACAGTGGGAAACCAAAAACGCCAGATTTGGACGAGCCGCGGAGCGAGCAAACCGGGACGTTGAGAACCGGAGTGACACGGACGTTGGCTGAATACGACCGCTCCATTCCACGATGCTTGTATCGTGGCCCACCGTTGAAACTGCTTGGACTGCTCGAGCTTCTCTCCAAACTATGGAACACTATTTTTCCCGACGAATTCATCCGAGGACTGTCCACTGAAACGCCGCGAACCGGCGCCGCGGATTCAGGAGCTCTTCTCATTGGGCTCCGCCCGACTCGACAAGGCGCCGTCCGGTTTTCAGACGCCGCCGCCTTGTGCTTCGATAACCGAACTCTAGACAGATTGCTAGTGGATTGATTACTGTTGCGAGAGATGCTACTCGGCTTTTCGGAATCTAGCGAGAGTCGAGGAAGATCGTCGTGTTCATGGCCGGATGAAGATGACGAGAGAGAAAGCCTCGAGGATATCGATATCGACTCATTGTCCGTGTCCTTTAACAATGGTAGATTTAGGGATGAATCTATAGACGAACTTAATGAGGATTTTGAGCTGCGCTGGAGCAGGTGTTTCAGGCCTCTGGCCGCATTTCTGTTCGAGGATAACGGCGACGACGTTTTCGGATCCTCCTGCTTCGCATTGCTGTTCTGGTACAGTTTCTTCAAGCCGAGAAGCTCCTTCCACCGGCTGGAGCACCTCGGCGCCTTGGGCGAAAACAGATACGGATCTCTGGAGGATATCTCATTCCTGCGGCGATACTTCGGCGTGTCGGGAGATCTGGCTTCAGAGAAGGCCGGAGCTGACGTCATAGAGTGGCGGACGGAGAGCTGCAGCGGCACGAGTTTTCCGTCGGCGAACAACTCATCGGCGGGGAGCATTGCGACCGGATCTTCTAGGTGGAACTCGAAATCAACGAAATCTTTGGTAGAGATCTCCAGATCTGGCTCTTCCAGCTTCTCCTGATCCGCATTGTGTAGATTCTTCGGAGACGGCGACCGATTCGAGGCGTCCTCATCGGGAAACTCGCGGCTGAAGGATATCCTTGGGCTGAGCCATCCGTAGGAAGGGAAAGCCGGCGGAGGACAGTCGAGAATGTTGTTGACACATGCCGACGCCATCTCCGGTTAACATGCAACGACTTGGCGATACAAAGATTTTCACGAAAAAACACTCCGCCAAGAGAATATGTAGAGCGAGCGAGAGAGAGAGAATCTGTGTATAGCATCAGCCAAAGCTCATCAACGGAAAATGCCAAACAAACATCAGCTGGAGATTTAGGAGAGAGGGAGAGAGAAGGATGTAGCAAGCTAGGGTTTGGAGGAGATGGAGAAATGAGAAATTGAGAATGAGATACAGATGATACCCTCTCAGCAGCTCAGTGACAATCCTAACACTAATAAGTAGTGCGTGTGTGTGTGTGCGCCCCATGGGGCAGAGTTATAGGGTACACATAAATAGCAACAATCGTACGGTGGGGTCTACCTCCTGACCCAATGGGGCCGTGACACGTGGTCATCCGGTCAAAGCAAGGTTGACGTGACGGGCAGCGGGGGAGGAGATCTGCTTGAGGAGAGGATGCTTCTTGGAAGCATCTCGCTGAATTTCTGCTGCGGGGGGTTAAAACGGTAATTACACACACGCCTTCAGATTCATGCTTATCCGTTAAGATCTGAGCAACCCTTTTGAGATAAGAGTGATGGGCCGGTGCACTGCAAAACCTGATGCACCTAATTTATTATTCAAGGACTGCTCAACACTCTTGCTTTTCTTTTCAAGCCTACCATTTTGATTTGGGCCGTTTTTTTTTTTTTTTTTTTAAATTTACTATTATTTCTGCAAAATTTTTCTTTCTTAAAGACAACTAGTTTTACCTAATTTATTTCACTGTTTATCTGCCATCATCTATCCCTACGAGCCACTCACTTGGTACCATAGCCCTTGAATTTGATTTGATTTTCATTAGGGAGTGTCGGTGTTCCTCGCCTTAATGTCCTTTTTTTCGTTTGTCTATGCAAGTCACAGATGTCCAGAAACCTTGAAAATAATTGTGATCGGTGCGATTTTCGATCATTACAATAATTGCAAATTTCAATTAGGAATAGGTCGATTCCGATAACAATTTCTGAAACCATTGAATATATGCACGTCACACTAGCATCACTCCATTAGAGCACCGCCAATGGGGGAGGTAGTTTGAATCGCACTAGTACGTTATAGATCTAGCCTATTGCACATAATTTTTGCTAGTAGAGTTTAATTATACTGTAAAATTAACATACCATTACGTGAGAGAGGAGTTGAGCTATAGTGCACACTCAATGGTTCATAAAAAAAGAAAGAATGTGAGGTCCATGAGTTGCTGGTAGGGTTGTAAGTGAGCCAAGTCGGGCCAAGCCCGACCATACATATGTTCAAACTTGTTTGAAATTATTTCGAGCCTCAAAATTTATGCTTGAGCTTGTTTGATTACCTATTAAATCGGATTTTAATTGAGCCTAACATGAATCGAGTTCAAGTAATTTGATATTTTTATACATGTTTGTTCAATTTTTATTTATCAAGCTCGAGTTCAATATATTTTTTGAATCGAGCTCAAATGACCTTTTAACGAATGAACAAGAGTCGAATCGAGCTGAAACAACCCTTTTTGACTTTTATGCAATAGGTTGCATGTATTTGTTTTCTTAAAATGGGCCAGGCCCATGCGAAACCGGGTTGGACTTGATCGACCCAATAGCATAATCCGGGCGTCGGATCCTTGAAATTAGGGTTTCTGTTGTCGCCACCCTCTTATAAATCCGTCAGCAGACATTTTTCTCTCTCTAACTGTTGCGAGGCGGAAGGGATTTCGAAGAGAGAGAGAGAGGAGAAGCAGTCGTAGCTGAGCTGACATGAGGGCGAAGGTATACCTCCTTGCTTTCGGATTTTTCTTTTTAATCTAAATTAAGCTCGTTAAGCTCCATGACTATTCCAAATCGCTCTTCAGTGATTTACTTATTTCTCATTTATTCATTTTCGTCTCAACGATTACTAGGTTTGGTTGTTTTGGTTAACTTTACTGCGTATTTGTTTATTTCCTGTGTAAAATTCTCTGAATAATCTTCTCTCGATTTGTTAATAACGCTAACGTAGTATGTACGAATTTTTGTTGTTGTTGTTGTTGTTGTTGTGTTGTTTAGATAATTTGATCGCACATCTGTTTGATATTTATGTGTATTGATATATCGTTTTTGAGGATTGCACGTTTTTCCAGATTGAAATTGTAAGGGATCACGAAGATTAGAAATTATAATTTTCTTTTGAATTGGATTATACCGAAAGATGTACTGTATCAAGTCATTCAATTTTGACATTCTTGTTAATCTTTTGATCGGAGAAATCTATTCTGGATCTTGATTGAGTATTTGCATTTTGCAGTGGAAGAAGAAGCGGATGAGGAGGTTGAAGAGAAAGCGGCGAAAGATGAGGCAGCGATCCAAGTAGAATGAATGCTTGTTTTGCATGAGTTTGCTTTCTCAATAAAGGTTTAGTGAAAGCAAGCTTTGTAAAATGACATCTATCGTTGCTATCTCCATCTCCATCTCTTGTTAGTGACTGAGTTATGGTTTTGTATGAATTCTAAGTTGAGTTGAGGTTTTATAGAACTCTTTTGGCTTATTTTTGCGTTTTAATCCAAAAACTTATCATGACTATTTGTTTATCTAAATTTATACGAATGATGCAAGTCCTTGATCTATCTTCACTTCATTTGTTTGCAAGTTTTTGGGGGTGTCGAAGTGAACATTGTTTGTAACGGGGATATGCATTTATATTTGTTTGCAAATTACATATTTTTCAAAATTAACAGAACAGTACTCATTTTAGAAAATTAGCATTTGATCAATTTTATGAATTTTTTAATAAATTTGCAAATGTAGTATTCAATTTTTCAAATTTTTTGTAAATCTAGTATTTGATTAATTTTACGATTCTATGAAATTTGTATGATTGTATGTTAAGATTTCTTGATTGTTTGATTTTCTTTAATCGGGTGGGAAAATAGAATATTAAAAACAATCAATTACGTGTGATTTCGGAAAAATTGACCATTTGTAATTTTTTTCTTGTTAAGTAGATAATGTACTGTTAATTTTGAAAAAAATGATTATATTTGAAAAAGAGCCAAGTATCAAAGTCTAATTTAACCTTCGGTTGGAATTATAAACCGAACAATGTATATCCAACTGACACTGGTTTGGTTGAGTTTCATTTCACATTAACAATGAAAATTTCATAGGAGGAAAAAAATGTGACAATCTCAATGAAAGCTATTATTTCTCTAGATTGTATATTACAAAGAAGAAGAATAATGTAGCTAAATCAGAACTAGCTAGCTAGCTTCATAAACATATAAATTTGATTTGGTTTGGTAATAAATCATAGAATGAGTGCATCAAGATGAAGATCATACTGCATAGTTAGTCTTTTGACTGTATTTGTGGTCATGACATGCCTCATATGAAGCTCCTTCAACAGTGCTGCTGCCAATTCCTTTTCTTGCTCATAAATAATCCCCTCAACAATGATGGTATATGTAGTCTCATTTGGCATCTGCCCCTTCCCTATCATCATCTCATACACCTCCAGAGACAAATCTGTTCTCTGACATTTGCACAGCCCAAGCACCAGAGCATTGAAATTGTCCACATTTGGCTGATACCCATTCTCCTCCATCACCCTCAAAACATCCATGGCAGCACCCAACATTCTCTCCAAGCACAGCCCCCTGATCAGCGATGAGTACGTGTACGAGTCGGGGGTGAACCCGACTGCAGTCATCTCGTACAGCAGCTGAAACGCTGGGTACGTGTTCCCCTTCCTGCACAAGCTCGAAACCACATTCCTATAGAAATCATGAATTGATGAATCCAGCTTGCTCCTCAACCTCTGGATGATCGAGAACGCCTCCTTCACCATCCCCTCGTAGCAGAGCACAGCAATGGCGTTGTACGTGCCCTCGTTGGGATAGCAGTTCCTGAAGATCATCTGATCCAGACACCTAACAACAGCATCCACCTTCCTCCCCTTGCAGAGCCGTTCAAGAATAGGGTTGTAGCTCGCGGCATTGGGCTTGAACTGCCCCTCCCGGAACAGATCATCCAAGACCTCGAGTGCCTGATCAGTCCGGCCATGGAGAGCAAGCGAACCAATCAGTATGTTATACGTGACAATGGATGGTGCCCGTTCATCTCCCACCATTTCACCGAGAAGCTCATTAGCCTCCTCCCAACGCCCTTCATTGCACAAACTCCTCAACAAAATGTTGTAGCTCACTACATTAGGATTAAACCCCTTCTTCGGCAAGTCCCTGAAAAGCTGCATTGCCTCCTCAAGCCTATCTTCCTTGCACAAACCAGTCAATATAACATTGTAGCTCACCAAATTAGGGTTCCCCCCCTTGGCTATGATATCATCCAACAGCCCCATCGCCTCATCCACGCCTCGTTCCTTATAAGCAGCCTCGAGCAAGATCGAATAGGTGAAAGCATTAGGGACAAGGCCCTTGTGCATCAACCTCTCGACAAACTGCAGGCTCTTATTGAGATTCCCACGCATACAGAGCCCTCTAACCAGAGAGTTGTACGTGACCGTGTTGGTCGGGTAACCGTATTCCTCCATTGTTTCGACTAGCTGCATTGCGTGGCCTACATTCCCCCTCCTGCACAAATGGTTAACCAAGAAAGTATAGGAAGCAGCATCAGGAATGCTGCCGGATTTAACGAGCATTTCCATAACTTTGGTGGCTTTTCTAACTTTGCTAGTTTTGCAGAGATCGTACAAGAGCTGGGTGGCGTTGGGCACATCAGGCTTGTGCCCTTTCCCCACCATGTATTCCAAATATAGAAATGCATCGTTCAATCTAAGCTCCCTAGTTCTCGCATCGGTTCGACCAGATCTCCAATTCGGCAGCGTGAAGACGCTGTCTGCGTGAGCGGAAGAAACAACTTTGGGGAAACCGCCATCACTGAATGAAAGAGAGAGAGAGTGAGATTTGGATACCTGCGCGACGAATTCTAACGAGGGTTTCGTAATTGGAGGCGATGAATGGAAAAGAATCGCCATAAATTCGAGAACTTCTTCAGACTTGGAGAATATCAATGCGATTTTTGTAAGTAATCACATTCCATCCCTCCGACCGCCAAATCCAATCCTCTCTCTCTCTCTATATCTCTGTATCTGTTCTTCACAACGGATTGTAAATTTGTAATTAGAGAGAGAAAAGAAGAGAGAGAGAAGAGAGGAAAAAAGGAGGGGTTATCTAAGGTTTGGATCCAGTGCCGTCGTCATCGCTAATGTTATCCGTAAACTTATTTACAATATTGGGCTCAACATTTTTAACCATTTCATTTACATAAAACCTCCCAATAACAATACTCTATATAAAAATAATTTTCTAATAATAATAAAAAATAATTATCTCAATTCGAGACTAATTATAAATAGGAGAATTATCAATTCAGAACTTATGAATAATCTATCGATTTAGGACCAAAAGATGAAAATTCTCAATTTAGGACTCGAAAGATGAAAATTCTCAATCTAGAACCTCAAAAATCACGAATTTTGATTTCTTTTTATTTTTCATTAATTTTATATTAATTTTCAATGAAAATTCCTTAATTAATTATCTATTAAATCTAACAAAGAAATTTTAAAAATTAATTAAAAAATAAAAAGAAATCAAAATTTGTGATTTTTGAGGTCGTGGATTGAGAATTTTCATCTTTCGGGTCCTGGATTGAGTGTTTTCATCTTTCAGGTCCTGAATTGATAAATTATCCATATTTCAGGTACTGAATCGATAAGTCTCCTTATAAATAAGAATAATCTGTACATTGTAATATCTCAGTATTTTTTTAGGACCACCCTTAAGAAATTTACCTCCATATAGTAATAAAATGACATTGAATTTCAAATATATTTAAATATCTATATAAACTATCTGGAACTCTTTAACTACATATGTTACATTAAACTTAAGATTGTATGAAATACTTATCTAAAGTTGACTGTGATAATGCTTTAATTTCTACATCCTTTAACTTGAGCGTTCGAAGTAACTCGTCAACACAATCACCTTCGTATTGCATCCAAAACATTTACAGCTTGTCCAACATGTTTTAAGCTTCTTGATATGAGACTTTTTTTTTTTTTTTATTTCTACAGGATTATCACCTTGCGCTTCTTGTCTAATTCCTATAATGATATCTTATTCGGTTACAACATATGAATGAATCTTATATATTTTTTTATATTCGAGTGTTTTAAAATATGAAAAGATATTTCCAAGCGTTGTATAATATATATATTATTTTAAAAAAAAATAATTTTTATATGTAAACTCTATATAAGAATAATCTCCCTATAATAATATTTTTCTCTGGTCCCAACGATATTACTGTATAGAGGTTTTATTGTAGTTTGTCATTCTCAATAGGCATGACAATTATTAGGGATAATTTTATTTTTGGTCTCATTAAAATAGGATCGAAACATTTTTAGTTTCGTATCTGATTTTTTTGATCACAATGTTTATTTACTCTATATTTTTGGTTTCATTTTTTTCCGACTTTTTTTGTCCCAAACTTAACAACTTACTTTACAATTGTTCGGAAATCTTAATTCTGAAATAAAAAATGTCAAAAAATAAAATTTGAGACTGTAAATGTCGAGAAAATAAAATTTAAGACAAACATGTAAAGATTGAGATCGAAAAAACGTGTAAAGAGTGAATATATGATTGAATGTTATGTTGGAAGAATAAAATCAACATGTAATAACTATATTATATCAAAAGATTACAATACACATACTATAATGTTCTCGATTTTTGTGACTTCAAATTTTATTTTTCGACTTTTTTAGTTCCAAAATTAGCATCCCCAAACATTTGTAAAATAAGTTGTTAGTTTTGAGATAAAAAAAAGTCATAAGCGGAACTAAAAGTGTTTTGAAACTATTTTAATGGGACAAAAAGTGAAATTATCCCCAATTATTAACACCAAACGATAACATTACACGAAAAATAACGGGTTACCTAATAATAATGACTTGGCCTAAGTGTATAGGATGTCGGAATAATACTTTAATTCAAATTTTCCCTTTTTTTTTACGATATATTGTAAATCCCGTTCTGTGTTGATAGAATTCGAATTTGAGAATCCAAACTTACACCATTGGAAGGTGAATCACACTTGAAAAACCAAATACATTCAAACTTCGACTTTTAATTTCAATTTCAACCTTACGTATATCACTTCACCACCAGATCATCACCAAGTGACTTTTTTTCTTTCTTTCAATACATTATTAAGTATAAACATACGCAAATAAATACTAGTACATAAAATTCACACAAAATTACTCATTCTTTTCTAGTTACTCAATTTAAAAACTGCAAATTTCTCCGAATTTCTCCAAATTTTCACACTCAAGAAAATAAAGACTACAAGTTAATTGATACAAATGACAAAAAAATGGAATTTATCGATCTCTATAAAATACAAAATTGGGCGTTACAACTATTTTATCAGTAATTTTGGCAATAAAAAAGACCAATCACTAAAGTGATGAAAATACACCAGATTTTCATTCTGAACAAGGTAATGCAGGCAGCAGCAGAGAGCTTCGAAAATGGTCAATGGAAACGCTTCTCCCCACCAAAATGATTGGATATAACAGAGCTGTCTTTGAATCCACCATCACCAATCGAACCAGAGGAACACCCCCTCTTCCATTCCGCGACGACGGGGATGACGTCACAGTTTTACTCAACGACATATAGGGTAACTATAAACATCTTTATTCCACGACACCCGACCTCCGCTCTAGCAACGATTCTAGGAAGTCCGAGCATAGCTTGGAGAGAGGAGGAAGACTGTGAGATGGTCCGCTAAATATGCTCTTCAAGGTTTTTTCCGATGGCATTGATGGGAACGGAGTCTTCTCGTCTGTTTTCATGCTGAATTCCGGTAACTCGCCATAGAGTGAGGCGTAACCGTGGTTTTCTGATGGAAGGAAAAAGCAACAATATTCTGCATTAGTAACACTAGGATACATCTGTATGAACCCCCACCCACAAAAAGATTTGACGAGCACTGGAATGATTTACGCTATAAGATAAGAATGAATACGAAAACATGACTGTAACAGCAGAAACCCTCACCTGTTTCCTCAAGGTTGCTGAAGTTTCGTTGCCGTGAAATGCTGAGCCTACCCGCCTGCTCACCATGTGGGTTCAAGACGACATACTCATGAGAACCATTAACATAAGCAAGTAATTCACCAGTGGCTTCTCTATCGGCAACTTCATCTTCCGATTGAGGGCTTGACTGGACAAAAGAAAGTCCTCCACCCTGAGCCTGCAACATTAAATTTTCAGGATAAGAATAGCATATAAGCCCTGCCCTCCGATGAAAACGCTACCATGTGATATCCTGCTAAAATTATCCTTCTATTATATAACAGTCGATCTGTATGGTGTGGTTGGATTGAGAAATTGGAAAGTTGATGTATTTAAATTAGTCCAAAATCAAAATGGATTTCAGATAAGAGGGAAGAGCCACCTTGCTCACAAACCACACAGACAACGGAACCGGTTTTTCTGCATTGAACAGCAAGATCGCCCCCTCTGCACACTGCAATGTGGAATCATTTGATCCGCTTCGCTTAGTGAGAGCAAGAACAGAAAAGGTGGAATTGTCCATCGAACAAGCAATAGCTGCACAGGATAAGAAAAATATTACAGAGAAGAAGTAACTACAGAGAAAAATAATAAGATTACACCTAAAATGTAGTCACGGGCTGTTGACTAACAAGAACTTAAGAAGGTAAAGGTATATTTCTACCTACCAATATGCACTAGCAATAGTAAGCGTGGCAAATTAAAAGGTCAGACCAGAAAACTCAACTACCCAAGATGCAAGAATAAGACAAAATCAATCACTTAGGCAACGCTGCAAGAAGCCAGTAGGCATATCAAACTAAAAGTGATCTCCAAGAAAGTAAAAAAATGTGAGTATCGTAAGAAAATGATATTTTCAGTAAGGAAATGACGTGCTCACCCTCTGTATCAAGCCTGTAGGACCAAGTTGTACATAGCTTCGACATACTCCACACAGTCAACTGTGGGTTTGAGCCTCGTGAAGAGGACACAAGATATTCCGACTTCCCAACAAATGCAATATTTGTGATAGTCTGTAAAAATACACAAGTCCAATAAGCAAATACAATTCATGCACACCAATAGCAAGTAAAAAGGTTGGCTGTGAGAGTTGTAAAAAGGTTATCTGTAAGAGTTGTAAATGTGACCTCTATACTATCCCCAATTACAGCCAGCAGAGTATTCCTGTCTGGATCCCACAATGTAATTACTTTGTCTGCAGCAACAGCCAGGACAGAACCATCACTGGAAAATGCAGCAGCAGTCATAGGCTTCTTTCTGCCAGAAAATAATTTTTGTTAATGCAAGGCATTTGTTATGTCATCAGGATCTTCTAGCCATAAGAAATGTTAGCAAAATGTCAAATGACAATACTTGTATGATCCAACTGCATGACATATCCAGCCAGTACTCTGAACAGTCTCATCCTCGTGGGAGAGCTCATCTCTACGAACCCATACCTGCAAGTTTGGATATTCATAACCAAGAGCCATTTGCAAGTAAAAGGCACTCAAATTAGGCTATCTACCTTAAAATCTCCACCATATGACGAACTCACAGCCATGTGACCAGTTGATCGGAAAGCTATGGACGAGATCCCAGCATCCCTGTTCCAATTATATTAGGAAATGTGAAACTAATTAGGAACTTGAGAGTGCCATGTAAAAATAAATCTCAGCAGTCAGACAACAAGGCAGATCATAAATGGAATAACAAGAGCCTATGAAATTGCATCTAAAAACAGCACATAATTCTAAACAATTAAGAAGATAAACCTGTGGGGTTCATATATGACAGTAGACAAGCTAAACTGTTTTTTCTGAGAGCCACATGCCCAGAACTTAAGAGTCACGAGGCTGCCTATTCCTTCTTCAGGAAGTCTGGTTTCGACCGTGCTCATGGTAGAACCATCACGAGAAAGAGCAACCAAATTTACTTTTACCTGCAAGATATATATAACATTAAAGTAGAATAAACGTACTATACCCAGAATGGTTCAGCCTCACAATATCCTCAAGAAGATAGGCTACTCCGAAAATGAAGCAAGCATAAATAAAAAAAATGTCCTTATTCCTAGAACTAAATTAGAGTTTAATGTAAATTTTATAAAGTTCACGATTAAGATTAATAAATGATGAAATAGTCTAAACCATAACCAATTAAACGACATCAATAAATGATAGAATGTTTCAATCTGCAGAAACAATTAATATTTGATGATTTTAAGCAAGTCTGAACTATATTAAAACTAAAAGGTCCTTCTAAGAACACCTTCATGAACCACCACCCACCCTCTAGAGCAAAAAAAAAAATGAAAAAAGAAAAGGAGATGAAAAGGGGAGCTTTAGCTTGGGCAGAAATGAACATTCCCAGACCAGAAAACAACTAAAAAATGAAAAGGATATCAAACCCATTAAGTTCGGACATAACTCACATATGTTTTTAAGGTACCACAACAAGAAAATACCTGTGACAACCTAATGCATATCAAGCATTCTAGAAGCATTAAACTAACCTACGAAAGAATCTACATAACTACAATGTGTGTAAGGGTTCCACCAACTATTGAAACTAGACATAACTGCCTGTGATGGACTATTGAAAATAATATTTATTTACCGTAATTTCATCCCCAGGCTGATGGTTTCTCTCACATATCTGAACCTGCAAACAGACCAACTCAAGATGTCACCGTCTATAAGAAACTGCACAGCATGATGATTAGATTGCAAAGTTGAAGAGATGAATGGACAACTTTCAGCAAAACAAAGAGTGATCTAAAGGACAACACAAGTAAAGGAACTCTAAGAGTGTTCTTATAACCAAATAGCTTCTTGGGCATAATTCAACACCCAGGAATATGATACTGCTTGATGAGCAATAAAAACACTATATGAACTCTCAAAGCCAAGACTGTAATCTCAATGCATTCAACGTTCAAGCAAAAAAGAGCTACACACTGCTCTCGACCAACCTCCACCCAAAGAAAGAATAAAAATAAATAAATGAGTAAAAGCAAAGAAAAAAAGAAGAGAAAGAAATAAAGAAAGGAAATGGAAAAAAAATGCAACGCACATTAACCCATAGATTTTTAGCAAGCAGTGCACGACTTCCACCAACTTAAAATGCTGCCAAACAACATCTCTGATCTCACCTCGGAAATCTCACGATCATCAAACAAACTGTAAAATTGGACACGGTAGTTCTCCGCAGGTACCGCAATCAAGCCAGCAGTGGGATTGAAGACAACAGCCGAGCCAAATCCCTCATACATATCCATATCTGAACTTGGAACCTGAGTACAGAAATATATATCAATACACCTTTTTCCTTTATAAATTATGTCTTATAATTATTAAGGTCGATTACTTCAGATAACAAACCTTAATCCCCGAAATGGACCTCAAGATCTCCATAGAAGGCATTCTAAGCAGTTGAATTTGATTATCTGCGCATGATATCTGAAAATTTACTATTAAGAACTCATCCAACTGAATCAGGATGAAGTTGTGGGATAAGAACCATTCAAGTCTCCAATAATTCTTACAGATGATAATGTAGGGTCTGGAGAATTGATGAAATACATAAGTGGGGATCCGATCCTAGGAAGAAACTTTTTCTTTCCGGTATCTAACTGCCAAACAACCAAAACTCCTTCTCTTCCACCTGGAAAGTCGAAAAACCTCAAGAAAAATGCTAATTTCCATAATAAGCATATACAACTTCAGAAAGACTACTAAGCACTGACTTATTTCACCAAGGATAGCAGGCAATTGATTTTCATCTGATAAATCAGCAGTAACAATCAGATATAATACCTGAGTACAAATATGCACCATCTGAAGAGAAGAAGAGTAGATTCACTTGTGAAGAATGCCAATGCCATGTGGTACAAGAATCTGCATCATCCTCATCCCTGACTCCTGGCTTGTCCTCTGCATCCTTGCTCAGTCGCCCATTAGATAATTTACTATTGGAAAATGTTTCACGCCCAACACCTCTCCATATTAAGATCCTTCCTGTGACATCGCCTGCTGCTACCACCCTCTCAGTCGGATGAAAAGCCATAGCAGTAAATGATTTTGTATGATGCAATCTGATTTTCTTGTAATGAACATTCTCATTATCTTTTGCAGGTATTTCCCATATACGGAGCTTGCGCTTTTCATATATCCCAATGTACTTCCCAGAAGGACTAACGGTTATAGAACCTGGTTTCCGAGCCTGTCAAAAAGTCAAGTTGTTTCAATCTTAAAGTGGGCTGTGCAGAAGTTAGAGAATCCTTAATGCATGACATAACATTTTCCTAACAAAAATAGGACTTCAAAGGTGCGATATTACACCAGAATATATTACTTAAGTCTAGCTTTATTTGTCTTTGTACTGGAGGAGTTTAGATATGCCTTCTGATGTGCAATCAAGCACAGTCTGCAGAATATGCCACTCAATAATTACATAAATAAAAAGAAAAGGAGATGATTACACAAACCCATATAAAAAGCCTACTCCATGTGTCTACCAAGTCGGTGAATGAATCTAGAGAGAATAACCAACCATATAAGTTATATGACTTTAAGTTAAGAACATATTGCCTTGTTTGTCAAATCAAGTCAAACTTTAGCATTTTCATACTAAAACTATACATGACTAAGTAGATAGATGAGAATGTTAATAGATAGTCTAACTAGATCTAACATCATAATTTGATTGGACAACACTCATGGGAAAGTCAACCAATTAAACCATGATCATAATCATAGAGTCATAATAATTTATTATCCTTTCGTCAATGCCAAATAATGTGCAAATTATTGTTTTGGAAGATTATAACAATTCTACAGTAAAGGAAAGCACCTCAGCTAAAGTAACTCCACCAACTAAGCGAGACTTTGTCAGGTTACATTTCCGTATATGTCCACCTGAAGAATTCAGTTGTCCATCCTGTTTCACACCCTCAGTATAGACATAAGCAAAATTATCAGGAAGCTTCCCGTTGTTGTCTGTTGTCTGGCTCAATAAACTTGGAATAACCTGAAATCGGCAACACCATGTTCGATTCAAATTCAAAAATATAATCATGGTGCATGACTAACTATTGAAAAATAACTAATATTTTCCCATATGTGGTATTCACTATCTGCAGATCCTAAAAAGATGAATAAACAGCACGGATTGTACTATGGCTGACATACATAAAATTCAAAATATGATGCAAGTGAGCTTCGAGATTAGTGCCACAGTCTCCAGCATACAACTTTCTAGCTCACTCCACTCAAAATTAAACAATTGTCCTTTCTTCATAATCGTCAACGAAAAGACAAGAGCAAGCACAATATAGAATTCCAAATAATCTCAGCTTAAACAAACAAAATGTAAAAACAAATATCAATCTGAAAAATATCAAGCATAGAATCACCATATAGTGAATTGGGAACTTAATATCAATAGTCCTCATTAATTCCGGCGCAGCAAAATCCCAGTACTTGATCTTCCCATCGAGGGCCGCCGTCCAGCAATAGCACAAGACTCTACTCGCCGGATTAGACGCCGGAACGACTATAACCGACGTCACCTGCGCCTCGTGCCCTTCCAACTCACAGGTCTGCGATGAAGAAAGATTGATAGATTCTAATAAGGTTATCAAAATTTGATTTTTGCAGTGCATTAAAGAAGGCATATATAATGCAAAAAAAAGAAACCTGAAGACCGGTGGAGGTGCTGAAGACGGAGACGGTGTTTCCGGTGCAAACAAGGAGGCGCTTAGCGTCGTTTGAGAACGCCGGCGGCGAAGAGACGAAACTCTTTCCGCCTGTAAACATTTTTCTGGCGCAACTTTTGTTTCTCTCTCTCTCTCTCTCTCTCTAGTGAAAGAGGGAATGAGGGTTTAGGCTTTCTTGTATAAACCCTAGCCCCTTTCAATACGTTTTACCGTTTGTTTTAGTTTATGATTAAACTAAATTATAAATAAACCTATGCTTAATTTTATATAATTAATTTTCTCCCAAATAAATCGAATAATTAAAGTTGTAGTCATAAAAATTGAAATGCCATTTATAATTTAGTTTCATTTATTAAAAATGTTTAAAGATCTTGAGCTTAATTGAACTTGAGTGAATTTTTGAAATATATATTTAAATTGAATATTTATCATTTCATTTTAAAAATATTAGACTCATTTATAATTTAGTTTCATTTACTAAAGATGTTTAAAGATTGTGAGCTTGATTGAACTTGAGTTAATTTTTGAAATATATATTTAAATTTAAATATTTTTAAAAAATATGATTTCATTTTAAAAATATTATTTTGTTATAAAAATAAATGTATTTACCAAATTATTATTTCTTACAAATATGTCTTTTTTGCTAAGTAGTATAACAGAGTCATAGATACCTATGCCACTTTAATACCATGTTTGCTAGCAGTATTAAAGTTCGTGATTATGCAAGGGTCAACACGTGTTAACATTTATATGGTATAGCATATATATAATTATTAAAAACTGCAGAACTAAATAACTTTGCAAATATTAATTAAAAAATTTATTATAGAATATTCACACGATATGTGGTAACTAATTAAATGATATTTTAGGAATTGAAATTTTATAGATAATCTAATATATCTAAGCAAACACTATATTATTAATATATATATATATATTAATATATAAAAACAAATACGATATTGATATCTTATACTGTAAAAACATCCTATATATATATATATATATTGTAAACTAGTTTGAACATAATTTTTATCAAATTGAAGTTAGAGTAACTTTTCTCGTTTATTGCAAAAAAAAACCTCGTTTATTTATTAGTCTATATATACGACACTATTATACTTTTTTTTACTCACACACCTGACCTGATGGTATTGAAAAGATTCAAGACTATTACACATTTTTTTAAACGGATGCTTTTATATATTTGGATATGTTGGCATGGGCCTACTAATCCGGGCCTCCATTGAATGTTGATGGATTATCCGGCCCAATAACTTTGGTTCATGCCCAACTTTTTCACATTTTATTCATCTGGGGTTGTAAAACGATGTTTGAGCTAGGTTCGTTAAGAAATATTCGAGCTCAAATTCAATTCGAGATTTTTTGTTATTATTCGCGGCTCGACAACTATTTGTCATGTTAGAATTTGACTCGAGTTTGTCTCGTGAAATGATCGAAAATTTACTAATTGAGTCCGAGATCAAATGCTCGAAAAAAGCTCGTTTAATTTACACGTTCGAAAAATTTATAATATTAATGGACATGTTCGATTAAGCTCGAATTTAAATATATTTATGATCCGACTTAATTGAATATTACTTTATTTGAGCTTCACCAACGGACTTTGAATGATTTTTTTTTGACTCGAGCTCCGAATAGATCGTGAAACGTCATCATCGCAATATCCTAATTAAAGAAAAAAAAGAAGGAAATTGAACACAGATTTCTAGGTTCGTTCTAGAAGAGAAGATTGGTTTGAGCATTGGGAATTTTTAAATAAACTAGATTGGCTTGGATTGAATTATTGAAATCGAATCATCAAATGCGATCGTCGGCGAAGCACGGCGGCGTAAGCGGCCACCTCCTCACCCTCCACCGACGCCTTTATCATGCCCTCAGCCTCGGGTATACTTCTAATTCATACGTTATATTTTTTTTGCTGCTGAAGGATTTCGATTTGTTTATACATATCCAATCCCTACGTATTACCTGCTGTCAAATGTCAATACTTGGATGAACTGCGTGGTTGTAATTTGTAAGCTAGAAGAATATCAAATAAATGTTTAGTGAAGTTGCTAATGAAGCGTGAGGTGATTTAGTGATTAATCTCATTGTTGTTTCTTCCATTTGATGGTTTAGGGTGATTCATTGCATTCAACACTTCCTATAGCTATTTTTTAGTACTCATTTTATGATTATCAATGTTTTATTTTTTTGTTTTTTTTTACAATTTGTTAATTTTCCTCTTTCATTGCAACTTGTAATTGCAGAAGCTGGGAGAAGAAAGAGAAATGGAACTGTTCAGATATTGAGATACAAAGACAGGTGCTTCGATCAATTGATGCGTTCCTCGAGTGCATTTCTAACGAAACATTGCAATACCCACTTGTCAAGGTACATAGCGATTCTAAGAGATCTAAACAAGCAGCATGAATAACTCATAACCTTAGTTCATACATTTCTCACTTTTATCGGCAGTAGTTTTTCTAATTTTGCACTTTATTGTTTTTTAGTAGGTAGTCATGACTTTATTTCATGTAATAACATGATAGTGGTCATAAGAGGCCTAACCCGTTTCAGAGTTATTTATTTCTTTAACCCCTGATAGATTGCTTGTAGGGATTGAAGTTGCATGATATATAATCAAACTAACCATATAGAAGTTAGAAATTAGAACTATAAGGTGTGTGATGATAGAGTTAAATGTGAAATTACTTAAGAGAAATTAAATAAACTGAAATAGAATGAAACTCAGTGAACAAAACCTCAGGCCGAAGCCTGCCCAAGCGCAAAGCGCCGTTTCTTCCTGCCAAAGCCAAACGGATCCCTTAGTCTAATGATCCTTTGATGCCCTAAATGACTCCAAACCTAGTACTTAAATAATAAAAGACTAGGGCTCCATAAACAAAAGCACGGCCCATTACTCTATTCTAACCTAATTATCTTAACATAAATAACTTAATTAAACTAAGGAAATAAAGATAATAATTATAAATAAATAAGATTGCTGCAGGAACCGATGTGTAACAATTCTCCTCTCGTTCAAAACAGCCTTGTCCTCAAGGCTGGAAGTTGACTTCCAAAGATGTCCCAAATTTGACTCATTATCTTGCCAGCTGAAAAAAAATTCCAACTCTCCACCTCAAGTAGACAACACGATGTTGCAGTCCAAAAACAGAAAATTCAAGAAGGTCAGACGACTCAAATAATAAGAGAAAACTGGCAAGCAGGTGTCTGTAATAGGCAAGCTCCTTACGATTCATTGAATCCTTCTTGAAAGCGCGACTCATTGAATCCTTCTCAAAAGCATGAATCTGCACCATAAAATCTGGTGCAGCCGCAACCTCGAAAGCTCTACCATGTTTAACCTCAGCCCTCTTTAAAGTGGCCGCAACCTTTGGAGCTCTAGCATGAATAACCCCAGCTCTCTTCAAAGCATTTGCCTCGGTCGTATTTCCATTGGTCCTTTCTTCATCATTCGCAGTTGCGTCAGTTATTGACCACTCAATTATCCTCCTGCCTGGCACCGCTGTCTGAAACAGCCTTGTCCTCAAGGCTGCAGGATGATGACAATTTGTTTTGCCTCTTTCTCGCCCTTTTGGAGGGGGATCATACTCATGCTTGAGGTCATCCTTCGTCTTGTTCTGCTGCTCCAGTGATCAAGTGAAAGTTGCTTCCAGGTATATCGGTCAATAAAGCCGTATTTACCTCGATGCCCATAAACTCCGCAAGATGCTGCAAACATTGGACGAGTAGCACTAATTGTCGTCGATACACTAGCCAGACAAGCAACAGTAGTTGTAGATGATGAAAGACAAGGTAAAAAAGCAAAAGCCTTAGCTTGCTGTTGTAACTTTCCGCAGGTGTTGCATCCAGATTTCTTACCGTGACAACCATTATTATGCTTTCTGGAAACAATTTCACGTTCCTCCTCCATAATAGAAGCATCCAAAGAAGTGTTGCCCGAAACATGATGAGTGAAACAAGCATCGTCCCTTAGAGGTGCTGATGTCGCTGTTGGGATGAGCGCAGGGGAAGGAGCGGGTACTGACTCAAGAGGAGTCAAGGCTGCGGGGGCTGTTTTGGCGTGAGTCTGGTTGGCTGCAAGGCCTATTTTAACACGAGCCTCGTTGGCAGGAACAACAGAGAACGTTGTACCTACATCATCAGGAAGAACCAATCCTTTCTCGAGAAGGAGTTGTATGATACGATCTATGGATTTCTCGGATTTCTCGAATTGGTGTTTCATTTGGGTAAACTTATCTCGTACTGACTCAAGGCCCTTTTCTATCTTGTCCAGACGTGTCTCTATAAAAGTTGGATCATCACCTTTCTCTATCGTCTTCTCCATCTTTCGAATCCGGCAGGTCGGACCAATTTGATAGAGTTAAAGGTGAAATTACTTAAGAGAAATTAAATAAACTGAAATAGAATGAAACTCAGTGAACAAAACCTCAGACCGAAGCCTGCCCAAGCGCAAAGCGCCGTTTCTTCCTGCCAAAGCCAAACAGCTCCCTTAGTCTAATGATCCTTTGATGCCCTAAATGACTCCAAACCTAGTACTTAAATAATAAAAGACTAGGGCTCCATAAACAAAAGCACGGCCCATTACTCTATTCTAACCTAATTATCTTAACATAAATAACTTAATTAAACTAAGGAAATAAAGATAATAATTATAAATAAATAAGATTGCTGCAGGAACCGATGTGTAACATGTGATGTGATGTAGATGCTATTTATTGATTTGTGTAAGGAGTTTCTTATGTAGGAAGACCAAGATTATGTTAAGTTGGCTATAATTAATTGGAATTATTTTTTAAGAAGTTATTAGCCTCTTTAGAAGCTGTAAATTACAGTGGGTACAATATAAAGGTACAATCAAACTTTTCATTTGGGAGTCCTGACATAGTGTCTCCATATGGTCTTTTTAAGCCTTACCTTAGCACAAACAACCCAATGTTTCTACTTTCTTGTTCTTTGCCTGGTTAAATTTAAAGATTACAGTACAGAGTTTCTGGAGACTTCATGAAATTTGAAAAGCATGTGGTATCCAACTAGAAAAAAGGAAAAAGAAAAAGAAGCACATCATTTCTCCATCTGTTCTGCATTTGAACTACACAGCAGATACAAAGTTGGTTTCTTAACTTGTGCTCCCTTCTCCTTTTCCCTTTTGTGGCAAGTGGCAACAAGCTGGTTTGATTCAAATGTATGATGGAGAACCAGAATGAATGTGTTCTGCAATTTTTTGAAAATTAATATAAGACATGTGGTTAACTGCTTCAGCATGTATATTCAAATCAGCTTCATTTAATAGTGTGCATTAAGTTGAATAAAAAAAAATCTCCGACAATGATTGCCTTGCAGATCCCGTGAGCATACCTGGTTTCACTTCATATATCTATAAATGAGAATATGAGATGCTTGCTGCCTATACTTGATTTTTCCTTCCCCTTTCCATACTTTTTATTTCAATTTGACTCTTTCCATTCCAGGATTCGGTGGTTGATATAGTCAGAGCAATAAAGAGCATATTGGAATTCAGAAGTCAATCAATATTGAGGCTGGCTTCTACTGTCACTGTAAAGATGGTTAATATTTTGCCAAGTTCAATACTGCAAATTCGTGTTCTGGATTTCCTTTATCCTTTAGCAGATTTATTGTCTTCCCAACAATGGCAAGTTGCAATGTCATGTGCTGCTTCCATGAATGTCATTTTATCAAAGCTGGGTTCCAGACAAGAGAGAGAAGTGTGGCAGCTTCTGAAGGAAGCAAATGCTGTTAGTTGTATTGTCCATAACATCAAGCAGTTCTATATTGACGGAAAACCAATTGAGTACTTTCAAGAGTTGGCGTCCGTCTTGAGTAAAATATTGTGGCGGTGGCCATCCTTTAGGTACTCTGTGTGGAATGATTCTGAGTTCTTGAACATTGTGGATGGTATCAGACAGTCTGAAAACTCTGTGATAGTTGCTGTGCTGCAATTATATTCTTCTTTAGGTATCACAGTATCTGTTATAAGTTTTCTATTGTTTGAAGCTAATCTTGTACATATAGCTTTTCTAATTGGTGCAACTATTTGTATTTTTTTTGTGCTGGCCAGCTCTGTGTGTCAATGGTGCAGAGAAGCTTCTTGAAAATGGAGAGGCACTTCTAGAAATGATGGTGAGCTGCATGGATAGTTCAAACACTGATTCAGTCCGCACGGAGGCATTTAAACTTGCTCGATGTTTAGCGGTAACCTTTCTCAGATGAACCATTATCCTGTGATGATATTGTAGATTTTTCTGTGTCTGACTTGTTCTGCTTCATGAATTTTATCAGCTCAGCAGGGGAGGGTCTACAAAAATGCTGAACATATGCTGTGAGCCGCTTGTCAAAGCTGTAATCAATGCATTAGAGAGTCGGAGTTCGATATCTGAAAAATCTGGTAAAAGCCAATCATCTTTTGTGGAGGAAGCTTGTCGTTTGGCTTCAATAACTTTGTGGCCCGGGGATCATCACATGCACTTTTGGAAAGCTGGTGTGGAGAGAGTTCTCCTTGATCTTCTTCTGGAAGACTGTTCAAAATTTCACAAAATGCAGCGTGAGTTCTCCTTGAATGATCTGATAATTATGGTACAGGAGAGTCATAAAGCAAATTTTCTACTTTCTTATAGACCATATGTGTGGGATATTCTTGGAGGACTTGCGGCTAATTGTGCAGGAAATATCAATCATAAGGTGCAAGGGAATGAACTCCGACTTCATATCCTCATAATATGTGCATGGTAATACATCTAACCGCAAGAGAGTGCTTTTGTAGCTCAGGTTGGAATTTTTGTCTTTTTCTTTTCCAGTTAGTCTTGTTGTTGTGGGTTTTTTCTGATACTCTCCCATAATTGTGGTGCTAAGTTCGTTATTCTACTGTTGATTGTGGTAGTTTATCTTGTGGTGCTTATTCTATTCTTTTTCCTTTCTCTTTCTTGTTTTACTCTTTGGCAGCTTGACATTTGCCAACTCAGTTCGAACATTGCGTCGAGTTTCTCAATATGGTCTCTCAAATATGAGCGAGTGTGAATCAGCAAGTAGGGCAATTCTTATGATGGTGTATTCTCCTTGCAAATATATTGCATCCTTGGCCAGATCCATATTATGTGAAATACTTAAGCTCGATGACAAGGATTATGTTGAGTACTTACTGAACATTCTAAATGCTGGATTGACTGGAAGCAAGTTTGGGCTTCCAGGTAACCTTGAGATTGTGGTGAGCCTAATGAGTTTGGCAAGTTATTGTAGTCTACCTACATTCCGGGAACTCATAATTAAATCCCAAGGGATGAAAACTGTGCTGGCCTTCACATTATGGTGGTTAAACAATCCCGTTCGTGTAAAAAGATCTGCTCTGGTGTCTCATTTGCGTGATCCGTTCATTGAGAGGAGTTGTTGTGTTCCAGTCATAGAAGATTGGGAAGGGGAAGATATGCTTTTGCTTTTTAGCTTGTGGATCCTTGCTGAGTTGCTACATCATTTTGCTGATGTAAAAGTTCATCCCTCGGGCAGCCAGGTAGACTTTTGTAAAGCCAAATTGATTCAGGAATTGGAGGCTATATGCAGAAACCATAATCCTCATGGTTCAAGATGGTATGCTACATATGTGCTTAACTATTTTGGGCTATATGGTTTCCCAAGTATTTTGGGGAAAAGAATTGGGAAATCGCTAGGAGTGAGAGACCATTCTGATCTAAAGCTAGTTCTTGTTAATGAGGAATCTGTCCATGTTCATGAAGTAATTCTCACTGTAAGATGTCCTTCATTACTACCTCCTGGGACAGCAGTTCCTAAAGAGAAGTCATCCAATGGAGCAAGCAATAAATTGGATATGGAGAGGAACGTCACAAAGACAGTCCATCTATCAGCTCACGTGGATCAGCTATCATTGTTGAAGTTGCTAGAGTATGTTTACTCGGGATATTTACAAGCAGAAGAAGGCCTTGTCAGAAAGCTGAAAGTTTTTGCGAGGCATTGTAAATTGGAACCTTTGGTGCAGATGCTTTCCAAAAGAAACCCGAAGTGGGGTGTCTCTATACCAAGCTTTGATCTAAGCCCTGCTCTTGGGCCAGCCGGACAAAACTTTTCGTACGTACCGTTTTAACAATTGATGACCATAGGCATTTGTATTTTAATTGGATAATAGTTATTCAGGTACTCAGCCATGTTTTAGAAGGTAATGAGGCCTTGTACAGAAGATGGCTAGTTTAATCACACAGCCTCCTCGTCAAGAGGGCCCATTTATCTGTTTGGGCATAAGGATTCTCCTTATCAAGTTTGCTGTTGATAAGTGAATTCTTGTTCTGTTTGTTGTTTTGCATACACCATCTTAAGTATTTATTTTTGGCGGTAGAATGTGCCATGAACACGGTTCTCATAAAAAAGAGGTTGCAAGATATACACCTCAAGTCCTAGGTATACTAACTAGCGATTGCAGGGTATGGGTATATGAGTTATCTTACTTAGTGCACAATTAGAGAAATGCTATTCTATATTGAGGGGGGAGGTGGGCGGGGAGCTTTTTATTTTTCATTGCTATTTGTTCCCCACATAAATTTCTGCACAGGCTCTATCTTTTCATGCGATTTCTTTGTTTCCATTTTTTTCATGGTTTCAGGGATCTCATCTTTGAAGCCAGCAGCACAATACAACTGGTGAATTGGAAGTGCAACAGTTGCTCCTCTTTGGTTCCACATCTACACGTTCATAAAGTTATAGTGGAGTCAAGTTCTGATTATTTGCGAGCATTATTTCAATCAGGAATGAAAGAAAGGTATGCACAAATTTGTCTTATGAGGATGGTGTTCTAACTAATACTAGCTGGTATATCAAATCTTCAATAACCTTAAGGTTGTGATATTATTAGCTGTTTATTGAATGTTTCTAAACTTTCAAGGCTAAGATATTGTTCAGTCTATTGTTCAGAGTAGGGTGCCACTAGTTATCTCTTGCAACATGCTCAGAGCCACTTCCCTCGCTGTTTTTGTAACCACACTTTACAGCTATTCCTATTTTGCCCATTCAAAACTCACCTGAACTGCCGAATTGTTAATCTTTTTTATCTCAACGGAATCTAATACAGTATGGGATCAGTATTCTAGAATATCATAGGTAGTTTCTTCAGTATAAAATGATCCATTCATGAGAATTTTATCTGTTAGAACCAAAATATTTTCTCACCTCCTTGTCAACTTCTTGTTTTTTTTTTGGTGATTGTCGTGGCAGCCATTTGCAAATCGTCAAGGTTCCTGGGAGCTGGGAGTCGCTTAATAAACTGGTTAGTTGGTTTTACTCCGAGCATTTGCCCGCCCCCACTTTCGACTGTCTATGGGATAGTTTGGATCCTGAGATCAAACTTGGAGAAGTCCAAACATACATAGAGCTGTGTTGGCTTGCTGAATATTGGATCATTGAAGACCTTCATGAAGAATGTTACGCAGTCGTGATCTCTTGCTTAGATTCAACAAGGTACTTGTCTACTAAAATAATTCAAACTGCTGCTAATTTCTCCCAGTGGAGATTGGCTCAAGTTGCAGCAGAGTACATGGCACCTTCATATCACCATCTGCGTGATTCTGGCGAGCTCGACGCTTTAGACAGCAATCTCGTCGAGATGGTCCGTGCTGCGTCAGTCCGACTTTCTCAAGAGCGTGATCAGTCCACTTGATCGGGTGCTCTGTGTTCATCATCAATGTAATATTTTTTTTAATTTTTGTAGAGAATAGTAAAATCTTGCAATTTGATGTTAACCTATTAAGAATCATTACACCGTTGTACAGTTTATTTCCGAACAAAATGTCTTGATAGTTTGCAGTTGTCATAGAATTTTGCAAAAAGTTGTCTTCACCTTCTAAGAGACTGGAGTGGTGTGTATGAACATTAATTTTTTACTAGATCTTACGAGAGACTTATAATTTTATTTGACATAAATTATAATTATAAAAAATAACATAATTATTATAACAAAATAAAATTAATATTTCTATTGTGAATTATAGAAATTTTTACATTTGTTATTATGGTTATTGAGATTAAGTCTAACCAGAAAAAGGGGAAAAATAATTATTTAAACTTAATTTTCTGAAATTCAAATTAGGTTCAAATTATGAAGAAAATATATGAAGAAAATGTATGAATTGTTATACTATATAACATCATTTCTTGTTTTCGAAGTATACATGTGAAACTTTTGTTAAAGTGATTCGCAATTAATAATAAAAAATTAATTTTCAAAACTAGCAATGACTTTTGGCGAGAAAACTATTTTTAGTAACGATTTTATCATTAAATAGATAAAGATTATTTCCTCAACAAAAACACGATATCATATTCACCATCAATTTCTCTTCCAGAGCTGTAATGTTGCAATGAAAGACCATATATGCTCAGAAAACTGTAATAACACACACACACACACACTACACAGGCTGAGGACTAAAGTGAACTCTAGGCTGTGTATGTTTGTGGGTGGCTGTATCCATTATTCTTTCCAATGCCTCAACAACTTGTTGCATTGTGGGTCTGCTTTTAGGATTGGTCTGAAGACAATCTAGTGCGAGCTTCGCTATCTGTACAACGGATTCATGAGAATATCGACCCTCCATCTGCATCCGGGGATCAAGTATTCCCTTCAACTTCCTCTTCTCAGATAAACGCGGCTTCATCCAAGCAATCAGATTGCGTTGTTCACTTGGACGGTTCGAGTCATGTGCTCGCAAACCTGTGACAACTTCTACTAACACCACACCAAAGCTATATACATCACCCTTCAGGGTTAAGTGCCCTGCAAAATAGATGTATGTATAAACATCCATCTCATTTTTGGGATTTCAATTGTTTTATTTGTAAATTACCTGTCATTATATACTCAGGGGCTGCATAACCAAATGTTCCCATAACCTGTGTTGAGACATGGGTTTTATCACCCATTGGACCGGTTTTTGCAAGCCCAAAGTCAGATATCTTGGCTTCGTACCACTGAGAAGAAAAACTAAGCAAGCAAACCTCAAATTTGAAAATGATTACTACTAGTACTAGACATATAAAGCTTACTTCGTCAAGCAATATGTTTGAGGTTTTGAAGTCCCTGTGGATAACTACTGATGAATGCAAGAACGCCAAACCACGAGCTGTACCAATCAGTATCTTCAGCCTAATATCCCATGCCAGTGCCTCAACAGACCCTGATCAAGCAAACTCAAGAAATTAGCTCTCCAGCACTAGCACTACACAAGTTATATCTCCTCTAATGTGAGGAACATATAATTAATAATTAAACTTGGCATCTGCCTTGCAATTTAATCCCTTACTCCCAAAAAGATGGTTCTCTAAGCTTCCTTTATGCATGAATTCATAGACAATAAAAAACAGTGTATCATCCCATCCATATCCCAACATCTTCACCACATTAGGATGAGAGAGTCTTCCAAGGAATTGCACCTCCGACTGCAAATATAAAATAAATTGACAGAATCAAAGATACCATTAGATAGAAGAAAAATGATACAAGTACACTATAGGAAGGGAGAAGAATGTCAAGCTAGATAAATATTCCAATATCCTCAAAAAAAATTCTTAATTTTTCTGAGCCAATATGAGGAGAAAGACATAATTTCATGCTTGCATACAGAAATTTATTAAGATCTCCAATGCTAATGCAGAGCTAGAAGAGAATAATATCACTGATTCAGAAACTACTTGCATAGAATGGTTGATGATTACCTGCCACTCTTTAAACCCCTGTTTGCTTTCATGATTCAGTATCTTAACAGCAACAATGGATCCACTTCCCTCTTTGGCATTGGACTTGTCATGTATCCAGCCTTTATAAACTGTCCCAAAACCACCTTCTCCGAGAACTTTATCCCTATGGAAATTTCTTGTGGCAGCCTTCAGTTCCTCAAGAGAGAAAATTCTTAAAGATGGGGCTGAACTCATTCCATCTGTTTTATTAGAAATAGTGTTCCCTCCCAATGCTATGTTGCTGGTCCTGCGTGATAATGGTGCTGCAAAATACACAGCCAAGCGATTTCAAGAAAAATGTGACTTCTCAAATATTGAATTGGTTATGGTGCGACTTCGACTACAGTGAACTAGCACAAATGTTTCTCATTGTAGCCAAATACATACCTGATACTGAAATGCCAAGCCAGCTCGTTTTGTTTGAGGATTTCCTGGTCTTCCAAAATGCATCTCGTGGCCAAAGTTTTTGTGATATCCTACGCAACATGGATTTTCTCCCATCTTTTCTTCCCGAATTGAACATTGTGCTGTTAGTTTGTTCTCTTAGTAGAGATGTATCAGTTTTCATATCAAAGGTAGACGCCATTGGTCTTGGGCTAACTGATAAGATAGTTCTATCATTATCAGTACACGGCATGACATCAGTAGCATTTCTTATATCATCGTGTGTCGAAGATCTCACATTCTCCTTCTGATTCAAGGAATCAGTTGCATTTATTTCCTCATTTGGTACCAAGAAATTCATGTTCTCTTGCTGAGATTTTTCAATAGATGAAAAGACATCTTCAACACTAGTCATCTCTTCTGGTGCAAAGGATTCTGCCTTCTCCTGCTGCAGAAGTGCAAGCTCAAGTTTTATTATAATGTGAGTCATTGCTGGCCGTTTCTTTGGTTCATCATGCAGGCATCTTTCAGCAACTTTCACAAATGTATTCAGGCTATCTGTTGATATTTCCCCTCTCAGACTTGGAGCTACGATAAGATCAACTTGCCCCTTACTAATGTTATCTATAGCCCACAAAGTTAGACTACGCTTATCTTCTTCGTTCCATGGCTCCACTGCTGGTCTCCCACACAATACTTCCAACAACACCACACCAAAAGAATATATGTCACTTTTCTTTGTTAGTTTACGAGTTCTAAAATAGTTCGGGTCAATATATCCAAATGTGCCTTTAAGATTTGTGCTATCTTGGATTTGCGACTCACTACCAGTTCCAGTTTTAGCTAAGCCAAAATCTGAAACTTTTGCCACAAGCTTTTCATCAAGCAGAATATTTGAAGCCTTCACATCACGATGTATGATCCCATGGCCCGTGTGAAGATAATCTAGTGCCCGACTGGCTCCAATGCAGATCTTAAGTCGTTGCTTCCAAGAGAGAGGATAAAAATTATTGCTTTTCCTGGCTAGTTTGTAGAGATGATCAGCCAATGATCCATAAGGCATATACTCGTAAACAATTATCATTTCCCGTTGCTCTGTGCAGTATCCGATGAGGGAAACTAGATTAACATGTCGAAGCTCAGAAAGGGTCTCAACCTCTGTCCAAAACTGAAGCCCCCCTTGCTTGGAGTCTGGTTTTGATCGCTTTATGGCTACAATCTCCCTCCCATTATCTATGAGCCCTCTGTAGACTTTACCAAATCCACCCTTTCCAAGGATAAACGCGCTGTTGAAGTTTTCTGTGGCTGATTGGATCTCAGCTAGTGAAAAGCAACGACAGACACGCTTTAACCTGGCTGATGGTTCACTTTCCTCCTCAGTGATCACCATGTCATTGTCATTGCCAGCTCCCCACATTTTGATTCTGTGCAGAAAATGGACAATGATATTCACCAGACAAATCACAGCAAAGACAACAGTTGCAATAGCATTTCCTCGACCAAGAAGAGTGTATAGGAAAGTTTGGACAGTGTGTGATGATGATGAATCCCCTCTCGGTCTCGGATTGGGACTGGCAAGACTCCGGTCATGGTTGCTTAACTTGAACACTTCAAATCCTTCAATCGGGGCGGCGTGTCGGTGCTGAGAGTGCAGAGAAATAGAGATACTACGCTTACCCTCTCTTTTGTGGCCTTCCACCATCACCATACAGTTATACCAAAGGATGGTTTGATTCCCATTTCCCCCTTGTTGGATCAGCCCATGATCATGAGCACTAGTCAAGGCAATCATGCCATTAATCAGAAGCTTAAAATCCATTTTGGATCCTAAGTGAATCCTCACCAAATAGCTGAATCCCACATCAACAGGCACTCTCCACCTCAGATTTGTCACATTTTCTTGAAGCTTTGATGCCCAAATCCCAAACATGCCACCAATATCACTCCCAAAGGAGAGAGAATCCCATTTTATATTGTGATAATAAACCCTCTCAAGTGCAGTAGTGTTGTCAACATAGATGAGGGACTTTTGCCCAATCACTTGAACTCCACTATCCCCACCATGGCAGTAAGGAAGGGTGGAAGGCACTGATATAATCTCAATCCCATTGATGAAAGCATAATTATACTCGGATCGGGTAATTTCAGGAGAGAAAACTATGTTGAGAGGCTGATCCTCTTGTGTGATTATGCAGAATTCTTTAACAATAACATCGAGAGAAAGAGCACGAGAAGTTATGGAAGCACTGAAATTAGCTAGTAGCGTGAAAGGACCTGCTTCGACGGTGAAGAAATCGTCGAAGGCTTGGAAACCCCCATGGTAAAAGCCCGGATTGAAGTGGAGGCGGATGAATTTCTGACCTGGATCGAGCAGAAAAGAGTAGGAAAATTGGGAGCGGGAGATTCGCGCAGTCGTGTAGGGAACTGAATCAACGGCTGCGATTAGCTTTCCCTTGACAGACACAGCTGAAGCGGCGGATGAACCTTTTCCTTCTGGCGCAGCGTCGCCGCTCCACCGTCTGCCGCCGCTGAGTCCAGCAGCTCCGCCGCAGTTGATGGAAATGTGATTGGGATCGTCAACAGCGGCTGTAAATATGAAAAGGAAGCAGAGAATTATGAGACGGTGCAGCATTTAATTATTTGCATTCAAAAAATTTCATGGAGATGAGAAGAGATGAGATGATTGTATTTGTTTGTTTATGGCGAAAATGTTGAAATGGAAATTGAGACTCCATGTTCATATCACGCGGCAACTGCAACTGCAACTCCATTTCCATACGATGTTTGAAATTTGACATTTCAGAATTTTCCCAACCAATTGTCTCCATTCATTCTTCATCCCACTTTACTTCTTCAATATAAATATTGACTCATATTAATCATCTATTTTTGTCATTACAAAAAAAAACACAAAAAACACAAAAAACCACAACAACAATAATAATAGTAGTAGTAGTAATAGATGGGTGCCATGCAAATTTGTGTTAGAGTCAATTTAGACCTATTTGACCCGTCTAACAAATTACGAACATAAATTTTCGTAATTATTTTATCATCACAATCAAAATTCAAGGCCAATCAAGTAAACGAAAAATAATCTTAGACTACATGTAACAACAACCTTCGTAATTATTTTATCATCACAATCAAAATTCAAGGCCAATCAAGTAAACGAAAAATGATCTTAGACTACATGTAACAACAACCTTCCTTAATAGTGGTTGACCGCCGCATGGACGGAAATATTTTTTCTAAAAAAAAATTGTTAATAATTGTCAATGAGACTACGGGTAGAGTTGTCAAATGGGTCGGGCTGACCCAATCCAACCCCGTCCAAGCCCGCTATGGCCTACCCAGTCCAGCTCATGAAATCACCGGTTAAGTGGGTTGGATTTGCCCTGACGAAATGGATTCACATGGCCCTTTTTTGAAACCCAGCCCAGTCCAGGCCCACTAAAGGCTCGGCTCAGGCTCAGTCTAAGCTCATTTCAGACCCATATTTTATTAATTTATTTCACCATATATAAAAAATATTTTAACATACTACAATTTCAAAATTTAATACCATAAGATCATATTACTAATTGTATCTTGTAATATAAACGATAAATCAATCCATTAAGTACAATTATATAATTAATGTTATCATTTAAAAATTCAAAACCCACCTTAGGCCCAACCCAGCACAACCCAACCCAGGTCCACATTAAGCTCAGTGCATGGGTTGGGCTGAGCTCATATTTATTTAAGAAAATTCAACCCAACCCAGCCCGTTCCACAAGTGAGCTAGGTTGGGTCATTTTATCTCAAAGCTCACTCGGGCCTAGCCCAGCCCGACCCAGTTGACAACTCTAACCACGGGTCTCTCCAAAACCTCAACTATTGGCTAATGGGTTGGAAACACTTGTCTCCATTCTATTAATCAATTCAATTTATTTAAATATACAGATAAAATTAGTATATCTTTTATATATTATAATAAAAATAAATAAAAAATATATCAAAACCCACCTTAGGCCCAACCCAGCACAACCCAACCCAGGTCCACATTAAACTCAGTGCATGGGTTGGGCTGAGCTCATATTTATTTAAGAAAATTCAACCCAACCCAGCCCGTTCCACAAGTGAGCTAGGTTGGGTCATTTTATCTCAAAGCTCACTCGGGCCTAGTCCAGCCCGACCCAGTTGACAACTCTAACCACGGGTCTCTCCAAAACCTCAACTATTGGCTAATGGGTTGGAAACACTTGTCTCTATTCTATTAATCAATTCAATTTATTTAAATATACAGATAAAATTAGTATATCTTTTATATATTATAATAAAAATAAATAAAAAATATATCAAAATTTATATATTTTCATTCTCTATAAATAGACCAATTTTGTGATATTTTAACACCCTTTAAAAATATCCCCTCTTTCTCTACACACTACATCTACTCTTTCTATTTGTTACAAGTAATATTTTAATCTTAAAAATAAAATAAAATAAAATAATTATATTTTAGTCTCGAACCTATCTCATTAGGAAGAATAAAATTAAAAACGATAACGATTCATTTTATATGCAGATATCTATTTTCATTCACAATCCCAAATAAATTTGAGTTTCATTTCGGCCATTCTCACACTTTCATTACAATTTTAGCTAGAACAGCATGAAACAAGCTATTCTGTTAAGAACTTTTTAAATATGGATCATCCCTCTACTTGGAATACTGCGGAAGTTCAAGCGCTGCCTCCGCGATTTCCCCGTCCTCGTTGATCTTCGCCACCGGGCTATCAACCGTCGGAAAGTTCGCCTGCACAGATGACACCACCACTGCTGGTTATAAAAGAAAACCCCATGCAAAACAATGATCATATACGTAAAACAACAAATATTTTGACACAAATAAAAAAACTAAAACAACAGTCAAAACGAAACGGGAGGAGTATATACCTCGACTCCCTAATCCGGCCCACCCAAAGTAAACGCCTGAAGGATATTCCGAGAGGAGATCGGAGCAGCCTTCAGACGACAAATTTGCTGGAAGAGCAACAGAAGATCAAGAAATATTCTATCCCTGCACCAATAGCTTAATCAATGTGCAGGAAAATACGAAATGTATAAAAAAAATCGAAGTAGGGGAAAGCAGCTCACAGTTTTCAAATGCAGGTAAGCACAGCAATTTTTAAAATCTAAACTGCCATAATAAACACTCAATAAATAAACAGCCACTGCAACTTCAACAATTTATGCACTAGCAATATCAATCTTGAGCAATTCGGTTTAATGGGTTGGTTTCGGTCCAAATTTTTATTTTTTTTTCGTTTTTTCCACCTCTGTTATGCAACAGTTGAATCTCCATGTTTCCAATAAATAAAATCAACCAAAAATCTGAATAAAAATTCAATTTTTTTGGGTTTCCAATAATGAAATCAACCTAAAACTAAATAGAAGTTAAAATCGAAGACAGACAACAGAAATCTAGCCGAAAATCCAAGAATCCAACAACAAATA
Source organism: Perilla frutescens (assembly GCA_026008535.1). NCBI lineage: Eukaryota > Viridiplantae > Streptophyta > Magnoliopsida > Lamiales > Lamiaceae > Perilla > Perilla frutescens. Next base: position 489,243 of record BRKX01000022.1, on the reverse strand, counting down.
TTCTGAAAATTCTAAACTCTAGCAACAAGAATCAAGATAGTGTCCGAAAATTCTGAAATTAACAAGGTGGGCTGGCGGCCATGCTCTTCGCGAGGAGGGCTCGAGGTGGAGGAGATTTTTTTTCATTTGTGAATTTTAATTGTTTGAATGCATTAAGTAATATGAGAAAAATGTGAAATTTTAACTGCGTATAGAATGATATTTTTTGTAAAATAAAATTAAAGGATTAGAATGTTAATTACTGTGAAATGGAGTGAGTATATTTGAAAAAAATATACTAGGAATTAGGAAAATATCAATCATATAATATTTCGTGTTCCATAACTAATCTTAATATATATAAAGATGAATAGTTATACTATAATTAGTAACTATAGTTTTCCGCCTAAACATGCATTCCAAAAATAATAAGTTTACTAATTATATATTAATTTAATTATTTAATTATCATATCTTTAATATAATACGTAGTATAATATAATATAATAATGTATAGCTATATATCAACGTATATATCTAATATAATATCTCATATATAAATAAAAAAATATGATACAATGTACGTACAATATATAATATATAATATATAATATATTATATACTACCTCCGTTTCATAATGTTTGTTGTTTTGTTTTTTTTATCTGGAATTAAGAATTAATTTCGTGGACAAATATACCCATCCTTTATATATGCTATAAAATCTAATTCATCTATATTTTCCTAAAAAATAGCAATATTTTCTCTCTCCATATATTTTTCTCTCTTCATATATTATAGGTAAGTTAGAATAAAAAAATCTTGTAGGATTTGAGAGGGTTAAGATTGGGAGAGAGGATGTCAAATTATATAAAACAACAAACATTTTGAAACTAAAAAAAAAACCTTAAACAACAAACATTATGAAACGGAGGTAGTATAATATATAAGATAAGATAACAGAATTGTGCAATAAGATTTTCCCCTCCCATTGCAAATAGCAATTTCAGTCCATATAACATTGCTGTACAGACTATTTAATTATTTAATGGTTGAAAATCTAGCTCTTTAAGAATCCCAAATTAACGCCAAATCTCAATTAATTAACACCCCAAATTAGCGTCAAATTTATAAGTGTATCCCAATTTGTATTGAAACCCGCTAATCTATCTATTTCTATAATGGATAGACTGGAGTCGTGAGTCCAAAAATTACCATTTTGAATTTAGAAACAGTAGCATGAATACAACACTTATTTTATTCATATATCCAATTCATACATAGAAAAAAAACGTACATGTTGCTGGAACAAAAGCCTTTGCAGACTACTATATATATGCCTACATTCATTCTTGAATTAAAAATAAATAAAAAAGATGAATAGCCTCCATCTAATTTAGAAAATAATATTAAGTAGAAGTCGTAGAGCAATGGAAAGCAGAAGAGGGGATATAGGAAAACAAGAAAGAGAGAACCAATTGTCGTCATCGTGGTGCTCAAGACCGCAAAGGCTGCACCGTCCGATCATTTGATGGTGAATTTATAATTGAGTTTCCGAATAATCTTCTAATTTTCTTATGGCTAAGCAAAAAGGGATTGAGATGACAAGAAGGGTTCGAAAATCCTGCGCATAGGATGTGGCTCACCTGTAATAACTTTTTAACAATTTTTTTAAGTTGTTGTAATAGTAATTTCAGCTCTAATCGAAAGACTTTTAATTATGCACTATATCGAGCCACCAAATAAACAATTTTGTTTCTGCTTTGTACGTAGTTCATGGGCCTCCAAGTACATGCAGTTGTATTAATTTCATTGGGTATGAGCATGTTCGTGTAAAAATGTACAACATTATTATTATTATTATTATTATTATTATTATTATTATTATTATTATTATTATTATTGAAATATTGTTATTTTGGATATATAGTATCATTTTTATATTGTGCTTTAAAACGATATGTATTGTTTTAGTTGTAGAAATTACACACTCAATGTTCTAATTGCAAAGTTTCAAAAGTCACTTAACATGTTGCAATTACAATTTATCCTAATAGAACGTGTTAATTAAGCAAAGCAATTAACTCTTATTATCATCATATATCATCATCACCATCATCAAATGAAATTTAAATCAATTAACCAAAACGTTACTAATTAATATAATTCAATCAATGTATGCTTTTCAATAATTACACTATGTATATCTGGAAATATCCAAAATTATCACCCCATATTCATCTATAAATAGTTTCATCTTATCAATTTTTGTATCCACCACATCTTATCTTAGACGATTGCAGAATATTTAAACATTTCATACATATTTTTTTAATACCTTAAACATGAAGAAAAATCTCAATTGGTTTGACTTGTCCCGATCCTCATCAAGCACCGGCATCGTACAAAATAATCAATGAATAAATCGCTTCATTTTCACATTTCATTATGAAAGGAAGTATGTATTATTGTATATCAAATAAAAATTTGGAAAAGCAGTGAAAATCGAAGAAGAGAATGCAGTTTTCAAAAGCTTCTATATTGCTAGATTTTAAATTTTATTTATTTTTTAGTTTTTTTTTAATAATTAATTTTTTAGTTGATAGTGGTAAGGATTTCGTTTATTTGATTGTACTAATTCTTATTTAAGTCATTGTTGGTTTGCATTTTTTATTTTATTTGTTTCATAGTTTTATTATAATATATTGTTGTATAATATAAAATGCTTCAATGGAATTTTATAAGGGTTTGATGATTTCGATGTTTGGCTAAACTCTATTAAATTTCACAAAATAGATTTATTTTTTTAGAATAGGTTGCCTAATATGTAAATATCATAAGAATATTTTGCTTTAGTTTCACAACAAAAAAGCATGTTTTAACGACGAAATTAACGATGATAAACTAATGATGGATTGAACTTCGGACTTTTAACGCCAATCAACGGACAAATCCATCGTTAAATATCTAATTTTTATTTTTGCTAATAATTAACAACATAATGACAACATAATTTTTCATCTCTAAATTAGAGACTAAAAATTACGTCGCTACATTTTAAAATTTATTTATTTATTTTTACGTTTAGCTACAAAATTTGCGATGGAAAATTCCCTAGCTAAAAATATATAAAATAAATTTTATTTTTTATTAATTTTTCTTCACTTTTTTCATTCTCTAAATATCTAATTATGATTTTTTAATTTTACTTTTAATTAGAGACATAGTTTAACATTAACATTATAAAATAATAATAATAATAATAATAATAACAATAATAAATAAATATATATATAATAATTAGTCTTTATTGAAAATTAAAACTTTATTAATTGACAATAATATGAAATGAATATAATATCATATCCTTATATTATATACATATATTCATTGATAATGTATAAATAATATATAATAGACAAAGAAATACAAATAAAATGTATACATATATTCAATCTTAAAAATATAATTAAAAATAAAAGAAATTAAAAAATAAAAAATATATAATTTAGCATTTACATTATAAAAATAAAAGTATTATTTAAATAAGTAAGAAAATATTAAATAAATGAAGTAAAAATCATATTAATCTTTTAATATAATACAATGTAGAAATAGTAAATAAACAATATATTAATTAATCCGCCGTTAAATTATTTTAAAGATGGATTTTTGATATTTAAGACTGAATTTTCCGTCGCTGAAACGCGATTTTTTTGTAGTGTTCAGAGGCAGCCAAGTTTATTTTTGAAATTTTATATATTCAGAATATGCACTAATTTTTATTTTATTTCAATGAAAAAATCTTTTGCATAAATGGATGAAATATACAGTTGTTGCATACAACATACTAGCATAGATGAAATAATGATTTGTGGGCATCATATTTTTTTTTGGATATAAACTGCCACTAGAAAAAATTATTGTATAGGAATTAATATGTGCAATTTTTTTGTACTGTTATTCTCTATGTGTATATTAGATTTTAAATTGTTATTTGACTATCTTAAATTATTGAATTGGGTGAAGATTGTCATTTATTTTTTAAATGTTGAATATTATATATGTTGAGTTACATTGCATTATTTTATTTTTTACTTTCTTTTACATGTTTGAGATAATTTAATGTATTTCAAATGTAGAAATTATATATTATATGCATTCTTTTTTTTATTGTTGGAGAACCAATCATTCTTTCTAATTTTAGTAGAACCAATAAACTTTCTCCATTTCAAAATATTTATTTTTTTATGATTTTTTTGTAACATTTTTTTTTAGATATTTTCACACTCCATCTCCCAATTTTAACTATATCCAAAACTCTACAAAATTTCATAATTCTAACTTAAGATTTGATGTCATATGGCAAAGATTGGTATATTAGTCCAAAATTATTTCTTAATTCAAGATCAAACTACTAAAACAACAAACATTTTGAAACAGGGATACTATTATTTTTTTGATATTGATGTATTAATTTTTTTGGATATTTTGCCATCAAATTTTCACCTATCAATAAATCTTTCACAAAATATTAATAAACTATACATTTATGAATTTAAAATATAAACTAGCAAGATCTCCTTTCATTGATATAATTAAAAATATACAACCAGTGTTAATTGTAAATGGACAAGAAACATTTAGGATGAATAACATTCTTAAAGAAGAATGAATAAGTGGGGGCAGAAAATGAGATAAGAAAATTGAAAAATGACAACCCCTAAAAATTAGAAGATATTTTTGGGTTGGATTTTTCACATTTGGATATAATTTTATTATTGTATTATATTTTTAATATTTTAATGTTTTTTACTCACTTCGCTATTTAAATATATTTTTGTGTTAAATGTTTGGCTCATTGAACAAATAATTTCTTCATGCAGTTTTCATTGGTGAAGTTAACGTACGTGATTAATTAATTATATATTTATTTAGAAAATTCTTAATTATTTTATTTAGAGAGTAAATAATTGTTTTTTATTGTTTTTTATGTTATCATACAACAATGATTCATTTCAGCCAAATAATTTCACTTATTGATACTGTCTTGTAAGGTGGTTTATGATCGTCAAATACTAACCGAGTTTCACTTATATTCAAGATTAATGTCCTGATTTTTAGAATTTTGATAGCTGTGCAATCAAATTATGCTAAATCGTGTTGAAAATGAACAATCTTTATATAATATAATAATGATCTTCAAATATGCGAGGGCACATATTTAAATATATCTATGCTACCTTATTTGATCCAATAAATTATTTATACAAGACATTTCAAATTATTTGATGTTTTTCTTTAATAGTTAGATATCGTATGCGCGTATTTTACATATCATATAAAAAATGATCAATGTTTAATTTCATACTATGTATGTATAGATCAATATTTTACAATGATATAATTTAATGCATTCATTCCTATATGTAAGGAGACATAGAATGACATGATGTCGATCATGAAGTTCGAGGTCTTCTCTACAAATATAATGTAAACAGTATGAGAGATTATTTTCCAACATATAAGAGATGATTTTCCAACTTATGAGAGATGGTGACGAAACATTAATCAACTTGTGGAAGTGTTGCTCAAGATGTGTCATCATGTCCTATATATCCACTTCAAACAATCGTGAGAGATGGCGAAGACGTGATAATTTTCTTAAATGTATTTTGCGGTGTTGTGTCATTTTTTTCTTTTTTTTTCTCATTGTACCAAAATTATAAAGGATATCGATTATGTTTGTAATGAATTTCAGGTGAATCAATTATGTTATTTATTTTATTGAGCAAACTGAATGGAAAATATAAATGTATTCATAGATTTGGGTTGTATACTGACAAAATAGTGAATAAACTTGAATATAACATTATATTCTGTGTACATTTTATAATTGTTTGTGTTAATTATTTAAATGTGATTTAATTATTTTACTTAGACAGAATTTAATTTATATATCTCTTGCCGTGCATCACACCGGATGTAATACTAGTTTTTTTAATATATCCTAATTAGGGAGTGAACGTGTAATAAAACAATCTCCACATTTTACAAACTCTACACGACGCACAAATATGATGCAGTTTATGTTTATGCAATACCTCTCTACTCTTTCTTCACTACAGAAACAATCACAAACACAACTTCACATGAGACAGAACACAGCTGAGATACATACATATATATATATATATATAGTTGAGTAGTCTCATTCTTAGGATGCAGTGGAGAACGTCATTTGGCTGCCTGCCGACTAAAATGTACTTTACGCTTTCTAGGTCTATCATTAGAAGAACCAATTCTTTCGAGTGTCTCGACTATCTCTTGCATGGAAGGTCTGTTTTTGGGTTCCTGTTCAAGGCAGTTTAAGGCAAGCTGAGCAAATTGCAGTACGGATTTAGGATTTCGGCCCTCCAGACGAACATCCATGAGGTGCTTTAACCTCCTCCTCTCAGATAAATGAGGCTTGATCCATTCAACGAGATTGTGCTGTCCAGAAGGACGATTGCTGTCGAGGGCACGCATGCCTGTGAGCATTTCGACTAAAACCACACCGAAGCCATATACATCACTCTTGACATACAAGCGACCTAATGAATTAATAATTAGTTAGCAGCTGATGCATTATTAATTCACAAATGAAATATCTTAATCTTAATCCGTTGTTAATGTGTCGATATTTTAACAACGAAATATAATCCGTTGTTAAATCGCGTTTTTATTGTAGTGTTTTTTTAAATAACCCAATTTAAAAAAAATTAATAAAAAGTACCCCTTTTTACAAATCTAACATTTGATCAATTTTTCGACTAAAAAATCGTTCATAGCTGATTGCATTTTAGGATTTCTATTTTGCTGAAAATTTCACTTTTAGTCCCATAATATCGATTTTGGTCCCAAAACTGACGGCCGTTACCCATTTTTTTTTTTCATCTAAATTGTGGGACCAAAATTGATAATCCATGTCTTATGGGACCATATTTAATAACAATTTCTAAAATAGGACTAAAAGTGATAGGAATGAGACTAAAATCGGACTAACCCATGTCCTATGGGATTAAAACCGAAATTTTCTTGAGTTGTTTGACATCATATATGTGTTTGTTTGATTAGCATTACCTGTGGCAACATACTCTGGAGCAGCATAACCATAGGTCCCCATAACCTGTGTTGTGACGTGGGAACAACTTTCTGTCGGACCCCACTTGGCTAGACCAAAGTCGGATATCTTGGCATGGTAGGACTGATGGATCGATCATCAACATAAATAAATAGCCAGGAATTAATAATAACTAAGAGGCAGATCAGATGATTCAGATTGAATCCATGCATATTACTAAATTAGCAAAGTATGAATTTATGGAGGGAGGGAGGGATGCAGCTTACTCCGTCGAGCAATATGTTGGAGGCCTTGAAGTCTCTATAGATAACTTTTCTATCTAATGCGTGCAAGAAGGCGAGACCTTTAGCTGCTCCGATCAATATCTTAAGCCTGGTGTCCCATGGCAGCGGATGAACAAACGTACCCCCTAAGCACGCACCAACAAGTAATGAAATGTTGCATCAAGTAATGCATATATTAATTAATTAAAATAAATGTGAAAGTAAGTAGGTAGCTAAAGCTTACTTCCAAAGAGATAATTCTCTAAGCTTCCTTTAGGCATGAGTTCATAAACAAGAAGTAGTTCTTTATCCTCATAACCGTAGCCCAAGAGCTTGACGAGATTGGGATGAGAAAGTCTTCCAAGGATGTTCATCTCTGACTGCCACTCTTGAAACCCCTGCGTAGACTCTGAATGCAGCTTCTTCACAGCAACTTGGGTTCCACTTCCAGATGCAGATGATTTAGTATCCAGCCACCCCTTGTAAACCTTACCAAAACCCTCTTCTCCGATCACAGAATCATGCCGGAAATTCCTCGTCGCAGCCTTCAGTTCTAATAAGGTGAAAACCCTCAGATTAGGCTGGGGTAGCATCTGCCCCGCCGGACCTGGACTGCCGCTCGCATCATCGCCCGCCTTACAAAACTTGCCCGAAATCCTTAAATATGGGGCTGAACTCATTCCATCTGTTCTCTTATTAGAAATAGTGTTCCCTCCCAATGTTATGTTGCCGGTCATGCGTGATAATAGTGCTGCAAAATATACAGCCAAGCAATTTCAAGAAAAATGTGACTTCTCAAATATTGCAAATGTGACTTCTCAAATACAGTGAACTAGTGCAAATGTTTCTCATTGTAGCCAAATACATACCTGATACTGAAATGCCAAGCCAGCTCGTCTTGTTTGAGGGTTTCCTGGTCTTCCAAAATGCATCTCGAGGCCAAAGCTTTTGTGATATCCTACGCAACATGGATTCTCTCCCATCTTTCCTTCCCAAATTGATCATTGTACTGTTACTTTGTTGTCTTAGTAGAGATGTATCAGTTTTCACATTAAAGGAAGATGTCATTGGTCTTAAGTTAACTGAAAAGATAGTTCTATCATTCTCAGTACACGGCATGACATCAGTAGCATTTCTTATCTGATTTGGTACCAAGAAATTCATGTTCTCTTGCTGAGATTTTAAAATAGATGAAAGAACATCTTCAACACTAGTCATGTCTTCTGGTGCAAAGGATTCTGCTTTCTCCTGCTGCAGAAGTGCAAGCTCAAGTTTTATTATAATGTGAGTCATTGCTGGCCGTTTCTTTGGTTCATCATGCAGGCATCTTTCAGCAACTTTCACAAATGTATTGAGGCTATCTGTTGATATTTCCCCTCTCAGACTTGGAGCTACGATAAGATCAACTTGCCCCTTACTAATGTTATCTATAGCCCACAAAGTTAGACTACGCTTATCTTCTTCATTCCATGGCTCCACTGCTGGTCTCCCACACAATACTTCCAACAACACCACACCAAAAGAATATATGTCACTTTTCTTTGTTAGTTTACGAGTTCTAAAATAGTTTGGGTCAATATATCCAATTGTGCCTTTAACATTTGTGCTATCTTGGCTTTGTGACTCACTACCAGTTCCAGTTTTAGCTAAGCCAAAATCTGAAAATTTTGCCACAAGCTTTTCATCAAGCAGAATATTTGAAGCCTTCACATCACGATGTATGATCCCATGGGTGTGAAGATAATCTAGTGCCCGACTGGCTCCAATGCAGATCTTAAGTCGTTGCTTCCAAGAGAGAGGATAAAATTTATTGCTTTTCCTGGCTAGTCTGTAGAGATGATCAGCCAATGACCCATAAGGCATGTACTCGTACACAATTATCATTTCCCGTTGCTCTGTGCAATATCCGATGAGGGAAACTAGATTAACATGTCGAAGCTCAGAAAGGGTCTCAACCTCTGTCCAAAACTGAAGCCCCCCTTGCTTGGAGTCTAGTTTTGATCGCTTTATGGCTACAATCTCTCTCCCATTATCTATGAACCCTCTGTAGACTTTACCAAATCCACCTTTTCCAAGGATAGACGCGCTGTTGAAGTTTTCTGTGGCTGATTGGATCTCAGCTAGTGAAAAGCAACGACAGACACGCTTTAACCTGGCTGATGGTTCATTTTCCTCCTCAGTGATCGCCATGTCAGTGTCATTGCCAGCTCCCCACATTTTGATTTTGTGCAGCAAATGGACAATGATATTCACCAGACAAATCACAGCAAAGACAACAGTTGCAATAGCATTTCCTCGACCAAGAAGAGTGTATAGTAAAGTTTGGACAGTGTGTGATGATGATGATGAATCCCCTCTCGGTCTCGGGTTGGGACTGGCAAGACTCCGGAAATGGTTACTTAACTTGAACACTTCAAATCCTTCAATTGGGGCGGCGTGTCGGTGCTGAGAGTGCAGAGAAATAGAGATGCTACGCTTACCCTCTCTTTTGTGGCCTTCCACCATCACCATACAGTTATACCAAAGGATGGCTTGATTCCCATTTCCCCCTTGTTGGATCAACTCATGATCATGAGCACCAGTCAAGGCAATCATGCCATTAATCAGAAGCTTAAAATCCATTTTGGATCCTAAGTGAATCCTCACCAAATAGCTGAATCCCACATCAACAGGCACTCTCCACCTCAGATTTGTCACATTTTCTTGAAGCTTTGATGCCCAAATCCCAAACATGCCACCAATATCACTCCCGAAGGAGAGAGAATCCCATTTTATATTGTGATAATAAACCCTCTCAAGTGCAGTAGTGTTTTCAACATAGATGAGAGACTTTTGGCCAAGCACTTGAACTCCACTATCCCCACCATGGCAGTAAGGAAGGGTGGAAGGCACTGATATAATCTCAATCCCATTGATGAAAGCATAATTATAGTCGGATCGTGTAATTTCAGGAGAGAAAACTATGTTGAGAGGCTCATTCTCTTGTGTGATTATGCAGAATTCTTTAACAATAACATCGAGAGAAAGAGCACTAGCAGTTATGGAAGCACTGAAATTAGCTAGTAGAGTGAAAGGACCTGCTTCGACGGTGAAGAAATCGTTGAAGGCTTGGAAACCTCCATGGTAAGAGCCCGGATTGAAGTGGAGGCGGATGAATTTCTGACCTGGATCGAGCTGAAAAGAGTAGGAAAATTGGGAGCGGGAGATTCGTGCAGTCTCGTAGGGAACTGGATCAACGGCTGCGATTACCTTTCCCTTCACCGACACAGTTGAAGCGGTGGATGCTTTTCCTTTTGGCGCAGCGTCGCCGCTCCACCGTCTGCCGCCGCTGAGTGCAGCAGCTCCGCCGCAGTTGATGGAAATGTGATTGGGATCATCAACTGCGGCTGTAAAAGTGAAAAGGAAGCAGAGAATTATGAGACGGTGCAGCATTTATTTGGATTCAAATTTTTTGATTGAGATGAGAAGAGATGAGATTATCTGATTGCATTTGTTTATGCCGGCATTGTTAAAATTGAAATTGAAACTCCATTTTCATATCACGCGGGAACTCCAACTCCATTTTCTCTTAAGAATTTTCCAACCATTGTCTCCATTCGTTCTTGGTAAATTCTTCATCCCAATTTAATAATCTCCTACTTTTTGACTCTTGAGTTGACTCACATTAATCATCAATTTTTGTTATTGCAAAGCAACTAATAAAAGATAATTCTTTTTATGGCCCCCTTAATTTGGATGATGTCCCACATATTGGATTTCATTGTTCGTATAAAAATAATCTCCTATGTTTCGATTGTTTATTACGATTTTAGTAATTTAAAATAAATTATCTATGGGAAAGTATTTGGTCTGTTTCGATTCGAAAATTTAAAAACTGAATAGATTGAATTAAGAATGTTCAGTACCAGCCCAATCAAATTAGGGTGGAAACCGAACCGAAAAAATAGAATGCCAATCCTCAGGCTTTATTTGTAAAGTCTTTATTCCTTGATAATCAAAGCCTAAAGATCTATTGAATTATCTCATGCTTGACTAGCCAAGCAGATAAATGGCCCTGCATCTTTTTTATCTCCCGCATTTTTATAACAAATTCGGTTCAGTTCCGGTTCGATTTGTTTTTTTAATATAAGATTTATATGACCTAAATTTGTTTATGGTGAGTATATTTGGGTAATTTTACCCTTCTAAAAAAATGAAAGTTAAGTGATAAATCATTAATTAAATGAGTGATTCTGAACTCATCATTAGTACCATAATATGAACCAAACAAGTAATTTTATCATCTCAATCTAAACCAATCACGCAAACAAAAAATACCTTGGTGAACATATAAGTAAACTATTTAGTCAATACTAAGCCCGAATTCTTTAAATGGGAAAAAATTTACACTTTGATACCTAAATTTTGAACGATTTTTAAAAAATGACCCATTTTATTATTATTAGCAAAACAGTACCCAATTTTTTTAAATTTTTGCAAATCTGACATCGATCAAATTTATAGCTTAGAATATCTATGTGGCATACCCAACAAATTTGTTTTATTTTTAATTCATAATTGACATGGAATATCTAGGTAATATTTTTTATTGGAGCAAAAAAAACAACGCAAGAATTCCGACATGTCACATAGATATTCTAGACTGGAAATTTGATCGAGGTTAAATTTGTAAATTTTTTGAAAAAATGGGTACTGTTTTACTAATAATAATAAAGTGAGTCATTTTTGAAAAAATTGTCCAAAATGTAGGTATTAAGATCGCATCGAATTAGACTCTCCATCGATTTTTCTTAGACCAGGGATAGCATAATTTTTGAAGATGCGCCAATTCAAATAATTTCATCACAATAATATATTGCCCCACACCTAATATGGTATAATGGATTAGATTTGAAAGATTAATCCTTAAATCTGGGGTTCGAATCAGAAAATGGGTAAAGCTAAAAAAATTGAAAATTATACAATGAAAAACATTTTACAGTAATCTATACATGATTCAATAGTCTCACATCACTTGTAAAATAATTAATAGCTAGCATAAAATAAAATCTGTTTCAATCTCCTTAACATTATATTAGCCACATAACATACACTTGAAGTTGTGATGAACATATAATAAAACAATCTCCACATTTCACAAACTCTACACGAAGCACAAAAATGATGCAGTTTATGATTATGCAATACCTCTCTACTCTTTCTTCACTACAGAAACTATCATAAAAACAACTTCACATGAGACAAAACACAGCTGAGATTACACGGTGGAGAACGATACTGCAGAGGTTGATGGGGACGTCGTTTGACTGCCTGCGGCCTAAAATGTCCTTTGCGCTCTCTTGGTCTATCATTAGAAGAACCAATTCTTTCGAGAGTCTCGACTGTCAATTGCATGGAGGGTCTGTTTTTGGGTTCGCTTTCAAGGCAGTTTAAGGCAAGCTGAGCAATTTGCAGTACAGATTTAGGATATTGGCCCTCCAGACGAACATCCATGACTCGCTTTAATTTCCTCCTCTCAGATAAATGAGGCTTGATCCAATCAACGAGATTGTGCTGTCCAGAAGGACGATTGTTGTCGAGGGCACGCTTGCCTGTGAGCATTTCAGCTAAAACCACACCGAAGCCATATACATCACTCTTGACATACAAGTGACCTAATGAAGTAATAATTAGTTAGCAGCTGATGCATTATTAATTCATGAATGAACAAAGTAAGTAAGTAATTAGAGTTGTTAGACATCACATATGTGTTTGTTTGATTAGCATTACCTGTGGCAGCATACTCTGGAGCAGCATAACCATAGGTCCCCATAACCTGTGTTGTGACGTGGGATTTACTTTCTGTCGGGCCCAACTTGGCTAGACCAAAGTCGGATATCTTGGCATGGTAGGACTGATGGATCGATCATCAACATAAATAGCTAGCCAGGAATTAATAATAACTAAGAGGTAGATCAGATGATTCAGATTGAATCCATGCATATTACTAAATTAGCAATGTATGAATTGATGGAGGGACTAGGGAGGGAGCTTACTCCGTCGAGCAATATGTTGGAGGCTTTGACGTCCCTATAGATAACTTTTCTATCTAATGAGTGCAAGAAGGCGAGACCTTTAGCTGCTCCGATCAATATCTTTAGCCTGGTGTTCCATGGCAGCGGATGAACAGACGCGCCACCTAAGCATGCACCAACAAATAATGAAATGAAACTACTACTCAATAAGTAATTCACTAATTCTAATCCCCGCCTCTCCCTCTATAATCTATCAGCAGCAGCAGCAGCAGCAACATAAAGTAATACATACTGTATATTAATTAATTGAAATAAATGTGAAAGTAAGCAGGTAGCTAAAGCTTACTTTCAAAGAGATGATTCTCTAAGCTTCCGTTAGGCATGAATTCATAAACAAGAAGTAGCTCTTTATCTTCACAACCGTAGCCCAAGAGCTTGATGAGATTGGGATGAGAAAGTCTTCCAAGGAAATTCACCTCTGACTGCCACTCTTGAAACCCCTGCATACTCTCTGAATTCAGCTTCTTCACAGCAACTTGGGTTCTATTTCCAGATGCAGATGATTTCCTATCCAGCCACCCCTTGTAAACCTTACCAAAATCCCCATCTCTAAGCACAAAATCACGCCGGAAATTCTTCGTCGCAGCCTTCAGTTGTTTTAAGCTGAAAACCCTCAGATTAGGCTGGGGTAGCATCTGCCCCGCCGGACCTGGACTGCCGCTCGCATCATCGCCCGCCTCCCAGAACTTCCCCGAAACACTAACAGTACTGCTGCCGCCGCTGCCCGACGACGCCGCCATCGTCATGGTGGTGCCCGTGCTCGTCGTCGCCACTGCAATTAATTTTGAATCAAATTTACAAAACCTAAAATTATACGCAACACTTATTGTCTATTCAATCAAACAAAAACGAAGCAGCATATAGACTGTATACCAATTTAATTTAATTCAATTTGGTTGTAGATGAAGAAGAAGAATCGAATGAAGAAACATAAATACCTGAACTGGATTGAGTGGTAGACGGCGGGCTTTGATTGACAGAGGCGGAACTGAAGCAAATTCCCATCGCTACCTAGTTAGTTATCTCGATAATCACACGATCAATCGATCGATCGATCTCTCTCTCTCTCCTACGATTATGATTTGAGTTTAGTGGATATATAATATGTTAGCTCTTCCAGCAACAATCCTAACATAAGTTCCACGTTGTAGTCTTCTTCTCTCCATTTTTCTGATTTTTCTTTAATTTTAATTTCTTTTGATTTAGTATAAATTCACATTATTATTTAGCGTTCGTTCCAGCCAATTAGAATATATGATTATTTTTTAATATTTAATTTTCAATTTTTAGTTAATATAATTGATTTTGAGGTTGATTATTCTAAACTTAGGGTGTATACTTTTTAAAAATTTCAATTTTTAACAATAAATATTAATTATGATTAGTTATAATATAATAAATTTTATTTTTTATAAAAAATATTACTAGCAATATATAAATATTGACACGGTTGGCACATCTATATATATTTAAAAGTAAGATAGTCGTCACAAATAGAAATAATACATTTTCCCGCCTAAATTAATTTACTAATAATAGTGATATAATTATAAATGCAATTAAATAAAATAAAAACTATAAATTAATTAATCGTATCACAAAAATAATGGAATGTGCGATTCTCTTTCTATGATACGAAAATTGCATATAGCTTCCTAAATTAACATATTAATATTCAGATTATAAATCAATATATACAATTAAATCATTAATTCCATAAAATTCGTGTACTAGAATCTTGATATTAATTAATAATTATATTGCAAGGCTACAGTATATACATATTTACCATATTTAATAAATATGCCAATATTTTTCTAAATCATTCTCTATCTAAATATAAAATTAAATAATCTTAATCTTATCTTAATATATATCTAAAAGTGATATAGTATACGAACTTATCTATATTTTTTAATTATTTATTTTCCATGTAAAACCGTCAATAATAATATATTGCAAATATATAATTATACATTTCCAGAAATACCAGGTTACATGGAGAACAATTATATAATATAAGAAGCTAATTATATTATATATATATATATATATATATATATATCAATATTGAATCTCTATACATAATATGAAGCTAATTATTTTTTTTTATTTTTTTTACTCATACTCCCGACTTATGGTATTGAGGAGATTCGAACCCGTGACCTTTGGTCTCCAAGCAATCTCACTCCACCACTAGGCCATCCCCACCGGGACTAATATGAAGCTAATTAAATCCATATATAATACTATGCAGTTACTTATATATATATATATATATATATATATATATATTGATATTGTTTTGCGAATCAATGCCGAATTATATGAAGAGTAATTAATTGTTTCTATAATTACATAGATATAGATTATATTATATAAGGTAAATCTATAATTGTGTTAACCCGGAAATATAATTTTACCTTAGCCGTGATATCTATAATATGTTATTAAAAAAATAGTGTAAAAAGATGGAAGCAGTCGATTATAAATGCATCTTCATTCTTAGTATCTTCTTAAACTCATTTCAAGAGGGTGTTTTCTTGCTTCACTGTCGCATCCGATGGCAATATGCCCCTAAAGAAAAGGGGTAGCTTCAATTACACTTCGATTATATTGATAATCAAAATGTTGTCGGAGTTTTGTGATTTTTTTCTCTGTTATTTCTCAATCGTAAATTTCATTTGATTTTTGTATCTATAATAAATAGATTTGTTGGTGTTGATTTTGCAGCAGACGCCAGTTCACGTACAAAGTTAATTTGTATAATTGTTATTCTACTATGATTTAGGTTAATGGAGTTTATTTGGATGTCATTGTTGTGTCCATATTGCAGTCTCATGCATTTCGGTCCCGGAAGCTCATAGAAAAATCTCTAGCAGCACCCTATTTGCGATGCTAAGTAATTCTCCTATTTGTTGAGTTTAAGCACGCACGATATGCAATTGATTTAATTGGCTATTGTACATTATGTTTTGATTCTACGAAATGACCTGTTTTTTTATCAAGTTTATTGGTTTAAGGTTATTTATGTATTGTGAATTTTGTCATCATTGTATTATTTGATCATTTGCCTAGGAAATATATACAATTTGCCAGTTTTGAAGATATTGGTGTCTGTGTAATCTCGCAGCTTCACCATAATCCCCCCTTCGATTGGGCTACTACTCCAGAAAGTTTGAATGATATTTTTAATTTAGCTTTGGAAAACAATGCATAAATGTTAGTATTAGACCATTGAGATTGGACTTCGGAGTAAACTAAGAAGATTTATTATTTAATTTTTTCATGTTCTGAAGTTGGTTTGAATTTTACCGAGTGTGTATTGATCTTAACTTCCCGTTTCTTTATTTGGTAACCGTATATCAACGACATAGAATTCAAGTTTCCACCCAAAAACAAATCATACAAGATTTGGCACAACAACTCAGAGCAACTCCCCGACATCAGACATGGCCTCGCCCTTTCACGAGGTTCTTTTTAAGCTTCGGAAAATTAGGCCATTTTGATATATTAGATGGAATGCAAAATGGAGAAATTAAATGAAGTCATTTTAAGCTTTGGAAAATTAGGCCATTTTGTTTTAGCGTATCTTATATTAATGAATTTCTTTTTTTTTATTCAAATATAAATAAATTATATTTTTTATTGAGATATATGAAAATTGACATGGTCTCGCCCTTTCATGAGGTTCTTTTTATGTTTTCTTTCAATATCTTATTTGATTTAATTTAATTTAGATTTAGATAGTGTACATGATTGTATATGTTTTGGTAATTATAAATAGATGACTGCATGATACTCTCTACTGATTTCAAATCCTATTAAGATATATTTTTCTAAAAAAATGCATATTTTCTATTTAGAAAGGGTTAACATTGAGAGAAAGTGCTTGAAAATATGGTGAAATTTTGAAACAAACTAAAAACTCTAAAATGATGATTAATTTGAAACACAAAGATTAGTAATTATAAAATATGGTGCATCGTACTTTCAACTTCACTTTGCTTTTACTTCACTTAATAATAAATAGTTTAAGCCTATTAATTAATCCAAATGTGTTCTTATGTACGTCTATAGGTTATAACCTGCAAAATTCAAAGAGAATTTTTTTTTTATCAATTCAGAATACAAAGAAAAGAAAATTATCAATTTAGGACTTTAAAAATTATGTATTTTATTTTTAAAAAATTATATTCATACAAATTTTCATCAAAAACTATTGTATTGATTATTTTTTTAATTTTAATAAAGAATATGTTTAAAAAAATGATAATTAAAAAAATTACAAGAATCAACGTACATGAGTTTTTTGAGTCATAGATTGATATATTTTTATCATATAATAGTATCTATAATAAGAAAATCCAAACAAATGTAAAGGTATATTAAAAGGTTTTATAAATATTTAAAAAATAATTTATAAGATTTTGGATATTTATTTACAAAAATAATATTAAATTTATAGTTGGGTGCATATAGTTACAAGTAATGAAATAAATTACTACGACCAAATAACATAACTATTCATTTAGAAAGACAAAAGCATCATAAAATTCATCGATGATCTTTTCTTTTATAAAGTCGAAACAGTTAATTGACACATTCCATAAAAAAATTCACAACTATAACAATAATTTCATGATACCATCCAACATTTTTTTTAAAATTCATGTAGTAAAGATTTATCATTTATTTTTTTATTTGAAAAGAAGGTATTATCGTTTTCTCTCTATTATCCTTAAATGAACATAACAATGCTTATTTATATACTTTACCATTTTCATAGTATAGGTGAAGAGGCAATCAAATATTATAAATTATTAATTTCACAAACCGCTATTATTCAATTGTTGTTTTTATTGCATATTGCTCCTTTAGTCTTTTACATAGTTCGTCTCAAATTTGTTGTATTACATTTATTTGTATTAAAACACGAGTTAAGGTGTTCAACATTATTGTGGCGAAGACATATAGGCAGTAGATCGAGTCAGCTTTACCGATCATTATATTTGACTATGATTTAGTTTTTTTTTGTAACCCTTATATTATTGATTTTTTTATTATTTTTATTTAATTTACACCTTGCATATCTTACATTTCAATCCTAATCTAATATTGCCTTAAATGATGCAACACTTACATTTTCAAATTCCATTATTTTTAAGTTTGTTTGAAAATTAACATGATTTTATTAAATATCATTTAATATATATTTGAAATGGATAATGGGGAAGTTATAAAACTCGTGATAGAAAAATCAATATAAAGTCATGATTGATTTTTTTAGATTATTGAGATTCTGTTATATGAGCGAATATCATGCATAATTTCACATTTTTTTAACATATTTGGTGCAAGTAATATTTTAATAATTAGAATAATCAAATTTATTGTGACATTTTAATAAAACGCTAAGTTTATGTATCTTATCCGTGCATCGCACGGCTGATATACTAGTACAACTATATAAGGTGAAATTAGAGGATCTCTACTAAAAATAGGAGTAGTTTTGAAGCTTGGGAAAAATGTGAAACTTTTAATTATATGCTCAAATTTTTTGCCAATTGATTTCTCTTCAAAACGAAGAAAAATATAAAGTGAAAATCATACCTCAAATTCTACTAAGTTTGATTTTTTTTTTATAATTTTTTTTTAACGTCGTCATCGAATTAGACTCTGCATCGATTTTTCTTAGACCAGTTGAGAGCAGAATTTTCGAAGATAGTACGGCAATTCAAATAATTTCATCACAAGAATATATTGCCCGACATCTAATATGGTATAATAGACTAGATTTGAAAGATTAATCCTTAAATCTGGGGTTGGAACAAAAAAATGGATAAAGCTAAAAAAATTTAAACTTTATACAATAAAAAAACATTTACAGTAGTCTATATTTGATTCAATAGTCTCACATCACTTATAAAATAATTAATAGCTAGCATAAAATCAAACATGTTTCAATCTCTGCAACATTATATTAGCCACATAACATACACTTGAAGTTGTGATGAACATATAGTAAAACAATCTCCACATTTCACAAACTCTACACGAAGCACAAAAATGATGCAGTTTATGGTTATGCAACACCTCTCTACTCTTCCTTCACTACAGAAACTATCACAAAAGCAACTTCACATGAGACAAAACACAGCTGAGATTAATACACATATACATACATATATCGTTGAAGGTAACTTATGCGCGCTGTGGCAGTGGATACGCTTGAGCAGCCTCGTTCCTAGGATGCAGTGGAGAACGATACTGCAGAGGTTGATGGGGACGTCGTTTGGCTGCCTGAGGGCTAGAATGTACTTTGCGCTCTCTTGGTCTATCATTAGAAGAACCAATTCTTTCGAGTGTCTCGACTATCAATTGCATGGAGGGTCTGTTTTTGGGTTCGCTTTCAAGGCAGTTTAAGGCAAGCTGAGCAATTTGCAGTACAGATTTAGGATATTGGCCCTCCAGACGAGCATCCATGACATGCTTTAATTTCCTCCTCTCAGATAAATGAGGCTTGATCCAATCAACGAGATTGTGCTGTCCAGAAGGACGAGTGCTGTCGAGGGCACGCTTGCCTGTGAGCATTTCAGCTAAAACCACACCGAAGCCATATACATCACTCTTGACATACAAGTGACCTAATGAATTAATAATTAGTTAGCAGCTGATGCATTATTAATTCATGAATGAACAAAGTAAGTAAGTAATTAGAGTTGTTAGACATCATATATGTGTTTGTTTGATTAGCATTACCTGTGGCAACATACTCTGGAGCAGCATAACCATAGGTCCCCATAACCTGTGTTGTGACGTGGGATTTACTTTCTGTCGGGCCCAACTTGGCTAGACCAAAGTCGGATATCTTGGCATGGTAGGACTGATGGATCGATCATCAACATAAATAAATAGGCAGGAATCAATAATAATTAAGAGGCAGATAAGATGATTCAGATCGAATCCATGCATATTACTATATTAGCAATGTATGACTTGATGGAGGGAGTGAGGGAGCTTACTCCGTCGAGCAATATGTTGGAGGCCTTGAAGTCTCTATAGATAACTTTTCTATCTAACGCGTGCAGGAAGGCGAGACCATTAGCTGCTCCGATCAATATCTTAAGCCTGGTGTCCCATGGGAGCGGATGAACAGACGCGCCCCCTAAGCACGCATCAAACAAATAATGAAATGAAACTACTACTCAAGAAGTAATTCATTAACTCTAATCCCCCCTCTATAATCTATCAGCAACAGCAACAACAGCAAGTCAAGAAGCATTTAGGGAGAATTGCATATGTATATATTGCAGGAGAAAAGAACACATTGCACATATCAATTAATTAAAAGAAATGTGAAAGTAAGTAGGTAGCTAAAGCTTACTTCCAAAGAGATGATTCTCTAAGCTGCCTTTAGGCATGTATTCATAGACAAGAAGTAGCTCTTTCTCCTCCCAACCATAGCCCAAGAGCTTGACGAGATTGGGATGAGAAAGTCTTCCAAGGAAGTTCACCTCTGACTGCCACTCTTGAAACCCCTGCATACTCTCTGAATGCAGCTTCTTCACAGCAACTTGAGTTCCACTTCCAGATGCAGATGATTTCGTATCCAGCCACCCCTTGTAAACCTTACCAAAACCCCCTTCTCCAAGCACAGAATCATGCCGGAAATTCCTTGTCGCAGCCTTCAGTTCTAATAAGCTGAAAACCCTCAGATTAGGATGGGGTAGCATCTGCCCCGCCGGACCTGGACTGCCGCTCGCATCATCTCCCGCCGCCCAAAACTTCTCCGAAACACCAACAGTACTGCTGCTGCCGCTGCCCGACGACGTCGTCATCGTCATGGTGGTGCCCGTGCTCGTCGTCGCCACTGCAATTAATTTTGAATCAAATTCACAAAACCTTAAATTATACGCACGCAACTCTTATTGTCGATTCAATCAAACAAAACCGATGCAGCATATACACTACAAACCGATTGAATTTAATTAGGTTGTAGATGATGACGAACAGAATGAAGAAACATACATACATACATACATACATACCTGAACTGAATTGGGTGGTAGACGGCGGGCTTTGATTAACAGAGGCGGAACTGAAGCAAATTCCCATCGCTACCTAGCTAGTTAGTTACCTCGATAATCAGGCGATAAGATCGATCTCTCTCTTACGATTATGACTCACATAAACTAGTCAGCTGCTGCTTTTTCTTCCTCTTCCTTTTCCTTTTGCTCGATGATCTTTTTCTTTCGTCTTTGTTGACTGAAGCATAAATTAACAAACAAATTGCAGATTGCTTGATTGTGCTTTCCACTACCTACTTTGTTTAATAACAGCAATTACAAAAAAGTGGAGTTTAATTTGGAATCGAGAATGGAAATAGAATCAACTTTGCTGTTGCTGCTGCTGCTAGTGCTAGATTATGAATTTGGCTTTGGTAGAGAGAGAAAGAGAGAGAGATAGAGAGAGAGATGACTGACTGAGTCGCGGATTTTAATGCATATTAATAAAAGTCAAGTCAAAACAGCGTATATATGTAGAAATTTGAGTCCCTAAAATAAAATAACAGTCAACTTCTACTACGCTGCCTTCGCCGTGGATGATGGAACTCCAACTCTCTCCGGCCATTTTAATATCACTATAAAATAAAAATATATATATAAAATATAATACCACGAATTATCACACGATATTGTTTATTGCACTTTTTGTGCTGCGTTTTATATATCATACTCTGATCGATTTCAATTTGTTGTGCTTTAGTGATACAAAAATTTAAGATAATTCGACGTATATAGTATAATTAAGGGCGGTAAATGAACACAGCCGCTCGTGAGCTATTCGGAGTTCGGTTAAAAAAAAACTTATTCGAATTTCGTTCCTTTTCTAAACGAACCGAGTTCGATAAAATTATCACGTCGAGCTCGAACATAGCAGTATTCACCTCGGCCAGCTAGCGAACATGTTCGAGCCGGGCTTAATCGAACATGTTCGTGAATATTATAAATATTTCAAACGGATAAATTAAATAAGGTATTTTCGAGGTCGAACTCAAACATGTAAATTAAACGAACTTTTTTCGAGCATTCAAACTTAGGCCCGTTCAGTAAATTTTCGAGCATTTGACGAGGCGGGCTCGAAGCGAATTCAAATCTGGCAAATATTCATTGAGTCAAGCTTGAACAAGAAGAAAAAAACTCAAATTGAGTTCGAACTTGAATATTTCTTAACGAGACGAGCTCGAGTATCAGGGTGTTTGACTCGATTCGGTTTGTTTACAACCTTAAGTATAACGACGATTTAATTAGTAAAACGCGAGCTGAGGAAGATGCATGGACGGCGATTGGAAGGAACTTAAACTTGAGAAAAAAAGGTAACAAATTATAAGGAAAAGTCGCAACAGAAAATGGCGTCTGACTTTGTATCTTTTGCATATTTGAAAATTTATTTTGGTTTTTCGTTGCACTTTCCTTTAATTTGTTAACAAAAAGATTTGAGACAAAAGGAAATGGGATTTTTGGGACTATATGTAGCTTTAAATTTCTTTCCCTAATATAAAATGACTCAATAAACTAAAATTTTAGAGGGGTCAATCAAATGCATTTTCTTACTCCTTAGTCTTTGCATTTATTTCAACAATTTTTTTTATGCGACAATCAAATAAAATTTTAAACGATTTATGTTTTATGTGTATGTATATATGTCACGAAATTAATTGAAAATAGTCAAAATACCGACAAACTCTACAAATGTGATACATGTTTGCAGTATTATATATATTGATACGTCAACGCCAAAGTCCACTAATTCAATAATTTATTATATGTGAACCTCTTTTTTTCTTTTTTCTCCGAGACCTGGCCCACATCTTTTGCTATATACCTAATTAATAATTGTGACGAGTCATTCCATTAATTGATCCACCGTGTTCTTCCTCGTCAATTATTTAATATTGATGATAATACTCTCTCTCTCTTTGAAGGAAAAGTGAAATTTTTACTATTTCCTAAAAATAAATTAAAAAATTGCCAAAAAAATCCACTCTTCTTCTTCTTCTTCTTGAATAGGAAGAAAAAAAGTAAAGGGGGGGAAAAACCTGCATTCATTCTATGTTTTCATTAGGAAGAAAAAAGAAAAAGGGGAAAAAGCTGCATTTATTCATTGAATGGGAAATAATAAAGGAAAGTCAAAAGTGAAGATAGCCACATCCATCCACATTGATCAATAAAGAGAAACCACTAAAATTGTAGTGTTTGTTATACATGGGATGGGACAAAAGGCAGTCTGAACAATCTTCCTATGTTAATTATATATCAAAAACTCAACTACTGTAATTTAAGTTATTGGAAATTTGGAATGATTCACTGCTCTACTACTGTAAGTCTGTAACTGTATAATAGAAATATAGAATGTAGTCTTACCTGATTCCCAGTTGTTGTAAAGAATCTGGGGCCACAAGGAACACTCGTTTCTGCGAATGATATCGAAAAACAACTACACCTTTATATGCTGCTCTTGGCACACCATCCTGCACCAAATAACACATTCAATTCTATATCCATTACTT
Organism: Perilla frutescens; assembly: GCA_026008535.1. Classification (NCBI taxonomy): domain Eukaryota; kingdom Viridiplantae; phylum Streptophyta; class Magnoliopsida; order Lamiales; family Lamiaceae; genus Perilla; species Perilla frutescens. Next base: position 465,233 of record BRKX01000022.1, on the reverse strand, counting down.
AACTATGTATTCATCCATCCATAACAACATTACCTTCCATTCTTCAAAAATGCCAAATTGGCTTGCAACGCGCTCAAAATCTCGCTGGTCTCCGTACAAAATCCGCACATCCCCGTTTATATTGGATGCCTTCAGAACAGCATCACTTCCTTGTATAGGAGTCGCCTTTCTCACCAATTCACCAAAGTGCTCCACATACTTGTCCTATAAAGGCTATTAGGTTCACTATATTTCCAACAGCACCACTTATTTTTCTGCAATTATTATACAATTGTAATATTTTACCTCCTCCAGGTAGCTCAGGTCCATTGACTTCCAATCAACCTTCCATACAGATGAGATGTCTTCAGAAAATGCCGAGCACAAGAAGAGGGAGAGGAGGAACTTAAGTCAAATGGTTACACACCTGGACATCATTCAGTTTGATGGGTTCAAGATATTGTTTGAAGAACTGACCCATGCTGGAACCCTATCAGAGAAAAATAGCCTCATAAGAGTGCCTTCCGATAAATAAAAGAAATATGGAGATTGATCCAACAAAATACTTACATGCTCTCCAAAATTATATGTTCTGCACACTTCTGGGCGAATGAATTGCCGTCCTTTGTGATTCTCTTTCAGTCTCAGCCAGTCATCCCAATAAGTAATTGCTCGGTCAAGAAAAATCTCAAGATCGCAGAATGTAATTAAACTACACTTTTAGTTTTAAAATTAATATTTTTTATATTTAAATATGAATATACAATAATACAAATACGATTCTTGAAGGATATGCCTTTGGCCATTTAGGAGAAAGTTCATCCCATGTGGATCTTGAAAGCATCCACCCAAGGCCAGGGAAAAAATCTGAGCGGTAAAGCACGTCTGCAAGAATCACAGGAGAAGTTTTGAATATGCATTAGTTAACTGCTGATGACATAAATTCAAAATCAAGTTGTAGATGTAAAGGAGTCTCATCAAAGAATCTGTAATATCAAAACAACAGGATTTCAAAATATGCATTCGTTTTAAATGCCAGGAAAAGTACAGAGGCTAGTTGCTACCTAGTAGTCAGTATTTTCCAAAAACACATGATGTAGATTATTGACTCGGAAAAATTAAAGAGAAACGATAGTGAAGAGTCATAGTAGTAACCGGTCATCTAGGAAATTAAAGGGGCAAAACATGTATTTAGGATTTGTTTAAAAATAAGAACTTAGAACTATTATAAATTGAGTACTAGTCTCATCTTGTAGGCATCCAACTACTAAATCATATTTTCAGATTTTGAGGTCTCAATCAAAATTATCTACCTTGGCTTTCACAGATTCCCCCATGAGAAATCTTGGCTCCAATGTTTTTTTGAGTATTTATTCTAAGGCTACTCAATCTTTCCATCCCTATTAATCATTTAATCTCAATTTGCATTACCATATAAACTTTAGTCAAAGGAATATACTAGCTTGTACATAAGCACATTTTTTTAGGAAAGGAACTAACAAGGATCGTGTACAAACTGCTTTTGTCCATTGTCGTTCCATGAAGAAATTGCCATGATGGATCTGCAGCAGTTGCGTTTAACAAATTTGAAACAACTTTAATCAGAAACTGGTGTTGCACATTAATGGAGATACAGATCAAATATCAACGGTGTCCAAAAATCTCACTTGTCATGGTCCATGAGGGCAGCTCCAGCCTCAAAATAGTCAAAGAAATCAGGAGCAATTTCCATGTCATCTGCATGTTGATTTATGCTCGGGGTGAAATAGGACAAATAAACTAGAAAAGGATGGGAAAAAGAAGGAAGTTCATAGGCACCTTCAAGGATGATCACCCGGCTAAATTTATGTTTGTAAAACAATTGATCCAATGCCCATTTATAATGCCCTGAAAGACAATAAGTTGAATAATTCAGGCAAGAGAAATTTCCTCCTTCATAACAGATAATAATGAACAAAAGTTCGCATAATTGAAAAGTTTACTTGAAATCTTGTAGTACGCTATCATCTCCCCAGGTCTTTCTGTATGCACAGGTTCATAATCTAGATGCTGAGGTAGAGATATAAGCATTGTGTTAGGGCTCTCATAGTTAATTAAATAGGACTAAGTCTTAGACTTGAGATAACTAAGTCCAGCCATCCTTTAATTGACGTTTTTGAAAAACTGAGTAAGAAAACCACTGCTGTAGGTTTATGTTTGAGGTAAAATGGGAACATTGAGGAATGGTAGATAATGCCTTGTCAAATTGGCTAGCGCGAAACTGAGCTAGTAAAGTACAATTTTATTTTGACGAAATGAAATGGAGATCAGGTACCTGCATGTAGGTTAGCTGATCATAACTCATTGCTTTACTTTTAACATGAGGATCTGGTCCATCCTGCTCAAAATGAAAAGAAAAGAATAATTTACATGTAAATATAACTCCTCATTCTGAAATATGCACTGAATACATGAGAAATACTGTATTAATACAAAATAACAGTCCTGTTTTTAGGTACCTGTGATATGAAGAGAGGATATTTTGATGCAACAGGACTTTGATACCTATTAAGCATGAAAGGTAGTCAGTTGACTGCTAGAAATTAAAGCACCAATATGAATGAAACGAAATCGTACTTCAAAATAGACTTAATAGTCCTGTCGAGGTAATCAGCACGGTTACAGGCCATAACCACGACAGCTGCTACCGGGGCCTGATCATTCAGAAGCATGTTCAATGATAAAGTGTTCTTGAAATAGCATATGGGGCAAGATATCACATATTTCAGCTCAGCCAAACCTGTACATCACCAACCAGTTTCTGAACACCCTTTCCTGCAGCACAACAGAGAATTATTAGTCATGATCAGACCACATCGAGCCATTCATCAGGGAAAACAGGCTGAGCTGAACAGTGAAAACGGACTATGAAAAAGAGGAGAAAGGAGACCAATATGTAACAACCAACTATTGACGGTCAAAGTTAAAGCAGACAAGGAATATTTCGTAAGATAATCACTTCAGATGTAACGAAGAGGCAAAAACTATACATACGAGTGTGAAAGCTTAAAGAGACAATAAGAGTGACATACTTTTAATAGACAAGCACCAATTAGCACCACGAAATGAAACTTTGAATATTTCAATGAGGATCAGTTGCTAGGAATAAATACAATGTCACAAAGTGGGGCATGTGGCGCTACACAGAATTTAGATAAAAAAACACTGGAACAAAATATGACAGAGTCCTGAAATTTGCACACAAAAACAGCATTTTGTTATAGTTCCAACAAGTTGGTAACAGGCAAGCATTCTATCCATGTAGCAAGAGCCTTTCATAGTTGGTGTCCTTAATTGAAAGTGGTTGAAGAATCCATTCTGCAGAACAGATATTCAGTTTCTGTCGGCAATTGCTGAGTTCCACTTAGAGAAGTTTTTTCTTAACATCGTATTCTTCTTGTATGTAAGAGCTTGACTGCAGTATTCTACTTTTCAAATTATTCATACCAAGTGCAGTAAAATACATGACAAACCCCATGTTACATAAAAAGCATGAAAGCAATTTCGTAGGAGATAGAGAAGTAGCTAGGCAAACATACTTTGCAGATCTTGAACAAGAGCTCTCAACTGGATACACTCCTGATCTCGGCGTTTCTTTTCTTCTGAAATTCAGCAGTCGTGATTGTAATAGCAGCAAGATAGAAACTCAGGATCTGTTTATTAGTAGAAAGACAGAGTATCTAGTACAAAATTATAATTTCACAGACACGAACCAAGAAATGAAATAAGAGATTAAGCTTCTTTCTCATCCTTCTAAAACTGCAGTCTTAAACCGTTCTACTCAGACAACTTCCTGTATGGGTAGAATATTCATGGTCACCTACTACAACTATAAATACAAAATACATTATAGGAATACTTCCAATAAGTTGTGGGAAGATACTTAAAACCCCTCTAATTTGTACAAAGACGATGTAAAAGATAAAAGGAAGTGATTGCCACGCGCCATAAATTGAAGCAGAAATGATAGTGCACCTTCAAGAGAAAGAATTTGTCCCCGTTGCATACTGATCTGATCAATCAGTAATCGTGTCTGTCTTGTGCACTGATTTTCTGCCTCGATCTGGGATCACAAAAACATGAGGCTTTTATTATACACAGCTCCCTTAGTACAAACTTTAGTTTAGATGTCAAATCAAGTCTTGTAAAGTGAGATGTATAATTAGGAGAATTGTTATCAAGTTCTCCAAACAACCCGATCTAGGAATTGAGAATTGTAAAATTTGTTAAAAGTTCTCAAACAAACAAGCTGTAAAGGTCCGGATACTAATACCACAACCAGAACGCAACTGAAGGTTGCATACGGGTAATGTCGGCATTCATGAATGTCTTACTGGTGAAAGATATTTATAAGCCTCTATTATATTCACCGAATTAAAGCAAGGTAACATACAGCATCAGTTAGGCGATCAGCATACTCCGATTGAGTAGTAAAAAGGCGCATCTGCACATCAAGAAAATGAACCAGTCAGCAGAATCATCATTTCATGAAATCTATGCAGCACCAGGCATCCCCAGTAAAGTCAGCACGGCCAAAAACAAAACGAAAAGAAAAGGCACAATCACAAATCATTCAGATTGTATGAGCTGAGAATGTAAATACTTCTAGCAAAGAGATAGTTTCAGCACAACAAATATCCGTTACCGTTTGGGAAGCAAAATCACAACTATACTCGAAAAATTGATTCATGCTAAACTAATGAATCAAACGATAAGATTTCCACAATCGAATCCACGGTTCTGAACATGCAGGCTAAGTAATTACAATACATAATTGATTGAGGGGAAAAGATAAAAGCAGAGAGATAGATGCAAATGAATAGGGTTAAGACCTGGATGTAGATGAAGGGCAAGCCGGCGAGGAGGAGGAGGTACCGGTAATCGCAAGAGCACCTCCCCATTGTTGATTGCTTTCGTCGACAAAATCAAAAACGACGCGCGACCGTCTCAAGTCCACCACTGCTACGACTTTGTTGAAAATCAAATCAAATGCAAAAATTTGGATCTAGAAATTAGTCGCTTCAATTCCAACTCAACAATTAACCCCTTGTATTTCGCGGAACGTGTTTGGATCTGCCCCAGCTTCAATTTCCGATATTTCTACGCCAAAATACAAAATTTGACGTGGATTTCCCCCCTCTCTCTCAAGGTTTGAAGATTAGAGTTTCCCAATCCATGCATTTCAAGATCAAAATGCAAAATGGAGTTGATTTGAGCAAAATAGATCCCACTCCATATACTTAAAATTTTAGAATTTACATTTAAGCTTATTTTGATCTGGTCAAGTTGAAACGATTTTTAATTGAGCTCAATATGAGCTAAATTCAAATAATTTGATATTTTTATACATGTTTGTACTATTTTTACTTGTTGAGTTTGAATTCGAACTTTAAATTTTATCAAATGCAAAAATATGTTGAAGTTTGTTTCATATACATATCGAACCAAACTTATACTAACTTTTAACGAGCATCTACGTACGAGTCAAGTATCGAATTATTTGATTTTATTAATTTTCCAGCTCCGTTTGTAGGTGGAAATTGTACCATCTAGTGAGCTTTATAATTTAACTTGGTCAGTTGACATTTTATTTATGAGAACGTAATTAATTTGGTAAATGTGACCAGCTGTTCATAGAGTACGTTGTTCTTCCATTCTCACACTACAAGAGAAGACACAAATTCGAGTGGACCAAAAAAGTTAGAATCCATGTAGAGGATTCCAAGGCTTATTCCAGTGAAAACGCTACGTTGGAAAATGATGAGGTGGAATCTTAATATTCCAATGATAATATTATAGGGTTACTAAACCACCGGAATTAACTATTTCAAGTCCGATCAATTATTCCCGCGGTCAAAACCATTGGAATTAACTATTGAAAGCCCGATTTATTTTCCCAACAGCCAACTTACACTGGAATATCATTTATCTAGTTTGTTTTGCTATTTCATTGGAAAAAATGCGCTGAAAGCCTCGAATGTCCTTATACACTTACAACAACCTTTATCCGTTCGAATTCTTCACAAATTCCACTGTATATAAATTCACCGGCATGAATCCGTCGGAAAATAAAATTTTTTCTTGTAGTGACACACACACATATATATATCAATGCTAATGAATTACTACAATGGTGAATGACATCGAGAAGAATGGTGTTTCCACAGCAATAGCAAGATTTAATTAATTTGTTATAACTAACTAAACACGAATTAATTAAAGATACATGCCTAATATTGATAGATATGATAATTTTAGATAGAACCATAGATATATATATATATAGAGAGAGAGAGAGCCCTGAAAGTTGAAACAAGAAACAATATATAGATCATGAATATCATATATATATATATAGAGAGAGAGAGAGAGATTCAGACTAGTGATGTGTGTGATGGTGAAGAAGGTGGTTGGATGATAGGAGTAGGAGAGAGATGGCCCTGCATGATCAAAGAGCGAACACAATCATCAAACATCTCTTCAATCGATCTCAATCTCCTCATTCCCAACCCCCTCAATTTCGAGGTGTCGAAATCATAAACCGGTCTCGCATGTTTCTTGAAGCTGCAAATCAATGAAATTACTTAATATGTATATATATACACACACATATATATATATATATGTATGTATAGGTACCTTGTGGGAATGGGAATCGGTAGAGAAGGAAAGCGCTGTGACAGTATAGATGCCAAGTCTTGAATGTCGACAACAGTAGAGGAGCAAATATAGCGCCCTTTTGCTTCTTCCTTCTCGTAGAGGAGAATGTGGGCTTCTGCGACGTCGTCTATGTGGACGTACCCCATTCTCCCATGCCACTCGAATTTCTCCTTCTCACCTCTCAGCAGCGCCGCCACGTCCGCCGCCGTGGGGCTCAGAACAGCCGGCAGATTGGGGCCGATGACGAAGGAGGGAGTGACGGTGACCAGATCGATGCCGTTTTGGTTGCAGAATTCCCATGCCGCCTTCTCCGCCAGAGTTTTGGAGAGGGCGTACCAAATGCCGAGCCTCTCGCAGAGCTCCTCGGAGCTCCACGAAGACTCGTCTAGTAACACTGCTTCATCCACAGTCGGGGTCAGAGAAGTCATTTCCCTGACCCTGACGGTGGAGGAAGAGGAGGTGAGAACCACGCGCCTCAGCCTCGGAAGATTCCTCTTGCAGGAGCGTAGCACGTTGAGAGTCCCCTCGATTGCTGGTTTGAGTATTTCGGATTTAATATTATTAGACGATGATGAAGATGAAGATTTAGGGATGGCGAGCACGGGTGAAGCCGTGTGGAAAACTCCGTCGCAGCCGGAGACGGCTTCGTCGAAGCTGCCTTCTTCGAGAAGATCGGCTCTCACTAGTTCCAGTCTCTCCGTTGCACCCTCGAGCATCCAAAGATGCCCCACTTTCTTAGAATCACCTGAATAATAAAATTAATTTAGGTGAGAAATAAGAATGATGCTTATTTTGTTGTAATTTATTGCTTATTTGCTATAATTTCATGTATGCAATGAAATTATAGTAATTAGCAGTACTTAAGCAATGAAATTATAACAATTAAGTAGTAAAATACAGTTAGATAAGCATCATTCTTCTTTCTCACATCAAAATCTTTTCTCACTTGAACTCGATCACATACGTACGTACCTGGATCTCTAACCGTCCCGATAACCTGATAACCTGACAAAAGAAGGCGCTTTATGAGCCATGAAGCTACAAAACCAGCCGCACCCGTAACACATACTTTCCCCTTCGACTTCGAATTCATCTTAATTTTAACTAGCTAGCTAGCTAGTAGCTACTATGTATAATGTTTCTTCTTCTAAACTATATGTGTGTATATATATATATACTCCTATCATGCAAAATTATAAATTAGATATTATTAATTATAACTAACTAACTAATACCTACTACTTACGTACCTTGCCACTCATTTAAAGCTTGTGACTCTCCCATTTTTCACCTTATGAAATCAAATTTACGTCACCTACCTACAAAATGCATGTATTCACAAGCTAAGTACGCATCAAAATTAACCTAAAACTACATAAATGATAGATAATGTTCCAATATTTCATCTAACTACCTTTAAAAATGTCTCACCGTTTTAAAAAAAAAATCAAACCCACATCATTCAAATATCAAATTGATGACATTTTTAAAATGCTGGGACACATTTTTAAAAATTCACTCAAACATTAAGTCATTATTTATTATTTACCCGAATATAATATATATATTTGTGTGTGGTGTGATCGGTTAGTTGAAGCTTCCAAATTTGGGTGACGGCACCCAACCCATGAAGACATATATAATAATCGGTCATGGTGAATTTTTTGATCACCAAATGTAATAAAGTAATATTTAAATCTTAGGGTGAATAATAAAGTAGCCAGCCAATGACGCCGTAGTATGTAGTGCGTTTGTGACACGTTATACGTGGGTGCGTCATAGAATTTATTAATTGTTTTTTATTTTATTCCGAGCCAAAAAAAAGGGAAAAAAGAAAAACATAAGACTTGGACATTAGTCCAAAGAAAAGAAGACAAGTAATATATATATATATATATATCCTCAACCTCACGCTTAGTGTTAGAATTTTAATAAGCTGTCAATTATTATCTATCTGTAATATTAATTACTAATATTAAAGTATAATTTATAAAGACAGGAATATTAGAAATGTCAGAGGAGAAAAACGGAAAGCAGATTGAAATGAGTTGGTCTCCACCACTTCTACTTCTACTTCTAATTTATGTTTATGTTTTTTATTTGCTATTTACGAAAATCATTTTTTCAAAAATAAATATTTACCTGATCCAGACCCAGTCAGAGAAATTGATTGATTGCTCGAATATTATTTATTATACAGATACTATATTTTTTCTAGATAAAAAAAATGCAGGAACCCGGGTGGAAGGTGGTGGTGGAGATTCTACTCAACATCTCATCGTCTTCCTCAAAGCTTCCTCAATCATCTTGATTCTTTTTTTTTTTAATCAGCTGTAAGTTGATACGTATATACATACTGATTTCTTCATACGTATTACTGTTTGCAATACATACACATATTGAAGTTTGACTCTTGCTTTTTATTCCTGCTGCTGCTAAACTTTTGATTTTTCAAGATCCCGATTTTCTTTTGCTTTTCTTCTTCATCATTATCCTACCCTGCAAAGGTCCTGCCTTTTCCCTTCTGTACCTATAATTTGTATGCTTCCTAATTCTGGGATTTGTTTGCTATCATTTCGTGTTTCATTTACCATCAGCTTATTGTTTGTTCTTGTTTTCTGGGTCCGATCTGGTTCGTGATATTTTTTTTTCAGCTGTCTCTTTCTGTTTCTGTTGACCCTTCTGTGAGTGTGTGTGTGTGCTTCAATTTATGTATTCTTGTTCGTAGCTTTTCTTCTTTACTTTGATTGATGGGCTGGGGAGTTTTTGGGGGCTCGGGAATGAAATGTTCGTGATTACTTGTTTGTATTGAGTTTGGACTTTGGAGCTAATGCTGCAATTCTTACGGTCTTTATTTTGTTTGTAGTTGTCAGCTTAACTCAGGTTCTTCCTATTGATGGAAAAAGATATTGTATAGGGAAAGCACTGATTAGCAAATTGATGTGAGGAGAGAGAAAGATAGATAGAGAGAGAGAGAGAGAAGTAACTAGGGGAAGTTTAGTTGTTTCATGGGCAATACATGCCGTGGATCATCTGGAGGCAAACCTTTTCAGGGCTACAACGTGCCTGAAGACCAGTCCAACTCCAAGCGCAAAGGATCATCCGCTTGCTCGAATTCCTCTGACAATAATTCCCCCAATACTACCTTGACTTCCCAACACCCTGCCTCTCAAGAATTCTCCAAGGACTCCCTGCCAAACCACAAAAAGGAAGCTAATCCACCCCTCATTAGCCCTAGGAAAGATAGCATCATGAACCGTGGCGCAGCCAACCAACCTTACTTTGTCTTGGGTCACAAGACCGCTAATATCCGTGACCTTTACACTCTAGGCCGGAAGTTAGGACAGGGCCAATTTGGGACTACTTTTTTGTGCACTGAGATCTCCACTGGAACTGAATATGCTTGCAAGTCCATATCAAAGAGGAAGTTGATTTCCAAAGAAGATGTCGAGGATGTCAGGAGGGAAATTCAGATAATGCACCATCTGGCTGGTCACACGAATATAGTCACCATTAAGGGGGCATATGAGGACCCTTTGTATGTTCACATTGTCATGGAGCTCTGTGCCGGAGGTGAATTGTTTGATCGTATAATTCAAAGAGGCCACTACAGTGAGAGAAAGGCAGCCCAGTTGACTAAGATCATTGTAGGAGTTGTTGAGGCATGCCATTCACTTGGGGTGATGCATAGAGATCTTAAACCAGAGAACTTTTTGTTGGTTAACAAGGATGACGATTTCTCTCTTAAAGCTATTGATTTTGGGCTCTCAGTCTTTTTCAAGCCAGGTATATTTAGAATGGTCTTTTATTTTCTAATTGTTTTTTCAGTAGTGTAGCTTGGTCTATGGCATGGACGAGCAGTGTACGCTTCTCTATTCTGGATATCCATCTAACTTTATGCATGTTTTCTTCTGATTAGGTCAGGTTTTCACTGATGTTGTTGGAAGCCCATATTACGTTGCACCTGAGGTTCTTTTGAAGCTTTATGGCCCAGAAGCAGATGTGTGGACAGCAGGAGTTATCCTTTATATATTGTTAAGTGGTGTTCCACCCTTTTGGGCTGGTAAGTTCATTTGTTATGCTATTTAACAAGTTTCGTCTTTAGGTGCAGAAGTGCAGTAAATTGATGATTTCTGGTTAATTTTCAGAAACTCAACAGGGCATCTTTGATGCGGTTTTGAGGGGTCATATTGATTTCGATTCTGAGCCATGGCCACTGATATCAGAAAGTGCTAAGGATCTTATTCGGAAGATGTTATGCATGAGCCCTTCTGACCGATTGACTGCTCATGAAGTATTGTGTATGTTTGCATTTCCTAAAATTGTTATAGCTACTATTTATTAATCTTGTCAATTTTACGTTTCAGACACAGTTGATATTTGCTCTGTATTGGTTGAATGTTTATAGACCAGCGTTCTGTAGCATGAGTTGTGGGGTAATATTTCTGAATTGGATATTTTTATCACCCATAGAAAATCCAGTAATGGCTGCAGCACACGTTGTTGTTTGCATGTTCATAGTATTACTGTAATAGTACCTTGGTAATTATGTGCATTTTCACAGAGCAGCTGATGTCAAGTGAGATAGTGATTCCTCTCGTGCCTTTTCTTTATGAAGTCTTCGATGAATTTCTTGAGCGGATGATCTGACCATCTTTATTATTCTTTTATATGAAAATTATCTAGGTCATCCTTGGATATGTGAAAATGGTGTTGCGCCTGATAGGGCCCTGGATCCTGCTGTACTTTCTCGTCTTAAACAGTTTTCTGCAATGAATAAGTTGAAGAAAATGGCTTTACGGGTATGTACAATGCACTAACAGCATTTCATAAATTGTTCTTCAGGTGATTTTTGCCAAATATAATTTTTTTTTTTTATCTCATCTCAGAACCAAGTTAGCAAGCTATATGCCATCTATTAGTCTGCAAGCAGATATAATTGCTTAAGTTGCTTGCTTGTCTGCAGGGAAAAAATATGATCATGAAACTTAATTCCAACATTAAATTGCACCCTTGATCTTTCTCCCTCCAGGTTATAGCTGAAAGCTTGTCAGAAGAAGAGATTGCTGGCTTAAAAGAGATGTTTAGGGCCATGGACACTGATAATAGTGGTGCTATCACATTTGACGAACTCAAAGCCGGATTAAGAAAATATGGATCGACCTTAAAGGACACAGAAATACGAGATCTTATGGATGCAGTATGGCAACTTTTTCTCACTAGTTGTTACTTCATTGCCTTTTACATTTTTCTATTCTTTTACTTGTGATGTCTGTTTGCCTACTGATATGCTTGCTCGGGAGTTATTACTGTACATTTATATGAGATAGAAAGGCTTAAGGTTATATTTCGGCTGTTTTTTCTTTTAATCTTGTTGCTGAAGTCCATAGGTCAAAGATGCAGAATGTTGGTCACACCCAACCCTACCCTATTGTTGCAGGCTGATGTAGATAATAGTGGAACTATCGACTATGGAGAGTTTATAGCTGCTACAATTCACATGAATAAACTCGAACGTGAAGAACATCTTTTGGCTGCGTTCCAATATTTTGACAAGGATGGAAGTGGTTATATCACTGTTGATGAACTTCAACAAGCTTGCGTGGAACACAGTATGACTGATGTTCTCATTGATGATATAATCAGAGAAGTTGATCAAGATAATGTAAGTCGTAGTCCATGCTAATCTCCGTTGGAATATGTTTTAGTGTTCTCGAACAAGAGTTTGTAACCTCCGTTGGAATATGTTTGCTAGGATGGAAGAATTGATTATGGAGAATTTGTTGCTATGATGACAAAGGGGAACGGTGGCATTGGAAGGCGAACCATGCGAAACAGCTTGAATATAAGCATGAGGGATGCCCCGGGAGCTCTTTAGTTTCCAATTCAACGTGTTACAGGTGCTCGCAACTTTTCTGTTTCCCTTTTCTTATTCTGTTCTGAATTGCATAAGAAACATGAGTATCTTATTTCAAATTTCATCAGTTGTTTCACCTGCTGCTCTTGAGATTAGTTCAAAACAAAATAGAGAGTTATACAATCTGTCTGCTAAGTTGTGTGAAAGCTGGAATCATCTCTCCTGATGTGCTATGCCATATATTTTGTTTCACTCGTTGCTCGTTTACTTGCTGTGGCTACCTAGTCATTCAACTGTATTCATGCACTTCGGTTTGCTATGTATGAACACGGACAACTAAAATATCGAAGATGCAAGTGTTATTGTGCTGGTGAATTGAGATTGGCATTGTCAGGTGTATCGTTACAGTCAGTTGGACCGACTTTCAAGTGCTTGATAGTCGTTATGAACATGGCGGGCGCATCTAATTTATGTGGCGTAGAGGATAGGTGACGGGGAGGGTTCTCGCTCCTCTGCACCCGTAACATTGTCGAGACGCTAATCTAGGCGGCGGAGGAGGAGGATAACTGAGTGGATGTGTGTTGCTGTGTACCCAGAGAGGCTGTTGTAAACTTGTTTGTCTGTCTGTTGTAAGTTTTTTTTTTTTTTTTTCATCATCTTCTTCTTGTTCTTGGGTTTGGTTGTGAGCCTATAGTTGCAGTTTATGGTGCTTTGTTGTAATATTCATTTTCTTCAAATTCTTCCAACACCAGATGTGTGATTTTCTGTTAGTTAGGCTGAAGATAACTCAATCTCAGGTGAAGCTAACAATTTCCCAATGTCACTTGAGATTAAATCTTCTGCTCTACAATTGCTATCTCATTTATATATTATATGTATATATATATATTTCATATATATTTTTAGTATTTAATAGAAACCAAATTATAAGGAATAATATTTATAATTGGTCCTGGAAATTGGAATTTTCATGAATTTTGTATTTGGGTATTCAAACTTGTTAAAAGTTTACATCAAATCGTCCAACGGGTCACAAACCGATCAAACTTGCCAAAAACCCACAAAATGCACCAACACTTTTTATTTTTATTTTTCAGAAACAACAATTACGGTTATTAATCCCAAGCATGGTTCATATTTAATTCGAAAAAATTAATTATCAAGTACAATGCACAAGAATGCATCGGGAGTGAGCATTGCGTGAATAAGTGGGTTAAAAATAAATAAATTAATTCACCTTAATTTTATGTAACCGTGTTTCTTGAACTTCATTAAACTTAGTTTTATGTTATACTCGTATTATTGAATGATTGCCAACAATTGAATTTAATTATAGAAAATCACTTATGTACACTAGGTGCACCATTAGACGCGTTGACCGGATCAGTGCGTTAACCGATCAACTCGCAAAAAATTAATCTTTCAAAGTCAGTATCAAACGTAATACTAAAAATTATCACTTAAAATTCAAAAAAGTATAATCTTTATTCTTAAAAAATATAATCTATTTCACCATTTTTCTTTTGTATGGATTGACCGGGTCAACACGTGTTGATCCGCGTTTGACCCGACCAACGCGTTGACCGCCTGATATAAGTTTATACACATCTAGTGCATGCAAATTTTTGCCTTAATTATATTATTATTATTATATTGCGAAATTTAAGAATTTAATTTAATCAAACGGAAATTCCAAAATCAATTACAAATAATAATAATAATAATAATAATAATAATAATAATAATAATAATAATAATAATAATAATAAGGAGAAAATGTAGAAAGATGGTTGGGCCGTGGTTGGGTTGAGATCGAATCGACATAAAATTACAGTTACGCCCTTCCATCTCAGTCTGGGCTCGCCGTGCCGTCGCGGACCTGCGGTGGTTCATTACTCCATCAGATGCAAGATCCATCTTGCTCAACTTTTTCACATGAAAAACTGAAACAGTAATCAAATCTGAGAGAGAGAGAGAGAGAGAGAATGGAGTACAGAAGAATTAAGGATCAGGTTTGCCTCCTCTTGTACTCAACTCAATTTGCTTGTCTCAATCTGCTTGCTATCCATGTCGATTATTTTGGCTTCCGTTAATTTCTGATTTGATTATGCCATCGCAACTCTCTCTATCTGATTCTGGATCACGCTTCGTTTGTTATTTAGTTTTCCTGCTCCGCATTGTTACTGATTTGCTCCAACCGCGTGCATGTGGCATCCTATCTACTGCTTAAATTTCTTTTTGTTGCGTTCTCTTAGTTGTTCAAGCGTCTATTCTGCTATGCATATATACATTTGTGCGTTCGCCGTTGTTTCCTCTTTACCAGTTCGTGGTCAGCTCACTGTATTCTTAGTTTAACAACATTTGGAATCTGCCTTGAAAATGCCTCTTGCTAACTGTCTACTGTTGCTTTCTGAATTATTTAGGATAAAGATGAGGATTCAGTTCATGATGATGTTGAGAGCTTAAGGGGGAAACCTCATTCAGGTGCCGTACACTACTTGCTACATATTCTTTCACTCTGCCATGTTTGTGTCTGTGAGTATCCTCATATTTTTCGTCCAACTGCAGGTTCTTCCAGTAATTTGGCTGCTTTAGTAGGCAACCCTGCTGACCGCACTAAGTGGAAGCGCAAGTATGGTCGTCTTACATTCCTTTACACGTATTAGGATTATAAGTAACCGACTGCTTGGGGAAGCCTAATTTTCTCATAATTACCCATTGTGTTTGATTAATTGTAAAACCAGGTCTATTGTGACACTATCATTGACAGTTCTTACAAGTTCGCAAGCAATTCTTATTGTCTGGTCAAAGAGGGCAGGCAAGTATGAGTACAGCGTTACAACTGCTAATTTTTTGGTGAGTGGATAATATTTTCTCTCAGATTAATCATTTTATTATCATTGAGCTATGCTGTTTCATATTCCGTTTTTTTTTTTTTGTAAGGGTGTCTCTTGAAGAATGTTCTGAAATTTATTATTTCTGATTAGGTAGAGACTTTGAAGTGTGCACTATCAGTTGCAGCATTAGCAAGAGTTTGGAGGAATGAAGGTGTTACTGATGATAACAGGTTCTGCCCCTTCGCCATTCATTTTTCCACTAAATGACAGAACTACATCTCATGGACTTATGCACACATTTTCATTATCTATGACTTAGAAAGGTTCTGAGGGAACCATTGTATTGAGAGTAAGCGCAACTAAGTATAAAGTTCTGGATGCACAATTTGATTAACCGCATATCTAAAAATGTCCTTGTTTGAGTCCTGTGAAAAATTTACAACTTCTTTGAAATTATTCCATGCTTGGGGTGGCATCTTCTGGAATGGTTAAATTTGACTTTGAAATGTATTTGAACTTCAATGTTGGATGAAGATCTCCTGTTTCCGGCTTTTCTTAGTTAACTCAATTTGCTTGTCTCTGTTTCAAATCCTCCTCCAGGTTGAGTACAACGTGGGATGAAGTTAGTGTATACCCCATTCCTGCAGCTCTCTACCTCATCAAAAATCTACTCCAGGTAGGTTCTCATCATTCCCTTGCAATTCCTAGTGAATTCGGAGTTATTTTTTGCGGTATGCTGTTTCCTGAAAATCTCTGTTTTGCCAGTATTACATCTTTGCATACGTAGATGCTCCAGGTTACCAAATATTAAAGAATTTTAACATTATCAGCACCGGTGTGCTATACCGTATCATTCTCAAGAGAAAGTAAGTTATTCCTGGAACCTTACTTTTATTGGGTTTACATTTCCAAGTTTGAAAATTCTACTTGACATCCGCTCCTGAGAGAGGCCTTCATCTCAAGAATTTCAAGATCTTTTTGAAGTCATTACACACTAAAATAACTATTATTTTGCTTGATATGTCTGTTGAAAATTAGAACCGACATAATTAATGCGAAACTAAAGAAGAACACCTTTTCAGGCTGAGCGAGATACAGTGGGCAGCTTTCGTTCTACTTTGTGCAGGGTGCACGACAGCACAACTTAACTCCAGGTAAGGATGTGAGAGTTTTGGCTCAATCCTTTCCATCAAGCTTTCTGGTCTAGTTCCAATTTTCTTTGCCTTTTAACGTAACTAAAGTGCCAATGAGAACGTCTTTTGAGAGAGAGAGAGGAAATAATATACACAGGCTCAACATCTCTTAGTCAATGGATTTGCTATATTTGTGTCCTTGTGTTTAAGAATAACTTAGAATGTTTGTCATATTCCGAATGTAGGTTTACACACACACACACACACATATCTATATCTATATCTATTATTTTATTTTATTTTTCCTTCCAGCTTTCTCTTTCTGCTTTATCTTGGAATCCTGACCTTGTTTATGCCATTGTCAATGTCCTAATGGGATCCTCACCTTTTTCTCTTAATCTTTCTTGCTCAGTTCAGATAAAGTGTTGCAAACACCTTTACAGGGTTGGGTGATGGCAATTGTAAGTTAAACCTTCTACCAACGTGATAAATTTTTTTTTCTGTATGTTAATACTCTGCCTGAGAGTATTAGCAGGGAAAGCGGAAAAGAAAAAAAAACCAAAATCATGAGAATCCAATGTTCCATTTTGCATTCCTTGTGGACAAAATAATATTCATTTTCCTAATTAAATTCAATGACTCTTGGTTGTTCATTTCAGATCATGGCTCTTCTAAGTGGTTTTGCCGGAGTCTACACCGAGGTAAATCTGTAGTACATCTCTTCTATCTCTAGAGCAGTTCTTTTCTGTTTTTAAAAATAAGAAAGAATCATTTAGTACTTTACCCATTCTGCAGCCTGTAAACTCTTAATGGAGCTATGCTTGTTTGATTGGAGTTGTATCTTTAGTTAGTATGTCATCACCGTTATGGATTTTATTCATCCCTTTGTAACGGTTTAACTCGTCCTTTTCATAATAAAACTTTTTGAGTCTTATGGGAAAAACCCCATCCCAATATTGTTGATAATGCCGTTTGTGTGTTCTTTAGAAAAATGTCATGAAACATGTAGGACTTGTTTAATATTTGTTTCTGTTTTATAGGCTATAATTAAAAAACGTCCTTCGAGGAACATTAATGTTCAGAACTTCTGGTTGTATGTATTTGGGATGATTTTCAATGCTATTGCGATAATTGTTCAAGATTTTGATGCTGTTATGAACAAGTAAGTTGAAACTACTCCCTGATTTGCTTACTTCTACATTTATCAGTGATTTTAAAATTTTGATGGACAAAAATTATAAGTACCGGTTCTGTTCTATAACCAATGAAATTATTCTGGAAGGACCGAAGGACAGATGGAACTTTTGATGATATAATCTCTATAAAATAACTTTCTTCAAGAGGCTTTTATACAAATAGAACAAGATACAATTTTAAATTCTAGTAATGTCCTTTACCTAGATTATTAAGTAGGGTTGCCGCCTTCAGTTTGGGAATCCTAAAGAAGTATATTTTTACTCTGCAGGGGATTCTTTCATGGCTATTCATTCATTACTGTTCTCATGATTCTGAATCATGCTCTGAGGTACTTATTTCTTGTGGACCTCTTAATGCTATTATGAGATAAGAAATTTAAGATGCATATGCGTCAGTTAACTCAGAACATGCTGATTGTGCTGGTTCTGCCCCAAACAAGGATTCTTGATGATGTTTGGATAACTTGCAGTTCTATGCTCCATCAAGCAGAGCATGCTGCTTGTCCTATTTTAGATTGGCATGAAGATTTAACTGAAAGTTGAAAATCTGAAAATTGTATCTTTACTTTCCACCCTAAAAAAAGGAGCTTGGATCAAACGTACTCGTTCTAAATTTATATTGGCCCATCATTGCTCATACTGGAGAGGGTATGGGATAAATTTTCTATTGTAGGTAGCAAAAGATTATTTGTGGACACGCAAAAATAAAATAGTAGTGTGCAGCTGCGACATTTTGAGAAAATCATTGTTTCTCCAGTTGCTTGTATATTTACACCTACTTTCATGTTGTTAAACATTGTTAATTCATACCTTTTTTTTCAATAATCGCTATTTGTTTGATCATTTTATGATACTGTTGATGTTTATGCAGTGGCATTGCTGTATCAATGGTCATGAAATATGCTGACAACATAGTGAAGGTAAAGTCTGATTACTTTGAACTCAATAGTTCACTTAAATGCTATTTGAAGCGTGATTATTAGATTATACTCCATTTATTATTCAATACTTCAAGCAATTCATTGAAATGCTTTCTGAGTGGGCTAGAGTTAAGAGATAAAAAAAAAATGTAACTATTGTGGGATAGGTCATAGACACAAATAAGATCCTTGAACAAGAGGTGGAGACTTAAAGTTGACTTAATATGTTTTGATCGTGGGCAAAATATCAAACCGTAGACGGTTACACATCTCTGAGGAAGTCATTTGATTGGAGCTTTAGTAAGTTCATAATATTCCCTTCAGATATTTATTAAGTGCTTAATAAGACCTTTAAAATTTTGAACTTTTGGCTAATGAGAGTGACTGTAACTTGTAGTCCCTGCATTATTTATTTGTCATGATGCAGTTTAATCTTTGTGTATAACTTAAATGGAGGGAAGGGGGGAGAGTTTGGAGTGATGCCACCGAAGAAAGATAATGATTATTCTTGATATAGAATCAAAGTGCTCTCCATGGTTCTGTATTCTCATTCATGGGCACTGAAGCCATAATTAAGTTTAATGGCAACCAGTTTTCTGCTGGATATGTTGTAAAAACTTGAAATGATGGTTTAAGATTGTTTTTTCCCCGAGTCCTCCAGCTTATTCTCGTGTCTGTGGCCTATCAAACAAACATCAACATTTATAACTCTCATACTTTTTTCTGTTGAACCTCCCCCTCTAGTGGGCATGCTAGTGCAGCTGCAAGCTAGGGAATAATATTTTATCTGGTTAATGCATCTGTTATCAATTCTGGAACAAGCTCAATTCACATGAATTTTGGCAGGTATATTCTACATCAGTTGCAATGTTGTTGACAGCAGTTGTGTCTGTGTTCCTATTTGGGTTTCATCTATCCCTCGCCTTCTTTCTTGGTTCCACGTGAGTACTGTTTTTCAATTCTAACATTCAAGCAGCCACACTATAATTTATGATCTGCTATAGGCTTACCATCGAGATTATTCTTTCTGCAGCGTTGTCTCAGTCTCAGTGTATTTGCACTCCATCGGGAAGCTCCAGAGATAGTAAATGCGTTCTTCTGGCCGTAAAGTGGTCAGTGTGAAGGCCCTTACGAATTTTCCTGCTATAATGTTCATTGGTTTTGGCCATCTATGATATATATGTTAATTTGACCAAGTTGTTACATAGCATCTTCCAACTCTGTTGTTAGTTAGGAATTCATTATTACCAGTAATAAAATTTGTTTTATTTATTTATTAAAGCAACCTTAACAGGGGGGCTGTAAGTATTGCTAGTGTGGAAAAGATGGAATCATGGTTGCCTTTGCCCAACTAGATGTGGATACGGAAAGATACTCGAGTCGAGGTGTCCGTTGCCTTGCATTCGACCCATTTGTAAATGGAGAAGATCTCCCCATTTTCCATCAGCAGGGATTGAGTATTGAAGATTCAAGATTCAAGATTTAATTCAATCCCTGCTGCAAAACTAAGCATGAAGAAAAATGTAGAAACTAGTTGATATTTACTATGCATCTCCGAACCTCAGTTTTGCTCTTAAATTTTATTGCTGTTTCATGATTTTTCCAAGGGATGCTTGTCTTACGCTTATTGACTTGTGAAATATCGATATTCATATTGGGACTTCGTCCACAGCAAAAAGATAAAAAATATATTTACGAGGATACAAGCGGAGTTCAATAAAATAACTAAAATTTCAAAATAGATTATGTCAGACATCAGAAAAACTTATGTATTGAATGGGTAGATGGGGACATAGATCAAGAATTGATCCATTGATGGAAAAGAAGAAAGAAAGATGGACTCCATGTTGGGGTAAGTGTTTTTAATTGGAAAACTCGTGGTACTTGATCACGCAATCGTAGAGACGTCCTCCAAGAAACTGGGCAACCTCTTGGTGCTTCACCTGAATAGCACGAGAGAATATTATTTTGTTGGTGATTGTGATTATCAATCAACAAATTGTAGGATGAGTTGTAGAATGATTTCATGATAAATTGGATTCATTACCATAGCAACATTCAAGGAATCGCATCTGAACTGCGCATAAAGGTTAGTCTCTATTCCACGGCCCTGGAGACGAAACAACAAAGGAAAAATATGAGATTCCAATAACCAAAACAATCCACTCTTTGCATCCAGAGAATGAAATGCATGATTCACCATATGTTTATCATCTGGATTGACTGCTAAATCCCTGCCATTCAAGTTAGATAGCAGTCTAAATTTTATGAGGATGGTATGGCTCCAAAAGGAACAACGACGTAACATTTTGAAGAGTCTGGATTATATGTTCTCATACCAACTCCCAACATTGGGATCTCAAAAGGTTAGAGTGTAACTGTACTTCCAGGATGCAGTCACAACAATTAGAGTCATTAAGATCTGATTCCGTTCATAACAATATTCTCTGCAAGTGGCTATCCACAAAGAAACAGGCGAACATCTAAGAAAATGAACTTCCCTTCACAAGGTTTTAGACAGACATATAGAAACTGCTAAGGAATGAAGCTTGGCCGTAAAGTGTCTCAGTTATAGCTAGTAGAACTATCATCACATTTCAGGAAAGTTCTTCACTCTATTCTCCTTTTAAATAATAATATCTAGAACCTTTATCAAAAATGTCTAATAGAAGTTGAAATTGTGGACGGAACTTTCACACTCTCTCCAACAAACACCAAGTTCTGGGTACCCATTTCATCACTGTAAACTTATGCATCACCTATTCACTGTATGATTTTCATAGGAAACCATCACTAACAGCTCAAAATCAAATTTAACAAGTTAAATGTTTCCCTGAATGGTATTACCAGTTATATTGGTCTAGAAATACATTATTTTGAGCCACAGTTATAGAAAATAAATACAGATGGATCACAAGAATTTACCATTCCTTCCAAAACCACAAGGTCTGCATCACTAGCCAGATAGGCAAGTTCTTGTGATACTCTTGTTAGATCAATAACCTATATTGAATTAGAGCATACACTCACATAAGGAGATCAGTTCAAGCATAGGAAAATCTGTAAGGAATCACTAAGAATCAGCACAGAGCTTCTTACCGGTAAATCATTTCCAGAATTTGCAATTAAGAGATTAGAAGCATCAACTCCCAAAAGCTTCCCGTTCTCATCCTTCAACTGTAAAATAGAAAACGTATACATGAATTGAACCTATATACAAGTCGTAACTTAAAAGAGAACAAAAGGATAATGCAACTGCTCTACTACCTTGGCTATAATCTCAATTAACTCTGTGTATGTCACATCATTGATGGAAGGCAAGTCATTTGCAGCCAGGACAACCTGCAAAGGAAGCAGCACTCTCAAAATAGTCATACGCAGACCAACAAGAACATGTATTATGTTGCATAAAAAGTGCATGCCAAAGATAACTGAACTCCCAAGAGAGTTAATGTATTTTTCTAACAATCTTCATATCACAGACTTGGCAAACCATTAATTTAGTAACACCACTCTGGTATCTGAAGGGAGTATGCTAACTCAAAACCATGTCAAGTGTGCTACTCAAGAAGGGAATTTCAAACAAAATTTGTCATCATATTTGGACATGTAACTACTGCAGAATCATTAAACTACAAGTGAGTTCTTGCTAGAGACCCCTTCGTACATGTTACAGCAATTCCCAGGAAAGAAAAAAAAAGTTCCAACCAAGGGAAAGTCTTTAGTTGTTCTCCTCTGT
This sequence comes from Perilla frutescens, assembly GCA_026008535.1. Taxonomy (NCBI): domain Eukaryota; kingdom Viridiplantae; phylum Streptophyta; class Magnoliopsida; order Lamiales; family Lamiaceae; genus Perilla; species Perilla frutescens. The sequence continues at coordinate 442,873 of BRKX01000022.1, read as the reverse complement.
CTAAACAAGTTAAGGATAGAAAAACAGACCTGGGCACCAAGTCGGAGTAACTCTCTCGCAAATGGCAATATACCCAAAATGATATCAGCACCAGAATTATCCACAAAGATTATAACCTGTGCTATAAATGTTAAGAAGTTAGTGGAAGTAAACCTTTATAAATGTCAGCGCATTGAAACAAAAAATAACAGAAACTTAAAATATAACCTTTCTCCATGATTGCCGGCCCCATTTTGAAACGAACTTGTCCAAATCATCAATAACCCAGGGTCGAGGAAGAAGGTTCTGACAGCTAGCTTGAAAGGACATGCCATCCTTTGCAAATAACTCTGCAAGCTTCAAGATGTAAAATGGAAAGCTTGTTGTTAAGCCAATAAGGTAAGAGAATCTATCTGAAAAAGATAAATCATCTCACTGAATAGACACTAGACAGGATTGCTGAAAATGCAAATACTAACAATGTTTATAGGAAAAATATTCAAGTCAAATTGATCAGAAGGGCGATGAGAAATTTGATATTGCTGAAATGTCTAGAATCACACATGACTCATCAGCACATATCATGCATTAGCATCAAAACATTGGATCAGTAAAACTGTCCTCAAATCTTCTAGTATTGAATCATAATCTCTGAAAACTTTGGAAGCTTGTATTGGTTTAAGGAAGTTTTAAGCTTGATTATGCGGACAATATAAAAATTAGAAAGTAGAAGACAGGGACTTCAAACTCATAGTTTCCAAAGAAAATACGAGTGTAATCCCTGACAGGCTAGATTGAGAAATAAAAATGCAAGAACTGAATGCGATGAGTAATACCGAGTAACAGGAAAATCTTATAAGGTGAAGTAAAAATATAAGTTGTTTTGAGTACTCTAAAAACTAAAAGCATCAAATAACTGGACATGGGTAGATTTCTACATAATCAAACACCTTTCACGGTGTTACAGAAAGTCTTTTGAAGCACAAGGTAATAGCTCAAAACCTGACAAGATCACTATTGTTAATAGTATCATATACAAAAATGATAGTCTTTGTGAATAATGGAACTTTTCTTTAAGCCAGTCTTGCTCTTGGATTAGCAGCATCACCAAATTAATGTGATTTTACTAATACTTATCAAACTATATATTGAAGAAATAGATAAAACCCCAAAACAAAGAAACCATATTTGTGATCAAGATTATTTCATCAAACATGTCTAACCGCAGAAACAATAGAGGAGCATGCAGCATGCTGCAATGAGTCAATGACCAGTAGTCCTTAAGTTCGGTTGTGTGCAGAGAGGCTAATGTACCTGAGCTGAGCCAAGATCAAATATGTTGCCAGCAAACATCCCTCTAACCAAATTTTCAATGCGTGCAGATTCATCCTGGACAGCATCATTATGCCGGACAACATCCTCAAATAAGGATATGGCCTTGGCATTTTCTTCATCCTGTTAGAAATCGAATTAAACCACCAAGTCATATCCAACAAAAACTCCTGTAAAAATAATTGATGCAAGCAAGAGAAGTGAGATTTTTTACCTTCACCTTCTTGAAAATATCTTTGAAGCCCACTTCTCTAAGGACTTGCTCACGGAGCTGGCAAAGAAGCTGGAAAAGAAATGGGAAATTACAGAAAAGCATTCAAAGAAAGAAAAAAGCGATAGTGGAGAGATGGAAATACAATGCAATCAGGTGGGCCTCCATGACTCTCAGGATCTTTCTTCAAATCATCCAGTATTTCAGCATACCTGCGGAGGAATGAGGATGATAAGCAGGCAGTGATTATTGATTAAGACGAGGTAGCTGTTACCTTTGGGCGAACTTTTGAGCTCTGGCGGGAGCATCTGAAACGGAATCATCGCTCTCAGCGCGTTTACTGCAAATGAAATTCATAAATATTGATGGATTGGTGAGAGTGAGTGAGAGTAAATTGTAAGGATAGTAATGAAGAAGAAGAAGAAGAAGAAGAAGAAGAAGAATACCGGAAAGAAGGGATGGAATTGGCGAAGAGATTGATCCAAGAGAGCTCGGTGGGGGTGGCTTTCTTGGGATTGTCGGAAGGGAATCGATAGGGAATGGTGCACGCTCTGTAGTTCGACTCCACCAACATCGGCAACACCACCAGTTCGCCGGAGCTCTCCATTCCAAATCGGACCACGATTTCCCAATTCCCAATTCCAAATTCCAAGAGAGAGAGAGAGAGAGAGACTGCACTACTAATGGCAATTGGCAAGTAACAAACTGTCGCACGCAATTTCACTGTTTTCAATTTCTACTCTTTTTTTTTCTTTCATTTTTTTGCTAACTTATAGTGGTATTATACTAGCCATTTATTTACAAAGATATTACACATTTATAATTTAGCTATAACATAATCAACATAGTTAGTATTTCATAATTTAATAGTGAAACACAATAATTTTCTTTTTAATTGAGTTTGTATTTATATCTTTTCGTTTGTTATCTTCATTTAGGAATCTTAATTCTACACACTCCATGATTGACAACATCAACATAAAATGGGATTCTCAATCATAATTCATAAGTCGAAATGAGTGCATAATTTTATCGGTAACAAAAAAAATGATTAAGTTGCATATTTGGAATAGGACCGTAAATGAATAGATCCGTTTGCAAACTATTCGGAATTCAGTTTGAAAAAAGCTCGTTCGAAGTTCGTTTATTTTCTAAACAAGTCGAACTCGAGTCTCGAATTAGGCTAAATAAAATTATCGAGCCGGACTCGAACAGAGTAGCATTCGGCTCGACCAACCCGCGAACATATTCTAGCTCGAGCTCGATCTTAATCGAACATGCTCATAACATGTTCATTAATATTATGAATATTTCAAACGAGTAAATTAAATAGCCTTTTTTTTTGAGCTCGAGCTCAAATATGTAAATTAAATGAGCCTTTTTCAAGCATTCGAGCTCATGCTCAATTAGTAAATTTTTGAGCATTTAACGAGTCGAGCTCAAGCCGAATTCAAACACGATAAATATTTATCAAGTCGAGCTTGAACAAGAGAAAAAAAGCTCGAATCAAGCTCGAACTTGAATATTCCTGATTTTATCGAACTCAAGCATTAGGGTGTTTAACTCGATTCAGTCCGTTTAGAGCCCTAATTGTGATCAGGGATTATTGGTAAAATAATTTAATAAATGCGAGTGGAGGTGGAGCCCCTAATACACAAAATCAAAAAGTAGATACTTTTGTCTAAAGCTTGTGGTCGTGGCCGTCCGATCCAAATAAAGGAAATAAAAGGCGGGAACTGATCTAGAAAAGGATATAAATTACAATGAAGAGTGATGATGATTAGGGTTGAATAATTTGCAAGAAATATATGATGTTAATGGCCGCATTCATCTTCATCATCTTCTTCTGCTGCTGCTTCTCAAATTCAAATGCCCAAGTTGCCGAATGGAAGTCCGCTACTGCAACCTACTCCACAGACTCCGACGACTCCATCGTTACAGGTAGCTAAATTTCTTCACTTGCTTGTCTGCTCGTCTTTCTTCTGCGTGGTTTGCGGGCTATTCCTATTCCTATGTAATGTTGGTTGCAGAGGGCGCCTGTGGTTACGGGGACCTCCACAAAACCAGCTACGGCAAGTATAGCACGGGACTGAGCGGGATGCTATTCGACAGAGGAAGTAGCTGCGGTGCGTGCTTTGAGGTGAGATGTGCACGGACACAGACACAGACACAGACACAGTGGTGCCTCCCGGGAAGTCCATCCATCCTTCTCACGGCTACTGATTTCTGCCCGCCTAACTACGCCTTACCTGCCGATGATGGTGGGTGGTGCAACTTCCCACGAGCCCACTTTCAGATGCCGGAGCCTGCCTTCTCTCTCATTGCCCACCTCACACCTCAAATACTTCCCATCCACTACAGAAGGTGCTATAATGCTATATCATTCAAGGATCAAACTTGCTCACTCAGTTTTATGTATGTTGCTAATCATCAGCTTATCTATAATCTAACAAGTAATGTAATCACCGAACCTGAATAGGGCCACGTGCCAAAGAGAAGGTGGAATTCGGTTCACAATCAAGGGCAGTGCTTCCTTCATGCAAGTGTTGATCAGCAATGTCGGGTTGGATGGAGAAGTTGTTGCGGTGAAAGTGAAGGGATCAAGAACTGGATGGATTCCGATGGGAAGGAACTGGGGACAGAACTGGCAATGCAACACTGATCTGATCGGCCAGCCCCTATCCTTCGAGGTCACTACAGCTGCTTGGAGAACACTAACATCTTACACTGTTGCACCACAGAACTGGAAGTTTGGTCAGACATTCATAGGCAAACAGTTTCAGCACTCCTGATCTCATCAAGTTTCGGAACCATTCTTTGTGTTGGGGAACAAGGATACGCGTCAAACCTCTGAAACCGCGTGGAAATGTAAGCACAACATAGCAAGTGAAGGCAGGATTGTGAAGAAAGTAATAAAGAGAACTCCCCAAAGCATTTATAGACTTCTAGCAGAATTCCCATGTTTTTGCTCTAGTTTCTAATGTTCTATTCCTATCTCTTATCCTAAACTCATACATTTTTGTCCAAATCCTCCATAGCTACTGCAGATAACATGTTACCCAACAACCAGCACAGGCAAGATTATTGATTTTCTCCCAATAAACCTTTCAATTCGGGAGTATGCGAGCGAGTCACTTGAAATGCAGTAGTAAACTAACAAACATACACATACTACAATGGAATGCTTGGCCATTTTATGATTCATCTCAATCAATCATGATAAGTTTCAAAACCAATACACAGAGAGCATACATATACATTAGATAAAACCACAAAAAAGACTTTGATGCATTTCATCAACATTCAGAATACAGCTATAATTCAGGTTGAAAAATTTACCATATAATAATTGCATTCTGAGCTCATTCAAGCCTCATCCTCCTCTTCCAAGAAATCCCAAAAAGGTCCATAATATTTGTGAGCATCCTGCTGTATAACTGCTAAGAGTTGGGTTTCTCCATTTGAGGTTAAGCCATCTATCAGAATTTTGAAGGACAGTTTATCTGGATCACATGATACTGACTTCATCAAGTAATAACAGTCCACTGCCAATCCAGTGAGATTCAAACTCATCAAGCTTTCCAGTAACTCATTGAAACCCCTAAGATCTGGAGTGAGAGCAGTTTCAGCTTTGAGTTCAGTGATGAGTTGATGGAGCTGTTGGAGCAATCCGTTGCTGCCGAGAGCTGCAACCATTTCAGTATACAGCAATAACTGAGGCCTGTACCACTCCTCTTTCCTCATATCCTCAAAAACCTAGATAAATTTCACAGTACTCTCATTCTTCATTTCCGAGCAAAAAATGTTGGTTTGGATGTTGATGAGTGAAGAAGAAAGAGGGGGAGACAGTATAATTATTAATTATTAATTAGGCAAACCTTACCTTCAACGCCAAATGGCATTGGTTCTGGCGAAGGAGCTCGCGGAGAACAGCAATCATGTCAGATTTGAGCAAACGGCTGAATTTGGCGGCGAAGGCTTGTTGGAGAGAGGAGTGAGAGTGTGTGGCGGCGGCGCGCTTGAGCGCCTGAACTGTTTGGATCGCCTCAATGCTCAGACTTCTCCCCTTCTGGAGCGGCTTTCTGTTTTTGCTTCTATCTCTCATTGAAACCATCATCATCTTCATCGTTGAATTCCCACTCACTGAAACGCATTTCGCCGCCGCTGCTCCTCCTCCTACTCCTATCTGGGTAACTAGCGTCAAACACTTCATTCCTATTTGCATAATTCATACAAAAATCGAAGCGCACCCAAACTTCAAATCCTTCACTCACACTTTTGAGTTTTGATTACCAGAGAGAGATAAGAGAGAGATAGAGATAGAGAGAGAGAGAGACTTGGGCCTCGATCACCTGGGCCACATCCATATTCTGAAATGGGCTTAGCCTGGGAATTAGGCCCACTCCCGCTGCCACGAACCTCATCTAATCTTCTTCTTCTACTACTATACTGTAAGAAGAAGAAAGGAGAAGAAGAAGAAGAAGAAAATGGGCAGTTGTCTTGTGGGGGCGCCATGCCTTGGGTTTGGGATGAGGGTTGGTGTGGTTCAGGAGGTGGCGGCGGGTCCCTCCATGCTGCTTTTTCGGGGAAGGCGATTTATTGTTAGAGGCATTAGAATGTCGGCGTCGTCCTCACCTCCGCCGCCTCCGCCGCCGCCGGATGACTCAATCCGAGTGCGGTTCGCGCCTTCCCCCACCGGGAATCTGCACGTGGGCGGCGCGCGCACTGCTCTCTTCAACTACTTGTTCGCCAGGTCCAAAGGCGGCAAATTTGTGCTCCGAATTGAAGACACCGACTTAGAGAGGTCAACTAAGGAATCCGAGGATGCCGTGCTTCGTGATCTCGCTTGGCTCGGTCTTGATTGGGATGAAGGTTCCATTTTTCTTCCTTTGAATTCAAATTGTTCTCTGATTCATTATACTCTGCTTCTTTCTTCGTTTTTTGATTGTGGAATTGATATGCAGGTCCCGGCGTTGGTGGCAACTATGGTCCCTATCGTCAGTCTGAAAGAAATGCGCTTTACAAGGAATATGCCGATAAACTCCTCCAAGCTGGTCATGTTTATCGCTGTTTCTGCTCCAGTGAGGTCATCATTCTCATTCTCTATCTTCACTCTTAACTGCTTCTTTATGATGCTGGGTGTGTCTGAAGCTATAACCGTTACACCTACCAGGAGCTTGAAAAGATGAAGGAGATTGCAAAACTCAAGCAGCTGCCTCCTGTCTACTCCGGCAAGTGGGCTACTGCAACGGACATGGAAGTGGAGGATGAGTTGGCAAAGGGGACGCCTTATACTTTTCGATTTCGAGTTCCTAAGACAGGAAGTTTGAAAATCGACGATCTCATTCGCGGTGAGGTAAATCTTGGCTTACCTTCCACTGTGTACATTGTCTCATCTTTTTCTTCTATATAAGTTACAGGGAGCATAGGCTCAAATGACCATCAATAAGTAGATTAGTGCAGTTGGAACTTGGAACCATATAACTGTGGATATTTCATTTGCTAAACCTTGTGACTTCCTCTTCTGGTCCACATACTAGTACTGTGCATCCAGTTGGTGCCTGAAACTGTCTTTTTGGTCAAATATTTGCATGAGCACCTAGAATTCTGATATTGTTACTTGTAGAATCCATGGTATGTAGAACCATTGGCCTGAAATAGGAAATAGTTGTTTTTTTACATGTCATCTTTTATTTGTATCGCCATGTTTGGTATTCAAAGGTATACAATTGCTGATTCTACAATGTTGTGGAGGAGAATTTCTTGCAGACCATAATTGAGTTATTGATTGCATGAAGTTCAGTCTGATGGTTTTATACGTGCTATAGACACAATTTACTGCCTACATGTTTGAGAGGAACCTTGCCCGTGTGATAGGAAGCAAATTCAAACAAGTACCTAATATTGAACTTGCATTTTTTTTTGTCATAACACTAATTTACTGTACACTGGCTCATTTCATGCAGCTTTTCTATGGCGTTTATATGATTAATAAGTAAAAAGTGATGCAGATTCAGGGTTTATGCATTATTCCAAACTTGCATACCTTGAAATGGGATAGCCTCATGTGAAGCTGTTATAGCTCAGTTATAAATAGATTGGAAAAATAGAAATGAAATTATTGCTATGGAGAACATAGTTGTGAACATGGAATTGCCTGTTTAGATTCATTGTAGAATGCTCTCTTATGAACTACTTGTTCAGATACTTGCGACTGAGGTCTAATCCCGCTTTCTGTTCTTTACTAACTTTGCTTGATAGTGTCATAAAGGTAAGCTGGAATCTCGATACACTTGGAGATTTTGTGGTTATGAGGAGTAACGGACAACCTGTATACAACTTCTGTGTAACTGTTGATGATGCTACCATGGCTATCTCACATGTTATTAGGTGAGTACCGCAACCTGATACAAATGATGCTTATTTCTTGGTTCATAGTTGTCTACAGCATTGGTGCTAACAACTGGTATTTGTATTCCAGAGCAGAAGAGCACTTGCCAAATACTTTGAGGCAAGCATTGATATATAAGGTATCACTAGAATCCCATTCTAGTTCTATTCCTCTTTTCATTCTTCAACGGAGTTGGATCCATTTTATAGACTGAGTTGTGCTTTTCAACTCGTGATGTTTATAAACAAACTAACGAGGTGGAACCATTTATAAAAAAAAACAGGCTCTAGGATTCCCAATGCCTAGATTTGCACATGTCTCCTTAATTCTTGCACCTGATAGGAGCAAACTCTCAAAACGGCACGGGGCAACTTCAGTAGGTCAGGTAAACCCGTACTGCATTTTTATACCCCCCCTTTCCCTGGAGTTTGGATGGACCTTTTTATGAATCTGTGACTCGGGATTTTGAATTTCACGATCGTTTTTTTACTCTGCTGTTGATTTTTCCTGGACTAAATTATTTCATACTGAAATTTTCTTCGACAGTTCAAGGAGATGGGTCTTCTACCTCAAGCAATGGTGAACTATCTTGCATTATTGGGTTGGGGTGATGGTACTGAGAATGAATTTTTCACCCTAGCCCAACTTGGTTAGTCCCCTATGAAACACTTGCTTAAGTTTTGTTTCTTGCAATTTAAGATTCTTGACATTATTATAGTCATTACATTGATGTTCTGACATGGTGTGCAGTTGATAAGTTCACCATTGAGCGTGTTAACAAAAGTGGGGCTGTTTTTGATTCCACCAAATTAAGGTAATTTTGGGGGTCATCATCATCATCATCTTTTTGGGGTGTGTTTTTTTTTTTTTTTTTTTTTTTGTGTATAGAAATGTGACAAATTCTATAAATTGGTGGCTCTGTTAGCTTTTGACATTTCTGCTCGTAGCCCCATTTTTTTTTGTTTTGGTTTATTCATTTCAAAGGATTGCAGTCTCAGTGGATTATTGTTGCTTGTCTCCTCAACATATACTTATTTTTATCATGCAAGGTGGATGAATGGTCAACATTTGAGATCTCTTCCATCAGACGAACTAACCAAGCTTATTGGTGAGCGTTGGAAGAGTATTGGCATTGTAACAGAATCAGAAGGGAGCTTTATAGAAGTATGCCTTTTGTGCCATTTTATTTCACACTTATTGTGAATCTTAAAAGCGTAAACAATCATTTTCTTTTTGCTAAAGCTTTCTTGGTGATCATTTATCTCACACACCCTATTCAAATCAGTCGTATGGAGCTCTTGCAATGAGTTTTCTTTTTTATTGCAAAACTCGGTTTAAGTACTGATAGTTATATTCCATCATCGATTCCTATAATCAGGAGGCTGTACAGCTGCTGAAGGATGGAATTGACTTGATAACAGATGCTGATGATGTTCTCACAAGCTTACTGTCTTATCCTTTGTATTCGACACTCGCAAGGTAAACTGAAACCAGTTACTATGTTGCTTGAATTTAATTTCCCTTTTTTTCTTTCTTCTTTTTTCCTTTTCATCATGCCAATTCTTTCATTTTGAGCCACTTCTCATTTAAGGTTGTCACATGGTTAAAATAACTGTTGATCGATTGCAGTCCTGAAGGTAAATCTGTATTAGAAGATAAGCTTTCAGACGTTGCTGGCAGCTTGCTTGCTGCCTATGACAGTGGTGAGTTAATCAATGCACTTGATGAAGGTAGCGCTGGATGGCAGAAGTGGGTGAAGAACTTTGGTAAACTTCTCAAGCGCAAGGTTAGTTTTGGTGAAGAACGATCGAATTCATACCTCTTTCAATAGACAGTTTTATGTATTTTCAATATATTTTTAAATGCAGGGAAAATCTCTATTCATGCCTCTTCGGGTTCTGCTGACCGGAAAGCTCCACGGTCCTGACATGGGAGCGGGTTTGCTTCTTATCTATAAAGCTGGAAGCTGCGGGGTGGTGGCACCACATTCGGGGTTCGTGGCGTTGGATGAAAGATTCAAAATCCTTCGACAAGTCGACTGGGAATCGCTCAAAACGGATAATCCTACTCCTACCTTGGAGTCTGCTGGTAATGTGGCCGTCTCGAATTGAAGTTGACATGTTCATGGTTTTGCTCTCTCTCTCTCTCTCTCTCTCTCTCTAACGGACTAGATTTTCTACACAAGTCAAGTGATTAGATTGAGGTCGTTGGTTGTATGAATATTATCAGTGATCTGAGCAACAATTTACTGAGATTGTTTCCAAATATAGGGTGTCCACTGCAATATTTATATTCCACTCTAGTTCTAGTATTTCTTTTGGTCAATAGACAACAATATATTTGTATTTAGTACACTTCAAATTTGTGATAGTTGTTGGTATTTGGCATTTATATTTTAATGTGTATATTTGCAGATTTTATATAGTGGTTAGTGAAGTGAAGTTGCTATAAATTTTTCGATAAATAAAATGATTGTATATATATATATATATATATTTTATAAAAAAAATCCAAGTACAAGAAGGGAGGCGGCAGCCAGTTGAGACTTTTATTTATTGCTACATTTGCTAGTCTAGTCTAGTAATGAGAAATGAGAAATAATTAGTTAGGTAGCACCGTTTAATTAAGTTGGCTCTCAAAAAGTCGTATTATTTCATTTATTCACATCATCACTAGGCAAAGTTTCCACACCCCACACGCTAATGAAATTATAATCATAATTATAATTAATGAAAGACGGGATTAATTTCTTGTTTCTGTTTTCTTAATGCATGCTACTACCATCTCACTATACATAGAGTTACACAATAATGTAAATCAAATTGACTTATTGATCAAATATGATGAGAATAGATCCATCTACTACTATTCTACTTTTTGTTTGATCAAAATTAGTAATTCAAGTTGCTCTGAGCAAGAATCGAGTGGGTTGGAGCCATTCAAAATTATATAGTCTTTTTTATAATCGCACGCAGATTAAGAATATTTATCAAAGCAAGAGATTAAAGCTAAATTTTCGATGATACACTTATTTAAAAGTTATGACTTTCAAAATTTAATTTTTTAATTTTTAAAAATTAATAAGGATTTATTTGTACATTACTATGAAAATTAATGCTACTTATAGTGATGAGAATATATAATTAGGACACTTCAAAATAGTAATAGGGACTATATAATCGGGACGAAAGGAATATTAATTTTATGATTTATTACTAACTCGTTTCCTTGGAATTAATTGATTTCCCTAGCAACTTAAGACCCTTAGGCAATGTTTGGTATACTGGTACGGATATACCCACATTAATAAAATCTGGATTGCTTTGAAAGATAATTGCATATTAGCTATTTTAATTGTGTGTTTGGTTATTAAGATAAATATACTAAGATTGTTTCACACATCTGTTTGGTACATTGTTTTATTTGGTAGACTAACTTCTGGAATGAATAAATTAGTTTAGGCAATGTTTGGTAACCTAGATAAAGGCATATATACTAAGATTGCTACGCCAGAAACTGTAACCGAGGGGGGCGTCGGATACATTGTCCAGCCGAATCAGTAAGTTACACCCCGGGTCTCGCGTTAGGACCGGGCCTCGCGTGAACGAGCAATGGCTACCAAACACACGGTTCTTGCTGGATACCTTTACTAATATGCCTTTATCCAGGCTACCAAACATTGCGTTAATCCCGAAGCAAGCTAGCTACATTTTCATGCTCAAGAGCCCGAGCTTAATTATTTATCTTAAATTAAATTTATTTACATGTAAAAATTAAATAAAAACAGAAGTATATATAGGTGCACCATCAAACGCATTAATCCGGTAAACTCGTAAAAAAAATAATTCAAAATCAATATCTACCGTAGCACTAAAAAGTATCACTTATAAAAGTATCAGCCAAGAAAGAAAAAATCTCGTCAAAATCAGTATCAATTGTAACATTAAAAAATATCAATCAAAATTCAAAAATTATCATTTGTATTGCTAAAAAGTATCACTTATTTCACCATTTTTTTTCTGACCCCATTAATGCGTTAACTGTTTGATATAAATTTATATGCATCTAGTGCATGTAAATTTTTGCGTGTGTGTGTGTGTAGCATTTTGTGGAAGTTTCTACCGACATCCCATGAAGTGAGTCTACACTACATGGCTACATGGCACGCACCTAGAAAATCATGCTGCCACTATTACATAATAAATAAATAAATGCAATAGTTAACCAAAATGGACCGTCCATCCATATATATTGATTATTAGTCGTTTTCCTCGTTGAAACAACATTTTGTAACTAATCAACGCATATGTTTATGTCACCCTACCTCTTTAATTATTATTAATAATCAACACATCACCATCTCGATACAATATATCCATCCTAATTAAGCTCTACCATTAATTTATTTGTTATGAAAATCACCACGCCATTTTTCTTAATTATAGATTTATATAGATCATGGAGGCTACCACCCTTCATCAGATTCCCACCACGTGCATGATCCATCCCAACATTATTTATTTAATTAGTTGAGTGAAATATGAATAAATTTAAGAGGCAAAACTTATTTTAGTTACTTAAATTTTTAAAAAATTTATTTTAACCAGTAAGTTTTAAACATACTTATTTTAGTCACTTTGGATAAAAATATCTCTGTGCGCGCTGGACACTGCGCGCTAGGGTTGCGAGCTGGCAATGCGTGTAACACGCAGGGGCCAAATTGTTATTCTGGCTAAAATAAATATATTTAAAAGTTAGTGGCTAAATTAAGTTTTTTTAAAGTTTGACTGACTAGTTTTATATATTTTCACTAAATTTAATCACCTATCGATCGATGTAGAGGCCTCTTTTCCGCTAAGGTCCAAAATCGAGGCCCACGTTTGTCCGAGGTCGAGAGGTCGAAGGCTTAAGAGCCGAAGTTAAGGGGTCGAAGGCCTAGAGTGGAAATCGAGGTCAAGCAGGATTCAAATCATATGACTCCGTCAAAACTCTAAAGGGGATAAAGATATTCCTAGGATGTCGGAAAACGGTTGAGAGCTATATATATATCGGTAAGCAAAGCTCCAAAGGGAGGGAACAATAGCAAAAAAACACTACATCGCTCTATTCAACTCAATAGCATTATTCAATTTAATCACTTTCTTTAATTTGTCCGTTTTTTATTCTCGATTCTGACTTGAGCGCCGGAGTCCGTTTGATCGTCAGTCCTCTGACGGTCCTTCGACTTCACGTGTTTTCGTTTGTTTCGTATGTCGCCGGAGCTCGAATCCAACATACGATCAATTGTAGAATTTTAACCCGGCTCCTACAATCAATAATTAATATTTTTAGAGATACCCACAATGGCTAGCTAGCTACTCGTAAATACATTTACGTATTGCACGAACTAATTATTCCACCATTAAAGTATTGAACTAACAAATTAACCTGCATGCAGCCTTTTATAAAAAACATGTTGTACTAGCTATTATATATATATGTATATATAACTTTATTTTGGTTGATTTTGATGGGTTATTAAAGGAGTCCAAAACGAAATTACAAACGTAACTCCCACCCCAAATAATGTTTTGCAAGTGGTGGAATAATTTTAGTTAGTTGTTGATGATCCATTTCTTGGCATTGAACAATAAAAGCAAGAGCTGGAATTTGACTAACTAGCTAGCTAAACTAGGGAATCAGTCATGTGGTTTGTGCGTGTCCACATTAGAAAATTATATATTATATATATGTAATATGATATTATATTATATATATACATAATTAAGCTAGCAAACAAAAAAATTAGAAGAAAATTTGCATATATATTGCTAGTGAAGTCTAAGTCTTACCTACTCCATCACAAAAACCAACAAATTATGAGATCAAATTAAATTGTACCCCACCCCCCGTGTGAATTGTGGGAATATTAGCTAGATTGGATTAATTATTAATTTAGGATCTAAGATGAATGAATTAGAAAATTTAATCGATCAATGAAATATTTAACCTGCTGACCGCAGCTTAGTTTGACTAAAGTGAGATGGATTTTGTATAATTATTTGCAGTTTGATGTCATGAATCACTTGAAATCGTCTATTACACTTAGGGCTTTAAACGAACTGAATCGAGACAAATACCCTGATGCTCGAGCAGTCGAGCTCGGCTTGTTATGAAATATTCAAGTTCGAGCTCAGCTCAAATTCGATTTGAGCGTGTTCCTCTTGTTCAAGCTCGGCTGGATAAAAAATTATCATGTTCGAATTCGGTTCGAACTCGGCTCGTGAAATGTTCGAATATTTACTAAACGAGCCCGAATTCGGAGAAAAAAGAGCTTACTTACTTCACCCGTTTAAAATATTTATAATATTCATGAACATGCTCGATGAAGCTCGGACTCGCACATGTTCACGAGCTGGCTGAGCAGAATGCTACTCTGTTCGAGCTCTTAACTCATTTAGAAAACAAACGAGCTTTCTTCGAATCAAACTCCGAATAACTTACGAATGATTCTATTCATTTACAACCCTAATTATACTACGGTGTTACATCTAGTCATGAATGGTACCGGTTTTTCGTTATGAGTCTCAACAAATTAATTAATGGTGAGCTAGAGTCAAAATTTTACTATTTCATTTTTTTTTTGTACGGTATTAATATTAATGCACCACTCGATTGACTCCATCCATCCACGTCACTGTCACGCCCTCCATTTCTTGACTTTGTATAATTCTCGTGATTATAATGTTATGAGTTCGAAGTTTATTAATATAAAATTGATGCATGTAATATATAGTTAATGTGACATTAATTAATTACTCGGATGATAAGTAATATAATTAATTAATATGTACAAGTACTACAACTCGATCTGGTAATTAAATTAAAGTAATAATTAATTTGATCCTCCAAATCTAATTTAGGTAGCTGGTTAGGATATATATTACATTAATCTCCTTAATTTAGTAGTGGTAGTGCATTATTGATTAGTTAATTGTTTGATGAGTTGTATTAATTAATTAATAATCTACGTACGTATAAATATGATTTTTATCTCTTGTCGTATTAAAAGAGAAAAAAAAAATGAAGAAATTAAAAGGAAATTAGAGTACACGTTCTTGACTTTTGAGTGCAGACGGAAGACAAGCACGAGGAAAATGATGCCAAGTTTTGGAATTTAAATAGGAAACACAATACAAGCAGCGTTAACTGCAAATTAATTAATTAATTAAACTCTATATATTGATCAAACTAATTGCAATGAAATTAAACATGATTACATTTGAAATAGAAATGTATTAAAATTAAACCGAGTTAATTAAGGTCATTGATCTAGTCTAGTCTGGTCTATAATTTGGAAAAGTTTGGAATATTTTACTGTAGGCAAAAACTTGCCTTCACTGGTTGTGTATAGTGTTATATTAGACGGTCAACGCGGGTCAATGTGCATTGATTCGGTCAACCCGAAAAAAAGAAATAATGGTGACACAGATAATATTTTTTAAGGATACAGTTGTTACTTTTTTTTAATGATACTTTTTAGTGGTACGGTTGATGTTGATTTTAACGCTTTTTTTTTTTCTGCCCGTACTTTTTTATACATGTGATACTTTTGAGTAATATTTTTTAGTGTTATGATTTAGATTTTGATGTTAACTAGTTAACACACTCTTTCCCACTTTCTGGCGTTGACCGCGATCAACATGTCTGATGGTGCAGCTGTTGACTATATATATTTATGAGATGGAGATTTATTTTTCTATTGTTTCGAGATGAATTTCCAAATTAAATGAGACACATATGTATATATGGATTGATATATATGTATAATTTTATTAGCTAGATTTTTATCCATTTTTGGATGAATTTAAATTTCTTGTAGCTAGGTATATATATAATTGTATAAGCATAGTATAGTATAGTATATATGAATACTAGCTAGGTGGATCAATAGTCAAGAAGAGGGAGCTTGTTATTGTTATTTAATTATATACATTATTATAGGAATAATTAGCACTTGATTAATATAATTAAATAGCTGCAGCAAGTAACTAACTATAAATAACAACCCCTACATTCATCGCCTTCTTCATCTCAAAACCACATTCATCTTAATTTCTCTTCATCTTTAAAAAAAAAATTAAAGGTGAATTGAATTAAGTGAATGAAGATGGTGAAGAAACTAGACTCTGCAACTGCAAAATCTCATTCTCAGATATCGAAGCAGCAGCTCGCCGCCGCCGACGCCCTCCCCCTCCCCCTCCCTCTCTACCTCACCAACGCCCTCTTCTTCACCCTCTTCTTCTCCGTCGTCTACTTCCTCCTCCTCCGATGGCGCGAGAAGATCCGCAACTCCACCCCCCTCCACGTGATCACTCTCTCAGAGATCGCCGCCATCGTCGTCTTCGTCGCTTCCTTCATCTATCTCCTCGGCTTCTTCGGCATCACCTTCGTGCAGTCCCTCATCATCCCCGGCCGCGCCTCCCACGAAGATGACGACGAGGAGGAGGAGATCATCATCGACGACGCCGCTCCCTGCAAGATTATTAAGGATATTCATGTCCAGACGACCGTGGCGGAGGAAGCGAAAGCGCTGCCGGAGGAGGACGAGGAGATCGTGAAGGCGGTTGTGGAGGGGAGGGTCCCTTCGTACTCGCTCGAGTCCAAGCTGGGAGACTGCCGCCGCGCCGCCGCGATCCGGAGGGAGGCCCTGCAGAGAACCACCGGAAGGTCGCTGGCGGGGCTGCCGCTAGAGGGGTTCAACTACGAGTCCATTCTGGGGCAGTGCTGCGAAATGCCGGTGGGGTACGTGCAGATTCCGGTGGGCATCGCGGGGCCGCTGTTGCTGGACGGCGTCGAGTATTCGGTACCGATGGCGACGACGGAGGGGTGCCTGGTGGCGAGCACCAACAGGGGTTGCAAGGCGATCATGGCGTCGGGAGGGGCGACCAGCGCGGTGGTCAGAGACGGGATGACGCGGGCGCCGGTGGTGAGGTTCGGGTCGGCGAAGCGTGCGGCGGAGCTGAAGCTGTTCCTGGAGGAGCCTCTGAACTTCGAGGCGCTGTCGCTGGTGTTCAACAGCTCCAGCCGCTTCGGGCGGCTGCAGAAGATAAAATGCGCCATCGCCGGGAAGAATCTGTACATCAGGTTCACCTGCAGCACCGGCGACGCCATGGGCATGAACATGGTCTCCAAGGGCGTGCAGAACGTGCTGGACCTGCTCACCAACCAGTTCCCGGACATGGACGTCATCGGAATCTCCGGCAACTACTGCTCCGACAAGAAACCGGCCGCCGTGAACTGGATCGAGGGGCGGGGGAAGTCGGTGGTCTGCGAGGCCGTGATCCCGGAGGAGGTGGTGAGGAAGGTGCTGAAGACGGACGTGGCGTCGCTGGTGGAGCTGAACATGCTGAAGAACCTCACCGGGTCGGCCATGGCCGGAGCTCTGGGAGGTTTCAACGCCCACGCCAGCAACATCGTCTCCGCCGTGTACATCGCGACGGGGCAGGACCCCGCGCAGAATGTGGAGAGCTCGCACTGCATCACCATGATGGAAGGCGTCAACGGCGGGAAGGACCTCCACGTGTCGGTGAGCATGCCGTCGATCGAGGTCGGCACCGTCGGAGGTGGGACTCAACTGGCGTCGCAGTCGGCGTGCCTCAACCTGCTCGGGGTGAAGGGGGCCAGCAAGGACCTCCCGGGGTCGAACTCGAGGCTGCTCGCCACCGTCGTCGCCGGAGCAGTCCTCGCCGGAGAGCTCTCGCTGATGTCGGCGATTGCTGCCGGCCAACTGGTGAAGAGCCATATGAAGTACAACAGATCTTCCAAAGATGTCACTAAGCTTTAAATATTTGGTCATGATATCATCAATCATCACCAGCAGCAGCAGCTTCAAATTCAATTAATAATTAATTAAAGATTAAATTGTACAGAAAAATTAAACAAACACGTACGTACCTACGTACAGATATCGGTACATGATGATAATGATGATGATGATGATGAAAATCGAAATATCGATCGTTACTACTACTACTACGACTACCAGTGTTAATTACTCAGTTCCAATTTGGTTTAGATTGATAAGGATTAATTAATGGGTGATTGAACATCCATGATCATCATATCCATCCCTTGCATGCACATTAAGCTAAATACAAGCGAATTAAGAAGAAAATGTATAAATTAATGTGAAAATTAAGCAAATTAAATTATGATGCATGGATCAGTTCCTTCTTTTTAATTGTGAATCGGATGAGATCATCTATTCCAAATTTAATGTTCTACGATCAAATTTGTAAATTTTTCTTTCATTTCTTTCTTCAATTTTAATTTATTATGTTTTAATTTAATTTCATGGTTGTTTTGTAGGGTTCACCCCATCCAATGAGGATTTGTAATTATTTTTTAATATTCAATTTTCAAAAAAATGATTATTATGATTGATTATTTTAAAAATATGATATATAATTTTTAAAATCTCAATCTTTTGTTGATAAATGTGACTAGAGTGATTATGTTATAATTAATTTTTGTTTTTGTAATATCTATTGCTAAACTTGTAAATTCATGGAATCCTTATTCTTTCCTACATTTTGTATCCGCCTATATATTTCTCTTTAATACAATACAATATATTGTATTCAATTGTGTTTCTATCTATATATGTATGTATGTATATTGCATTTAATTTATTTTCAAATTACGACCTCATGAATTAGCTCATCGGTTCACATGACATGCTCACAAGTCACAATTATTTATTAAGCATGCATTAATTTATATCAGCAGATCCAGCATGAAATCGACAACTTGCCACTCTGTCTATTCTGGGGTTGTCAGCTTTCAAAACAACAACATCAAGAATAGCCTTTGAAATTTAAAAAATAAAATATCTTTTTAATACGAATCATCATCATCATTGATCATTCAAGTTGGTTGCTACGACATAATAGGATTATTGAGCATAAAACAAACAAAAAACGTAAAGTAAACACAGATTTACGTGCTTCACCAATTTGGCTACGTCTACGGACAGAAAGAAGAACATATTTTATTATGCGGCTAGATTACAGATTACAGATCTCAAAGACCGTATATATAGCACCAAGATAAAACACCAATTTTGGGCTTAAAGCCCAAAACTGCATACCGTTGGGGACCAGCTCAGCGAAGCGGTAGATTCAAAATATATCAACATTGGTTTATTTATTTTTCAATAGGGACTCCAGAATTCCAAGCATCCAACTTGCCAATTTTTCTCAAATATATTTGTTATCTTGCTTGCTAAACAGTTTTTACCAGTGAACGTGATTAGATGCAATTTTGCTACAATAAAGATTTGGAAAGAGAAGTGCAGGCGTAGGATCAGAGTAGTCTGAATTCAACATACATATTTGAACCTTAATTACATAACTGGAGACTCTTTCCATCTCAACTACTACCTTTTGTGGTGGCTTCTACATATCTGACTGCTCAAATGGTACGCGCACGAATAGCTGTCCGTGCAAAGTCACCACAGCCGATGTCTGATGAGGATCGATTCTAGTAGGCAAGCTAACCACCTGGGAATATGGGAACAGAACAAACTTCAATTTCATTCATTCCAACACCACACGATTAATTATGATTCGACTTCACATATTCAAACACCACTTGCATCGCATGGCAGACTTATTTGGAATTTTTTACCTTTTTGAATGAAGTCACACCCCATGGATTATCCTGTTGCTCTGGTTGCCCAGATATAACCAAACGTCCTGCAGGATCTGACTGCACACGCACCTGTTTTCCAACAAAAGCAACGAGGGATCAAGCACAAAAGATACAACGGGAAAGAAGAGAATTGATAGCAATGCCTCTTTGAGTTCGTAATTTGTTATGATCAACTCTTATTGTAATGTTGCAAAAGGAATGAAAAAAATAGCATCTCTGTTACTTGCCTCCTCTCGCAATAGCCCAGGAACTAATGCATATACTTCATAACAGTCTTTCTGCAAAACCACCAAGTAACACTAGTTAGATTAAGTCTCTATGAGTTCTGGCAACTACACACCTCAGACTCAGAAAAGGAATTAAAAAAAAAAAATGAAAGAAAGAAAAAACATACCATCCTCTGCACATTCACCTTCACCCAGTCAGCAGGAACTCCAACATCCACAACCATTATTTCCAATCTGTTGAAGATGTTGAAATCAAAACATTGAAAAACACACAATGCATAGAATTCTTTTCCAATCTGTTGAAGAGATTGAACCATAGATTGAAAATTAAGAATGCATATAATTCTATCAAATTTACTAAAGACATTGAAACCCATAGATCGAAAAGAAAGAATGCGTAGAACTTTTTTCTCATCTGTCACAATAATTGGGAATCAAATGCCATTGGTAACTATATGCAGAAGGTGAGAATACACCATATTTTTATTGTGGGCAAAAACGGTGAGGTAGTGGATGAGCAGGGAGGAGGGATGGATTTCAGATGTCAAAATCATAGAAGAGTCGAACAAACAATACATTCAAAACTACCAAAATGGTTTATATATGGTTGGTAGAGTCACATCTTGACCACCAAAATTCAGTTCTATCACATATGCATTATCAAATCTCCCTCAGGGATAAGAAAGCAATCTATCCGGCCAATAATAATCCTGATTGAGAAAAAATACCCACTGACTAAGTAAACAAAAAGTATGACGAAAGGATTACTTATAGGTTAGACATTATCCTGTAAAGCAGGTAGGCTACAAATACACACAAAATCTTCATAGCAATGAAATTTTCAATACTGCCGTGTTGCAAGTCCTGTTATGCAACCCATTGTAACAGAGATTTAATGGAACCTAGAATTTTACAGGAAAGACAATTTTTATCACCGGAAACAAGTAATTGGAGTGATCTATTGAAGTTGAACGGTCCAAAACTCAGGAGGGTCCAAACTAAGAGATCTTAACTGTGATTTTGATGCCACACGTGCAATTTTGACAGCATGTTCAACAGGAGACGATCCCTTGCGCTTTAGGAAGCCTTAGTCAAGAATTGACCACAAACGAAATATAATTCAAGCTTGACAACAGAAGATCAGGAAACCCTTTCAACTCTAGAAGTGACACTTACCAATGTTCCTTAATTGCTTTTCACGTTTTGGGGTTGTAATTGGATTCTTATCCTTCAAAACAAAGTAACACTATAAGACAAGAACTAGACCAAATGGGCAGAAAAGCACAAATGCTGAAAATAAACAAATGAACAACAAAGGACAAAGATTAAATTATACCTTAATGATGGGATCTCCAACCTCCCCATTACCAAGAAGACGCTGAGAATGCCATCCCTGCATGGCACGAGCCGCAGCATCCCTTCTTGCTCTACCTGATCCTGAATTATGAACTAGATCTACCTGCATATATATTGTTCACAGGACTTTTATTTTTCAAAATATTTACTATAATATAGATATAAAGCCATATAACTAATTTTATAACCCTTTTGGATGATTATAGACATTTAAAACTCTATTTTGGAGGAAAGCAAAGATTGTTTTTATAGCCATGTACATAATTTCCTCATATATTGCAGTTATAACACTAAAATAACTGCATTCACTATTTGGAATACCATATTTTCCTCCAACAATTACTATGACCACATTAACAATGTCTAGAATTCCAGGAAATGTCAGGCAAGCCCTGATTGGATCACATAAATTTGCATGTGCAGGATAAATGAGGCACATAGCCATACGTAAAATAAGGATATACCTCACCAACAAATATATTACCGAGTAAGAAACATGCAAATGGATCGGAGTAGTAATATCCAAGTTTATCATACATCTAATTCTCTTCTAAAGTAATCTATAATTTTGAGTTTCGGTGCCCAGACTAAAATATAGCATATTGGAGAGAACTCTCACTACTTTCAAAACCTTACGAGTCAAATAAAAGACAAATTACAATTTACAAATAACCTGATTCCCAGCAGCAGGATCCGATATAGAAGCATCAGTGAAAGGTAGCTCACCACATCGCATTTTGTATTTTTCATATTCCAATAGTGCCTGTACAGATAATCATCAGTCCAATTGCATAACAGAGGAGACATTCTATGGCCAAAATAGACCATAACTCTGAACATAAGAAATATACTTTCTAGTAGTAAGTGTGGGGGAAGATTTAGCCAATGTACTGGCAAACCACCCAACACTGAAGAAATACAAAAGAAAAGGCTCATGTTAGGTTATAAATAAACTTAGTGTAGCAATGCATATCAAGAGCATGAAGTCCATTGAGGACTGGCAATCTTTGTGAAGACATGGGTCAGGATAGGTATTTAGATGATTCTTGAAAAAGTCGCCAAAATGGACATCCAGTGAGAGAGTATGGTGCAGAGCAGGCTACAGAAACATGAAATTTGTCCTTCCCTAGATGATATTGGAATTCAAGCAACACCAAGAGCATTTTGAGTCACAGTCCAGATCTTCAGTATTACGAACACACGCTGCTCATATCTCGCATGCTCTTAATTCAAATTAATCATAATAGCCCATTTCTTTACCTTCTCATAAAAGCCCCGAAAAGTCCAAGATACAGTAGTACAAGTCCTGTAAAAAGTTTAAATAGCATTAAGATGCATCAAAATCCAGTGTGTAATATGTGGAACTGTTCAAATAAGAGATTGTGTGTGTGAGAACATTGGTAAATACACAGACTTGATAGCCAAAACACAGACAACGACTGAGAAAAGTTGCTAACCCTATTTCGCTCTATTTCTGGTGTAGCAACAAATGCATTTACAAAATCAGAACTATTTGGCTAGTCATAAATGATTTCACTGAAAAAATAAAAGCTTTTGAATAAAAATAAGAGTCGATCCTCACTTTGGGGGTTTAAAGGATTCTCCCACTTGTCTCCACAGCTTCAATGAAGTGACCTGAAAAGCCAAAAAAATTATAAAGCACAAGTCCCGCACAAAAATATGCAAAAACGTGATAGTGAAGAGTCGTAGTAGTAAATGGCCATGGAAATTCAATTATATTTTTTTGAAAGAATGCATGGTAATTCAAGAATTATCTAGGAAACTAAAGAGTCAGAACTGGTATTTATGATTTGTCTAGAAAATGGAACTTAAACTACTATACATTGAGTATTAGAATCATCTTTGTAGGCATCAAACTACTAAATCATATTTTCAGATTTAAAACTGTCAATCTTGGCTCCAGTGCTGTTTGGAGTGTTCTAAGTTTATCCAATCTTTTCATCCCTCTTAAAGTAAAAGATGCAGCATATGTGAGCAATTCTATGCTATCATTCATGCTCTTAAACATTGCCAACATTATCTAGGGCAGCAAGAGTAGCTTTAGAATACTTGAGTTCTAGACGGGAATGCGCAAAACATCTCAACTAACATTGTGGGTTTACTTTCTTTGGTTTAAGGAATGCCTTCTCGTAAAAATCACATCCTTTCCTCACTTCTTGACTAAGCAATGCATCGATTTCTACCTGTCTTCTTCTTTGGATTACATTTAGAAGTTAGAAAATTTTGATAAAACAATAATTTTTTTCTGCCATGTTATTAGTCAAAATAATATATAATTTTTTTGTTAATTTATTTCTGATAATCTCACTCTCATAAATGAGAGTCAACAACCAAAATTGCAGGCATTACCTGTTCATAACCACCGAGTCTGATCACTGCTCTCCACAACCTAATTAAATAAGAAAGAAAGACAGATACTTATAAGAAATGTGAAGAATGTGGAAAAATAATAGGAAAATCAATTAAAAGGAAGTGTTACTTAAGGCAGTTGAGAGGCTCTTGATAGAATTTAGGAGCCTTAAAGTCCAAGCATCTTTCTCTATGGAATGTTTCAAGCTCCTTCATGAACGCAGCTTGATCCTCTTCAGTTCCGGATTCGTCTCCTGTAGCATCATTAGCATCTAACAGAAAAGATCTCGAAGAAACTGCTGCTGCTTCTTCTGCTTCTGCTTTAGTATGAGGCTCCTCCATCCCATTCCCATTCCCATTCCCATTCCCATTCACATTCACATTCAGCTCCTCCTTGCTGTCCTCGTCCATAACCTCCAACTCTTTTCCCCAGCCTTCCACTCCCGACTCCTCTTCCCCGTGTCCATTCTCCCGCACATCAACGTTCAATTCTTGCTGGCATTTGTCATCTTCCGCCTCGTCTGCTTCTACTTGTGACAAATGTTCGGGGTTTCCAACAGAAATTTCTCCCTTTACAAGGTTATCAACCTCCACATCTTTCAATGTTTTGTTTTCAACGTGTTCTTTACCCGAAGCAGTAGTGCCGTCGCCGTCGCCGCCGTGTGCATCGGCGGCTTCTTTGTTGTCGTCCATGAGGGTTCGCAGTCGCACTCTTGAATTGAATTATTATGCGCTCCCAACTAAAAATCCCCAATTGCAGCCAAACCCTAGTCTATAAACCTCGTATAAAACAGACTGAGCGAAAAATGTTAAAATTGGACCTTCTTTTGAATTAATGGTTAATTTTAGCGGTGGGATAGAAATACACTGCCCAAATTTTTGTTTTTATTATTTTTAGGGAATACAATGCTCAAAATTAGTTGGAGGTTATCACTTCTCACAAATATACTAATGCGCACACAAAATTTGAAGAGAAGGATTTCCATACACAAGTCTGATATAAAAAAATTGTCAGACGAGCCGGCCGAAACAATTCGAATCCGACCTTAATCCACAAAAAAAGAGCTCTATTCAAGCCTAAGAAAAAAAAAACAAAACTCGACATTCGCCAGCACTCGTCGCCTCTCCTTCATCACGGAGGCTTGGTCGTCGTCGCCGGTGAACCTTCGCATCCACTTGAAAGAGCAGGTCATCGCCGCCGGTGAGGCTTTGCGACCACCGCAAAGAGTGAGTCGTCAGCACAATTAAGAAATTACGAAGCCAAAGTCGGTCTCAATTTCAGATAAAAATCTCAATTAGATCTGCGTTCATTCAAATTGAAGTAAAATCAACTATCATAACATCATTGGAGGTACTTTTATAGAATTTGAGTTGAAATTCTGATTTTTTATTTTTATTTTTATTTTTTGCTGAAAGGTTACGATATAAAATGGCTGAACAATCTATAATCATACATGAAAATCTGGGGATGAGCATGAAAAATGTATTGCTGAAAAGGAGCAGAGTATAGAAATCTTAGTTTTAATTTTAAAACTTCATATACGAAAATTTGTTTAGTACACAATCTTAACTTTTTGCATTCTAGATGTTATTGTTGCAGATAATGAACTAGATATAGTTATTCTTGATAAATCTGGGAATGAGCATCATGGACCTACTGATGAAAACGAGCAGAGCATTACATTGATTGAAAGAGGTGAAAAATCTAATCTTATGTATTTCAAGACTTCTACATATTGTGGTACTTTGTTTTGTACTCATTGTTACTTTTATGCAATACAGTAAATATATTTGACCTTAGTGGCTCTCTAATTGGTTTCAAAAGAGAGAGTTTTCAAGAGATGCATGAATTATACTGTCTACATGCTCGGGAGGTTGGCTTTAGTGTCAAAAAATTTACTCAAAGAAACAACAATACTGGTGTTGTGATAGAGAAATATTATGTTTGTTCAAGTGAAGGAGTTAGAAATAATGCAGCAATTGTTCCTTTGAGCAATCAACACAAAAAGGAAACACAGAGAAGAAATATTACACGCACAAATTGTAAAGCATCATTGAGGGTAAAGAAAGGACAATATGGATTGCTTGAAGTCATTGAACATATTCAAGAATACAACCATGAGCTTTCCAGGAAAGAATAGAGTCACAAACATAGATCTCAAAGATCAATTACAGATGAGAAAGTTATTCGTATTCAAGACATGATTTCTTCTGGCATGAGAGCAAGCAACTCATATCCATATATGACAAAAGAAGCATGAGACGAGCATCTAGTTGGTCATACGATGAAAGATCACTTGAATTTTGTAAACAGAATGAAGATGAGTGCAATTGAAGTGGGGGATGTACAGAGTTTTATTGACATGTTATGTCAAGACGGAACTGAAGATGAAGACTTTTTTTATAGATTTAAGTTAGATAGTGATGGAAGTGTAACGCCCCAAACTACTCCGTTTGGCCACGTCACTTAACATACAATTTACTTACATATTTTGTGTGTTTATATTCAATATGAGCGGAAGCTAAGGTCAAAATATGATAGTATACATAGCATGATGAGGTAAGGCATCATAATTTCCAATATAAATTTTGTCTTATTAAGCATGCAATCATCTAACCTATCGGGCTCATAAGCTTACACAACCCGCCCGTCTAGCACCCTAAATTAACAAACATAGAATAGGGGTTCATCGACATAATTCGCATATAGAAGGCTCCAAGGTCAAACGACCCGCCTTTAAGTTGTTCTACATAATATCAAGTTATATACATCATGGCCTACAAAAGATCGGGCTATTCCCATCCCCAATAATCATTGATCATAAGGTAAAAAGAGTGATAAATGTAATAATAACAATAATAATATGAGTGTTATCAAAAGAAGAGCATGCAAAAGATAAACACAAGCTTGTGGGGTTCTCTTGTGTTCACAACGCTCCTACTCGGGCTCCGACTCCTCAACCTGAAATTCATTAAATGAATGGGGTGAGTATTTAACAACATACTCAGTGGGGAACACTGTAAACAGTTATAGCTAATTGTACAAGTGAAAATATAATATATGGACTTTTCATTACATTGTGGAGACTAGTCTCAACACCGTAGGGCCCAAACATCATGATGCCCCCGTTAATGAACATCTTTGGCCCTGTAGGGATGCCCGTAGACATACTACCCCCCAGGGAGGACATTAACAGGTCTATGTTCGATCCCAAAGGATCTCTGCCCCGAAGGGTCTCTCTGTCGACCCCGAAGGATCTCTTTCATTCATCGGTCCGAAGACCCTTCATACATATACAATCAAAGCACAACAATAACTATAACCTTTCACGTGTTCACAGTTTAGAGTTACCCCACCTTAAGAGACGCTTTCACAATTCTCAACCTTTGAAATACTCCTTTGCCGTCCACAAGTTGTCCTCCTTGAGCTCCAACACGTCACCTAGCACCTTTTATTCTCTTTTCATTTTAGACGTCGAGTTATTCAATTAAATCATAATTTAGACCAAACTCATGCTATACTTTGCTTTAAAGTCTTAAAACATTTCCACATACACGACCATGGATATATAAACTCATACTACGATTTTGGACTCAAAATACGCATTAAAACTCTTTGAAGCATTTGATCGAACATGTTACAGGCACACATTTAAACCACATGCTCATAACTCATTTTAAATCCTTTAGACCCAACATTTCAAATACAAATACCTTCATCCTAGAGCTCTAACATACTTGAAAATCAACCCCAAACAACCATCACAACACCTCCAAACCACATCAACAAAATAAGGGGAAATTAGGGCAAAAAATCTAAACCCTAGCATCAAAGAACCATAGGAATTTGATATAACTTCACATATAGCTTCAAGGAGATTAATAAACCATATGTTCAAGATATCAAAGCAAGAAGATCAACAAAAATCCAAAATCCTCAAATTTGAATACAAACCCTAGTTTCCAAAACAACAAGAAATGGGTGTTTGATCCCCAAGAAGGAGAGGTGTAGAGGTTACCTTTGTTGATGGATGATGATGGATTACACTTCAAAAGTTGAAGAATTTTGAGAGAGAAAAGAGGAGAAAATCGCCCCCTCTTGGTTGAAAGAAATGAGGAAGAAATGAACAAAGTGTTGTATTTATAGGTAGAAAATCCCCGGACTCGCGCGACCGCGCAGCCCCCGCGACCGCGGAACCCATCTCTCGGCCAACGCTCCTCGCGAGCGCGCAGCCCCCGCGGGCGCGCGTCTCTCGCCAGCCCCGCGGGCGCGCAATCTCCCACGACCGCGCACGGCCCCGCGGGCGCGCAGCGTGCCCCCTTCAACCCCGCTTCTATTTTGACTCCCGGACATTTCCAACTCCATTTTGAAACGACTTAGATTTTCGAAACACTTTTAATACACACCGAAAAAGCAGGGGGCGTCCCGATCAACTCAGCGTTAGGGTGTTCAAGGTTTTTGGCAAACAAAACTCAATGCAATAACATTCATTCATTATCATATAACTCGACACTTTTAATATTAAATGTTATCATGTATTATACACTTAGTATAATACCACCGTGCTATGACGTATCGGCTCAAGTGAGACAACCTGCAATAAAACAATGGCATAACATACAAACATACTCACATGATTAATATTCAACAATATTAATTCGAAATCATTTACTAAAATTATAATTTATAATTTAGCAAAAAGGGTCGGGGTATCACAGGAAGACTATCTAATGTTTTTTGGAGAGACTCTATAATGTGTGAAGATTATCAATTGTATGGTGACATGGTAGTTTTTTGACACAACTTATAGAACCAACAAATATAATATGATTTGTGCGCCCTTTGTTGGACTTAATAACCATAAGAATAATGTCATGGTTGGGTGTGCATTCTTAACAGATGAGAAGATTGATACATTTGAATGGTTGTTTGAGATTTTCAAGAAGTCAATGAAGCTGAAATGTCCGGTCACAATCTTCACTGATCAAGATCATGCGATTACAAATGCAATATCGAAGGTATACATGCTCTCTTGTCAGTAATACTTTTCTTATTAATAGATGATACCTGTATTGAAATATATATAAAAAAATGAATGATAATCAGGTCTTCCCAGAAGTGAGACACAGACTCTGTATATGGCATTTGTACCAGAATGTTATAAGTCATTTCAGGAGATTAATTGGTAACAAGAACTTCAATGATACTTTCCAACGATGTTTATCTGGATCTATCAACAAATTAAAGAAGAATTTGAGCAATGTTGGGCCTCAATGATATCAGTTTATGGATTGCAAGACAATAGTTGGTTTACAAGACTTCATGACCTGAGAGAAAAATGGTGCACTGCGTATAATAAAGATTACTTTTCAACTGAAATTCTTTCTTCACAGCGAAGTGAAAGTACAAACCATGCAATTGGATTTAAGGCAAGCAAGGCTACAAATTTACATGAGTCTACATAATTTTCAAGAGAACAATCCAACGATGGAGAAGCCGAGAACAAGCTGATGAATTTGAATGCTCAAGAGCCATACCAAACTTGTGTATACCATTGACAGGAATGCTCAAGCATGCCTCTGAGGTATACACACTATCTGTGTTTTATGATTTTGAGGACGAGCTTTTAAAATCTATATCATCAACTATCAATCTAGTTGGTGAAGAATTGGGAGTAAAGTATATGATGTCTAAGATCATGATGTATGCATTTCTCATAGAGTGAATTTTTTCCTTGGAGAAAATTTCATAACTTGCACCTGTAGGAGAGGAGTATGGATTGTTATGCTCTCATTGCTTGAGGATACTGGATATGAATTCAGCATAATAAATACCCATCCGTTATATTACGAAAAGATGGACTAAATTTGCAAAAAAAGATTTGTGGGATAAAGTTGCAAGTTCAGGTGATCAAATTGCAGGATTGATGGATTTCAATGATTGGAGGCACAAGATGGCGATGAACTACTACAGTATACTTATCAAGGCCCAGGAAAGTGAAGAAGCAAGAATGATTATAGAAGAGGGATCTAAGAGCATCTTTGATAGAGGACATTGATGTCTCCACATCATCCATAAGTGTACTTGATCATCAAAGAATAATAACAAAGGGAAGGAAAAAGAGAATTAAAGGACAACTTGAGAAGGGCAGAAAAAAAAAGATAAATAATGTAGCAAATTCAACTCAGTTGAATGAGTTTGGATAAAAAAAACTCCAAATCCTTGATTGTTTTAAATTTATATTAGATTGATACTTGTCTTCATTAGAATTGATACTTTTTTGCTTAATGCATGGTACTTTTTATCTTACAGTTATATTGGAAAAACACTGATTATATTTTATTACTTTGAGATTTTATCATGTAATTTGATTTATTAAACGTTCATTTATGATAAATCATTTTTTTATTCATTAAAACGACAATTGCTAATATTTTTAGTATACTTATTTCAATCTGCATGATGGTATTTTTTTAAATCTCTTCGAATACTATTATACTTCATACGTGATACTATTATTATATCTAAAAAGATCTCATTTTTTAAAATTCAAGTTACGAATAATGATGAAGGAACTAATTTACAACTACATTTGAAGCACATTTAGCTATGAATATTCATACACACTCACTATTTATTAAACTTGCAATGTATTCAAATTACATGTTCAGTGATACTTCATTTAATATTAAGTGATACTTTTTATATAGTTGGCATACTTTTAGTAAAAGCTACAACAAACTTTTGCACATCTAAAATACAATTTTATAATCATAAAAATGATAAATAAAATATTTAATAAAATCAAACATCCATCTACTCATCATTACCAACAAAAAAACATAATCATAAAGAGTATTCTACCAAAAATCATACGCATAGGTATAAATATCTTCCAATCTAAAAACAAGACAACACAAACCATAATCAACGATCTTTTCCCCAAACACCAAAAAAAAAAAATCCAACAATTAGATCACTATAACCATGATGTAAACACATCCCAAAAAACTTCATCACAATCAAATAATGCATCATTTCTTTCTTCTCTTAAAAAATGCAAGAACTGATTTGTGAACGTCAAATCTCAGGTCATTAGTACCGACAAGAATAATACGAGCACAATATAGTGCTCGTAGTTTCCTTCAAACACAAAACTGTAAAAAAAAAATAGAACAAAAGGTCAAAAAATTAAAATGAAACAAAAATAATATATAACAAAACTCAGATTCATCAAATCAGGGCATGAGTAAACTTTGCCATCAAAATTCTCGATGTGATTCTATTGGGGTTTTTTCGAATTAAACCACCGCAGGATCCATTGGTTGTTCATTAATCCATGTTCATGCAAATCATATTTTTATGTCACATGCATGTTTATCACGTCAAGCACAAAACCATGCAAAACGAATATAATAAAGCGGAAGACATAGATCCGAATTACTTACAATTGTCAGAGGGTCTGAGGACAAGATTAAAGATCTAATCTTGCTGTTGAATGAATAAAACAGGCGTCCCCTTTTACTCAAAATTCGGCCACCACAATTCTACTTCAAGATCTTCTGTTGTATTCCCGGACTGTATCTAGATTCAGAGTGGGCTGAAATCTACTAGATAGGTTTGTGAAATCTGTGGATAACTTTGAGAGACAAAGAGGGGCTGATTAATTGCTTATGATTTTCGAACCCCCCACCTATATTTATATAGGTGGTGATCGAAAATCATCACCCCAACCCCACTGGGCTTGGGCCTCTATCTCAAGTTCTATATCCAGTCCACTATCAGTCAATTGGGCTACAACAGAGATCTAGAAGAATATTAAATTGGCCCACTAATTTATTTAATATTCAATAAACTTAGGATATAATTAAATAAATTAAGTTTTACTTTTATTCCACTAAAGAAAAAAAACTGACCTACCAATTTAATACATATTTACAAATATGCTTTCTCCTTTAGTCCAGCCATTCCGCGTGTTTAAGATATAATGTTCATTAATTAATTATGTCAACCTCTGACAGCTATAATTAATTAACATCTAAAACCTTGAGTAGTACCACACAAGCTTTACCATATAAGGAATAAATTCCATTTGTAGGGTTTCAACATGAACTTGTGTTTCCTCAAGAGAACATCATCAACCAGGTGCACCAGGACACGGTGCTCATGCATACTTCTCGAGACATTATGTATACATTGTTATTACCCAAGATATCGAGTTTGATCTACGAAAAGATCTCACCCATTGATAAATCAAAGTAACAAACAAAGCACATATATGCTCACCAATATCACATGAGTTTAGAACCCGAACTCTGTGGATCTTTATTCTCTCACTAACCGGGTCAGAGACAGAGAATAGTATTCTATCATGATCCTCCTCAATACACTAACGAGTGTACTAGAATAATCAGTTAGTCAAGATAAACTAACTTATCAGATTATTCTACAGTGTACTGATGGTGTGTTCAGGACCATCTAAGCCGTGAGCTCTTCAATACAATACAAGGTTCTAATGATATGATCTTACCGTGTGACTCCCCACACCATATCATCTACAATGTAAGTATATGGAACATTGCATAGAACAATTATAGAACATAATCTAAATGCAAACAGTGACTGCAATAACTTTCATTTCATATCATCATATCATCAGAAAAGTATACAAAGACAAGTCTTCCAGTATACAAAAATAACAATCTCTCACTTATACTTGAAGCATGTCTTTCAAGCATAAAAACTAACTGGCTAACTCTCCAATCAAATATCAACTCAAACTGCGCCACCAGGTCTGCATCTCACTCCCATTTTCTCTACGTGACCATCAAATGTCTTAGCCGGCAGGCTCTTCATGAATGGATCAGCCAGGTTGTCCTCCGATGCAATCTTGACCACCGCCACGTCTCCTCTCTTAACGATTTCTTGTATAAGATGGTACTTTCTCTCTATGTGTTTACTTGCCTTGTGGGCTCTGGGTTCCTTCGAATTTGCCACTGCACTAGAGTTATCACAGTATATCGTGATAGTCTTAGGTAAATCAGAAACCACGCCCAAGCCCACTAGGAACCCGCGGAGCCAGAGAGCCTCTTTTTCAGCCTTAGAGGCAGCTACATACTCAGCTTTCATGGTGGAATCAGCAATACATTTCTGCTTTATGCTCCTCCATGCGATGGCTCCACCTCCTAATGTAAACACATAGCCCGAGGTAGACTTACTCTGATCTTTGTCGGATTGAAAATTTAAGTCTGTGTAACCTAAAGGCACTAGACTATCAGAGCAGAATACCAACATGTAATCTCGAGTCCTTTTGAGGTACTTGAGAATATTTTTGACTGCAGTCCAGTGACCTTGTCCAGGGTTAGACTGATATCTGCTTACCATACCAACGACATAGCATATATAAGGCTAATGCATAGCATAGCATACATCAAACTTCCCACAGCCGAAGCATATGGTACTTTCTTCATTTCCTCTATCTCAGACTGTGTTTTGGGATACATTTCCTTGGATAGATGAATTCCATGCCTATAAGGTATAGAACCTTTCTTAGAATCTTGCATGCCAAACCTAGCTAGCACTGTATCGATATAAGTCACCTGGGACAGACACAACATCTTTTTTTGGCGATCACGAATGATCTTGATGCCAATGACATGTCCGGCTTCACCCAGATCCTTCATATCGAACTGCTCAGACAGCCACACCCTAATGTTTGACAATGCCTTCTTACTGTTTCCAATAAACAAGATGTCATCAACATAAAGTACGAGGAATGCCACTACATTTCCATCACATTTCTTGTACACACAGCTCTCATCCAGACTTTACACGAATCCATATGACTGGATAACCTCGTCAAATCGGATGTTCCAAGATCTCAATGCCTGCTTAAGTCCATAAATGGATCTCTTAAGCTTACACACCAAGTGCTCTTGGCCCTTAGCAATGAATCCCTCTGGTTGCTTCATGTGAATGTTCTTCAAGACTTCCATTTAGAAAAGCTGTCTTGACATCCATCTGCCAAATCTCATAATCCAAATGAGCGGCAATAGATAAGAGAATCCAGATTGACTTAAGCATGGCTACCGGTGAAAAGGTTTCCTCATAATCGATCCCTTCTTTCTGAGTATACCCTTTTGCCACCAATCTTGCCTTGAAGGTTTCAACCTTCCCGTCAGATCCTCTCTTACGCTTGTAGACCCACTTACAGTCAATGGATTTTACCCCATCTAGTGGTTCTACAAGTTCCTAGACTTGATTGCGATCCATAGATCCAATCTCAGATTCCATTGCAGTTTTCCAAGAATCCGCATCTTTAACTTGAATTACCTCGTCATAGGTCCTGGGATCCAATTCATTTAGCCCCTCTGGGAAATCTGAAGCCTCTCCCAGACCAATGAATTTATCAGGTTGGCATACAACCCTCCCACTGCGACGAGACAGTTCCTGTACTTCTGTGACACGTTGTGTAGTGTTTGGTGGTTCCTCTTCTTGTACAACTAGTGTATAATTCGATTCTCCCCTTAACTCCTCAAGGATGATTTGACTCCTTGGTTTGTGGTTTATAACATAGTCTTCTTCTAAGAATCAAGCATTGGTGCTAACAATGATCTTCTGAATATGGTTCAAACTGGGCTTTCGTCCAGTCCATAGTTCTGTGGGTGTAGCAGGAACTGATTTCGATGGAACCAAGTTAAGAATATAGGCTGCCGTTTCCAGGGCATATCCCCAGAACGAAATGGGCAACTCAGAATAACTCATCATCGATCTAACCATCTCTAACAGTGTACAATTTCTTCTTTCCGCCACGCCATTCTGCTGTGGCGTTCCAGGCGCAGTCAACTGGGATGTAATCCCATTCTCTGCCATGTAATCTCTAAATTCGCTTGAGAGGTACTCGCCACTATGATCAGAATGTAGTGACTCGATACTTCTGCCTGTTCGTTTCTCCGCTTCCGCCTTAAACTCTTTGAATTTCTCAAAGCATTCGGACTTGCGATGCAACAGGTAGATATAACCGTATCTAGAGTAATCATCAATGAGAGTGATGAAATACTCGAACCCTCCTCGAGATTGAACTAACATAGGGCCGCATAGGTCAGAGTGAATCAAATCTAATAGCCCTTCGGATCTATTTCATTTTGACTGGAAAGGACGCTTGGTCATTTTACCTTCTAAACAGGATTCACACAAAGGAAATGATTCCAGTACCAAAGAAGACAATGGTCCATCGTTTACAAGCCTTTGTATCCTCTTAAGGTTAATATGACCTAGCCTTAGAGTCAATTATGAATCAAACCATATGATTATATATGCCTAATCCGTCCACTTTTGAAAAAATCAAATTTTCAAGCCCGCCCAAAGGGGTACCCCCTTGGCCGGTGGCCAGATTTGGCCCCGTTTACTGGCAGCCGTTAGTAAAACGACTATAACTCTCTCCACAAGTAAACTTTACCCGTGATTCTTGTTATGTTGGATTGCTAACTCAAATATCTACCCTACAAAAAGTCGAAATGGAAGAAACTAGTTTTGAGCCAACCTCTAGGTGATTATCAAGTTAATTTCCACAACCGTCACCTCTTATGTAGGGATCGGGGTGAACGTTGGGTTTTTCATTGAGTCCAGCATTTTTGAACACTAGAGCCAATTATGAATCAAACCATATGATTATATATGCCTAATCCGTCCACTTTTGAAAAAATCAAATTTTTAAGCCCGCCCAAATGGGCACCCCTTTGGCCGGTGGCCAGATTTGGCCCCGTTTTCTGGCAGCCGTCAGTAAAACGGCTATAACTCTCTCGACAAGTAAGCTTTACCCATGATTCTTGTTGCGTTGGATTCTTAACTCAAATATCTACCCTACAAAAAGTCGAAACGGAAGAAACTAATTTTGAGCCAACCTCTAGGTGATTATCAATTTGATTTCTACAACCGTCACCTCTTATATAGGGATCGGGGTGAACGTCGGGTTTTTCATTGAGTCCAGCATTTTTGAACACTATAGTCAATTATGAATCAAACCGTATGACTATATATGTCTAATCCATCCACTTTTGAAAAAATCAAATTTTCAAGCCCGCCCAAAGGGGTACCCCCTTGGCCGGTGGCCAGATTTGGCCCCGTTTTCTAGCAGCCGTCAGTAAAATGGCTAAAACTCTCTCCACAAGTAAGCTTTATGCGTGATTCTTGTTGTGTTGAATTCATAACTCAAATATGTACCCTACAAAAAGTAGAAACGGAAGAAACTCTTTTTGAGTCAACCTCTAGGTGATTATCAAGTTGATTTCCACAACCGTCACCTCTTATGTAGGGATCGGGGTGAACGTCGGGTTTTTCATTGAGTCCAGCATTTTTAAACACTAGAGTCAATTATGAATCAAACCATATGATTATATATGCCTAATCCATCCACTTTTGAAAAAATCAAATTTTCAATCCCGCCCAAAGGGGCTACCCCTTTGGCCGATGGCCAGATTTGGCCCCGTTTTCTGGCAGCCGTCAGTAAAACGGCTATAACTCTTTCCACAAGTAAGATTTACCCGTGATTCTTGTTGCGTTGGATTCCTAACTCAAATATCTATCCTACAAAAAGTCGAAACGGAAGAAACTAGTTTTGAGCCAACCTTTAGGTGATTATCAAGTTGATTTCCACAACCATCACCTCTTATGTAGGGATCGGGGTGAACGTCGGGTTTTTCATTGAGTCCAGCATTTTTGAACACTAGAGTCAATTATGAATCAAACCATATGATTATATATGCCTAATCCATCCACTTTTGAAAAAATCAAATTTTCAAGCCCGTCCAAAGGGGTGCCCCCTTGGCCGATGGCCAGGTTTTCTGGCAGCCTCAGTAAAACGATTATAACTCTCTCCACTGGTAAGCTTTACCCGTAATTCTTGTTGCATTGGATTCCTAACTCAAATATCTACCGTATAAAAAGTTGAAGCAGAAGAAACTAGTTTTGAGCCAACCTCTAGGTGATTATCAAGTTAATTTCCACAACCGTCACCTCTTATGTAGGAATCGGGGTGAACGTCGGGTTTTTCATTGAGTCCAGCATTTTTGAACACTAGAGTCAATTATTAATCAAACCATATGATTATATATGCCTAATCCGTCCACTTTTGAAAAAATCAAATTTTCAAGCCCGCCTTAAGGGGTACCCCCTTGGCCGGTGGCCAAATTTGGCCCCTTTTTTGGCAACCGTCAGTAAAACGGCTATAACTCTCTCCACAAGTAAGCTTTACACGTGATTCTTATGGCGTTGGATTTCTAACTCAAATATCTACCCTAAAAAAAGTCGAAATGGAAGAAACTAGTTTTGAGTCAACTTCTAGGTGATTATCAAGTTGATTTCCACAACCATCACCTCTTATGTAGGGATCGGGGTGAACGTCGGGGTTTTCATTGAGTCCAACATTTTTGAACACTAGAGTCAATTATGAATCAAACCATATGATTATATATGCCAAATCTGTCCAATTTTGAAATATCAAATTTTCAAACCCGCCCAAAGGGGTACCCTTTTGGCTAGTGGCCAGATTTGGCCCCGTTTTCTGGCAGCCGTCATTAAAACGGCTATAACTCTCTCCACAGGTAAGCTTTACCCGTGATTCTTGTTGCGTTGGATTCCTAACTCAAATATCTACTCTACAAAAAGTCGAAATGGAATTAACTAGTTTTGAGCCAACTTCTATGTGATTATCAAGTTGATTTCCATAACCGTCACCTTTTATGTAGGGATCGGGGTGAACGTCGGGGTTTTCATTGAGTCCAACATTTTTGAACACTAGAGTCAATTATGAAGCAAACCATATGATTATATATGCCTAATCCGTCCACTTTTGAAAAAATCAAATTTTCAAGCCCGTCCAAAGGTGTACCCCTTTGGCCGGTGGCCAGATTTGTTCCCGTTTTCTGGCAGTCGTCCGTAAAATGGCTATAACTCTCTCCACATGTAAGCTTTACCCGTGATTCTTATTGTGTTGGATTCCTAACTCAAATATATACCCTACAAAAAGTTGAAATGGAAGAACTAGTTTTGAGCCAACCTCTGGGTGATTATCAAGTTGATTTCCACAACCGTCACCTCTTATGTAGGGATCGGGGTGAACGTTGGGTTTTTCATTGAGTCCAGCATTTTTGAACACTAGAGTCAATTATGAATCAAACCATATGATTATATATGCCTAATCCATCCACTTTTGAAAAAATCAAATTTCCAAGCCCGCCCAAAGGGGTAGCCCTTTGGCCGGTGGCCAGATTTGGCCCCGTTTTCTGGAAGCCGTCAATAAAACGGCTATAACTCTCTCCACAGGTAAGCTTTACCCATAATTCTTGTTGCGTTGGATTCCTAACTCAAATATCTACCCTAAAAAAGTCGAAACCGAAGAAACTCATTTTGAGCCAACCTCTGGGTGATTATCAAGTTGATTTCCACAACCGTCACCTCTTATGTAGGAATCGGGGTGAACATTGGATTTTTCATTGAGTCTAGCATTTTTGAACACTAGAGTCATCTATGAATCAAACCAAATGATTATATATGCATAATCTGTCCACTTTTGTAAAAATCAAATTTTCAAGCCCGCCCAAAGGGGTACCCCTTTGGCCGGTGGCCAGATTTGGCCCCATTTTCTGGCAGCCGTCAGTAAAACGGCTATAACTCTCATCACAGGTAAGCTTTATCCGTGATTCTCTTTTCATTGGATTCCTAACTCAAATATCTACCCTACAAAAAGTCGAAACGGAAGAAACTAGTTTTGAGCCAATCTCTAGGTTATTATCAAGTTGTAGTTCACGGTTTACAACCGTGTACAATCTTTTTTTTAATCTTTTTTTTTATTTTTGGTTTCAATTTTTTTTTAATATTTAAAGGCCTTCTACACGGTTGTAAACCGTGTAGTTCACGGTTTACAACCGTGTATAATCTTTTTTTTTCAATTTTTTTTAATATTTAAAGGCCTTCTACACGGTTTATTTTTTTTAAATATTCTAGTGGCTTCTACGTGTAGTTCCCGGTTTACAACCGTGTACAATCTTTTTTTTTTAATCTTTTTTTTCAATTTATTTGTTTCAAGTTTTTTTTTTATATTTTTTTTGGTTCTACACGGTTGTAAATCGTGTACTTCACGGTTTACAACTGTGCACTATATTTTTTTTTTCCAATTCATTTTCATTTTTTTTAATCTCTTTTTTTCGGATTATCCCATTTGAAATAACGATTATGATTCTTTATAATTTTTTCCGTACATAATAATATTTAAACAAATTAAACCATACTTTACAAATTGTTTACATAAATGATAATATATTAAACAAATTAAATCATAAAAAAAATTAATTAGAACATACTTTACAAATTTTTTCCATTCATATTAATATTTGAACAAATTCAACCATAAAAAAAAGAATTGGAACATACCCGTGTTTTTGCCTTTCGGATTTTCTTGTCGCCAATTAAAACTAAAATTGCTCCCAAACTTTTAGATCAAAGAGAAGAGTATAATAGATTTTAGATATAAATTTTTGCTCGGTCAACAGCTCTTATACTCGTTTGGTGTGTTATATTTATTACATTTCATTTAAAATCTAACTAACGACTGTGAGCATGTCATTTAAAATTCAACTACCACCAATGTGTGACATTCGAAATGAATAAATGAAAATGCAAGAAAAAATCGACGTGTTAATTTGGAATGAAAATTTTTTTTGATTTTTTTTTAATTCACGGCCAAATTGTTTCGACCGTGTTCAATATCTCACGGCCAAAAAATCCGAGTGCATGATGATAATTTCAAAAGAAAAATAAAATTTACCTAAAAAAATAAGTTCACGGCCAACATTTGTAGCCGCAAGTTTTGACTTTGAAGATGAGGTAAATTAGACATTTAACAACATGTTTGGTTAGAAAAGAAGAGTTTGAAATTCTTGATTAAAAAAGAATTTTACAAATTGAATGTGGTTAATTTAAATTTTCTCCTAAAAAAAAATATACATATCTTACCTCCAACCTGAAGCACCAAACTACCCGATTCACTAGACCAAAATTCCAGTTATACGGAAAAAGGCAATGGATTGTGAAACCGGCCACAAAGCCCACCACATATCGTCCCCAGTCTAAGGCCAGAACTAAGTTCCCACGTGCTCTCTCTCGTTCGTTGTTAGGTTCAGGTCCTCTAGCATTTCCTCTTCCTCTTGCGACCACCTGCTGTCCTCCTCTTCCTCTTACAGCCTGGTGTAGTTGATTCATGCCTCCTCTTCCTCTTCCAAACTGTCGTGGAGGACTCATGTTTCGTCCAAGTAAGAAA
Source organism: Perilla frutescens (assembly GCA_026008535.1). Lineage (NCBI taxonomy): Eukaryota > Viridiplantae > Streptophyta > Magnoliopsida > Lamiales > Lamiaceae > Perilla > Perilla frutescens. Next base: position 402,997 of record BRKX01000022.1, on the reverse strand, counting down.
ATGATGAGAATGAGGTTTTGGTTTGAGAACGATATCTCTCACCATTTCTTATATAGAGTGGATGCTCTTAATTATTATTTTAAGAGGAAGCATGGGAAAACTGTTTCTGAGACATGGTGTTTTGAGAGAAGGATGTGAAGAGCTGTTTCTGAGACATGGGATTCGAAAAAGCTGTTTGAAGCAGAGGGAAAATGCAAAACCTATTGCGAAATATAGACATTTTTCGGCAGTAACATTTCTGGGATTATGCTCTCAACCTACGTTAATCTATGAATGTGACTGTGGGTCACACTTCTCTCTCTCCCCTTCGTATCCTCCTCTTCTCTCTCTTCTCTGTTTTTTTTGTTTTCTTTTGCACTTTGTACTCTCTCTCATCTTTTTCACCTTTTTGTCTTTCTCTCTCTTCTCTCTTGAATAACACACATATATACTCTATATATATACATATACGTATTAATATATATATATATATAATATTTATTCAATTAAATTAAAAAAAATCAAATTATAAATACTATAAAATTAAATTGATTTTTATTAAATATAAATTAAGAATATTAAAAATAAATAAATAAAAAGTACCATAGTGCATACTAGCTACAACCGTGTACAATTTTTTTTTAATTTTTAGTTTCAATTTTTTTTAATATTTAAAGCCCTTTTACACGGTTCTAAACCGTGTAGTTCACCGTTTACAACCGTGTACAATCTTTTTTGTTTCAATTTTTTTTTATTTTTGGTTTCAATTTTTTTTAATATTTAAAGGCAACCGTGTAGTTCACGGTTTACAACTGTGTACAATCTTTTTTTTTCAATTTTTTTTTATTTTTGGTTTCAATTTTTTTTAATATGAAAGGCCTTCTACACGGTTGTAAACCGTGTACAATCTTTTTTTTTCAATTTTTTTTATTTTTGGTTTCAATTTTTTTTAATATTTAAAGGCCTTCTACACGGTTGTAAACCGTGTAGTTCACGATTTACAACCGTGTACAATCTTTTTTTTTTAATTTTTTTTTCAATTTATTTGTTTCAAGTTTTTTTTTTATATTTTTTTTTGGTTCTACACGGTTGTAAATCGTGTACTTCACGGTTTACAACCGTGCACTATATTTTGTTTTTTCCAATTCATTTTCATTTTTTTTTCTTTTAATCTCTTTTTTTCGGATTATCACATTTGAAACAACGATTATGATTCTTTATAATTTTTCTGTACATAATAATATTTAAACAAATTAAACCATACTTTACAAATAGTTTACATAAATGATAATATATTAAACAAATTAAATCATAAAAAAAAATTAATTAGAACATACTTTACAATTTTTTTCCATACATATTAATATTTGAACAAATTCAACCATAAAAAAAATTTGGAACATACCCGTGTTTTGCCTTTCAGATTTTCTTGTCCCCAATTGAAACTAAAATTGCTCCCAAACTCTTAGATCAAACAGAAGAGTATAATAGATTTTAGATATAAATTTTTGCTCGGTCAACAGCTCTTATACTCGTTTGGTGTGTTATATTTATTATATTTCATTTAAAATCTAACTAACGACTGTGAGCATGTCATTTAAAATTCAACTACCACCAATGTGTGACATTCGAAATGAATAAATGAAAATGCAAGAAAAAATCGACGTGTTAATTTGGAATTAAAAAAAATTTTGATTTTTTTTTAATTCACGGCCAAATTGTTTCGACCGTGTTCAATATCTCACGGCCAAAAAATCCGAGTGCATGATGATAATTTCAAAAGAAAAATAAAATTCACGGCCAACATTTGTAGCCGCAAGTTTTGACTTTGAAGATGAGGTAAATTAGACATTTAACAACATGTTTGGTTAGAAAAGAAGAGTTTGAAATTCTTGATTAAAAAAGAATTTTACAAATTGAATGTGGTTAATTTAAATTTTCTCCAAAAAAAAAAAAATATACACATCTTAGCTCCAACCTGAAGCACAAAACTACCCGATTCACTAGACCAAAATTCCAGTTATACGGAAAAAGGCCATGGATTGTGAAACCGGCCACAAAGCCCACCACATATCGTCCCCAGTCTAAGGCCAGAACTAAGTTCCCACGTGCTCTCTCTCGTTCGTTGTTAGGTTCAGGTCCTCCAGCATTTCCTCTTCCTCTTGCTCTTTCTCTTGCGACCACCCGCTGTCCTCCTCTTCCTCTTGCAGTCTGTTGTGGTTGATTCATGCCTCCTCTTCCTCTTCCAAACTGTCGTGGAGGACTCATGTTTCGTCCAAGTAAGAAAATGATGAGAGTGAGGTTTTGGTTTGAGAACGATATCTCTCACCATTTCTTATATAGAGTGGATGCTCTTAATTATTGTTTTGAGAGGAAGCATGGGAAAACTGTTGTTTCTGAGACATGGTGTTTTGAGAGAAGGATGGGAAGAGTTGTTTCTGAGACATGGGATTCGAAAAAGCTGTTTGAAGCAGAGGAAAAATGCAAAACCTATTGCGAAATATAAACATTTTTCGGCAATAACATTTCTGGGATTATGCTCTCAACCTACGTTAATCTATGAATGTGACTGTGGGTCACACTTCTCTCTCCCCTTCGTATCCTCCTCTTCTCTCTCCTCTATGTTTTTTTTGTTTTCTTTTGCACTTTGTACTCTCTCTCATCTTTTTCACCTTTTTGTCTTTCTCTCTCTTCTCTCTTGAATAACACACATATATACTCTATATATATACATATACGTATTAATATATATATATATATATAATATTTATTCAATTAAATTAACAAAAATCAAATTATAAATACTATAAAATTAAATTAATTTTTATTAAATATAAATTAAGAATATTAAAAATAAATAAATAAAAAGTACCATAGTGCATACTAGCTACAACCGTGTACAATGTTTTTTAATTACGATTGTAAACTGTGTACAATTTAAATCGTGTAGTTCACGGTTTACAATCGTGTACAATTTTTTTTTTAATTTTTTGTTTCAATTTTTTTAATATTTAAAGGCCTTTACACGGTTGTAAACCGTGTAGTTCACGGTTTACAACCGTGTACAATCTTTTTTTTTCAATTTTTTTTTATATTTAGTTTCAATTTTTTTTAATATTTAAAGGCCTTCTACACGGTTGTAAACCGTGAAACCGTGTACAATCTTTTTTTTTCATTTTTTTTTTATTTTTTGTTTCCATTTTTTTTAATATTTAAAGGCCTTCTACACGGTTTATTTTTTTTAAATATTCTAATGGCTTCTACACGGTTGTAAACCGTGTACAATCTTTTTTTTTTAATTTTTTTTTCAAGTTATTTGTTTCAAGTTTTTTTTTATATTTTTTTTGGTTCTACACGGTTGTAAATCGTGTACTTCACGGTTTACAACCGTGCACTATATTTTTTTTTTCCAATTCATTTTCATTTTTTTTAATCTCTTTTTTTCGGATTATCCCATTTGAAATAACGATTATGATTCTTTATAATTTTTTCCGTACATAATAATATTTAAACAAATTAAACCATACTTTACAAATTGTTTACATAAATGATAATATATTAAACAAATTAAATCATAAAAAAAATTAATTAGAACATACTTTACAAATTTTTTCCATTCATATTAATATTTGAACAAATTCAACCATAAAAAAAAGAATTGGAACATACCCGTGTTTTTGCCTTTCGGATTTTCTTGTCGCCAATTAAAACTAAAATTGCTCCCAAACTTTTAGATCAAAGAGAAGAGTATAATAGATTTTAGATATAAATTTTTGCTCGGTCAACAGCTCTTATACTCGTTTGGTGTGTTATATTTATTACATTTCATTTAAAATCTAACTAACGACTGTGAGCATGTCATTTAAAATTCAACTACCACCAATGTGTGACATTCGAAATGAATAAATGAAAATGCAAGAAAAAATCGACGTGTTAATTTGGAATGAAATTTTTTTTTGATTTTTTTTAATTCACGGCCAAATTGTTTCGACCGTGTTCAATATCTCACGGCCAAAAAATCCGAGTGCATGATGATAATTTCAAAAGAAAAATAAAATTTACCTAAAAAAATAAGTTCACGGCCAACATTTGTAGCCGCAAGTTTTGACTTTGAAGATGAGGTAAATTAGACATTTAACAACATGTTTGGTTAGAAAAGAAGAGTTTGAAATTCTTGATTAAAAAAGAATTTTACAAATTGAATGTGGTTAATTTAAATTTTCTCCTAAAAAAAAATATACATATCTTACCTCCAACCTGAAGCACCAAACTACCCGATTCACTAGACCAAAATTCCAGTTATACGGAAAAAGGCAATGGATTGTGAAACCGGCCACAAAGCCCACCACATATCGTCCCCAGTCTAAGGCCAGAACTAAGTTCCCACGTGCTCTCTCTCGTTCGTTGTTAGGTTCAGGTCCTCTAGCATTTCCTCTTCCTCTTGCGACCACCTGCTGTCCTCCTCTTCCTCTTACAGCCTGGTGTAGTTGATTCATGCCTCCTCTTCCTCTTCCAAACTGTCGTGGAGGACTCATGTTTCGTCCAAGTAAGAAAATGATGAGAATGAGGTTTTGGTTTGAGAACGATATCTCTCACCATTTCTTATATAGAGTGGATGCTCTTAATTATTATTTTAAGAGGAAGCATGGGAAAACTGTTTCTGAGACATGGTGTTTTGAGAGAAGGATGTGAAGAGCTGTTTCTGAGACATGGGATTCGAAAAAGCTGTTTGAAGCAGAGGGAAAATGCAAAACCTATTGCGAAATATAGACATTTTTCGGCAGTAACATTTCTGGGATTATGCTCTCAACCTACGTTAATCTATGAATGTGACTGTGGGTCACACTTCTCTCTCTCCCCTTCGTATCCTCCTCTTCTCTCTCTTCTCTGTTTTTTTTGTTTTCTTTTGCACTTTGTACTCTCTCTCATCTTTTTCACCTTTTTGTCTTTCTCTCTCTTCTCTCTTGAATAACACACATATATACTCTATATATATACATATACGTATTAATATATATATATATATAATATTTATTCAATTAAATTAAAAAAAATCAAATTATAAATACTATAAAATTAAATTGATTTTTATTAAATATAAATTAAGAATATTAAAAATAAATAAATAAAAAGTACCATAGTGCATACTAGCTACAACCGTGTACAATTTTTTTTTAATTTTTAGTTTCAATTTTTTTTAATATTTAAAGCCCTTTTACACGGTTCTAAACCGTGTAGTTCACCGTTTACAACCGTGTACAATCTTTTTTGTTTCAATTTTTTTTTATTTTTGGTTTCAATTTTTTTTAATATTTAAAGGCAACCGTGTAGTTCACGGTTTACAACTGTGTACAATCTTTTTTTTTCAATTTTTTTTTATTTTTGGTTTCAATTTTTTTTAATATGAAAGGCCTTCTACACGGTTGTAAACCGTGTACAATCTTTTTTTTTCAATTTTTTTTATTTTTGGTTTCAATTTTTTTTAATATTTAAAGGCCTTCTACACGGTTGTAAACCGTGTAGTTCACGATTTACAACCGTGTACAATCTTTTTTTTTTAATTTTTTTTTCAATTTATTTGTTTCAAGTTTTTTTTTTATATTTTTTTTTGGTTCTACACGGTTGTAAATCGTGTACTTCACGGTTTACAACCGTGCACTATATTTTGTTTTTTCCAATTCATTTTCATTTTTTTTTCTTTTAATCTCTTTTTTTCGGATTATCACATTTGAAACAACGATTATGATTCTTTATAATTTTTCTGTACATAATAATATTTAAACAAATTAAACCATACTTTACAAATAGTTTACATAAATGATAATATATTAAACAAATTAAATCATAAAAAAAAATTAATTAGAACATACTTTACAATTTTTTTCCATACATATTAATATTTGAACAAATTCAACCATAAAAAAAATTTGGAACATACCCGTGTTTTGCCTTTCAGATTTTCTTGTCCCCAATTGAAACTAAAATTGCTCCCAAACTCTTAGATCAAACAGAAGAGTATAATAGATTTTAGATATAAATTTTTGCTCGGTCAACAGCTCTTATACTCGTTTGGTGTGTTATATTTATTATATTTCATTTAAAATCTAACTAACGACTGTGAGCATGTCATTTAAAATTCAACTACCACCAATGTGTGACATTCGAAATGAATAAATGAAAATGCAAGAAAAAATCGACGTGTTAATTTGGAATTAAAAAAAATTTTGATTTTTTTTTAATTCACGGCCAAATTGTTTCGACCGTGTTCAATATCTCACGGCCAAAAAATCCGAGTGCATGATGATAATTTCAAAAGAAAAATAAAATTCACGGCCAACATTTGTAGCCGCAAGTTTTGACTTTGAAGATGAGGTAAATTAGACATTTAACAACATGTTTGGTTAGAAAAGAAGAGTTTGAAATTCTTGATTAAAAAAGAATTTTACAAATTGAATGTGGTTAATTTAAATTTTCTCCAAAAAAAAAAAAATATACACATCTTAGCTCCAACCTGAAGCACAAAACTACCCGATTCACTAGACCAAAATTCCAGTTATACGGAAAAAGGCCATGGATTGTGAAACCGGCCACAAAGCCCACCACATATCGTCCCCAGTCTAAGGCCAGAACTAAGTTCCCACGTGCTCTCTCTCGTTCGTTGTTAGGTTCAGGTCCTCCAGCATTTCCTCTTCCTCTTGCTCTTTCTCTTGCGACCACCCGCTGTCCTCCTCTTCCTCTTGCAGTCTGTTGTGGTTGATTCATGCCTCCTCTTCCTCTTCCAAACTGTCGTGGAGGACTCATGTTTCGTCCAAGTAAGAAAATGATGAGAGTGAGGTTTTGGTTTGAGAACGATATCTCTCACCATTTCTTATATAGAGTGGATGCTCTTAATTATTGTTTTGAGAGGAAGCATGGGAAAACTGTTGTTTCTGAGACATGGTGTTTTGAGAGAAGGATGGGAAGAGTTGTTTCTGAGACATGGGATTCGAAAAAGCTGTTTGAAGCAGAGGAAAAATGCAAAACCTATTGCGAAATATAAACATTTTTCGGCAATAACATTTCTGGGATTATGCTCTCAACCTACGTTAATCTATGAATGTGACTGTGGGTCACACTTCTCTCTCCCCTTCGTATCCTCCTCTTCTCTCTCCTCTATGTTTTTTTTGTTTTCTTTTGCACTTTGTACTCTCTCTCATCTTTTTCACCTTTTTGTCTTTCTCTCTCTTCTCTCTTGAATAACACACATATATACTCTATATATATACATATACGTATTAATATATATATATATATAATATTTATTCAATTAAATTAACAAAAATCAAATTATAAATACTATAAAATTAAATTAATTTTTATTAAATATAAATTAAGAATATTAAAAATAAATAAATAAAAAGTACCATAGTGCATACTAGCTACAACCGTGTACAATGTTTTTTAATTACGATTGTAAACTGTGTACAATTTAAATCGTGTAGTTCACGGTTTACAACCGTGTACAATTTTTTTTTAATTTTTTGTTTCAATTTTTTTAATATTTAAAGGCCTTTACACGGTTGTAAACCGTGTAGTTCACGGTTTACAACCGTGTACAATCTTTTTTTTTCAATTTTTTTTTATATTTAGTTTCAATTTTTTTTAATATTTAAAGGCCTTCTACACGGTTGTAAACCGTGAAACCGTGTACAATCTTTTTTTTTCATTTTTTTTTTATTTTTTGTTTCCATTTTTTTTAATATTTAAAGGCCTTCTACACGGTTTATTTTTTTTAAATATTCTAATGGCTTCTACACGGTTGTAAACCGTGTACAATCTTTTTTTTTTAATTTTTTTTTCAAGTTATTTGTTTCAAGTTTTTTTTTATATTTTTTTTGGTTCTACACGGTTGTAAATCGTGTACTTCACTGTTTACAACCGTGCACTATATTTTTTTCTCCAATTAATTTTCATTTTTTTTCTTTTAATCTCTTTTTTTCGGATTATCACATTTGAAACAACCGTGTACAATTTTTTTTTTAATTTTTAGTTTCAATTTTTTTTAATATTTAAAGCCCTTTTACACGGTTCTAAACCGTGTAGTTCACCGTTTACAACCGTGTACAATCTTTTTTGTTTCAATTTTTTTTTATTTTTGGTTTCAATTTTTTTTTAATATTTAAAGGCAACCGTGTAGTTCACGGTTTACAACTGTGTACAATTTTTTTTTTCAATTTTTTTTTATTTTTGGTTTCAATTTTTTTTTAATATGAAAGGCCTTCTACACGGTTGTAAACCGTGTACAATCTTTTTTTTTCAATTTTTTTTTTATTTTTGGTTTCAATTTTTTTTAATATTTAAAGGCCTTCTACACGGTTGTAAACCGTGTAGGCCAAATTGTTTCGACCGTGTTCAATATCTCACGGCCAAAAAATCCGAGTGCATGATGATAATTTCAAAAGAAAAATAAAATTCACGGCCAATATTTGTAGCCGCAAGTTTTGACTTTGAAGATGTGGTAAATTAGACATTCACGGCCAACGTGTAGTTCACGGTTTACAACCGTGTACAATCTTTTTTTTTCAATTTTTTTTATTTTTTGTTTCCATTTTTTTTAATATTTAAAGGCCTTCTACACGGTTTATTTTTTTTAAATATTCTAATGGCTTCTACACGGTTGTAAACCGTGTTGTTCACGGTTTACAACCGTGTACAATCTTTTTTTTTTAATTTTTTTTTCAATTTATTTGTTTCAAGTTTTTTTTTTATATTTTTTTTGGTTCTACACGGTTGTAAATCGTGTACTTCACTGTTTACAACTGTGCACTATATTTTTTTTCTCCAATTCATTTTCATTTTTTTTCTTTTAATCTCTTTTTTTCGGATGATCACATTTGAAACAATGATTATGATTCTTTATAATTTTTTCCGTACATAATAATATTTAAACAAATTAAACCATACTTTTATAATTGGAACCTACTTTACAAATTGTTTACATAAATGATAATATATTAAACAAATTAAATCATAAAAAAAATTAATTAGAACATACTTTACAAATTTTTTCCATACATATTAATATTTCAACAAATTCAACCATAAAAAAAGAATTGGAACATACCCGTGTTTTGCCTTTCGGATTTTTTTGTCCCCAATTGAAACTAAAATTGCTCCCAAACTTTTAGATCAAAGAGAAGAGTATAATAGATTTTAGATATAAATTTTTGCTCGGTCAACAGCTCTTATACTCGTTTGGTGTGTTATATTTATTACATTTCATTTAAAATCTAACTAACAACTGTGAGCATGTCATTTAAAATTCAACTACCACCAATGTGTGACAGTCGAAATGAATAAATGAAAATGCAAGAAAAAATCGACGTGTTAATTTGGAAAGAAAAAATTTTTTGAATTTTTTTAATTCACAACCAAATTGTTTCGACCGTGTTCAATATCTCACGGCCAAAAAATCCGAGTGCATGATGATAATTTCAAAAAAAAAATAAAATTCACCTAAAAAAATAAGTTCACTGCCAACATTTGTAGCCGCAAGTTTTGACTTTGAAGATGAGGGTAAATTAGACATTTAACAACATGTTTGGTTATAAAAGAAGAGTTTGAAATTCTTGGTTAAAAAATAATTTTACAAATTGAATGTGGTTAATTTAAATTTTCTCCAAAAAAAATATACATATCTTACCTCCAACCTGAAGCACTAAACTTCCCGATTCACTAGACCAAAATTCCAGTTATACGGAAAAAGGCCATGGATTGTGAAACCGGCCACAAAGCCCACCACATATCGTCCTCAGTCTAAGGCCAGAACTAAGTTCCCACGTGCTCTCTCTCGTTCGTTGTTTGGTCCAGGTCCTTCGGCATTTCCTCTTCCTCTTGCGACCACCTGCTGTCCTCCTCTTCCTCTTGCAGCCTGGTGTGGTTGATTCATGCCTCCTCTTCCTCTTTCAAACTGTCGTGGAGGACTCATATTTCGTCTAAGTAAGAAAATGATGAGAGTGAGGTTTTGGTTTGAGAACGATATCTCTCACCATTTCTTATATAGAGTGAATGCTCTTAATTATTGTTTTGAGAGGAAGCATTGGAAAACTGTTTCTGAGACATGGTGTTTTGAGAGAATGATGGGAAAAGATGTTTCTGAGACACGGGATTCGAAAAAGCTGTTTGAAGCAGAGGGAAAATGCAAAACCTATTGCTAAATATAGACATTTTTCGGCAGTAACATTTCTGGGATTATGCTCTCAATCTACGTTAATCTATGAATGTGACTGTGTGTCACACTTCTCTCTCTCCCCTTCGTATCCTCCTCTTCTCTCTCCTCTCTCTTTTTTTTATTTTCTTTTGCACTTTGTACTCTCTCTCATCTTTTTCACCTTTTTGTCTTTCTCTCTCTTCTCTCTTGAATAACACACATATATACTCTATATATATATATACGTATTAAAAATATATATATATATATATAATATAATATTTATTCAATTAAATTAAAAAAAATCAAATTATAAATACTATAAAATTAAATTGATTTTTATTAAATATAAATTAAGAATATTAAAAATAAATAAATAAAAAGTACCATAATGCATACTAGATACAAAACTATAGTCTGCTCTTATTTTAATGCATAGAATAAAAAGCTTGAGACTGGACAGACTTCTTCCTGGAGAAAAATTCAAGCTTGGAGAGATAACAAACTAACTCAAATGTTCTGATCATGTTAATAGAATAAAATTTCGAGGACGAAATTTTTTTAAGAAGGGGTGAATGTAATACCCGAGCTTCTTACAATTCACTAGTTGTTATGATTTATGTGCTTTATATATTTCATATATGTTTATTTTTAGATCAAGTTACAATTATATAAGTATATGTGTCAATTTGACTATGCTTATTTATTTATTTATTTGATATAAGTTAATGATTTATAGATTTAAAGTTTGACTAACACAAGAGACGATATATATAATAAATAGAACAAAGTATATGTGTGTTAAAGGATATACACGCACATTAATTAAGAAATGAAGGGTGTGGCATAAATTATCTAGATGGATCAATTAAATGAATATAGAGATGACAAATTATTTTGTGGCTACACGTGGTCTTCAAAGAATGATAGGTGTAAGGCTATAATTCCATGATGTATACTATCAATACACAAGTATATAAGAATTGTAGTGTACAGTTTTTAGATAATTATATAGGAATAATAGTGTAGTCATTAGGTTAAAAATAAAATAAATATAGTACGAGTTATTTATTGGCAATTGAGCTAAGATAAAAATAGAAATCTTGTGCGGATTGATGAGGTTAGTGTTCTACTGAAACGTTTAAGTGTGCTATTAATTTAGTTTTACATTTTTGTTGCAATTATGAAGGAAAGAGGATCCTGTGTAGTATCTCTATATTGTAAATTTATTTTCAATGGAGTTTTAGAACAATTTTGAATTATTTCGACTGATTCTAATAGTATTTAGATAGTTCGATTGTATAGAACAAAAATTAGCAAGAGCAGATTAATTTATTTGTCAATCAAGTAATTTATGGAATAATGGTTATTTGTTAATTTCTTAGCTAATAAAGTTGATTTATCCTCATAAATATTAGGAAAAGTAAATCAATTATTTCTATTACATATATATCAATTTAGGAATGCATAGTGTTAATTTAATAATAAATATAATTTCTATTTGCAATTTCATTGGTGTACCTAATCATAATTTCTATTATTCTGCCAACTATTCGAAAATACTAGTGAATTCAAAATTGGAATATTTTTGTTATATTTTGAATTATGTAACGATAATTAGAAGTCATAGCAGTATGAATCAAGATTTTAATTTATTGTTACATATTGACTAATAACTTGTGCATAAATTTATGGTGTATTGTAACTAGATATTCTTGAGCAAGCGTACAATTTAGGATTTCAAATATTTTAAGCTCTCGACTCAATCGAGGTAAGTAGAAATTCATCCTCAACTACAATGCATGAACATAATATTATTTGACTATTTATTTATTATTTATTATTTATTATTGTGTTATATTGTATGATTATGTGATGCAATATATCTGTGGTATTATATTTCTTTGCATTAAATATTTTGTACATGAGCACGAGCATATGCATGCATGTCATGTAAATATTGTCGAGGCTAAATGCATGAAATGGTTTTGAGAGAGAGAAAATGTTTTGTTTGGGATTGGTCACCACCAGCCCGTGTTGTGCTGTGTTGATATTTGTGCCTCGAGTGGGATGACTTCCATGTGGGATCAAAGGGAACAGGCAGGGGGCGTGTCCCTTGGGGTCCAGGGAGGATGGTCCACTTCGACTGCACGTTTGAGGTGATGAGTGGCTGATGTGGGATGACTTTCATATGGGATCAAAGGGAACAGGCAGGGGGCGTGTCCCTTGGGGTCCAGGAAGGATGAGCCACATGAGTACACTAATCACATTTTGGCCAAGTGATATTGATTATATTGTGAGCTCATGACTCATGTTGGTATCTGGTGAAGGGAGCCAAGTTCCTAAACGTTAAAAATGCTTTTGAGATGGCATGAAATGATTTTATACACGAGCATCTCACATTTGTGGTATGTTATGTCTTGCACGTGTTGTGATGCCAATGAGCATGCATGTGCATGATTTCTGCTTACTGAGCTTTAGCTCATGTAGTTCATGCATTGTAGGTGAAAGTGGTAAAGTGTGGTGCATCAATGCATGGATAATTAGAGCTCTGACAAGTTCTGAGAAGTGTATACATGGATGACGACCTGTGAGGAGGGCAAGGACTTATTTTATTATATTTTGTTGCTTAGATGTCATAGGTTTGAATTCAAATTTATCTATATATTCTTAGAATATTTCTACAAAGAAAGCTATAATTTCTTCATACTCTTTAGTAAATTATAATTTACAATTACTGACCACTTTACATGCACCACATGTTAATCTATAATTTTTTTTTAATGTGAACACTTTTTAATAGATAATACATATTTCTATTTTTGAAAGAGACATCTCACCCGCATTATTACATTACTTTATATTTTACATTTATTTTATTGGGGCGGGTGTTACACATGCACCCACACACCCACCCTCAGATCATGCCACGTGTAATTCACAACTATAAATGGTGCCACCATCCAGTCAAAAATTGTTCAACTTCTCTCATCTCTCCCCTTTCTTCCAACGAGGAAGCTTTACCCGTGATTCTTGTTGCGTTGGATTCCTAACTCAAATATCTACCCTACAAAAAGTTCAAACGGAAGAAACTCCTTTTGAGTCAACCTGTAGGTGATTATCAAGTTGATTTCCACAACCGTCGCCTCTTATGTAGGGATCGGGGTGAACGTCGGGTTTTTCATTGAGTCCAACATTTTTGAACACTAGAGTCAATTATGAATCAAACCATATGACTATATATGCCTAATCCATCCACTTTTGAAAAAATCAAATTTTCAAGCCCGCCCAAAGGGGTACCCCTTTGGCCGGTGGCCAGATTTGGCCCCGTTTTCTGGCAGCCGTCAGTAAAATGGCTATAACTCTCTCCACAGGTAAGCTTTACTCGTGATTCTTGTTGCGTTGGATTCCTAACTCAAATATCTACCCTACAAAAAGTTCAAATGGAAGAAACTCCTTCTGAGTCAACTTGTAGGTGGTTATCAAGTTGATTTCCACAACCGTCGCCTCTTATGTAGGGATCGGGGTGAACGTCGGGTTTTTCATTGAGTCCAGAATTTTTGAACACTAGAGTCAATTATGAATCAAACCATATGACTATATATGCCTAATCCATCCACTTTTGAAAAAATCAAATTTTCAAGCCCGCCCAAAGGGGTACCCTTTGGCCGGTGGCCAGATTTGGCCCCGTTTTCTGGCAGCCGTCATTAAAATGGCTATAACTCTCTCCACAGGTAAGCTTTACCCGTGATTCTTGTTGCGTTAGATTCCTAACTTAAATATCTACCCTACAAAAAGTTCAAACGGAAGAAACTCCTTTTGAGTCAACCTGTAGGTGGTTATCAAGTTGATTTCCACAACCGTCGCCTCTTATGTAGGGATCGGGGTGAACGTCGGGTTTTTCATTGAGTCCAGCATTTTTGAACACTAGAGTCGGTGGCCAGATTTGGCCCCATTTTCTGGCAGCCGTCAGTAAAACGGCTATAACTCTCTCCACAGGTAAGATTTGCCCCTGATTCTTGTTGCGTTGGATGCCTAACTCAAATATCTACCCTACAAAAAGTTCAAACGGAAGAAACTCATTTTGAGTAAACCTCTAGGTGGTTATCAAGTTGATTTCCACAACCGTCGTCTCTTAAGTAGGGATCGGGGTGAACGTCGGGTTTTTCATTGATTCCACAATTTTTAAACACTAGAGTCAATTATGAATCAAACCATATGACTATATATGCCTAATCCATCCAATGTTGAAAAAATCAAATTTTCAAGCCCGCCCAAAGGGGTACCCCTTTGGCCGGTGTACAGATTTGGCCCCATTTTCTGGCAGCCGTCAGTAAAACGGCTATAACTCTCTCCACAGGTAAGCTTTACCCGTGATTCTTGTTGCGTTGGATTCCTAACTCAAATATCTACCATACAAAAAGTTCAAATGGAAGAAACTCCTTTTGAGTCAACCTGTAGGTGGTTATCAAGTTGATTTCCACAACCGTCGCCTCTTATGTAGGGATCGGGGTGAACGTCGGGTTTTTCATTGAGTCCAGCATTTTTAAACACTAGAGTCAATTATGAATCAAACCGTATGACTATATATGCCTAATCCATCCACTTTTGAAAAAATCAAATTTTCAAGCTCGCCCATAGGGGTACCCCTTTGGCCGGTGGCCAGATTTGGCCCCGTTTTCTGGCAGCCGTCAGTAAAATGGCTATAACTCTCTCCACAGGTAAGCTTTACCCGTGATTCTTGTTGCGTTGGATTCCTAACTCAAATATCTACCCTACAAAAAGTTCAAATGGAAGAAACTCCTTTTGAGTCAACCTGTAGGTGGTTATCAAGTTGATTTCCACAACCGTCACCTCTAATGTAGGGATCGGGGTGAACGTCGGGTTTTTCATTGAGTCCAGAATTTTTGAACACTTGAGTCAATTATGAATCAAACCATATGACTATATATGCCTAATCCATCCACTTTTGAAAGAATCAAATTTTCAAGCCCGCCCAAAGGGGTACCCCTTTGGCCGGTGGCCAGATTTGGCCCCGTTTTCTGGCAGCCGTCAGCAAAACAGCTATAACTCTCTCCACAGGTAAGCTTTACCCGTGATTCTTGTTGCGTTGGATTCCTAACTCAAATATCTACCCTACAAAAAGTTCAAAGGGAAGAAACTCCTTCTGAGTCAACTTGTAGGTGGTTATCAAGTTGATTTCCACAACCGTCGCCTGTTATGTAGGGATCGGGGTGAACGTCGGGTTTTTCATTGAGTCCAGAATTTTTGAACACTAGAGTCAATTATGAATCAAACCATATGACTATATATGCCTAATCCATCCACTTTTGAAAAAATCAAATTTTCAAGCCCGCCGAAAGGGGTACCCCTTTGGCCGGTGGACAGATTTGGCCCCATTTTCTGGCAGCCGTCAGTAAAACGGCTATAACTCTCTCCACAGGTAAGCTTTACCCGTGATTCTTGTTGCGTTGGATTCCTAACTCAAATATCTACCATACAAAAAGTTCAAACGGAAGAAACTACTTTTGAGTCAACCTGTAGGTGGTTATAAAGTTGATTTCCACAACCGTCGTCTCTTAAGTAGGGATCGGGGTGAACGTCGGGTTTTTCATTGAGTCCAGCATTTTTAAACACTAGAGTCAATTATGAATCAAACCGTATGACTATATATGCCTAATCCATCCACTTTTGAAAAAATCAAATTTTCAAGCTCGCCCATAGGGGTACCCCTTTGGCCGGTGGCCAGATTTGGCCCCGTTTTCTGGCAGCCGTCAGTAAAATGGCTATAACTCTCTCCACAGGTAAGCTTTACCCGTGATTCTTGTTGCGTTGGATTCCTAACTCAAATATCTACCCTACAAAAAGTTCAAACGGAAGAAACTCCTTTTGAGTCAACCTGTAGGTGGTTATCAAGTTGATTTCCACAACCGTCACCTCTAATGTAGGGATCGGGGTGAACGTCGGGTTTTTCATTGAGTCCAGAATTTTTGAACACTTGAGTCAATTATGAATCAAACCATATGACTATATATGCCTAATCCATCCACTTTTGAAAGAATCAAATTTTCAAGCCCGCCCAAAGGGCTACCCCTTTGGCCGGTGGCCAGATTTGGCCCCGTTTTCTGGCAGCCGTCAGCAAAACAGCTATAACTCTCTCCACAGGTAAGCTTTACCCGTGATTCTTGTTGCGTTAGATTCCTAACTCAAATATCTACCCTACAAAAAGTTCAAACGGAAGAAACTCCTTCTGAGTCAACTTGTAGGTGGTTATCAAGTTGATTTCCACAACCGTCGCCTGTTATGTAGGGATCGGGGTGAACGTCGGGTTTTTCATTGAGTCCAGAATTTTTGAACACTAGAGTCAATTATGAATCAAACCATATGACTATATATGCCTAATCCATCCACTTTTGAAAAAATCAAATTTTCAAGCCCGCCCAAAGGGGTACCCCTTTGGCCGGTGGCCAGATTTGGCCCCGTTTTCTGGCAGCCGTCATTAAAACGGCTATAACTCTCTCCACAGGTAAGCTTTACCCGTGATTCTTGTTGCGTTGGATTCCTAACTCAAATATCTACCCTACAAAAAGTTCAAACGGAAGAAACTACTTTTGAGTCAACCTCTAGGTGGTTATAAAGTTGATTTCCACAACCGTCGCCTCTTATGTAGGGATCGGGGTGAACGTCGGGTTTTTCATTGAGTCCAGCATTATTGAACACTAGAGTCAATTATGAATCAAACCGTATGACTATATATGTCTAATCCATCCACTTTTGAAAAAATCAAATTTTCAAGCCCGCCCAAAGGGGTACCCCTTTGGCCGGTGGCCAGATTTGGCCCCGTTTTCTGGCAGCCATCATTAAAACGGCTATAACTCTCTCCACAGGTAAGCTTTACCCGTGATTCTGCTTGCGTTGGATTTCTAACTCAATATCTACCCTACAAAAAGTTCAAACGGAAGAAACTCCTTTTGAGTCAACCTGTAGGTGGTTATCAAGTTGATTTCCACAACCGTCACCTCTAATGTAGGGATCGGGGTGAACGTCGGGTTTTTCATTGAGTCCAGAATTTTTGAACACTTGAGTCAATTATGAATCAAACCATATGACTATATATGCCTAATCCATCCACTTTTGAAAGAATCAAATTTTCAAGCCCGCCCTAAGGGGTACCCCTTTGGCCGGTGGCCAGATTTGGCCCCGTTTTCTGGCAGCCTTCAGTAAAACAGCTATAACTCTCTCCACAGGTAAGCTTTACCCGTGATTCTTGTTGTGTTGGATTCCTAACTCAAATATCTACCCTACAAAAAGTTCAAACGGAAGAAACTCCTTCTGAGTCAACTTGTAGGTGGTTATCAAGTTGATTTCCACAACCGTCGCCTCTTATGTAGGGATCGGGGTGAACGTCGGGTTTTTCATTGAGTCCAGAATTTTTGAACACTAGAGTCAATTATGAATCAAACCATATGACTATATATGCCTAATCCATCCACTTTTGAAAAAATCAAATTTTCAAGCCCGCCCAAAGGGGTACCCCTTTGGCCGGTGGCCAGATTTGGCCCCGTTTTCTGGCAGCCGTCATTAAAACGGCTATAACTCTCTCCACAGGTAAGCTTTACCCGTGATTCTTGTTGCGTTGGATTCCTAACTCAAATATCTACCCTACAAAAAGTTCAAACGGAAGAAACTACTTTTGAGTCAACCTCTAGTTGGTTATAAAGTTGATTTCCACAACCGTCGCCTCTTATGTAGGGATCGGGGTGAACGTCGGGTTTTTCATTGAGTCC
Source organism: Perilla frutescens (assembly GCA_026008535.1). NCBI lineage: Eukaryota > Viridiplantae > Streptophyta > Magnoliopsida > Lamiales > Lamiaceae > Perilla > Perilla frutescens. Next base: position 385,042 of record BRKX01000022.1, on the reverse strand, counting down.
AGCATTATTGAACACTAGAGTCAATTATGAATCAAACCGTATGACTATATATGTCTAATCCATCCACTTTTGAAAAAATCAAATTTTCAAGCCCGCCCAAAGGGGTACCCCTTTGGCCGGTGGCCAGATTTGGCCCCGTTTTCTGGCAGCCGTCATTAAAACGGCTATAACTCTCTACACAGGTAAGCTTTACCCGTGATTCTGCTTGCGTTGGATTTCTAACTCAATAACTACCCTACAAAAAGTTCAAACGGAAGAAACTCCTTTTGAGTCAACCTGTAGGTGGTTATCAAGTTGATTTCCACAACCTTCGCCTCTTATGTAGGGATCGGGGTAAACGTCGGGTTTTTCATTGAGTCCAGCATTTTTGAACACTAGAGTCAATTATGAATCAAACCATATGACTATATATGCTTAATCCATCCACTTTTGAAGAAATCAAATTTTCAAGCCCGCCCAAAGGGGTACCCCTTTGGCCGGTGGCCAGATTTGGACCCGTTTTCTGGCAGCCGTCAGTAAAATGGCTATAACTCTCTCCACAGGTAAGCTTTACCAGTGTTTCTTATTGCGTTGGATTCCTAACTCAAATATCTACCCTACAAAAAGTTCAAACAGAAGAAAATCCTTTTGAGTCAACCTGTAGGTGGTTATCAAGTTGATTTCGGCAACCGTCGTCTCTTATGTAGGGATCGGGGTGAACGTCGGGTTTTTCATTGAGTCCAGTATTTTTGAACACTAGAGTCAATTATGAATCAAACCATATGACTATATATGCCTAATCCATCCACTTTTGAAAAAATCAAATTTTCAAGCCCGCCCATAGGGGTACCCCTTTGGCCGGTGGCCAGATTTGGCCCCATTTTCTGGCAGCCGTCAGTAAAACGGCTATAACTCTCTCCACAGGTAAGCTTTACCCGTGATTCTTGTTGCGTTGGATTCCTAACTTAAATATCTACCCTACAAAAGGTTTAAACGGAAGAAACTCCTTTTGAGTCAACCTGTAGGTGGTTATCAAGTTGATTTCCACAACCGTTACCTCTTATGTAGACATCGGGGTGAACGTCGGGTTTTTCATTGAGTCCAGCATTTTTGAACACTAGAGTCAATTATGAATCAAACCATATGACTATATATGCCTAATCCATCCACTTTTGAAAAAATCAAATTTTCAAGCCCGCCCAAATGGGTACCCCTTTGGCCGGTGGCCAGATTTGGCCCCATTTTCTGGCAGCCGTCAGTAAAACGGCTATAACTCTCTCCGCAGGTAAGCTTTACCCGTGATTCTTGTTGCGTTGGATTTCTAACTTAAATATCTACCCTACAAAAAGTTGAAACGGAAGAAACTCTTTTTGAGTCAACCTGTAGGTGGTTATCAAATTGATTTCTACAACCGTTGCCTCTTTTGTAGGGATCGGGGTGAACGTCGGGTTTTTCATTGTGTCCAGAATTTTTGAACACTAGAGTCAATTATGAATCAAACCATATGACTATATATGCTTAATCCATCTACTTTTGAAAAAATCAAATTTTCAAGCCCGCCCAAAGGGGTACCCCTTTGGCCGGTGTCCAGATTTGGCCCCGTTTTCTGGCAGCCGTCAGTAAAATGGCTATAACTCTCTTCACAGGTAAGCTTTACCCGTGATTCTTGTTGCGTTAGATTTCTAACTCAAATATCTACCCTACAAAAAGTTTAAACGGAAGAAACTCCTTTTGAGTCAACCTGTAGGTGGTTATCAAGTTGATTTCCACAACCGTTACCTCTTATGTAGGGATCGGGATGAACGTCGGGTTTTTCATTGAGTCCAGCATTTTTGAACACTAGAGTCAATTATGAATCAAACTATATGACTATATATGCCTAATCCATCCACTTTTGAAAAAATCAAATTTTCAAGCCCGCCCAAAGGGGTACCCCTTTGGCCGGTGGCCAGATTTGGCCCCGTTTTCTGGCAGCCGTCATTAAAACGGCTATAACTCTCTCCACAGGTAAGCTTTACCCGTGATTCTTGTTGCGTTGGATTCCTAACTCAAATATCTACCCTACAAAAAGTTCAAACGGAAGAAACTACTTTTGAGTCAACCTCTAGGTGGTTATAAAGTTGATTTCCACAACCGTCGCCTCTTATGTAGGGATCGGGGTGAACGTCGGGTTTTTCATTGAGTCCAGCATTATTGAACACTAGAGTCAATTATGAATCAAACCGTATGACTATATATGTCTAATCCATCCACTTTTGAAAAAATCAAATTTTCAAGCCCGCCTAAAGGGGTACCCCTTTGGCCGGTGGCCAGATTTGGCCCCGTTTTCTGGCAGCCGTCATTAAAACGGCTATAACTCTCTCCACAGGTAAGCTTTACCCGTGATTCTGCTTGCGTTGGATTTCTAACTCAATATCTACCCTACAAAAAGTTCAAACGGAAGAAACTCCTTTTGAGTCAACCTGTAGGTGGTTATCAAGTTGATTTCCACAACCTTCGCCTCTTATGTAGGGATCGGGGTAAACGTCGGGTTTTCATTGAGGCCAGCATTTTTGAACACTAGAGTCAATTATGAATCAAACCATATGACTATATATGCCTAATCCATCCACTTTTGAAAAAATCAAATTTTCAAGCTCGCCCATAGGGGTACCCCTTTGGCCGGTGGCCAGATTTGGCCCCGTTTTCTGGCAGCCGTCAGTAAAATGGCTATAACTCTCTCCACAGGTAAGCTTTACCCGTGATTCTTGTTTCGTTGGATTCCTAACTCAAATATCTACCCTAAAAAAAGTTCAAACGGAAGAAACTCCTTTTGAGTCAACCTGTAGGTGGTTATCAAGTTGATTTCCACAACCGTCACCTCTAATGTAGGGATCGGGGTGAACGTCGGGTTTTTCATTGAGTCCAGAATTTTTGAACACTTGAGTCAATTATGAATCAAACCATATGACTATATATGCCTAATCCATCCACTTTTGAAAGAATCAAATTTTCAAGCCCGCCCAAAGGGGTACCCCTTTGGCCGGTGGCCAGATTTGGCCCCGTTTTCTGGCAGCCGTCAGTAAAACAGCTATAACTCTCTCCACAGGTAAGCTTTACCCGTGATTCTTGTTGCGTTGGATTCCTAACTCAAATATCTACCCTACAAAAAGTTCAAACGGAAGAAACTCCTTCTGAGTCAACTTGTAGGTGGTTATCAAGTTGATTTCCACAACCGTCGCCTCTTATGTAGGGATCGGGGTGAACGTCGGGTTTTTCATTGAGTCCAGAATTTTTGAACACTAGAGTCAATTATGAATCAAACCATATGACTATATATGCCTAATCCATCCACTTTTGAAAAAATCAAATTTTCAAGCCCGCCCAAAGGGGTACCCCTTTGGCCGGTGGCCAGATTTGGCCCCGTTTTCTGGCAGCCGTCATTAAAACGGCTATAACTCTCTCCACAGGTAAGCTTTACCCGTGATTCTGCTTGCGTTGGATTTCTAACTCAATATCTACCCTACAAAAAGTTCAAACGGAAGAAACTCCTTTTGAGTCAACCTGTAGGTGGTTATCAAGTTGATTTCCACAACCTTCGCCTCTTATGTAGGGATCGGGGTAAACGTCGGGTTTTTCATTGAGGCCAGCATCTTTGAACACTAGAGTCAATTATGAATCAAACCGTATGACTATATATGCCTAATCCATCCACTTTTGAAAAAATCAAATTTTCAAGCTCGCCCATAGGGGTACCCCTTTGGCCGGTGGCCAGATTTGGCCCCGTTTTCTGGTAGCCGTCAGTAAAATGGCTATAACTCTCTCCACAGGTAAGCTTTACCCGTGATTCTTGTTGCGTTGGATTCCTAACTCAAATATCTACCCTACAAAAAGTTCAAACGGAAGAAACTCCTTTTGAGTCAACCTGTAGGTGGTTATCAAGTTGATTTCCACAACCGTCACCTCTAATGTAGGGATCGGGGTGAACGTCGGGTTTTTCATTGAGTCCATAATTTTTGAACACTTGAGTCAATTATGAATCAAACCATATGACTATATATGCCTAATCCATCCACTTTTGAAAGAATCAAATTTTCAAGCCCGCCCAAAGGGGTACCCCTTTGGCCGGTGGCCAGATTTGGCCCCGTTTTCTGGCAGCCGTCAGTAAAACAGCTATAACTCTCTCCACAGGTAAGCTTTACCCGTGATTCTTGTTGCGTTGGATTCCTAACTCAAATATCTACCATACAAAAAGTTCAAACGGAAGAAACTCCTTCTGAGTCAACTTGTAGGTGGTTATCAAGTTGATTTCCACAACCGTCGCCTCTTATGTAGGGATCGGGGTGAACGTCGGGTTTTTCATTGAGTCCAGAAATTTTGAACACTAGAGTCAATTATGAATCAAACCATATGAATATATATGCCTAATCCATCCACTTTTGAAAAAATCAAATTTTCAAGCCCGCCCAAAGGGGTACCCCTTTGGCCGGTGGCCAGATTTGGCCCCGTTTTCTGGCAGCCGTCATTAAAACGGCTATAACTCTCTCCACAGGTAAGCTTTACCCGTGATTCTTGTTGCGTTGGATTCCTAACTCAAATATCTACCCTACAAAAAGTTCAAACGGAAGAAACTCCTTCTGAGTCAACTTGTAGGTGGTTATCAAGTTGATTTCCACAACCGTTGCCTCTTATGTAGGGATCGGGGTGAACGTCGGGTTTTTCATTGAGTTCAGAATTTTTGAACACTAGAGTCAATTATGAATCAAACCATATGACTATATATGCCTAATCCATCCACTTTTGAAAAAATCAAATTTTCAAGCCCGCCCAAAGGGGTACCCCTTTGGCCGGTGGCCAGATTTGGCCCCGTTTTCTGGCAGCCGTCAGTAAAACAACTATAACTCTCTCCACAGGTAAGCTTTACCCGTGATTCTTGTTACGTTGGATTCCTAACTCAAATATCTACCCTAAAAAAAGTTCAAACGGAAGAAACTCCTTCTGAGTCAACTTGTAGGTGGTTATCAAGTTGATTTCCACAACCGTCGCCTCTTATGTAGGGATCAGGGTGAACGTCGGGTTTTTCATTGAGTCCAGAATTTTTGAACACTAGAGTCAATTATGAATCAAACCATATGACTATATATGCCTAATCCATCCACTTTTGAAAAAATCAAATTTTCAAGCCCGCCCAAAGGGGTACCCCTTTGGCCGGTGGCCAGATTTGGCCCCGTTTTCTGGCAGCCGTCATTAAAACGGCTATAACTCTCTCCACAGGTAAGCTTTACCCGTGATTCTTGTTGCGTTGGATTCCTAACTCAAATATCTACCCTACAAAAAGTTCAAACGGAAGAAACTACTTTTGAGTCAACCTCTAAGTGGTTATAAAGTTGATTTCCACAACCGTCGCCTCTTATGTAGGGATCGGGGTGAACGTCGGGTTTTTCATTGAGTCCAGCATTATTGAACACTAGAGTCAATTATGAATCAAACCGTATGACTATATATGTCTAATCCATCCACTTTTGAAAAAATCAAATTTTCAAGCCCGCCCAAAGGGGTACCCCTTTGGCCGGTGGCCAGATTTGGCCCCGTTTTCTGGCAGCCGTCATTAAAACGGCTATAACTCTCTCCACAGGTAAGCTTTACCCGTGATTCTGCTTGCGTTGGATTTCTAACTCAATATCTACCCTACAAAAAGTTCAAACGGAAGAAACTCCTTTTGAGTCAACCTGTCGGTGGTTATCAAGTTGATTTCCACAACCTTCGCCTCTTATGTAGGGATCGGGGTAAACGTCGGGTTTTTCATTGAGGCCAGCATTTTTGAACACTAGAGTCAATTATGAATCAAACCGTATGACTATATATGCCTAATCCATCCACTTTTGAAAAAATCAAATTTTCAAGCTCGCCCATAGGGGAACCCCTTTGGCCGGTGGCCAGATTTGGCCCCGTTTTCTGGCAGCCGTCATTAAAACGGCTATAACTCTCTCCACAGGTAAGCTTTACCCGTGATTCTTGTTGCGTTGGATTCCTAACTCAAATATCTACCCTACAAAAAGTTCAAACGGAAGAAACTCCTTCTGAGTCAACTTGTAGGTGGTTATCAAGTTGATTTCCACAACCGTTGCCTCTTATGTAGGGATCGGGGTGAACGTCGGGTTTTTCATTGAGTCCAGAATTTTTGAACACTAGAGTCAATTATGAATCAAACCATATGACTATATATGCCTAATCCATCCACTTTTGAAAAAATCAAATTTTCAAGCCCGCCCAAAGGGGTACCCCTTTGGCCGGTGGCCAGATTTGGCCCCGTTTTCTGGCAGCCGTCAGTAAAACAACTATAACTCTCTCCACAGGTAAGCTTTACCCGTGATTCTTGTTGCGTTGGATTCCTAACTCAAATATCTACCCTAAAAAAAGTTCAAACGGAAGAAACTCCTTCTGAGTCAACTTGTAGGTGGTTATCAAGTTGATTTCCACAACCGTCGCCTCTTATGTAGGGATCAGGGTGAACGTCGGGTTTTTCATTGAGTCCAGAATTTTTGAACACTAGAGTCAATTATGAATCAAACCATATGACTATATATGCCTAATCCATCCACTTTTGAAAAAATCAAATTTTCAAGCCCGCCCAAAGGGGTACCCCTTTGGCCGGTGGCCAGATTTGGCCCCGTTTTCTGGCAGCCGTCATTAAAACGGCTATAACTCTCTCCACAGGTAAGCTTTACCCGTGATTCTTGTTGCGTTGGATTCCTAACTCAAATATCTACCCTACAAAAAGTTCAAACGGAAGAAACTACTTTTGAGTCAACCTCTAGGTGGTTATAAAGTTGATTTCCACAACCGTCGCCTCTTATGTAGGGATCGGGGTGAACGTCGGGTTTTTCATTGAGTCCAGCATTATTGAACACTAGAGTCAATTATGAATCAAACCGTATGACTATATATGTCTAATCCATCCACTTTTGAAAAAATCAAATTTTCAAGCCCGCCTAAAGGGGTACCCCTTTGGCCGGTGGCCAGATTTGGCCCCGTTTTCTGGCAGCCGTCATTAAAACGGCTATAACTCTCTCCACAGGTAAGCTTTACCCGTGATTCTGCTTGCGTTGGATTTCTAACTCAATATCTACCCTACAAAAAGTTCAAACGGAAGAAACTCCTTTTGAGTCAACCTGTAGGTGGTTATCAAGTTGATTTCCACAACCTTCGCCTCTTATGTAGGGATCGGGGTAAACGTCGGGTTTTTCATTGAGGCCAGCATTTTTGAACACTAGAGTCAATTATGAATCAAACCATATGACTATATATGCCTAATCCATCCACTTTTGAAAAAATCAAATTTTCAAGCTCGCCCATAGGGGTACCCCTTTGGCCGGTGGCCAGATTTGGCCCCGTTTTCTGGCAGCCGTCAGTAAAATGGCTATAACTCTCTCCACAGGTAAGCTTTACCCGTGATTCTTGTTGCGTTGGATTCCTAACTCAAATATCTACCCTAAAAAAAGTTCAAACGGAAGAAACTCCTTTTGAGTCAACCTGTAGGTGGTTATCAAGTTGATTTCCACAACCGTCACCTCTAATGTAGGGATCGGGGTGAACGTCGGGTTTTTCATTGAGTCCAGAATTTTTGAACACTTGAGTCAATTATGAATCAAACCATATGACTATATATGCCTAATCCATCCACTTTTGAAAGAATCAAATTTTCAAGCCCGCCCAAAGGGGTACCCCTTTGGCCGGTGGCCAGATTTGGCCCCGTTTTCTGGCAGCCGTCAGTAAAACAGCTATAACTCTCTCCACAGGTAAGCTTTACCCGTGATTCTTGTTGCATTGGATTCCTAACTCAAATATCTACCCTACAAAAAGTTCAAACGGAAGAAACTCCTTCTGAGTCAACTTGTAGGTGGTTATCAAGTTGATTTCCACAACCGTCGCCTCTTATGTAGGGATCGGGGTGAACGTCGGGTTTTTCATTGAGTCCAGAATTTTTGAACACTAGAGTCAATTATGAATCAAACCATATGACTATATATGCCTAATCCATCCACTTTTGAAAAAATCAAATTTTCAAGCCCGCCCAAAGGGGTACCCCTTTGGCCGGTGGCCAGATTTGGCCCCGTTTTCTGGCAGCCGTCATTAAAACGGCTATAACTCTCTCCACAGGTAAGCTTTACCCGTGATTCTTGTTGCGTTGGATTCCTAACTCAAATATCTACCCTACAAAAAGTTCAAACGGAAAAAACTACTTTTGAGTCAACCTCTAGGTGGTTATAAAGTTGATTTCCACAACCGTCGCCTCTTATGTAGGGATCGGGGTGAACGTCGGGTTTTTCATTGAGTCCAGCATTATTGAACACTAGAGTCAATTATGAATCAAACCGTATGACTATATATGTCTAATCCATCCACTTTTGAAAAAATCAAATTTTCAAGCCCGCCCAAAGGGGTACCCCTTTGGCCGGTGGCCAGATTTGGCCCCGTTTTCTGGCAGCCGTCATTAAAACGGCTATAACTCTCTCAACAGGTAAGCTTTACCCGTGATTCTGCTTGCGTTGGATTTCTAACTCAATATCTACCCTACAAAAAGTTCAAACGGAAGAAACTCCTTTTGAGTCAACCTGTAGGTGGTTATCAAGTTGATTTCCACAACCTTCGCCTCTTATGTAGGGATCGGGGTAAACGTCGGGTTTTTCATTGAGGCCAGCATTTTTGAACACTAGAGTCAATTATGAATCAAACCATATGACTATATATGCCTAATCCATCCACTTTTGAAAAAATCAAATTTTCAAGCTCGCCCATAGGGGTACCCCTTTGGCCGGTGGCCAGATTTGGCCCCGTTTTCTGGCAGCCGTCAGTAAAATGGCTATAACTCTCTCCACAGGTAAGCTTTACCCGTGATTCTTATTGCGTTGGATTCCTAACTCAAATATCTACCCTAAAAAAAGTTCAAACGGAAGAAACTCCTTTTGAGTCAACCTGTAGGTGGTTATCAAGTTGATTTCCACAACCGTCACCTCTAATGTAGGGATCGGGGTGAACGTCGGGTTTTTCATTGAGTCCAGAATTTTTGAACACTTGAGTCAATTATGAATCAAACCATATGACTATATATGCCTAATCCATCCACTTTTGAAAGAATCAAATTTTCAAGCCCGCCCAAAGGGGTACCCCTTTGGCCGGTGGCCAGATTTGGCCCCGTTTTCTGGCAGCCGTCAGTAAAACAGCTATAACTCTCTCCACAGGTAAGCTTTACCCGTGATTCTTGTTGCGTTGGATTCCTAACTCAAATATCTACCCTACAAAAAGTTCAAACGGAAGAAACTCCTTCTGAGTCAACTTGTAGGTGGTTATCAAGTTGATTTCCACAACCGTCGCCTCTTATGTAGGGATCGGGGTGAACGTCGGGTTTTTCATTGAGTCCAGAATTTTTGAACACTAGAGTCAATTATGAATCAAACCATATGACTATATATGCCTAATCCATCCACTTTTGAAAAAATCAAATTTTCAAGCCCGCCCAAAGGGGTACCCCTTTGGCCGGTGGCCAGATTTGGCCCCGTTTTCTGGCAGCCGTCATTAAAACGGCTATAACTCTCTCCACAGGTAAGCTTTACCCGTGATTCTTGTTGCGTTGGATTCCTAACTCAAATATCTACCCTACAAAAAGTTCAAACGGAAAAAACTACTTTTGAGTCAACCTCTAGGTGGTTATAAAGTTGATTTCCACAACCGTCGCCTCTTATGTAGGGATCGGGGTGAACGTCGGGTTTTTCATTGAGTCCAGCATTATTGAACACTAGAGTCAATTATGAATCAAACCGTATGACTATATATGTCTAATCCATCCACTTTTGAAAAAATCAAATTTTCAAGCCCGCCCAAAGGGGTACCCCTTTGGCCGGTGGCCAGATTTGGCCCCGTTTTCTGGCAGCCGTCATTAAAACGGTTATAACTCTCTCCACAGGTAAGCTTTACCCGTGATTCTGCTTGCGTTGGATTTCTAACTCAATATCTACCCTACAAAAAGTTCAAACGGAAGAAACTCCTTTTGAGTCAACCTGTAGGTGGTTATCAAGTTGATTTCCACAACCTTCGCCTCTTATGTAGGGATCGGGGTAAACGTCGGGTTTTTCATTGAGGCCAGCATCTTTGAACACTAGAGTCAATTATGAATCAAACCGTATGACTATATATGCCTAATCCATCCACTTTTGAAAAAATCAAATTTTCAAGCTCGCCCATAGGGGTACCCCTTTGGCCGGTGGCCAGATTTGGCCCCGTTTTCTGGTAGCCGTCAGTAAAATGGCTATAACTCTCTCCACAGGTAAGCTTTACCCGTGATTCTTGTTGCGTTGGATTCCTAACTCAAATATCTACCCTACAAAAAGTTCAAACGGAAGAAACTCCTTTTGAGTCAACCTGTAGGTGGTTATCAAGTTGATTTCCACAACCGTCACCTCTAATGTAGGGATCGGGGTGAACGTCGGGTTTTTCATTGAGTCCAGAATTTTTGAACACTTGAGTCAATTATGAATCAAACCATATGACTATATATGCCTGATCCATCCACTTTTGAAAGAATCAAATTTTCAAGCCCGCCCACAGGGGTACCCCTTTGGCCGGTGGCCAGATTTGGCCCCGTTTTCTGGCAGCCGTCAGTAAAACAGCTATAACTCTCTCCACAGGTAAGCTTTACCCGTGATTCTTGTTGCGTTGGATTCCTAACTCAAATATCTACCATACAAAAAGTTCAAACGGAAGAAACTCCTTCTGAGTCAACTTGTAGGTGGTTATCAAGTTGATTTCCACAACCGTCGCCTCTTATGTAGGGATCGGGGTGAACGTCGGGTTTTTCATTGAGTCCAGAAATTTTGAACACTAGAGTCAATTATGAATCAAACCATATGAATATATATGCCTAATCCATCCACTTTTGAAAAAATCAAATTTTCAAGCCCGCCCAAAGGGGTACCCCTTTGGCCGGTGGCCAGATTTGGCCCCGTTTTCTGGCAGCCGTCATTAAAACGGCTATAACTCTCTCCACAGGTAAGCTTTACCCGTGATTCTTGTTGCGTTGGATTCCTAACTCAAATATCTACCCTACAAAAAGTTCAAACGGAAGAAACTCCTTCTGAGTCAACTTGTAGGTGGTTATCAAGTTGATTTCCACAACCGTTGCCTCTTATGTAGGGATCGGGGTGAACGTCGGGTTTTTCATTGAGTCCAGAATTTTTGAACACTAGAGTCAATTATGAATCAAACCATATGACTATATATGCCTAATCCATCCACTTTTGAAAAAATCAAATTTTCAAGCCCGCCCAAAGGGGTACCCCTTTGGCCGGTGGCCAGATTTGGCCCCGTTTTCTGGCAGCCGTCAGTAAAACAACTATAACTCTCTCCACAGGTAAGCTTTACCCGTGATTCTTGTTGCGTTGGATTCCTAACTCAAATATCTACCCTAAAAAAAGTTCAAACGGAAGAAACTCCTTCTGAGTCAACTTGTAGGTGGTTATCAAGTTGATTTCCACAACCGTCGCCTCTTATGTAGGGATCAGGGTGAACGTCGGGTTTTTCATTGAGTCCAGAATTTTTGAACACTAGAGTCAATTATGAATCAAACCATATGACTATATATGCCTAATCCATCCACTTTTGAAAAAATCAAATTTTCAAGCCCGCCCAAAGGGGTACCCCTTTGGCCGGTGGCCAGATTTGGCCCCGTTTTCTGGCAGCCGTCATTAAAACGGCTATAACTCTCTCCACAGGTAAGCTTTACCCGTGATTCTTGTTGCGTTGGATTCCTAACTCAAATATCTACCCTACAAAAAGTTCAAACGGAAGAAACTACTTTTGAGTCAACCTCTAAGTGGTTATAAAGTTGATTTCCACAACCGTCGCCTCTTATGTAGGGATCGGGGTGAACGTCGGGTTTTTCATTGAGTCCAGCATTATTGAACACTAGAGTCAATTATGAATCAAACCGTATGACTATATATGTCTAATCCATCCACTTTTGAAAAAATCAAATTTTCAAGCCCGCCCAAAGGGGTACCCCTTTGGCCGGTGGCCAGATTTGGCCCCGTTTTCTGGCAGCCGTCATTAAAACGGCTATAACTCTCTCCACAGGTAAGCTTTACCCGTGATTCTGCTTGCGTTGGATTTCTAACTCAATATCTACCCTACAAAAAGTTCAAACGGAAGAAACTCCTTTTGAGTCAACCTGTCGGTGGTTATCAAGTTGATTTCCACAACCTTCGCCTCTTATGTAGGGATCGGGGTAAACGTCGGGTTTTTCATTGAGGCCAGCATTTTTGAACACTAGAGTCAATTATGAATCAAACCGTATGACTATATATGCCTAATCCATCCACTTTTGAAAAAATCAAATTTTCAAGCTCGCCCATAGGGGAACCCCTTTGGCCGGTGGCCAGATTTGGCCCCGTTTTCTGGCAGCCGTCAGTAAAATGGCTATAACTCTCTCCACAGGTAAGCTTTACCCGTGATTCTTGTTGCGTTGGATTCCTAACTCAAATATCTACCCTACAAAAAGTTCAAACGGAAGAAACTCCTTTTGAGTCAACCTGTAGGTGGTTATCAAGTTGATTTCCACAACCGTCACCTCTAATGTAGGGATCGGGGTGAACGTCGGGTTTTTCATTGAGTCCAGAATTTTTGAACACTTGAGTCAATTATGAATCAAACCATATGACTATATATGCCTAATCCATCCACTTTTGAAAGAATCAAATTTTCAAGCCCGCCCAAAGGGGTACCCCTTTGGCCGGTGGCCAGATTTGGCCCCGTTTTCTGGCAGCCGTCAGTAAAACAGCTATAACTCTCTCCACAGGTAAGCTTTACCCGTGATTCTTGTTGCGTTGGATTCCTAACTCAAATATCTACCCTACAAAAAGTTCAAACGGAAGAAACTCCTTCTGAGTCAACTTGTAGGTGGTTATCAAGTTGATTTCCACAACCGTCGCCTCTTATGTAGGGATCGGGGTGAACGTCGGGTTTTTCATTGAGTCCAGAAATTTTGAACACTAGAGTCAATTATGAATCAAACCATATGACTATATATGCCTAATCCATCCACTTTTGAAAAAATCAAATTTTCAAGCCCGCCCAAAGGGGTACCCCTTTGGCCGGTGGCCAGATTTGGCCCCGTTTTCTGGCAGCCGTCATTAAAACGGCTATAACTCTCTCCACAGGTAAGCTTTACCCGTGATTCTTGTTGCGTTGGATTCCTAACTCAAATATCTACCCTACAAAAAGTTCAAACGGAAGAAACTACTTTTGAGTCAACCTCTAGGTGGTTATAAAGTTGATTTCCACAACCGTCGCCTCTTATGTAGGGATCGGGGTGAACGTCGGGTTTTTCATTGAGTCCAGCATTATTGAACACTAGAGTCAATTATGAATCAAACCGTATGACTATATATGTCTAATCCATCCACTTTTGAAAAAATCAAATTTTCAAGCCCGCCCAAAGGGGTACCCCTTTGGCCGGTGGCCAGATTTGGCCCCGTTTTCTGGCAGCCGTCATTAAAACGGCTATAACTCTCTCCACAGGTAAGCTTTACCCGTGATTCTGCCTGCGTTGGATTTCTAACTCAATATCTACCCTACAAAAAGTTCAAACGGAAGAAACTCCTTTTGAGTCAACCTGTAGGTGGTTATCAAGTTGATTTCCACAACCTTCGCCTCTTATGTAGGGATCGGGGTAAACGTCGGGTTTTTCATTGAGGCCAGCATTTTTGAACAATAGAGTCAATTATGAATCAAACCATATGACTATATATGCTTAATCCATCCAATTTTGAAGAAATCAAATTTTCAAGCCCGCCCAAAGGGGTACCCCTTTGGCCAGTGGCCAGATTTGGACCCGTTTTCTGGCAGCCGTCAGTAAAATGGCTATAACTCTCTCCACAGGTAAGCTTTACCAGTGTTTCTTATTGCGTTGGATTCCTAACTCAAATATCTACCCTACAAAAAGTTCAAACAGAAGAAAATCCTTTTGAGTCAACCTGTAGGTGGTTATCAAGTTGATTTCGGCAACCGTCGTCTCTTATGTAGGGATCGGGGTGAACGTCGGGTTTTTCATTGAGTCCAGTATTTTTGAACACTAGAGTCAATTATGAATCAAACCATATGACTATATATGCTTAATCCATCCACTTTTGAAAAAATCAAATTTTGAAGCTCGCCCAAAGGGGCCCTCTTTGGCCGGTGGCAAAATTTGGCCCTATTTTCTGGCAGCCGTCAATAAAACGACTATAACACTCTCCACAGGTAAGCTTTACCAGTGATTCTTGCTGCGTTGGATTTCTAACTCAAATATCTACCCTACAAAAAGTTCAAACGGAAGAAACTCCTTTTGAGTCAACCTTTAGGTGGTTATCAAGTTGATTTCCACAACCGTTACCTCTTATGTAGGGGTCGGGGTGAACGTCGGGTTTTTCATTGAGTCCAGCATTTTTGAACACTAGAGTCAATTATGAATCAAACCATATGACTATATATGCCTAATCCATCCACTTTTTAAAAAACCAAATTTTCAAGCCCGCCCATAGGGGTACCCCTTTGGCCGGTGGCCAGATTTGGCCCCATTTTCTGGCAGCCGTCAGTAAAACGGCTATAACTCTCTCCACAGGTAAGCTTTACCCGTGATTCTTGTTGCGTTGGATTCCTAACTTAAATATCTACCCTACAAAAAGTTTAAACGGAAGAAACTCCTTTTGAGTCAACCTGTAGGTGGTTATCAAGTTGATTTCCACAACCGTTACCTCTTATGTAGACATCGGGGTGAACGTCGGGTTTTTCATTGAGTCCAGCATTTTTGAACACTAGAGTCAATTATGAATCAAACCATATGACTATATATGCCTAATCCATCCACTTTTGAAAAAATCAAATTTTCAAGCCCGCCCAAATGGGTACCCCTTTGGCCGGTGGCCAGATTTGGCCCGATTTTCTGGCAGCCGTCAGTAAAACGGCTATAACTCTCTCCGCAGGTAAGCTTTACCCGTGATTCTTGTTGCGTTGGATTTCCAACTTAAATATCTACCCTACAAAAAGTTGAAACGGAAGAAACTCTTTTTGAGTCAACCTGTAGGTGGTTATCAAATTGGTTTCTACAACCGTCGCCTCTTTTGTAGGGATCGGGGTGAACGTCGGGTTTTTCATTGTGTCCAGCATTTTTGAACACTAGAGTCAATTATGAATCAAACCATATGACTATATATGCTTAATCCATCTACTTTTGAAAAAATCAAATTTTCAAACCCGCCCAAAGGGGTACCCCTTTGGCCGGTGTCCAGATTTGGCCCCGTTTTCTGGCAGCCGTTAGTAAAATGGCTATAACTCTCTTCACAGGTAAGCTTTACCCGTGATTCTTGTTGCGTTAGATTTCTAACTCAAATATCTACCCTACAAAAAGTTTAAACGGAAGAAACTCCTTTTGAGTCAACCTGTAGGTGGTTATCAAGTTGATTTCCACAACCGTTACCTCTTATGTAGGGATCGGGATGAACGTCGGGTTTTTCATTGAGTCCAGCATTTTTGAACACTAGAGTCAATTATGAATCAAACCATATGACTATATATGCCTAATCCATCCACTTTTGAAAAAATCAAATTTTCAAGCCCGCCCAAAGGGGTACCCCTTTGGCCGGTGGCCAGATTTGGCCCCGTTTTCTGGCAGCCGTCATTAAAACGGCTATAACTCTCTCCACAGGTAAGCTTTACCCGTGATTCTTGTTGCGTTGGATTCCTAACTCAAATATCTACCCTACAAAAAGTTCAAACGGAAGAAACTACTTTTGAGTCAACCTCTAGGTGGTTATAAAGTTGATTTCCACAACCGTCGCCTCTTATGTAGGGATCGGGGTGAACGTCGGGTTTTTCATTGAGTCCAGCATTATTGAACACTAGAGTCAATTATGAATCAAACCGTATGACTATATATGTCTAATCCATCCACTTTTAAAAAAATCAAATTTTCAAGCCCGCCCAAAGGGGTACCCCTTTGGCCGGTGGCCAGATTTGGCCCCGTTTTCTGGCAGCCGTCATTAAAACGGCTATAACTCTCTCCATAGGTAAGCTTTACCCGTGATTCTGCTTGCGTTGGATTTCTAACTCAATATCTACCCTACAAAAAGTTCAAACGGAAGAAACTCCTTTTGAGTCAACCTGTAGGTGGTTATCAAGTTGATTTCCACAACCTTCACCTCTTATGTAGGGATCGGGGTAAACGTCGGGTTTTTCATTGAGGCCAGCATTTTTGAACACTAGAGTCAATTATGAATCAAACCGTATGACTATATATGCCTAATCCATCCACTTTTGAAAAAATCAAATTTTCAAGCTCGCCCATAGGGGTACCCCTTTGGCCGGTGGCCAGATTTGGCCCCGTTTTCTGGCAGCCGTCAGTAAAATGGCTATAACTCTCTCCACAGGTAAGCTTTACCCGTGATTCTTGTTGCGTTGGATTCCTAACTCAAATATCTACCCTACAAAAAGTTCAAATGGAAGAAACTCCTTTTGAGTCAACCTGTAGGTGGTTATCAAGTTGATTTCCACAACCGTCACCTCTAATGTAGGGATCGGGGTGAACGTCGGGTTTTTCATTGAGTCCAGAATTTTTGAACACTTGAGTCAATTATGAATCAAACCATATGACTATATATGCCTAATCCATCCACTTTTGAAAGAATCAAATTTTCAAGCCCGCCCAAAGGGGTACCCCTTTGGCCGGTGGCCAGATTTGGCCCCGTTTTCTGGCAGCCGTCAGTAAAACAGCTATAACTCTCTCCACAGGTAAGCTTTACCCGTGATTCTTGTTGCGTTGGATTCCTAACTCAAATATCTACCCTACAAAAAGTTCAAACGGAAGAAACTCCTTCTGAGTCAACTTGTAGGTGGTTATCAAGTTGATTTCCACAACCGTCGCCTCTTATGTAGGGATCGGGGTGAACGTCGGGTTTTTCATTGAGTCCAGAAATTTTTAACACTAGAGTCAATTATGAATCAAACCATATGAATATATATGCCTAATCCATCCACTTTTGAAAAAATCAAATTTTCAAGCCCGCCCAAAGGGGTACCCCTTTGGCCGGTGGCCAGATTTGGCCCCGTTTTCTGGCAGCCGTCATTAAAACGGCTATAACTCTCTCCACAGGTAAGCTTTACCCGTGATTTTTGTTGCGTTGGATTCCTAACTCAAATATCTACCCTACAAAAAGTTCAAACGGAAGAAACTCCTTCTGAGTCAACTTGTAGGTGGTTATCAAGTTGATTTCCACAACCGTCGCCTCTTATGTAGGGATCGGGGTGAACGTCGGGTTTTTCATTGAGTCCAGAATTTTTGAACACTAGAGTCAATTATGAATCAAACCATATGACTATATATGCCTAATCCATCCACTTTTGAAAAAATCAAATTTTCAAGCCCGCCCAAAGGGGTACCCCTTTGGCCGGTGGCCAGATTTGGCCCCGTTTTCTGGCAGCCGTCAGTAAAACAGCTATAACTCTCTCCACAGGTAAGCTTTACCCGTGATTCTTGTTGCGTTGGATTCCTAACTCAAATATCTACCCTAAAAAAAGTTCAAACGGAAGAAACTCCTTCTGAGTCAACTTGTAGGTGGTTATCAAGTTGATTTCCACAACCGTCGCCTCTTATGTAGGGATCGGGGTGAATGTCGGGTTTTTCATTGAGTCCAGAATTTTTGAACACTAGAGTCAATTATGAATCAAACCATATGACTATATATGCCTAATCCATCCACTTTTGAAAAAATCAAATTTTCAAGCCCGCCCAAAGGGGTACCCCTTTGGCCGGTGGCCAGATTTGGCCCCGTTTTCTGGCAGCCGTCATTAAAACGGCTATAACTCTCTCCACAGGTAAGCTTTACCCGTGATTCTTGTTGCGTTGGATTCCTAACTCAAATATCTACCCTACAAAAAGTTCAAACGGAAGAAACTACTTTTGAGTCAACCTCTAGGTGGTTATAAAGTTGATTTGCACAACCGTCGCCTCTTATGTAGGGATCGGGGTGAACGTCGGGTTTTTCATTGAGTCCAGCATTATTGAACACTAGAGTCAATTATGAATCAAACCGTATGACTATATATGTCTAATCCATCCACTTTTGAAAAAATCAAATTTTCAAGCCCGCCCAAAGGGGTACCCCTTTGGCCGGTGGCCAGATTTGGCCCCGTTTTCTGGCAGCCGTCATTAAAACGGCTATAACTCTCTCCACAGGTAAGCTTTACCCGTGATTCTGCTTGCGTTGGGTTTCTAACTCAATATCTACCCTACAAAAAGTTCAAACGGAAGAAACTCCTTTTGAGTCAACCTGTAGGTGGTTATCAAGTTGATTTCCACAACCTTCGCCTCTTATGTAGGGATCGGGGTAAACGTCGGGTTTTTCATTGAGGCCAGCATTTTTGAACACTAGAGTCAATTATGAATCAAACCGTATGACTATATATGCCTAATCCATCCACTTTTGAAAAAATCAAATTTTCAAGCTCGCCCATAGGGGAACCCCTTTGGCCGGTGGCCAGATTTGGCCCCGTTTTCTGGCAGCCGTCAGTAAAATGGCTATAACTCTCTCCACAGGTAAGCTTTACCCGTGATTCTTGTTGCGTTGGATTCCTAACTCAAATATCTACCCTACAAAAAGTTCAAACGGAAGAAACTCCTTTTGAGTCAACCTGTAGGTGGTTATCAAGTTGATTTCCACAACCGTCACCTCTAATGTAGGGATCGGGGTGAACGTCGGGTTTTTCATTGAGTCCAGAATTTTTGAACACTTGAGTCAATTATGAATCAAACCATATGACTATATATGCCTAATCCATCCACTTTTGAAAGAATCAAATTTTCAAGCCCGCCCAAAGGGGTACCCCTTTGGCCGGTGGCCAGATTTGGCCCCGTTTTCTGGCAGCCGTCAGTAAAACAGCTATAACTCTCTCCACAGGTAAGCTTTACCCGTGATTCTTGTTGCGTTGGATTCCTAACTCAAATATCTACCCTACAAAAAGTTCAAACGGAAGAAACTCCTTCTGAGTCAACTTGTAGGTGGTTATCAAGTTGATTTCCACAACCGTCGCCTCTTATGTAGGGATCGGGGTGAACGTCGGGTTTTTCATTGAGTCCAGAAATTTTGAACACTAGAGTCAATTATGAATCAAACCATATGAATATATATGCCTAATCCATCCACTTTTGAAAAAATCAAATTTTCAAGCCCGCCCAAAGGGGTACCCCTTTGGCCGGTGGCCAGATTTGGCCCCGTTTTCTGGCAGCCGTCATTAAAACGGCTATAACTCTCTCCACAGGTAAGCTTTACCCGTGATTCTTGTTGCGTTGGATTCCTAACTCAAATATCTACCCTACAAAAAGTTCAAACGGAAGAAACTCCTTCTGAGTCAACTTGTAGGTGGTTATCAAGTTGATTTCCACAACCGTCGCATCTTATGTAGGGATCGGGGTGAACGTCGGGTTTTTCATTGAGTCCAGAATTTTTGAACACTAGAGTCAATTATGAATCAAACCATATGACTATATATGCCTAATCCATCCACTTTTGAAAGAATCAAATTTTCAAGCCCGCCCAAAGGGGTACCCCTTTGGCCGGTGGCCAGATTTGGCCCCGTTTTCTGGCAGCCGTCAGTAAAACAGCTATAACTCTCTCCACAGGTAAGCTTTACCCGTGATTCTTGTTGCGTTGGATTCCTAACTCAAATATCTACCCTAAAAAAAGTTCAAACGGAAGAAACTCCTTCTGAGTCAACTTGTAGGTGGTTATCAAGTTGATTTCCACAACCGTCGCCTCTTATGTAGGGATCGGGGTGAATGTCGGGTTTTTCATTGAGTCCAGAATTTTTGAACACTAGAGTCAATTATGAATCAAACCATATGACTATATATGCCTAATGCATCCACTTTTGAAAAAATCAAATTTTCAAGCCCGCCCAAAGGGGTACCCCTTTGGCCGGTGGCCAGATTTGGCCCCGTTTTCTGGCAGCCGTCATTAAAACGGCTATAACTCTCTCCACAGGTAAGCTTTACCCGTGATTCTTGTTGCGTTGGATTCCTAACTCAAATATCTACCCTACAAAAAGTTCAAACGGAAGAAACTACTTTTGAGTCAACCTCTAGGTGGTTATAAAGTTGATTTCCACAACCGTCGCCTCTTATGTAGGGATCGGGGTGAACGTCGGGTTTTTCATTGAGTCCAGCATTATTGAACACTAGAGTCAATTATGAATCAAACCGTATGACTATATATGTCTAATCCATCCACTTTTGAAAAAATCAAATTTTCAAGCCCGCCCAAAGGGGTACCCCTTTGGCCGGTGGCCAGATTTGGCCCCGTTTTCTGGCAGCCGTCATTAAAACGGCTATAACTCTCTCCACAGGTAAGCTTTACCCGTGATTCTGCTTGCGTTGGATTTCTAACTCAATATCTACCCTACAAAAAGTTCAAACGGAAGAAACTCCTTTTGAGTCAACCTGTAGGTGGTTATCAAGTTGATTTCCACAACCTTCGCCTCTTATGTAGGGATCGGGGTAAACGTCGGGTTTTTCATTGAGGCCAGCATTTTTGAACACTAGAGTCAATTATGAATCAAACCATATGACTATATATGCTTAATCCATCCACTTTTGAAGAAATCAAATTTTCAAGCCCGCCCAAAGGGGTACCCCTTTGGCCAGTGGCCAGATTTGGACCCGTTTTCTGGCAGCCGTCAGTAAAATGGCTATAACTCTCTCCACAGGTAAGCTTTACCAGTGTTTCTTATTGCGTTGGATTCCTAACTCAAATATCTACCCTACAAAAAGTTCAAACAGAAGAAAATCCTTTTGAGTCAACCTGTAGGTGGTTATCAAGTTGATTTCGGCAACCGTCGTCTCTTATGTAGGGATCGGGGTGAACGTCGGGTTTTTCATTGAGTCCAGCATTTTTGAACACTAGAGTCAATTATGAATCAAACCATATGACTATATATGCTTAATCCATCCACTTTTGAAAAAATCAAATTTTGAAGCCCGCCCAAAGGGGCCCTCTTTGGCCGGTGGCAAAATTTGGCCCTATTTTCTGGCAGCCGTCAATAAAACGACTATAACACTCTCCACAGGTAAGCTTTACCAGTGATTCTTGCTGCGTTGGATTTCTAACTCAAATATCTACCCTACAAAAAGTTCAAACGGAAGAAACTCCTTTTGAGTCAACCTATAGGTGGTTATCAAGTTGATTTCCACAACCGTTACCTCTTATGTAGGGGTCGGGGTGAACGTCGGGTTTTTCATTGAGTCCAGCATTTTTGAACACTAGAGTCAATTATGAATCAAACCATATGACTATATATGCCTAATCCATCCACTTTTTAAAAAACCAAATTTTCAAGCCCGCCCATAGGGGTACCCCTTTGGCCGGTGGCCAGATTTGGCCCCATTTTCTGGCAGCCGTCAGTAAAACGGCTATAACTCTCTCCACAGGTAAGCTTTACCCGTGATTCTTGTTGCGTTGGATTCCTAACTTAAATATCTACCCTACAAAAAGTTTAAACGGAAGAAACTCCTTTTGAGTCAACCTGTAGGTGGTTATCAAGTTGATTTCCACAACCGTTACCTCTTATGTAGACATCGGGGTGAACGTCGGGTTTTTCATTGAGTCCAGCATTTTTGAACACTAGAGTCAATTATGAATCAAACCATATGACTATATATGCCTAATCCATCCACTTTTGAAAAAATCAAATTTTCAAGCCCGCCCAAATGGGTACCCCTTTGGCCGGTGGCCAGATTTGGCCCCATTTTCTGGCAGCCGTCAGTAAAACGGCTATAACTCTCTCCGCAGGTAAGCTTTACCTGTGATTCTTGTTGCGTTGGATTTCTAAATTAAATATCTACCCTACAAAAAGTTGAAACGGAAGAAACTCTTTTTGAGTCAACCAGTAGGTGGTTATCAAATTGATTTCTACAACCGTCGCCTCTTTTGTAGGGATCGGGGTGAACGTCGGGTTTTTCATTGTGTCCAGCATTTTTGAACACTAGAGTCAATTATGAATCAAACCATATGACTATATATGCTTAATCCATCTACTTTTGAAAAAATCAAATTTTCAAACCCGCCCAAAGGGGTACCCCTTTGGCCGGTGTCCAGATTTGGCCCCGTTTTCTGGCAGCCGTCAGTAAAATGGCTATAACTCTCTTCACAGGTAAGCTTTACCCGTGATTCTTGTTGCGTTAGATTTCTAACTCAAATATCTACCCTACAAAAAGTTTAAACGGAAGAAACTCCTTTTGAGTCAACCTGTAGGTGGTTATCAAGTTGATTTCCACAACCGTTACCTCTTATGTAGGGATCGGGATGAACGTCGGGTTTCTCATTGAGTCCAGCATTTTTGAACACTAGAGTCAATTATGAATCAAACCATATGACTATATATGCCTAATCCATCCACTTTTGAAAAAATCAAATTTTCAAGCCCGCCCAAAGGGGTACCCCTTTGGCCGGTGGCCAGATTTGGCCCCGTTTTCTGGCAGCCGTCATTAAAACGGCTATAACTCTCTCCACAGGTAAGCTTTACCCGTGATTCTTGTTGCGTTGGATTCCTAACTCAAATATCTACCCTACAAAAAGTTCAAACGGAAGAAACTACTTTTGAGTCAACCTCTAGGTGGTTATAAAGTTGATTTCCACAACCGTCGCCTCTTATGTAGGGATCGGGGTGAACGTCGGGTTTTTCATTGAGTCCAGCATTATTGAACACTAGAGTCAATTATGAATCAAACCGTATGACTATATATGTCTAATCCATCCACTTTTGAAAAAATCAAATTTTCAAGCCCGCCCAAAGGGGTACCCCTTTGGCCGGTGGCCAGATTTGGCCCCGTTTTCTGGCAGCCGTCATTAAAACGGCTATAACTCTCTCCACAGGTAAGCTTTACCCGTGATTCTGCTTGCGTTGGATTTCTAACTCAATATCTACCCTAGAAAAAGTTCAAACGGAAGAAACTCCTTTTGAGTCAACCTGTAGGTGGTTATCAAGTTGATTTCCACAACCTTCGCCTCTTATGTAGGGATCGGGTTAAACGTCGGGTTTTTCATTGAGGCCAGCATTTTTGAACACTAGAGTCAATTATGAATCAAACCGTATGACTATATATGCCTAATCCATCCACTTTTGAAAAAATCAAATTTTCAAGCTCGCCCATAGGGGTACCCCTTTGGCCGGTGGCCAGATTTGGCCCCGTTTTCTGGCAGCCGTCAGTAAAATGGCTATAACTCTCTCCACAGGTAAGCTTTACCCGTGATTCTTGTTGCGTTGGATTCCTAACTCAAATATCTACCCTACAAAAAGTTCAAACGGAAGAAACTCCTTTTGAGTCAACCTGTAGGTGGTTATCAAGTTGATTTCCACAACCGTCACCTCTAATGTAGGGATCGGGGTGAACGTCGGGTTTTTCATTGAGTCCAGAATTTTTGAACACTTGAGTCAATTATGAATCAAACCATATGACTATATATGCCTAATCCATCCACTTTTGAAAGAATCAAATTTTCAAGCCCGCCCAAAGGGGTACCCCTTTGGCCGGTGGCCAGATTTGGCCCCGTTTTCTGGCAGCCGTCAGTAAAACAGCTATAACTCTCTCCACAGGTAAGCTTTACCCGTGATTCTTGTTGCGTTGGATTCCTAACTCAAATATCTACCCTACAAAAAGTTCAAACGGAAGAAACTCCTTCTGAGTCAACTTGTAGGTGGTTATCAAGTTGATTTCCACAACCGTCGCCTCTTATGTAGGGATCGGGATGAACGTCGGGTTTTTCATTGAGTCCAGCATTTTTGAACACTAGAGTCAATTATGAATCAAACCATATGACTATATATGCCTAATCCATCCACTTTTGAAAAAATCAAATTTTCAAGCCCGCCCAAAGGGGTACCCCTTTGGCCGGTGGCCAGATTTGGCCCCGTTTTCTGGCAGCCGTCATTAAAACGGCTATAACTCTCTCCACAGGTAAGCTTTACCCGTTATTCTTGTTGCGTTGGATTCCTAACTCAAATATCTACCCTACAAAAAGTTCAAACGGAAGAAACTACTTTTGAGTCAACCTCTAGGTGGTTATAAATTTGATTTCCACAACCGTCGCCTCTTATGTAGGGATCGGGGTGAACGTCGGGTTTTTCATTGAGTCCAGCATTATTGAACACTAGAGTCAATTATGAATCAAACCGTATGACTATATATGTCTAATCCATCCACTTTTGAAAAAATCAAATTTTCAAGCCCGCCCAAAGGGGTACCCCTTTGGCCGGTGGCCAGATTTGGCCCCGTTTTCTGGCAGCCGTCATTAAAACGGCTATAACTCTCTCCACAGGTAAGCTTTACCCGTGATTCTGCTTGCGTTGGATTTCTAACTCAATATCTACCCTACAAAAAGTTCAAACGGAAGAAACTCCTTTTGAGTCAACCTGTAGGTGGTTATCAAGTTGATTTCCACAACCTTCGCCTCTTATGTAGGGATCGGGGTAAACGTCGGGTTTTTCATTGAGGCCAGCATTTTTGAACACTAGAGTCAATTATGAATCAAACCGTATGACTATATATGCCTAATCCATCCACTTTTGAAAAAATCAAATTTTCAAGCTCGCCCATAGGGGTACCCCTTTGGCCGGTGGCCAGATTTGGCCCCGTTTTCTGGCAGCCGTCAGTAAAATGGCTATAACTCTCTCCACAGGTAAGCTTTACCCGTGATTCTTGTTGCGTTGGATTCCTAACTCAAATATCTACCCTACAAAAAGTTCAAACGGAAGAAACTCCTTTTGAGTCAACCTGTAGGTGGTTATCAAGTTGATTTCCACAACCGTCACCTCTAATGTAGGGATCGGGGTGAACGTCGGGTTTTTCATTGAGTCCAGAATTTTTGAACACTTGAGTCAATTATGAATCAAACCATATGACTATATATGCCTAATCCATCCACTTTTGAAAGAATCAAATTTTCAAGCCCGCCCAAAGGGGTACCCCTTTGGCCGGTGGCCAGATTTGGCCCCGTTTTCTGGCAGCCGTCAGTAAAACAGCTATAACTCTCTCCACAGGTAAGCTTTACCCGTGATTCTTGTTGCGTTGGATTCCTAACTCAAATATCTACCCTACAAAAAGTTCAAACGGAAGAAACTCCTTCTGAGTCAACTTGTAGGTGGTTATCAAGTTGATTTCCACAACCGTCGCCTCTTATGTAGGGATCGGGGTGAACGTCGGGTTTTTCATTGAGTCCAGAAATTTTGAACACTAGAGTCAATTATGAATCAAACCATATGAATATATATGCCTAATCCATCCACTTTTGAAAAAATCAAATTTTCAAGCCCGCCCAAAGGGGTACCCCTTTGGCCGGTGGCCAGATTTGTCCCCGTTTTCTGGCAGCCGTCATTAAAACGGCTATAACTCTCTCCACAGGTAAGCTTTACCCGTGATTCTTGTTGCGTTGGATTCCTAACTCAAATATCTACCCTACAAAAAGTTCAAACGGAAGAAACTACTTTTGAGTCAACTTGTAGGTGGTTATCAAGTTGATTTCCACAACCGTCGCCTCTTATGTAGGGATCGGGGTGAACGTCGGGTTTTTCATTGAGTCCAGAAATTTTGAACACTAGAGTCAATTATGAATCAAACCATATGACTATATATGCCTAATCCATCCACTTTTGAAAAAATCAAATTTTCAAGCCCGCCCAAAGGGGTACCCCTTTGGCCGGTGGCCAGATTTGGCCCCGTTTTCTGGCAGCCGTCATTAAAACGGCTATAACTCTCTCCACAGGTAAGCTTTACCCGTGATTCTTGTTGCGTTGGATTCCTAACTCAAATATCTACCCTACAAAAAGTTCAAACGGAAGAAACTACTTTTGAGTCAACCTCTAGGTGGTTATAAAGTTGATTTCCACAACCGTCGCCTCTTATGTAGGGATCGGGGTGAACGTCGGGTTTTTCATTGAGTCCAGCATTATTGAACACTAGAGTCAATTATGAATCAAACCGTATGACTATATATGTCTAATCCATCCACTTTTGAAAAAATCAAATTTTCAAGCCCGCCCAAAGGGGTACCCCTTTGGCCGGTGGCCAGATTTGGCCCCGTTTTCTGGCAGCCGTCATTAAAACGGCTATAACTCTCTCCACAGGTAAGCTTTACCCGTGATTCTGCTTGCGTTGGATTTCTAACTCAATATCTACCCTACAAAAAGTTCAAACGGAAGAAACTCCTTTTGAGTCAACCTGTAGGTGGTTATCAAGTTGATTTCCACAACCTTCGCCTCTTATGTAGGGATCGGGGTAAACGTCGGGTTTTTCATTGAGGCCAGCATTTTTGAACACTAGAGTCAATTATGAATCAAACCATATGACTATATATGCTTAATCCATCCACTTTTGAAGAAATCAAATTTTCAAGCCCGCCCAAAGGCGTACCCCTTTGGCCAGTGGCCAGATTTGGACCCGTTTTCTGGCAGCCGTCAGTAAAATGGCTATAACTCTCTCCACAGGTAAGCTTTACCAGTGTTTCTTATTGCGTTGGATTCCTAACTCAAATATCTACCCTACAAAAAGTTCAAACAGAAGAATATCCTTTTGAGTCAACCTGTAGGTGGTTATCAAGTTGATTTCGGCAACCGTCGTCTCTTATGTAGGGATCGGGGTGAACGTCGGGTTTTTCATTGAGTCCAGCATTTTTGAACACTAGAGTCAATTATGAATCAAACCATATGACTATATATGCTTAATCCATCCACTTTTGAAAAAATCAAATTTTGAAGCCCGCCCAAAGGGGCCCTCTTTGGCCGGTGGCAAAATTTGGCCCTATTTTCTGGCAGCCGTCAATAAAACGACTATAACACTCTCCACAGCTAAGCTTTACCAGTGATTCTTGCTGCGTTGGATTTCTAACTCAAATATCTACCCTACAAAAAGTTCAAACGGAAGAAACTGCTTTTGAGTCAACCTGTAGGTGGTTATCAAGTTGATTTCCACAACCGTTACCTCTTATGTAGGGGTCGGGGTGAACGTCGGGTTTTTCATTGAGTCCAGCATTTTTGAACACTAGAGTCAATTATGAATCAAACCATATGACTATATATGCCTAATCCATCCACTTTTTAAAAAACCAAATTTTCAAGCCCGCCCATAGGGGTACCCCTTTGGCCGGTGGCCAGATTTGGCCCCATTTTCTGGCAGCCGTCAGTAAAACGGCTATAACTCTCTCCACAGGTAAGCTTTACCCGTGATTCTTGTTGCGTTGGATTCCTAACTTAAATATCTACCCTACAAAAAGTTCAAACGGAAGAAACTACTTTTGAGTCAACCTCTAGGTGGTTATAAATTTGATTTCCACAACCGTCGCCTCTTATGTAGGGATCGGGGTGAACGTCGGGTTTTTCATTGAGTCCAGCATTATTGAACACTAGAGTCAATTATGAATCAAACCGTATGACTATATATGTCTAATCCATCCACTTTTGAAAAAATCAAATTTTCAAGCCCGCCCAAAGGGGTACCCCTTTGGCCGGTGGCCAGATTTGGCCCCGTTTTCTGGCAGCCGTCATTAAAACGGCTATAACTCTCTCCACAGGTAAGCTTTACCCGTGATTCTGCTTGCGTTGGATTTCTAACTCAATATCTACCCTACAAAAAGTTCAAACGGAAGAAACTCCTTTTGAGTCAACCTGTAGGTGGTTATCAAGTTGATTTCCACAACCTTCGCCTCTTATGTAGGGATCGGGGTAAACGTCGGGTTTTTCATTGAGGCCAGCATTTTTGAACACTAGAGTCAATTATGAATCAAACCGTATGACTATATATGCCTAATCCATCCACTTTTGAAAAAATCAAATTTTCAAGCTCGCCCATAGGGGTACCCCTTTGGCCGGTGGCCAGATTTGGCCCCGTTTTCTGGCAGCCGTCAGTAAAATGGCTATAACTCTCTCCACAGGTAAGCTTTACCCGTGATTCTTGTTGCGTTGGATTCCTAACTCAAATATCTACCCTACAAAAAGTTCAAACGGAAGAAACTCCTTTTGAGTCAACCTGTAGGTGGTTATCAAGTTGATTTCCACAACCGTCACCTCTAATGTAGGGATCGGGGTGAACGTCGGGTTTTTCATTGAGTCCAGAATTTTTGAACACTTGAGTCAATTATGAATCAAACCATATGACTATATATGCCTAATCCATCCACTTTTGATAGAATCAAATTTTCAAGCCCGCCCAAAGGGGTACCCCTTTGGCCGGTGGCCAGATTTGGCCCCGTTTTCTGGCAGCCGTCAGTAAAACAGCTATAACTCTCTCCACAGGTAAGCTTTACCCGTGATTCTTGTTGCGTTGGATTTCTAACTCAAATATCTACCCTACAAAAAGTTCAAACGGAAGAAACTCCTTTTGAGTCAACCTGTAGGTGGTTATCAAGTTGATTTCCACAACCGTTACCTCTTATGTAGGGGTCGGGGTGAACGTCGGGTTTTTCATTGAGTCCAGCATTTTTGAACACTAGAGTCAATTATGAATCAAACCATATGACTATATATGCCTAATCCATCCACTTTTTAAAAAACCAAATTTTCAAGCCCGCCCATAGGGGTACCCCTTTGGCCGGTGGCCAGATTTGGCCCCATTTTCTGGCAGCCGTCAGTAAAACGGCTATAACTCTCTCCACAGGTAAGCTTTACCCGTGATTCTTGTTGCGTTGGATTCCTAACTTAAATATCTACCCTACAAAAAGTTCAAACGGAAGAAACTACTTTTGAGTCAACCTCTAGGTGGTTATAAATTTGATTTCCACAACCGTCGCCTCTTATGTAGGGATCGGGGTGAACGTCGGGTTTTTCATTGAGTCCAGCATTATTGAACACTAGAGTCAATTATGAATCAAACTGTATGACTATATATGTCTAATCCATCCACTTTTGAAAAAATCAAATTTTCAAGCCCGCCCAAAGGGGTACCCCTTTGGCCGGTGGCCAGATTTGGCCCCGTTTTCTGGCAGCCGTCATTAAAACGGCTATAACTCTCTCCACAGGTAAGCTTTACCCGTGATTCTGCTTGCGTTGGATTTCTAACTCAATATCTACCCTACAAAAAGTTCAAACGGAAGAAACTCATTTTGAGTCAACCTGTAGGTGGTTATCAAGTTGATTTCCACAACCTTCGCCTCTTATGTAGGGATCGGGGTAAACGTCGGGTTTTTCATTGAGGCCAGCATTTTTGAACACTAGAGTCAATTATGAATCAAACCGTATGACTATATATGCCTAATCCATCCACTTTTGAAAAAATCAAATTTTCAAGCTCGCCCATAGGGGTACCCCTTTGGCCGGTGGCCAGATTTGGCCCCGTTTTCTGGCAGCCGTCAGTAAAATGGCTATAACTCTCTCCACAGGTAAGCTTTACCCGTGATTCTTGTTGCGTTGGATTCCTAACTCAAATATCTACCCTACAAAAAGTTCAAACGGAAGAAACTCCTTTTGAGTCAACCTGTAGGTGGTTATCAAGTTGATTTCCACAACCGTCACCTCTAATGTAGGGATCGGGGTGAACGTCGGGTTTTTCATTGAGTCCAGAATTTTTGAACACTTGAGTCAATTATGAATCAAACCATATGACTATATATGCCTAATCCATCCACTTTTGATAGAATCAAATTTTCAAGCCCGCCCAAAGGGGTACCCCTTTGGCCGGTGGCCAGATTTGGCCCCGTTTTCTGGCAGCCGTCAGTAAAACAGCTATAACTCTCTCCACAGGTAAGCTTTACCCGTGATTCTTGTTGCGTTGGATTTCTAACTCAAATATCTACCCTACAAAAAGTTCAAACGGAAGAAACTCCTTTTGAGTCAACCTGTAGGTGGTTATCAAGTTGATTTCCACAACCGTTACCTCTTATGTAGGGGTCGGGGTGAACGTCGGGTTTTTCATTGAGTCCAGCATTTTTGAACACTAGAGTCAATTATGAATCAAACCATATGACTATATATGCCTAATCCATCCACTTTTTAAAAAACCAAATTTTCAAGCCCGCCCATAGGGGTACCCCTTTGGCCGGTGGCCAGATTTGGCCCCATTTTCTGGCAGCCGTCAGTAAAACGGCTATAACTCTCTCCACAGGTAAGCTTTACCCGTGATTCTTGTTGCGTTGGATTCCTAACTTAAATATCTACCCTACAAAAAGTTCAAACGGAAGAAACTACTTTTGAGTCAACCTCTAGGTGGTTATAAATTTGATTTCCACAACCGTCGCCTCTTATGTAGGGATCGGGGTGAACGTCGGGTTTTTCATTGAGTCCAGCATTATTGAACACTAGAGTCAATTATGAATCAAACTGTATGACTATATATGTCTAATCCATCCACTTTTGAAAAAATCAAATTTTCAAGCCCGCCCAAAGGGGTATCCCTTTGGCCGGTGGCCAGATTTGGCCCCGTTTTCTGGCAGCCGTCATTAAAACGGCTATAACTCTCTCCACAGGTAAGCTTTACCCGTGATTCTGCTTGCGTTGGATTTCTAACTCAATATCTACCCTACAAAAAGTTCAAACGGAAGAAACTCATTTTGAGTCAACCTGTAGGTGGTTATCAAGTTGATTTCCACAACCTTCGCCTCTTATGTAGGGATCGGGGTAAACGTCGGGTTTTTCATTGAGGCCAGCATTTTTGAACACTAGAGTCAATTATGAATCAAACCGTATGACTATATATGCCTAATCCATCCACTTTTGAAAAAATCAAATTTTCAAGCTCGCCCATAGGGGTACCCCTTTGGCCGGTGGCCAGATTTGGCCCCGTTTTCTGGCAGCCGTCAGTAAAATGGCTATAACTCTCTCCACAGGTAAGCTTTACCCGTGATTCTTGTTGCGTTGGATTCCTAACTCAAATATCTACCCTACAAAAAGTTCAAACGGAAGAAACTCCTTTTGAGTCAACCTGTAGGTGGTTATCAAGTTGATTTCCACAACCGTCACCTCTAATGTAGGGATCGGGGTGAACGTCGGGTTTTTCATTGAGTCCAGAATTTTTGAACACTTGAGTCAATTATGAATCAAACCATATGACTATATATGCCTAATCCATCCACTTTTGAAAGAATCAAATTTTCAAGCCCGCCCAAAGGGGTACCCCTTTGGCCGGTGGCCAGATTTGGCCCCGTTTTCTGGCAGCCGTCAGTAAAACAGCTATAACTCTCTCCACAGGTAAGCTTTACCCGTGATTCTTTTTGCGTTGGATTCCTAACTCAAATATCTACCCTACAAAAAGTTCAAACGGAAGAAACTCCTTCTGAGTCAACTTGTAGGTGGTTATCAAGTTGATTTCCACAACCGTCGCCTCTTATGTAGGGATCGGGGTGAACGTCGGGTTTTTCATTGAGTCCAGAAATTTTGAACACTAGAGTCAATTATGAATCAAACCATATGAATATATATGCCTAATCCATCCACTTTTGAAAAAATCAAATTTTCAAGCCCGCCCAAAGGGGTACCCCTTTGGCCGGTGGCCAGATTTGTCCCCGTTTTCTGGCAGCCGTCATTAAAACGGCTATAACTCTCTCCACAGGTAAGCTTTACCCGTGATTCTTGTTGCGTTGGATTCCTAACTCAAATATCTACCCTACAAAAAGTTCAAACGGAAGAAACTACTTTTGAGTCAACTTGTAGGTGGTTATCAAGTTGATTTCCACAACCGTCGCCTCTTATGTAGGGATCGGGGTGAACGTCGGGTTTTTCATTGAGTCCAGAAATTTTGAACACTAGAGTCAATTATGAATCAAACCATATGACTATATATGGCTAATCCATCCACTTTTGAAAAAATCAAATTTTCAAGCCCGCCCAAAGGGGTACCCCTTTGGCCGGTGGCCAGATTTGGCCCCGTTTTCTGGCAGCCGTCATTAAAACGGCTATAACTCTCTCCACAGGTAAGCTTTACCCGTGATTCTTGTTGCGTTGGATTCCTAACTCAAATATCTACCCTACAAAAAGTTCAAACGGAAGAAACTACTTTTGAGTCAACCTCTAGGTGGTTATAAAGTTGATTTCCACAACCGTCGCCTCTTATGTAGGGATCGGGGTGAACGTCGGGTTTTTCATTGAGTCCAGCATTATTGAACACTAGAGTCAATTATGAATCAAACCGTATGACTATATATGTCTAATCCATCCACTTTTGAAAAAATCAAATTTTCAAGCCCGCCCAAAGGGGTACCCCTTTGGCCGGTGGCCAGATTTGGCCCCGTTTTCTGGCAGCCGTCATTAAAACGGCTATAACTCTCTCCACAGGTAAGCTTTACCCGTGATTCTGCTTGCGTTGGATTTCTAACTCAATATCTACCCTACAAAAAGTTCAAACGGAAGAAACTCCTTTTGAGTCAACCTGTAGGTGGTTATCAAGTTGATTTCCACAACCTTCGCCTCTTATGTAGGGATCGGGGTAAACGTCGGGTTTTTCATTGAGGCCAGCATTTTTGAACACTAGAGTCAATTATGAATCAAACCATATGACTATATATGCTTAATCCATCCACTTTTGAAGAAATCAAATTTTCAAGCCCGCCCAAAGGCGTACCCCTTTGGCCAGTGGCCAGATTTGGACCCGTTTTCTGGCAGCCGTCAGTAAAATGGCTATAACTCTCTCCACAGGTAAGCTTTACCAGTGTTTCTTATTGCGTTGGATTCCTAACTCAAATATCTACCCTACAAAAAGTTCAAACAGAAGAAAATCCTTTTGAGTCAACCTGTAGGTGGTTATCAAGTTGATTTCGGCAACCGTCGTCTCTTATGTAGGGATCGGGGTGAACGTCGGGTTTTTCATTGAGTCCAGCATTTTTTAACACTAGAGTCAATTATGAATCAAACCATATGACTATATATGCTTAATCCATCCACTTTTGAAAAAATCAAATTTTGAAGCCCGCCCAAAGGGGCCCTCTTTGGCCGGTGGCAAAATTTGGCCCTATTTTCTGGCAGCCGTCAATAAAACGACTATAACACTCTCCACAGGTAAGCTTTACCAGTGATTCTTGCTGCGTTGGATTTCTAACTCAAATATCTACCCTACAAAAAGTTCAAACGGAAGAAACTCCTTTTGAGTCAACCTGTAGGTGTTTATCAAGTTGATTTCCACAACCGTTACCTCTTATGTAGGGGTCGGGGTGAACGTCGGGTTTTTCATTGAGTCCAGCATTTTTGAACACTAGAGTCAATTATGAATCAAACCATATGACTATATATGCCTAATCCATCCACTTTTTAAAAAACCAAATTTTCAAGCCCGCCCATAGGGGTACCCCTTTGGCCGGTGGCCAGATTTGGCCCCATTTTCTGGCAGCCGTCAGTAAAACGGCTATAACTCTCTCCACAGGTAAGCTTTACCCGTGATTCTTGTTGCGTTGGATTCCTAACTTAAATATCTACCCTACAAAAAGTTTAAACGGAAGAAACTCCTTTTGAGTCAACCTGTAGGTGGTTATCAAGTTGATTTCCACAACCGTTACCTCTTATGTAGACATCGGGGTGAACGTCGGGTTTTTCATTGAGTCCAGCATTTTTGAACACTAGAGTCAATTATGAATCAAACCATATGACTATATATGCCTAATCCATCCACTTTTGAAAAAATCAAATTTTCAAGCCCGCCCAAATGGGTACTCCTTTGGCCGGTGGCCAGATTTGGCCCCATTTTCTGGCAGCCGTCAGTAAAACGGCTATAACTCTCTCCGCAGGTAAGCTTTACCCGTGATTCTTGTTGCGTTGGATTTCTAACTTAAATATCTACCCTACAAAAAGTTGAAACGGAAGAAACTCTTTTTGAGTCAACCTGTAGGTGGTTATCAAATTGATTTCTACAACCGTCGCCTCTTTTATAGGGATCGGGGTGAACGTCGGGTTTTTCATTGTGTCCAGCATTTTTGAACACTAGAGTCAATTATGAATCAAACCATATGACTATATATGCTTAATCCATCAACTTTTGAAAAAATCAAATTTTCAAGCCCGCCCAAAGGGGTACCCCTTTGGCCGGTGTCCAGATTTGGCCCCGTTTTCTGGCAGCCGTCAGTAAAATGGCTATAACTCTCTTCACAGGTAAGCTTTACCCGTGATTCTTGTTGCGTTAGATTTCTAACTCAAATATCTACCCTAAAAAAAGTTTAAACGGAAGAAACTCCTTTTGAGTCAACCTGTAGGTGGTTATCAAGTTGATTTCCACAACCGTTACCTCTTATGTAGGGATCGGGATGAACGTCGGGTTTTTCATTGAGTCCAGCATTTTTGAACACTAGAGTCAATTATGAATCAAACCATATGACTATATATGCCTAATCCATCCACTTTTGAAAAAATCAAATTTTCAAGCCCGCCCAAATGGGTACCCCTTTGGCCGGTGGCCAGATTTGGCCCCATTTTCTGGCAGCCGTCAGTAAAACGGCTATAACTCTCTCCGCAGGTAAGATTTACCCGTGATTCTTGTTTCGTTGGATTTCTAACTTAAATATCTACCCTACAAAAAGTTCAAACGGAAGAAACTCTTTTTGAGTCAACCTGTAGGTGGTTATCAAGTTGATTTCCACAACCGTCGCCTCTTATGTAGGGATCGGGGTGAACGTTGGGTTTTTCATTGAGTCCAGCATTTTTGAATACTATAGTCAATTATGAATCAAACCATATGACTATATATGCTTAATCCATCCACTTATGAAAAATTCAAATTTTCAAGCCCGCCCAAAGGGTACCCCTTTGGCCGGTGGCCAGATTTGGCCCCATTTTCTGGCATCCGTCAATAAAACGGCTATAACACTCTCCACAGGTAAGCTTTACCCATGATTCTTGTTGCGTTGGATTTCTAACTCAAATATCTACCCTAAAAAAAGTTCAAATGGAAGAAACTCCTTTTGAGTCAACCTGTAGGTGGTTATTAAGTTGATTTCCACAACCGTCGCCTCTTATGTAGGGATCGGGGTGAACGTCGGGTTTTTCATTGAGTCCAGCATTTTTGAACACTAGAGTCAATTATGAATCAAACCATATGACTATATATGCTTAATCCATCTACTTTTGAAAAAATCAAATTTTCAAGCCCGCCCAAAGGGGTACCCCTTTGGCCGGTGTCCAGATTTGGCCCCGTTTTCTGGCAGCCGTCAGTAAAATGGCTATAACTCTCTTCACAGGTAAGCTTTACCCGTGATTCTTGTTGCGTTAGATTTCTAACTCAAATATCTACCCTACAAAAAGTTTAAACGGAAGAAACTCCTTTTGAGTCAACCTGTAGGTGGTTATCAAGTTGATTTCCACAACCGTTACGTCTTATGTAGGGATCGGGGTGAACGTTTGGTTTTTCATTGAGTCCAGCATTTTTGAACACTAGACTCAATTATGAATCAAACCATATGACTATATATGCCTAATCCATCCACTTTTGAAAAAATCAAATTTTCCAGCCCGCCCAAATGGGTACCCCTTTGGCCGGTGGCCAGATTTGGCCCCATTTTCTGGCAGCCATCAGTAAAACGGCTATAACTCTCTCCGCAGGTAAGCTTTACCCGTGATTCTTGTTGCGTTGGTTTTCTAACTTAAATATCTACCCTAAAAAAAGTTGAAACGGAAGAAACTCTTTTTGAGTCAACCTGTAGGTGGTTATCAAATTGATTTCTACAACCGTCGCCTCTTTTATAGGGATCGGGGTGAACGTCGGGTTTTTCATTGTGTCCAGCATTTTTGAACACTAGAGTCAATTATGAATCAAACCATATGACTATATATTCTTAATCCATCCACTTATGAAAAAATCAAATTTTCAAGCCCGCCCAAAGGGTAACCCTTTGGCCGGTGGCCAGATTTGGCCCCATTTTCTGGCATCCGTCAATAAAACGGCTATAACACTCTCCACAGGTAAGATTTACCCATGATTCTTGTTGCGTTGGATTTCTAACTCAAATATCTACCCTAAAAAAGGTTCAAATGGAAGAAACTCCTTTTGAGTCAACCTGTAGGTGGTTATTAAGTTGATTTCCACAACCGTCGCCTCTTATGTAGGGATCGGGGTGAACGTCGTGTTTTTCATTGAGTCCAGCATTTTTGAACACTAGAGTCAATTATGAATCAAACCATATGACTATATATGCCTAATCCATCCACTTTTTAAAAAACCAAATTTTCAAGCCCGCCCATAGGGGTACCCCTTTGGCCGGTGGCCAGATTTGGCCCCGTTTTCTGGCTGCCGGCAGCCGTCTGTAAAACGGCTATAACTCTCTCCACAGGTAAGCTTTACTCGTTATTCTTGTTGCGTTGGATTTCTAACTTAAATATCCACCCCACAAAAAGCTCAAACGGAAGAAACTCCTTTTGAGTCCACCTGTAGGTGGTTATCAAGTTGATTTCCACAACCGTCGCCTATTATGTAGGGATCGGGGTGAACGTCGGATTTTTCATTGAGTCCAGCATTTTTGAACACTAGAGTCAATTATGAATCAAACCATATGACTATATATGCTTAATCTATCCACTTTTGGAAAAATCAAATTTTCAAGTCCGCCCAAAGGGGTACCCTTTGGCCGGTGGCCAGATTTGGCCCCGTTTTCTGGCAGCCGTAAGTAAAACGGCTATAACTCTCTCCACATATAAGCTTTACCCGTGATTCTTGTTGCGTTGGATTTATAACTAAAATATATATCCTACAAAAAGTTCAAACGGAAGAAACTCCTTTTGAGTCAACCTGTAGGTGGTTATCAAGTTGATTTCCACAACCGTCGCCTCTTATGTAAGGATCGGGGTGAACGTCGGGTTTTTCATTGAGTCCAGCATTTTTAAACACTACAGTCAATTATGAATCAAACCATATGACTATATATGCCTAATCTATCGACTTTTGGAAAAATCAAATTTTCAAGCCCGCCCAAAGGGGTACCCCTTTGGCCGGTGGCCAGATTTGGCCCCGTTTTCTGGCAGCCGGCAGCCGTCTGTAAAACGGCTATAACTCTCTCCGCAGGTAAGCTTTACCCGTGATTCTTGTTGCATTGGATTTCTAACTTAAATATCTACCCTACAAAGAGTTGAAACGGAAGAAACTCTTTTTGAGTCAACCTGTAGGTGGTTATCAAGTTGATTTCCACAACCGTTACCTCTTATGTAGACATCGGGGTGAACGTCGGGTTTTTCATTGAGTCCAGCATTTTTGAACACTAGAGTCAATTATGAATCAAACCATATGACTATATATGCCTAATCCATCCACTTTTGAAAAAATTAAATTTTCAAGCCCGCCCAAAGGGGTACCCCTTTGGCCGGTGGACAGATTTGGCCCCGTTTTCTGGCAGCCGTCAGTAAAATGGCTATAACTCTCTTCACAGGTAAGCTTTACCCGTGATTCTTGTTGCGTTAGATTCCTAACTCAAATATCTACCCTACAAAAAGTTTAAACGGAAGAAACTCCTTTTGAGTCAACCTGTAGGTGGTTATCAAGTTGATTTCCACAACCGTTACGTCTTATGTAGGGATCGGGGTGAACGTCGGGTTTTTCATTGAGTCCAGCATTTTTGAACACTAGAGTCAATTATGAATCAAACCATATGACTATATATGACTAATCCATCCACTTTTGAAAAAATCAAATTTTCAAGCCCGCCCAAATGGGTACCCCTTTGGCCGGTGGCCAGATTTGGCCCCATTTTCTGGCAGCCGTCAGTAAAACGGCTATAACTCTCTCCGCAGGTAAGCTTTACCCGTGATTCTTGTTGCGTTGGATTTCTAACTTAAATATCTACCCTACAAAAAGTTGAAACGGAAGAAACTCTTTTTGAGTCAACCTGTAGGTGGTTATCAAATTGATTTCCACAACCGTCGCCTCTTTTGTAGGGATCGGGGTGAACGTCGGGTTTTTCATTGTGTCCAGCATTTTTGAACACTAAAGTCAATTATGAATCAAACCATATGACTATATATGCTTAATCCATCTACTTTTGAAAAAATCAAATTTTCAAGCCCGCCCAAAGGGGTACCCCTTTGGCCGGTGTCCAGATTTGGCCCCGTTTTCTGGCAGCCGTCAGTAAAATGGCTATAACTCTCTTCACAGGTAAGCTTTACCCGTGATTCTTGTTGCGTTAGATTTCTAACTCAAATATCTACCCTACAAAAAGTTTAAACGGAAGAAACTCCTTTTGAGTCAACCTGTAGGTGGTTATCAAGTTGATTTCCACAACCGTTACCTCTTATGTAGGGATCGGGGTGAACGTCGGGTTTTTCATTGAGTCCAGCATTTTTGAACACTAGAATCAATTATGAATCAAACCATATGACTATATATGCCTAATCCATCCACTTTTGAAAAAATCAAATTTTCCAGCCCGCCCAAATGGGTACCCCTTTGGCCGGTGGCCAGATTTGGCCCCATTTTCTGGCAGCCATCAGTAAAACGGCTATAACTCTCTCCGCAGGTAAGCTTTACCCGTGATTCTTGTTGCGTTGGTTTTCTAACTTAAATATCTACCCTACAAAAAGTTCAAACGGAAGAAACTCTTTTTGAGTCAACCTGTAGGTGGTTATCAAGTTGATTTCCACAACCGTCGCCTCTTATGTAGGGATCGGGGTGAACGTCGGGTTTTTCATTGAGTCCAGCATTTTTGAATACTAGAGTCAATTATGAATCAAACCATATGACTATATATTCTTAATCCATCCACTTATGAAAAAATCAAATTTTCAAGCCCGCCCAAAGGGTACCCCTTTGGCCGGTGGCCAGATTTGGCCCCATTTTCTGGCATCCGTCAATAAAACGGCTATAACACTCTCCACAGGTAAGATTTACCCGTGATTCTTGTTGCGTTGGATTTCTAACTCAAATATCTACCCTAAAAAAAGTTCAAATGGAAGAAACTCCTTTTGAGTCAACCTGTAGGTGGTTATTAAGTTGATTTCCACAACCGTCGCCTCTTATGTAGGGATCGGGGTGAACGTCGTGTTTTTCATTGAGTCCAGCATTTTTGAACACTAGAGTCAATTATGAATCAAACCATATGACTATATATGCCTAATCCATCCACTTTTTAAAAAACCAAATTTTCAAGCCCGCCCATAGGGGTACCCCTTTGGCCGGTGGCCAGATTTGGCCCCGTTTTCTGGCAGCCGGCAGCCGTCTGTAAAACGGCTATAACTCTCTCCACAGGTAAGCTTTACTCGTTATTCTTGTTGCGTTGGATTTCTAACTTAAATATCCACCCCACAAAAAGTTCAAACGGAAGAAACTCCTTTTGAGTCCACCTGTAGGTGGTTATGAAGTTGATTTCCACAACCGTCGCCTCTTATGTAGGGATCGGGGTGAACGTCGGATTTTTCATTGAGTCCAGCATTTTTGAACACTAGAGTCAATTATGAATCAAACCATATGACTATATATGCTTAATCTATCCACTTTTGGAAAAATCAAATTTTCAAGTCCTCCCAAAGGGGTACCCTTTGGCCGGTGGCCAGATTTGGCCCCGTTTTCTGGCAGCCGTAAGTAAAACGGCTATAACTCTCTCCACATATAAGCTTTACCCGTGATTCTTGTTGCGTTGGATTTATAACTAAAATATATATCCTACAAAAAGTTCAAACGGAAGAAACTCCTTTTGAGTCAACCTGTAGGTGGTTATCAAGTTGATTTCCACAACCGTCGCCTCTTATGTAAGGATCGGGGTGAACGTCGGGTTTTTCATTGAGTCCAGCATTTTTAAACACTACAGTCAATTATGAATCAAACCATATGACTATATATGCCTAATCTATCGACTTTTTGAAAAATCAAATTTTCAAGCCCGCCCAAAGGGGTACCCCTTTGGCCGGTGGCCAGATTTGGCCCCGTTTTCTGGCAGCCGGCAGCCGTCTGTAAAACGGCTATAACTCTCTCCGCAGGTAAGCTTTACCCGTGATTCTTGTTGCGTTGGATTTCTAACTTAAATATCTACCCTACAAAGAGTTGAAACGGAAGAAACTCTTTTTGAGTCAACCTGTAGGTGGTTATCAAGTTGATTTCCACAACCGTTACCTCTTATGTAGACATCGGGGTGAACGTCGGGTTTTTCATTGAGTCCAGCATTTTTGAACACTAGAGTCAATTATGAATCAAACCATATGACTATATATGCCTAATCCATCCACTTTTGAAAAAATCAAATTTTCAAGCCCGCCCAAATGGGTACCCTTTTGGCCGGTGGCCAGATTTGGCCCCATTTTCTGGCAGCCGTCAGTAAAACGGCTATAACTCTCTCCGCAGGTAAGCTTTACCCGTGATTCTTGTTTCGTTGGATTTCTAACTTAAATATCTACCCTACAAAAAGTTCAAACGGAAGAAACTCTTTTTGAGTCAACCTGTAGGTGGTTATCAAGTTGATTTCCACAACCGTCGCCTCTTATGTAGGGATCGGGGTGAACGTCGGGTTTTTCATTGAGTCCAGCATTTTTGAATACTAGAGTCAATTATGAATCAAACCATATGACTATATATGCTTAATCCATCCACTTATGAAAAAATCAAATTTTCAAGCCCGCTCAAAGGGTACCCTTTTGGCCGGTGGCCAGATTTGGCCCCATTTTCTGGCATCCGTCAATAAAACGGCTATAACACTCTCCACAGGTAAGCTTTACCAATGATTCTTGTTGCGTTGGATTTCTAACTCAAATATCTACCCTAAAAAAAGTTCAAATGGAAGAAACTCCTTTTGAGTCAACCTGTAGGTGGTTATTAAGTTGATTTCCACAACCGTCGCCTCTTATGTAGGGATCGGGGTGAACGTCGGGTTTTTCATTGAGTCCAGCATTTTTGAACACTAGAGTCAATTATGAATCAAACCATATGACTATATATGCCTAATCCATCCACTTTTGAAAAAATCAAATTTTCAAGCCCGCCCAAATGGGTACCCTTTTGGCCGGTGGCCAGATTTGGCCCCATTTTCTGGCAGCCGTCAGTAAAACGGCTATAACTCTCTCCGCAGGTAAGCTTTACCCGTGATTCTTGTTTCGTTGGATTTCTAACTTAAATATCTACCCTACAAAAAGTTCAAACGGAAGAAACTCTTTTTGAGTCAACCTGTAGGTGGTTATCAAGTTGATTTCCACAACCGTCGCCTCTTATGTAGGGATCGGGGTGAACGTCGGGTTTTTCATTGAGTCCAGCATTTTTGAATACTAGAGTCAATTATGAATCAAACCATATGACTATATATGCTTAATCCATCCACTTATGAAAAAATCAAATTTTCAAGCCCGCCCAAAGGGTACCCCTTTGGCCGGTGGCCAGATTTGGCCCCATTTTCTGGCATCCGTCAATAAAACGGCTATAACACTCTCCACAGGTAAGCTTTACCAATGATTCTTGTTGCGTTGGATTTCTAACTCAAATATCTACCCTAAAAAAAGTTCAAATGGAAGAAACTCCTTTTGAGTCAACCTGTAGGTGGTTATTAAGTTGATTTCCACAACCGTCGCCTCTTATGTAGGGATCGGGGTGAACGTCGGGTTTTTCATTGAGTCCAGCATTTTTGAACACTAGAGTCAATTATGAATCAAACCATATGACTATATATGCTTAATCCATCTACTTTTGAAAAAATCAAATTTTCAAGCCCGCCCAAAGGGTACCCCTTTGGCCGGTGTCCAGATTTGGCCCCGTTTTCTGGCAGCCGTCAGTAAAATGGCTATAACTCTCTTCACAGGTAAGCTTTACCCGTGATTCTTGTTGCGTTAGATTTCTAACTCAAATATCTACCCTAAAAAAAGTTTAAACGGAAGAAACTCCTTTTGAGTTAACCTGTAGGTGGTTATCAAGTTGATTTCCACAACCGTTACCTCTTATGTAGGGATCGGGGTGAACGTCGGGTTTTTCATTGAGTCCAGCATTTTTGAACACTAGAGTCAATTATGAATCAAACCATATGACTATATATGCCTAATCCATCCACTTTTGAAAAAATCAAATTTTCAAGCCCGCCCAAATGGGTACTCTTTTGGCCTGTGGCCAGATTTGGCCCCATTTTCTGGCAGCCGTCAGTAAAACGGCTATAACTCTCTCCGCAGGTAAGCTTTACCCGTGATTCTTGTTTCGTTGGATTTCTAACTTAAATATCTACCCTACAAAAAGTTCAAACGGAAGAAACTCTTTTTGAGTCAACCTGTAGGTGGTTATCAAGTTGATTTCCACAACCGTCGCCTCTTATGTAGGGATCGGGGTGAACGTCGGGTTTTTCATTGAGTCCAGCATTTTTGAATATTAGAGTCAATTATGAATCAAACCATATGACTATATATGCTTAATCCATCCACTTATGAAAAAATCAAATTTTCAAGCCCGCCCAAAGGGTACCCCTTTGGCCGGTGGCCAGATTTGGCCCCATTTTCTGGCATCCGTCAATAAAACGGCTATAACACTCTCCACAGGTAAGCTTTACCCGTGATTCTTGTTGCGTTGGATTTCTAACTCAAATATCTACCCTAAAAAAAGTTCAAATGGAAGAAACTCCTTTTGAGTCAACCTGTAGGTGGTTATTAAGTTGATTTCCACAACCGTCGCCTCTTATGTAGGGATCGGGGTGAACGTCGGGTTTTTCATTGAGTCCAGCATTTTTGAACACTAGAGTCAATTATGAATCAAACCATATGACTATATATGCTTAATCCATCTACTTTTGAAAAAATCAAATTTTCAAGCCCGCCCAAAGGGTACCCCTTTGGCCGGTGTCCAGATTTGGCCCCGTTTTCTGGCAGCCGTCAGTAAAATGGCTATAACTCTCTTCACAGGTAAGCTTTACCCGTGATTCTTGTTGCGTTAGATTTGTAACTCAAATATCTACCCTACAAAAAGTTTAAACGGAAGAAACTCCTTTTGAGTCAACCTGTAGGTGGTTATCAAGTTGATTTCCACAACCGTTACCTCTTATGTAGGGATCGGGGTGAACGTCGGGTTTTTCATTGAGTCCAGCATTTTTGAACACTAGAGTCAATTATGAATCAAACCATATGACTATATATGCCTAATCCATCCACTTTTGAAAAAATCAAATTTTCAAGCCCGCCCAAATGGGTACCCTTTTGGCCGGTGGCCAGATTTGGCCCCATTTTCTGGCAGCCGTCAGTAAAACGGCTATAACTCTCTCCGCAGGTAAGCTTTACCCGTGATTCTTGTTTCGTTGGATTTCTAACTTAAATATCTACCCTACAAAAATTTCAAACGGAAGAAACTCTTTTTGAGTCAACCTGTAGGTGGTTATCAAGTTGATTTCCACAACCGTCGCCTCTTATGTAGGGATCGGGGTGAACGTCGGGTTTTTCATTGAGTCCAGCATTTTTGAATACTAGAGTCAATTATGAATCAAAACATATGACTATATATGCTTAATCCATCCACTTATGAAAAAATCAAATTTTCAAGCCCGCCCAAAGGGTACCCCTTTGGCCGGTGGCCAGATTTGGCCCCATTTTCTGGCATCCGTCAATAAAACGGCTATAACACTCTCCACAGGTAAGCTTTACCCATGATTCTTGTTGCGTT
Organism: Perilla frutescens; assembly: GCA_026008535.1. Taxonomy (NCBI): domain Eukaryota; kingdom Viridiplantae; phylum Streptophyta; class Magnoliopsida; order Lamiales; family Lamiaceae; genus Perilla; species Perilla frutescens. Next base: position 341,517 of record BRKX01000022.1, on the reverse strand, counting down.
GGATTTCTAACTCAAATATCTACCCTAAAAAAAGTTCAAATGGAAGAAACTCCTTTTGAGTCAACCTGTAGGTGGTTATTAAGTTGATTTCCACAACCGTCGCCTCTTATGTAGGGATCGGGGTGAACGTCGGGTTTTTCATTAAGTCCAGCATTTTTGAACACTAGAGTCAATTATGAATCAAACCATATGACTATATATGCTTAATCCATCTACTTTTGAAAAAATCAAATTTTCAAGCCCGCCCAAAGGGTACCCCTTTGGCCGGTGTCCAGATTTGGCCCCGTTTTCTGGCAGCCGTCAGTAAAATGGCTATAACTCTCTTCACAGGTAAGCTTTACCCGTGATTCTTGTTGCGTTAGATTTCTAACTCAAATATCTACCCTACAAAAAGTTTAAACGGAAGAAACTCCTTTTGAGTCAACCTGTAGGTGGTTATCAAGTTGATTTCCACAACCGTTACCTCTTATGTAGGGATCGGGGTGAACGTCGGGTTTTTCATTGAGTCCAGCATTTTTGAACACTAGAGTCAATTATGAATCAAACCATATGACTATATATGCCTAATCCATCCACTTTTGAAAAAATCAAATTTTCAAGCCCGCCCAAATGGGTACCCTTTTGGCCGGTGGCCAGATTTGGCCCCATTTTCTGGCAGCCGTCAGTAAAACGGCTATAACTCTCTCCGCAGGTAAGCTTTACCCGTGATTCTTGTTTCGTTGGATTTCTAACTTAAATATCTACCCTACAAAAAGTTCAAACGGAAGAAACTCTTTTTGAGTCAACCTGTAGGTGGTTATCAAGTTGATTTCCACAACCGTCGCCTCTTATGTAGGGATCGGGGTGAACGTCGGGTTTTTCATTGAGTCCAGCATTTTTGAATATTAGAGTCAATTATGAATCAAACCATATGACTATATATGTTTAATCCATCCACTTATGAAAAAATCAAATTTTCAAGCCCGCCCAAAGGGTACCCCTTTGGCCGGTGGCCAGATTTGGCCCCATTTTTTGGCATCCGTCAATAAAACGGCTATAACACTCTCCACAGGTAAGCTTTACCCGTGATTCTTGTTGCGTTGGATTTCTAACTCAAATATCTACCCTAAAAAAAGTTCAAATGGAAGAAACTCCTTTTGAGTCAACCTGTAGGTGGTTATTAAGTTGATTTCCACAACCGTTACCTCTTATGTAGGGATCGGGGTGAACGTCGGGTTTTTCATTGAGTCCAGCATTTTTGAACACTAGAGTCAATTATGAATCAAACCATATGACTATATATGCCTAATCCATCCACTTTTGAAAAAATCAAATTTTCAAGCCCGCCCAAATGGGTACCCTTTTGGCCGGTGGCCAGATTTGGCCCCATTTTCTGGCAGCCGTCAGTAAAACGGCTATAACTCTCTCCGCAGGTAAGCTTTACCCGTGATTCTTGTTTCGTTGGATTTCTAACTTAAATATCTACCCTACAAAAAGTTCAAACGGAAGAAACTCTTTTTGAGTCAACCTGTAGGTGGTTATCAAGTTGATTTCCACAACCGTCGCCTCTTATGTAGGGATCGGGGTGAACGTCGAGTTTTTCATTGAGTCCAGCATTTTTGAATATTAGAGTCAATTATGAATCAAACCATATGACTATATATGTTTAATCCATCCACTTATGAAAAAATCAAATTTTCAAGCCCGCCCAAAGGGTACCCCTTTGGCCGGTGGCCAGATTTGGCCCCATTTTTTGGCATCCGTCAATAAAACGGCTATAACACTCTCCACAGGTAAGCTTTACCCGTGATTCTTGTTGCGTTGGATTTCTAACTCAAATATCTACCCTAAAAAAAGTTCAAATGGAAGAAACTCCTTTTGAGTCAACCTGTAGGTGGTTATTAAGTTGATTTCCACAACCGTTACCTCTTATGTAGGGATCGGGGTGAACGTCGGGTTTTTCATTGAGTCCAGCATTTTTGAACACTAGAGTCAATTATGAATCAAACCATATGACTATATATGCCTAATCCATCCACTTTTGAAAAAATCAAATTTTCAAGCCCGCCCAAATGGGTACCCTTTTGGCCGGTGGCCAGATTTGGCCCCATTTTCTGGCAGCCGTCAGTAAAACGGCTATAACTCTCTCCGCAGGTAAGCTTTACCCGTGATTCTTGTTTCGTTGGATTTCTAACTTAAATATCTACCCTACAAAAAGTTCAAACGGAAGAAACTCTTTTTGAGTCAACCTGTAGGTGGTTATCAAGTTGATTTCCACAACCGTCGCCTCTTATGTAGGGATCGGGGTGAACGTCGGGTTTTTCATTGAGTCCAGCATTTTTGAATATTAGAGTCAATTATGAATCAAACCATATGACTATATATGCTTAATCCATCCACTTATGAAAAAATCAAATTTTCAAGCCCGCCCAAAGGGTACCCCTTTGGCCGGTGGCCAGATTTGGCCCCATTTTTTGGCATCCGTCAATAAAACGGCTATAACACTCTCCACAGGTAAGCTTTACCCATGATTCTTGTTGCGTTGGATTTCTAACTCAAATATCTACCCTAAAAAAAGTTCAAATGGAAGAAACTCCTTTTGAGTCAACCTGTAGGTGGTTATTAAGTTGATTTCCACAACCGTCGCCTCTTATGTAGGGATCGGGGTGAACGTCGGGTTTTTCATTGAGTCCAGCATTTTTGAACACTAGAGTCAATTATGAATCAAAACATATGACTATATATGCTTAATCCATCTACTTTTGAAAAAATCAAATTTTCAAGCCCGCCCAAAGGGTACCCCTTTGGCCGGTGTCCAGATTTGGCCCCGTTTTCTGGCAGCCGTCAGTAAAATGGCTATAACTCTCTTCACAGGTAAGCTTTACCCGTGATTCTTGTTGCATTAGATTTCTAACTCAAATATCTACCCTACAAAAAGTTTAAACGGAAGAAACTCCTTTTGAGTCAACCTGTAGGTGGTTATCAAGTTGATTTCCACAACCGTTACCTCTTATGTAGGGATCGGGGTGAACGTCGGGTTTTTCATTGAGTCCAGCATTTTTGAACACTAGAGTCAATTATGAATGAAACCATATGACTATATATGCCTAATCCATCCACTTTTGAAAAAATCAAATTTTCAAGCCCGCCCAAATGGGTACCCCTTTGGCCGGTGGCCAGATTTGGCCCCATTTTCTGGCAGCCATCAGTAAAACGGCTATAACTCTCTCCGCAGGTAAGCTTTACCCGTGATTCTTGTTGCGTTGGATTTCTAACTTAAATATCTACCCTAAAAAAAGTTCAAACGGAAGAAACTCTTTTTGAGTCAACCTGTAGGTGGTTATCAAGTTGATTTCCACAACCGTCGCCTCTTATGTAGGGATCGGGGTGAACGTCGGGTTTTTCATTGAGTCCAGCATTTTTGAATACTAGAGTCAATTATGAATCAAACCATATGACTATATATGCTTAATCCATCCACTTATGAAAAAATCAAATTTTCAAGCCCGCCCAAAGGGTACCCCTTTGGCCGGTGGCCAGATTTGGCCCCATTTTCTGGCATCCGTCAATAAAACGGCTATAACACTCTCCACAGGTAAGCTTTACCCATGATTCTTGTTGCGTTGGATTTCTAACTCAAATATCTACCCTAAAAAAAGTACAAATGAAAGAAACTCCTTTTGATTCAACCTGTAGGTGGTTATTAAGTTGAATTCCACAACCGTCGCCTCTTATGTAGGGATCGGGGTGAACGTCGTGTTTTTCATTGAGTCCAGCATTTTTGAACACTAGAGTCAATTATGAATCAAACCATATGACTATATATGCCTAATCCATCCACTTTTTAAAAAACCAAATTTTCAAGCCCGCCCATAGGGGTACCCCTTTGGCCGGTGGCCAGATTTGGCCCCGTTTTCTGGCAGCCGGCAGCCGTCTGTAAAACGGCTATAACTCTCTCCACAGGTAAGCTTTACTCGTTATTCTTGTTGCGTTGGATTTCTAACTTAAATATCCACCCCACAAAAAGTTCAAACGGAAGAAACTCCTTTTGAGTCCATCTGTAGGTGGTTATCAAGTTGATTTCCACAACCGTCACCTCTTATGTAGGGATCGGGGTGAACGTCGGATTTTTCATTGAGTCCAGCATTTTTGAACACTAGAGTCAATTATGAATCAAACCATATGACTATATATGCTTAATCTATCCACTTTTGGAAAAATCAAATTTTCAAGTCCGCCCAAAGGGGTACCCTTTGGCTGTTGGCCAGATTTGGCCCCGTTTTCTGGCAGCCGTAAGTAAAACGGCTATAACTCTCTCCACATATAAGCTTTACCCGTGATTCTTGTTGCGTTGGATATATAACTAAAATATATATCCTACAAAAAGTTCAAACGGAAGAAACTCCTTTTGAGTCAACCTGTAGGTGGTTATCAAGTTGATTTCCACAACCGTCGCCTCTTATGTAAGGATCGGGGTGAACGTCGGGTTTTTCATTGAGTCCAGCATTTTTAAACACTACAGTCAATTATGAATCAAACCATATGACTATATATGCCTAATCTATCCACTTTTGGAAAAATCAAATTTTCAAGCCCGCCCAAAGGGGTACCCCTTTGGCCGGTGGCCAGATTTGGCCCCGTTTTCTGGCAGCCGTCAGTAAAACGGCTATAACTCACTCCACGGGTAAGCTTTACCCGTGATTCTTATTGTGTTGGATTCCTAACTCAAATATCTACCCTACAAAAAGTTCAAACGGAAGAAACTCCTTTTGAGTCAACCTGTAGGTGGTTATCAAGTTGATTTCCACAACCGACGCCTCTTCTGTAGGGATCAGGGTGAACGTCGGGTTTTTCGTTGAGTCCAAAATTTTTGAACACTAGAGTCAATTATGAATCAAACCATATGACTATATATGCCTAATCCATCCACTTTTGAAAAAATCAAATTTTCAAGCCCGCCCAAAGGGGTACCCCTTTGGCCGGTGGCCAGATTTGGCCCCGTTTTCCGGCAGCCGTCATTAAAACGGCTATAACTCTCTCCGCAGGTAAGCTTTACCCGTGATTCTTGTTGCGTTGGATTCCTAACTTAAATATCTACCCCACAAAAAGTTCAAACGGAAGAAACTCCTTTTGAGCAAACCTGTAGGTGGTTATCAAGTTGATTTCCACAACCGTTGCCTCTTATGTAGGGATCGGGGTGAACGTCGGATTTTTCATTGAGTCCAGCATTTTTGAACACTAGAATCAATTATGAATCAAACCATATGACTATATATGCCTAATCCATCCACTTTTGAAAAAATCAAATTTTCAAGCCCGCCCAAAGGGGTATCCCTTTGGCCGGTGGCCAGATTTGGCCCCGTTTTCTGGCAGCCGTCAGTAAAACGGCTATAACTCTCTCCACAGATAAGCTTTACCCGTAATTCTTATTGCGTTGGATTCCTAACTCAAATATCTACCCTAAAAAATGTTCAAACGGAAGAAACTCCTTTTGAGTCAACCTGTAGGTGGTTATCAAGTTGATTTCCACAACCGTCGCCTCTTATGTAGGGATCGGGGTGAACGTCGGGTTTTTCATTGAGTCCAGCATTTTTGAGATCGAGAGTCAATTATGAATAAAACCATATGACTATATATGCCTAATCCATCCACTTTTGAAAAAAATCAAATTTTCAAGCCCGCCCAAAGGGGTACCACTTTGGCCGGTGACTAGATTTGGCCCCGTTTTCTACCAGCCGTCATTAAAACGGCTATAACTCTCTCCACAGGTAAGCTTTAACTGTGATTCTTGTTGCGTTGGATTCCTAACTCAAATATCTACCCTAAAAAAAGTTTAAATGGAAGAAACTCCTTTTGAGTCAACCTCTAGGTGGTTATCAAGTTGATTTCCACAACCGTGACCTCTTATGTAGGGATCGGGGTGAACGTCGGGTTTTTCATTGAGTCCAGCATTTTTGAACACTAGAGTCAATTATGAATCATACCATATGACTATATATGCCTAATCTATCCACTTTTGAAAAAATTAAATTTTCAAGCCCGCCCAAAGGGGTACCCCTTTGGTCGGTGGCCAGATTTGGCCCCGTTTTCTGGCAGCCGTCATTAAAACGGCTATAACTCTCTCCACAGGTAAGCTTTACCTGTGATTCTTGTTGCGTTCGATTCCTAACTCTAATATCTACCCTACAAAAAGTTCAAACGGAAGAAACTCGTTTTGAGTAAACCTGTAGGTGGTTATCAAGTTGATTTCCACAACCGTCGCCTCTTATGTAGGGATCTGGGTGAACGTCGGGTTTTTCATTGAGTCCAGCATTTTTGAACACAAGAGTCAATTATGAATCAAACCATATGACTATATATGCCTAATCCATCCACTTTTGAAAAAATCAAATTTTCAAGCCCGCCCAAAGGGGTACCCCTTTGGCCGGTGGCCAGATTTGGCCCCGTTTTCTGGTAGCCGTCATTAAAACGGCTATAACTCTCTCCACAGGTAAGCTTTACCCGTGATTCTTGTTGCGTTTGATTCCTAACTCAAATATCTACCCTACAAAAAGTTAAACGGAAGAAACTCCTTTTGAGTCAACCTGTAGGTGGTTATCAAGTTGATTTCCACAACCGTCGCCTCTTGTGTAGGGATCGGGGTGAACGTCGGGTTTTTCATTGAGTCCAACATTTTTGAACACTAGAGTCAATTATGAATCAAACCATATGAATATATATGCCTAATCCATCCACTTTTGACAAAATCAAATTTTCAAGCCCGCCCAAAGGGGTACCACTTTGGCCGGTGGCCAGATTTGGCCCCGTTTTCTAGCAGCCGTCATTAAAACGGCTATAACTCTCTCCATAGGTAAGCTTTAACCGTGATTCTTGTTGCGTTGTATTCCTAACTCAAATATCTACCCTACAAAAATTTCAAACGGAAGAAACTCCTTTTGAGTCAACCTCTAGGTGGTTATCAAGTTGATTTCCACAACCGTCGTCTCTTATGTAGGGATCGGGGTGAACGTCGGGTTTTTCATTGAGTCCAGCATTTTTGAACACTAGAGTCAAATATGAATCAAACCATATGACTATATATGCCTAATCCATCCACTTTTGAAAAAATCAAATTTTCAAGCCCGCCCAAAGGGGTACCCTTTTGGCCGGAGGCCAGATTTGGCCCCGTTTTCTGGCAGCCGTCATTAAAACGGCTATAACTCTCTCCACAGGTAAGCTTTACCCGTTATTCTTGTTGCGTTAGATTCCTAACTCAAATATCTACCTTACAAAAAGTTCAAATAGAAGAAACTCCTTTTGAGTCAACCTGTAGGTGGTTATCAAGTTGATTTCCACAACCGTCGCCTCTTGTGTAGGGATCGGGGTGAACGTCGGGTTTTTCATTGAGTCCAGCATTTTTGAACACTAGAGTCAATTATAAATCAAACCATATGACTATATATGCCTAATCCATCAAATTTTGAAAAAATCTAATTTTCAAGCCCGCCCAAAAGGGTACCACTTTGGCCGGTGGCCAGATTTGGCCCCGTTTTCTGGCAGCCGTCATTAAAACGGCTATAACTCTCTCCACAGGTAAGCTTTACCCGTGATTCTTGTTGCGTTGGATTCTTAACTCAAATATCTACCCTACAAAAAGTTAAACGGAAGAAACTACTTTTGAGTCAACCTGTAGGTGGTTATCAAGTTGATTTCCACAACCGTCGCCTCTTGTGTAGGGATAGGGGTGAACGTCGGGTTTTTCATTGAGTCCAGCATTTTTGAACACTAGAGTCAATTATGAATCAAACCATATGACTATATATGCCTAATCCATCCACTTTTGAAAAATTCAAATTTTCAAGCCCGCCCAAAGGGGTACCACTTTGGCCGGTGGCCAGATTTGGCCCCGTTTTCTAGCAGCCGTCATTAAAACGGCTATAACTCTCTCCACAAGTAAGCTTTAACCGTGATTCTTGTTGCGTTGGATTCCTAACTCAAATATCTACCATAAAAAAAATTCAAACGAAAGAAACTCCTTTTGAGTCAACCTCTAGGTGGTTATCAATTTGATTTCCACAACCGTCGCCTCTTATGTAGGGATCGGGGTGAACGTCGGGTTTTTCATTGAGTCCAGCATTTTTGAACACAAGAGTCAATTATGAATCAAACCATATGACTATATATGCCTAATCCATCCACTTTTGAAAAAATCAAATTTTCAAGCCCGCCCAAAGGGGTACCCTTTTGGCCGGAGGCCAGATTTGGCCCCGTTTTCTGGCAGCCGTCATTAAAACGGCTATAACTCTCTCCACAGGTAAGCTTTACCCGTTATTCTTGTTGCGTTAGATTCCTAACTCAAATATCTACCTTACAAAAAGTTCAAATAGAAGAAACTCCTTTTGAGTCAACCTGTAGGTGGTTATCAAGTTGATTTCCACAACCGTCGCCTCTTGTGTAGGGATCGGGGTGAACGTCGGGTTTTTCATTGAGTCCAGCATTTTTGAACACTAGAGTCAATTATAAATCAAACCATATGACTATATATGCCTAATCCATCAAATTTTGAAAAAATCTAATTTTCAAGCCCGCCCAAAAGGGTACCACTTTGGCCGGTGGCCAGATTTGGCCCCGTTTTCTGGCAGCCGTCATTAAAACGGCTATAACTCTCTCCACAGGTAAGCTTTACCCGTGATTCTTGTTGCGTTGGATTCTTAACTCAAATATCTACCCTACAAAAAGTTAAACGGAAGAAACTACTTTTGAGTCAACCTGTAGGTGGTTATCAAGTTGATTTCCACAACCGTCGCCTCTTGTGTAGGGATAGGGGTGAACGTCGGGTTTTTCATTGAGTCCAGCATTTTTGAACACTAGAGTCAATTATGAATCAAACCATATGACTATATATGCCTAATCCATCCACTTTTGAAAAATTCAAATTTTCAAGCCCGCCCAAAGGGGTACCACTTTGGCCGGTGGCCAGATTTGGCCCCGTTTTCTAGCAGCCGTCATTAAAACGGCTATAACTCTCTCCACAAGTAAGCTTTAACCGTGATTCTTGTTGCGTTGGATTCCTAACTCAAATATCTACCATAAAAAAAATTCAAACGAAAGAAACTCCTTTTGAGTCAACCTCTAGGTGGTTATCAATTTGATTTCCACAACCGTCGCCTCTTATGTAGGGATCGGGGTGAACGTCGGGTTTTTCATTGAGTCCAGCATGTTTGAACACTAGAGTCAATTGTGAATCAAACCATATGACTATATATGCCTAATCCATCCACTTTTGAAAAAATCAAATTTTCAAGCCCGCCCAAAGGGGTACCCCTTTGGCCGGAGGCCAGATTTGGCCCCATTTTCTTGCAGCCGTCATTAAAACGGCTATAACTCTCTCCACAGGTAAGCTTTACCCGTGATTCTTGTTGCGTTAGATTCCTAACTCAAATATCTACCTTACAAAAAGTTCAAATGGAAAAAACTCCTTTTGAGTCAACCTGAAGGTGGTTATCAAGTTGATTTCCACAACCGTCGCCTCTTATGTAGGGATCGGGGTGAACGTCGGATTTTTCATTGAGTCCAGCATTTTTGAACACAAGAGTCAATTATGAATCAAACCATATGACTATATATGCCTAATCCATCCACTTTTGAAAAAATCAAATTTTCAAGCCCGTCCAAAGGGGTACCCCTTTGGCCGGTGGCCAGATTTGGCCCCGTTTTCTGGCAGCCGTTATTAAAATGCCTATAACTCTCTCCACAAGTAAGATTTACCCGTGATTCTTGTTGCGTTGGATTCCTAACTCAAATATCTACCCTACAAAAATTTAAACGGAAGAAACTCCTTTTGAGTCAACCTGTAGGTGGTTATCAAGTTGATTTCAACAACCGTCGCCTCTTGTGTAGGGATCGGGGTGAACGTCGGGTTTTTCATTGAGTCCAACATTTTTGAACACTAGAGTCAATTATGAATCAAACCATATGACTATATATGCCTAATCCATCCACTTTTGAAAAATTCAAATTTTCAAGCCCGCCCAAAGGGGTACCACTTTGGCCGGTGGCCAGATTTGGCCCCGTTTTCTAGCAGCCGTCATTAAAACGGCTATAACTCTCTCCACAAGTAAGCTTTAACCGTGATTCTTGTTGCGTTGGATTCCTAACTCAAATATCTACCATAAAAAAAATTCAAACGAAAGAAACTCCTTTTGAGTCAACCTCTAGGTGGTTATCAAGTTGATTTCCACAACCGTGACCTCTTATGTAGGGATCGGGGTGAACGTCGGGTTTTTCATTAAGTCCAGCATTTTTGAACACTAGAGTCAATTATGAATCATACCATATGACTATATATGCCTAATCTATCCAGTTTTGAAAAAATTAAATTTTCAAGCCCGCCCAAAGGGGTACCCCTTTGGCCGGTGGCCAGATTTGGCCCCGTTTTCTGGCAGCCGTCATTAAAACGGCTATAACTCTCTCCGCAGGTAAGCTTTACCTGTGATTCTTGTTGCGTTCGATTCCTAACTCTAATATCTACCCTACAAAAAGTTCAAACGGAAGAAACTCGTTTTGAGTAAACCTGTAGGTGGTTATCAAGTTGATTTCCACAACCGTCGCCTCTTATGTAGGGATCTGGGTGAACGTCGGGTTTTTCATTGAGTCCAACATTTTTGAACACAAGAGTCAATTATGAATCAAACCATATGACTATATATGCCTAATCCATCCACTTTTGAAAAAATCAAATTTTCAAGCCCGCCCAAAGGGGTACCCCTTTGGCCGGTGGCCAGATTTGGCCCCGTTTTCTGGTAGCCGTCATTAAAACGGCTATAACTCTCTCCACAGGTAAGCTTTACCCGTGATTCTTGTTGCGTTTGATTCCTAACTCAAATATCTACCCTACAAAAAGTTAAACGGAAGAAACTCCTTTTGAGTCAACCTGTAGGTGGTTATCAAGTTAATTTCCACAACCGTCGCCTCTTGTGTAGGGATCGGGGTGAACGTCGGGTTTTTCATTGAGTCCAACATTTTTGAACACTAGAGTCAATTATGAATCAAACCATATGAATATATATGCCTAATCCATCCACTTTAGACAAAATCAAATTTTCAAGCCCGCCCAAAGGGGTACCACTTTGGCCGGTGGCCAGATTTGGCCCCGTTTTCTAGCAGCCGTCATTAAAACGGCTATAACTCTCTCCATAGGTAAGCTTTAACCGTGATTCTTGTTGCGTTGTATTCCTAACTCAAATATCTACCCTACAAAAATTTCAAACGGAAGAAACTCCTTTTGAGTCAACCTCTAGGTGGTTATCAAGTTGATTTCCACAACCGTCGTCTCTTATGTAGGGATCGGGGTGAACGTCGGGTTTTTCATTGAGTCCAGCATTTTTGAACACTAGAGTCAAATATGAATCAAACCATATGACTATATATGCCTAATCCATCCACTTTTGAAAAAATCAAATTTTCAAGCCCGCCCAAAGGGGTACCCTTTTGGCCGGAGGCCAGATTTGGCCCCGTTTTCTGGCAGCCGTCATTAAAACGGCTATAACTCTCTCCACAGGTAAGCTTTACCCGTTATTCTTGTTGCGTTAGATTCCTAACTCAAATATCTACCTTACAAAAAGTTCAAATAGAAGAAACTCCTTTTGAGTCAACCTGTAGGTGGTTATCAAGTTGATTTCCACAACCGTCGCCTCTTGTGTAGGGATCGGGGTGAACGTCGGATTTTTCATTGAGTCCAGCATTTTTGAACACAAGAGTCAATTATGAATCAAACCATATGACTATATATGCCTAATCCATCCACTTTTGAAAAAATCAAATTTTCAAGCCCGTCCAAAGGGGTACCCCTTTGGCCGGTGGCCAGATTTGGCCCCGTTTTCTGGCAGCCGTTATTAAAATGCCTATAACTCTCTCCACAAGTAAGATTTACCCGTGATTCTTGTTGCGTTGGATTCCTAACTCAAATATCTACCCTACAAAAATTTAAACGGAAGAAACTCCTTTTGAGTCAACCTGTAGGTGGTTATCAAGTTGATTTCAACAACCGTCGCCTCTTGTGTAGGGATCGGGGTGAACGTCGGGTTTTTCATTGAGTCCAACATTTTTGAACACTAGAGTCAATTATGAATCAAACCATATGACTATATATGCCTAATCCATCCACTTTTGAAAAATTCAAATTTTCAAGCCCGCCCAAAGGGGTACCACTTTGGCCGGTGGCCAGATTTGGCCCCGTTTTCTAGCAGCCGTCATTAAAACGGCTATAACTCTCTCCACAAGTAAGCTTTAACCGTGATTCTTGTTGCGTTGGATTCCTAACTCAAATATCTACCATAAAAAAAATTCAAACGAAAGAAACTCCTTTTGAGTCAACCTCTAGGTGGTTATCAAGTTGATTTCCACAACCGTGACCTCTTATGTAGGGATCGGGGTGAACGTCGGGTTTTTCATTAAGTCCAGCATTTTTGAACACTAGAGTCAATTATGAATCATACCATATGACTATATATGCCTAATCTATCCACTTTTGAAAAAATTAAATTTTCAAGCCCGCCCAAAGGGGTACCCCTTTGGCCGGTGGCCAGATTTGGCCCAGTTTTCTGGCAGCCGTCATTAAAACGGCTATAACTCTCTCCGCAGGTAAGCTTTACCTGTGATTCTTGTTGCGTTCGATTCCTAACTCTAATATCTACCCTACAAAAAGTTCAAACGGAAGAAACTCGTTTTGAGTAAACCTGTAGGTGGTTATCAAGTTGATTTCCACAACCGTCGCCTCTTATGTAGGGATCTGGGTGAACGTCGGGTTTTTCATTGAGTCCAGCATTTTTGAACACTAGAGTCAATTATGAATCAAACCATATGACTATATATGCCTAATCCATCCACTTTTGAAAAAATCAAATTTTCATGCCCGCCCAAAGGGGTACCCTTTTGGCCGGAGGCCAGATTTGGCCCCGTTTTCTGGCAGCCGTCATTAAAACGGCTATAACTCTCTCCACAGGTAAGCTTTACCCGTTATTCTTGTTGCGTTAGATTCCTAACTCAAATATCTACCTTACAAAAAGTTCAAATAGAAGAAACTCCTTTTGAGTCAACCTGTAGGTGGTTATCAAGTTGATTTCCACAACCGTCGCCTCTTGTGTAGGGATCGGGGTGAACGTCGGATTTTTCATTGAGTCCAGCATTTTTGAACACAAGAGTCAATTATGAATCAAACCATATGACTATATATGCCTAATCCATCCACTTTTGAAAAAATCAAATTTTCAAGCCCGTCCAAAGGGGTACCCCTTTGGCCGGTGGCCAGATTTGGCCCCGTTTTCTGGCAGCCGTTATTAAAATGCCTATAACTCTCTCCACAAGTAAGATTTACCCGTGATTCTTGTTGCGTTGGATTCCTAACTCAAATATCTACCCTACAAAAATTTAAACGGAAGAAACTCTTTTTGAGTCAACCTGTAGGTGGTTATCAAGTTGATTTCAACAACCGTCGCCTCTTGTGTAGGGATCGGGGTGAACGTCGGGTTTTTCATTGAGTCCAACATTTTTGAACACTAGAGTCAATTATGAATCAAACCATATGACTATATATGCCTAATCCATCCACTTTTGAAAAATTCAAATTTTCAAGCCCGCCCAAAGGGGTACCACTTTGGCCGGTGGCCAGATTTGGCCCCGTTTTCTAGCAGCCGTCATTAAAACGGCTATAACTCTCTCCACAAGTAAGCTTTAACCGTGATTCTTGTTGCGTTGGATTCCTAACTCAAATATCTACCATAAAAAAAATTCAAACGAAAGAAACTCCTTTTGAGTCAACCTCTAGGTGGTTATCAAGTTGATTTCCACAACCGTGACCTCTTATGTAGGGATCGGGGTGAACGTCGGGTTTTTCATTAAGTCCAGCATTTTTGAACACTAGAGTCAATTATGAATCATACCATATGACTATATATGCCTAATCTATCCACTTTTGAAAAAATTAAATTTTCAAGCCCGCCCAAAGGGGTACCCCTTTGGCCGGTGGCCAGATTTGGCCCAGTTTTCTGGCAGCCGTCATTAAAACGGCTATAACTCTCTCCGCAGGTAAGCTTTACCTGTGATTCTTGTTGCGTTCGATTCCTAACTCTAATATCTACCCTACAAAAAGTTCAAACGGAAGAAACTCGTTTTGAGTAAACCTGTAGGTGGTTATCAAGTTGATTTCCACAACCGTCGCATCTTATGTAGGGATCTGGGTGAACGTCGGGTTTTTCATTGAGTCCAGCATTTTTGAACACAAGAGTCAATTATGAATCAAACCATATGACTATATATGCCTAATCCATCCATTTTTGAAAAAATCAAATTTTCAAGCCCGCCCAAAGGGGTACCCCTTTGGCCGGTGGCCAGATTTGGCCCCGTTTTCTGGTAGCCGTCATTAAAACGGCTATAACTCTCTCCACAGGTAAGCTTTACCCGTGATTCTTGTTGCGTTTGATTCCTAACTCAAATATCTACCCTACAAAAAGTTAAACGGAAGAAACTCCTTTTGAGTCAACCTGTAGGTGGTTATCAAGTTGATTTCCACAACCGTCGCCTCTTGTGTAGGGATCGGGGTGAACGTCGGGTTTTTCATTGAGTCCAACATTTTTGAACACTAGAGTCAATTATGAATCAAACCATATGAATATATATGCCTAATCCATCCACTTTAGACAAAATCAAATTTTCAAGCCCGCCCAAAGGGGTACCACTTTGGCCGGTGGCCAGATTTGGCCCCGTTTTCTAGCAGCCGTCATTAAAACGGCTATAACTCTCTCCATAGGTAAGCTTTAACCGTGATTCTTGTTGCGTTGTATTCCTAACTCAAATATCTACCCTACAAAAATTTCAAACGGAAGAAACTCCTTTTGAGTCAACCTCTAGGTGGTTATCAAGTTGATTTCCACAACCGTCGTCTCTTATGTAGGGATCGGGGTGAACGTCGGGTTTTTCATTGAGTCCAGCATTTTTGAACACTAGAGTCAAATATGAATCAAACCATATGACTATATATGCCTAATCCATCCACTTTTGAAAAAATCAAATTTTCAAGCCCGCCCAAAGGGGTACCCTTTTGGCCGGAGGCCAGATTTGGCCCCGTTTTCTGGCAGCCGTCATTAAAACGGCTATAACTCTCTCCACAGGTAAGCTTTACCCGTTATTCTTGTTGCGTTAGATTCCTAACTCAAATATCTACCTTACAAAAAGTTCAAATAGAAGAAACTCCTTTTGAGTCAACCTGTAGGTGGTTATCAAGTTGATTTCCACAACCGTCGCCTCTTGTGTAGGGATCGGGGTGAACGTCGGGTTTTTCATTGAGTCCAGCATTTTTGAACACTAGAGTCAATTATAAATCAAACCATATGACTATATATGCCTAATCCATCAAATTTTGAAAAAATCTAATTTTCAAGCCCGCCCAAAAGGGTACCACTTTGGCCGGTGGCCAGATTTGGCCCCGTTTTCTGGCAGCCGTCATTAAAACGGCTATAACTCTCTCCACAGGTAAGCTTTACCCGTGATTCTTGTTGCGTTGGATTCTTAACTCAAATATCTACCCTACAAAAAGTTAAACGGAAGAAACTACTTTTGAGTCAACCTGTAGGTGGTTATCAAGTTGATTTCCACAACCGTCGCCTCTTGTGTAGGGATAGGGGTGAACGTCGGGTTTTTCATTGAGTCCAGCATTTTTGAACACTAGAGTCAATTATGAATCAAACCATATGACTATATATGCCTAATCCATCCACTTTTGAAAAATTCAAATTTTCAAGCCCGCCCAAAGGGGTACCACTTTGGCCGGTGGCCAGATTTGGCCCCGTTTTCTAGCAGCCGTCATTAAAACGGCTATAACTCTCTCCACAAGTAAGCTTTAACCGTGATTCTTGTTGCGTTGGATTCCTAACTCAAATATCTACCATAAAAAAAATTCAAACGAAAGAAACTCCTTTTGAGTCAACCTCTAGGTGGTTATCAATTTGATTTCCACAACCGTCGCCTCTTATGTAGGGATCGGGGTGAACGTCGGGTTTTTCATTGAGTCCAGCATTTTTGAACACTAGAGTCAATTGTGAATCAAACCATATGACTATATATGCCTAATCCATCCACTTTTGAAAAAATCAAATTTTCAAGCCCGCCCAAAGGGGTACCCCTTTGGCCGGAGGCCAGATTTGGCCCCATTTTCTTGCAGCCGTCATTAAAACGGCTATAACTCTCTCCACAGGTAAGCTTTACCCGTGATTCTTGTTGCGTTAGATTCCTAACTCAAATATCTACCTTACAAAAAGTTCAAATGGAAAAAACTCCTTTTGAGTCAACCTGAAGGTGGTTATCAAGTTGATTTCCACAACCGTCGCCTCTTATGTAGGGATCGGGGTGAACGTCGGATTTTTCATTGAGTCCAGCATTTTTGAACACAAGAGTCAATTATGAATCAAACCATATGACTATATATGCCTAATCCATCCACTTTTGAAAAAATCAAATTTTCAAGCCCGTCCAAAGGGGTACCCCTTTGGCCGGTGGCCAGATTTGGCCCCGTTTTCTGGCAGCCGTTATTAAAATGCCTATAACTCTCTCCACAAGTAAGATTTACCCGTGATTCTTGTTGCGTTGGATTCCTAACTCAAATATCTACCCTACAAAAATTTAAACGGAAGAAACTCCTTTTGAGTCAACCTGTAGGTGGTTATCAAGTTGATTTCAACAACCGTCGCCTCTTGTGTAGGGATCGGGGTGAACGTCGGGTTTTTCATTGAGTCCAGCATTTTTGAACACTAGAGTCAATTATGAATCAAACCATATGACTATATATGCCTAATCCATCCACTTTTGAAAAATTCAAATTTTCAAGCCCGCCCAAAGGGGTACCACTTTGGCCGGTGGCCAGATTTGGCCCCGTTTTCTAGCAGCCGTCATTAAAACGGCTATAACTCTCTCCACAAGTAAGCTTTAACCGTGATTCTTGTTGCGTTGGATTCCTAACTCAAATATCTACCATAAAAAAAATTCAAACGAAAGAAACTCCTTTTGAGTCAACCTCTAGGTGGTTATCAAGTTGATTTCCACAACCGTGACCTCTTATGTAGGGATCGGGGTGAACGTCGGGTTTTTCATTGAGTCCAGCATTTTTGAACACTAGAGTCAATTATGAATCATACCATATGACTATATATGCCTAATCTATCCACTTTTGAAAAAATTAAATTTTCAAGCCCGCCCAAAGGGGTACCCCTTTGGCCGGTGGCCAGATTTGGCCCCGTTTTCTGGCAGCCGTCATTAAAACGGCTATAACTCTCTCCACAGGTAAGCTTTACCCGTGATTCTTGTTGCGTTCGATTCCTAACTCTAATATCTACCCTACAAAAAGTTCAAACGGAAGAAACTCATTTTGAGTAAACCTGTAGGTGGTTATCAAGTTGATTTCCACAACCGTCGCCTCTTATGTAGGGATCTGGGTGAACGTCGGGTTTTTCATTGAGTCCAGCATTTTTGAACACAAGAGTCAATTATGAATCAAACCATATGACTATATATGCCTAATCCATCCACTTTTGAAAAAATCAAATTTTCAAGCCCGCCCAAAGGGGTACCCCTTTGGCCGGTGGCCAGATTTGGCCCCGTTTTCTGGTAGCCGTCATTAAAACGGCTATAACTCTCTCCACAGGTAAGCTTTACCCGTGATTCTTGTTGCGTTTGATTCCTAACTCAAATATCTACCCTACAAAAAGTTAAACGGAAGAAACTCCTTTTGAGTCAACCTGTAGGTGGTTATCAAGTTGATTTCCACAACCGTCGCCTCTTGTGTAGGGATCGGGGTGAACGTCGGGTTTTTCATTGAGTCCAACATTTTTGAACACTAGAGTCAATTATGAATCAAACCATATGAATATATATGCCTAATCCATCCACTTTTGACAAAATCAAATTTTCAAGCCCGCCCAAAGGGGTACCACTTTGGCCGGTGGCCAGATTTGGCCCCGTTTTTTAGCAGCCGTCATTAAAACGGCTATAACTCTCTCCATAGGTAAGCTTTAACCGTGATTCTTGTTGCGTTGGATTCCTAACTCAAATATCTACCATAAAAAAAATTCAAACGAAAGAAACTCCTTTTGAGTCAACCTCTAGGTGGTTATCAATTTGATTTCCACAACCGTCGCCTCTTATGTAGGGATCGGGGTGAACGTCGGGTTTTTCATTGAGTCCAGCATTTTTGAACACTAGAGTCAATTGTGAATCAAACCATATGACTATATATGCCTAATCCATCCACTTTTGAAAAAATCAAATTTTCAAGCCCGCCCAAAGGGGTACCCCTTTGGCCGGAGGCCAGATTTGGCCCCATTTTCTTGCAGCCGTCATTAAAACGGCTATAACTCTCTCCACAGGTAAGCTTTACCCGTGATTCTTGTTGCGTTAGATTCCTAACTCAAATATCTACCTTACAAAAAGTTCAAATGGAAAAAACTCCTTTTGAGTCAACCTGAAGGTGGTTATCAAGTTGATTTCCACAACCGTCGCCTCTTATGTAGGGATCGGGGTGAACGTCGGATTTTTCATTGAGTCCAGCATTTTTGAACACAAGAGTCAATTATGAATCAAACCATATGACTATATATGCCTAATCCATCCACTTTTGAAAAAATCAAATTTTCAAGCCCGTCCAAAGGGGTACCCCTTTGGCCGGTGGCCAGATTTGGCCCCGTTTTCTGGCAGCCGTTATTAAAATGCCTATAACTCTCTCCACAAGTAAGATTTACCCGTGATTCTTGTTGCGTTGGATTCCTAACTCAAATATCTACCCTACAAAAATTTAAACGGAAGAAACTCCTTTTGAGTCAACCTGTAGGTGGTTATCAAGTTGATTTCAACAACCGTCGCCTCTTGTGTAGGGATCGGGGTGAACGTCGGGTTTTTCATTGAGTCCAGCATTTTTGAACACTAGAGTCAATTATGAATCAAACCATATGACTATATATGCCTAATCCATCCACTTTTGAAAAATTCAAATTTTCAAGCCCGCCCAAAGGGGTACCACTTTGGCCGGTGGCCAGATTTGGCCCCGTTTTCTAGCAGCCGTCATTAAAACGGCTATAACTCTCTCCACAAGTAAGCTTTAACCGTGATTCTTGTTGCGTTGGATTCCTAACTCAAATATCTACCATAAAAAAAATTCAAACGAAAGAAACTCCTTTTGAGTCAACCTCTAGGTGGTTATCAAGTTGATTTCCACAACCGTGACCTCTTATGTAGGGATCGGGGTGAACGTCGGGTTTTTCATTGAGTCCAGCATTTTTGAACACTAGAGTCAATTATGAATCATACCATATGACTATATATGCCTAATCTATCCACTTTTGAAAAAATTAAATTTTCAAGCCCGCCCAAAGGGGTACCCCTTTGGCCGGTGGCCAGATTTGGCCCCGTTTTCTGGCAGCCGTCATTAAAACGGCTATAACTCTCTCCACAGGTAAGCTTTACCTGTGATTCTTGTTGCGTTCGATTCCTAACTCTAATATCTACCCTACAAAAAGTTCAAACGGAAGAAACTCATTTTGAGTAAACCTGTAGGTGGTTATCAAGTTGATTTCCACAACCGTCGCCTCTTATGTAGGGATCTGGGTGAACGTCGGGTTTTTCATTGAGTCCAGCATTTTTGAACACAAGAGTCAATTATGAATCAAACCATATGACTATATATGCCTAATCCATCCACTTTTGAAAAAATCAAATTTTCAAGCCCGCCCAAAGGGGTACCCCTTTGGCCGGTGGCCAGATTTGGCCCCGTTTTCTGGTAGCCGTCATTAAAACGGCTATAACTCTCTCCACAGGTAAGCTTTACCCGTGATTCTTGTTGCGTTTGATTCCTAACTCAAATATCTACCCTACAAAAAGTTAAACGGAAGAAACGCCTTTTGAGTCAACCTGTAGGTGGTTATCAAGTTGATTTCCACAACCGTCGCCTCTTGTGTAGGGATCGGGGTGAACGTCGGGTTTTTCATTGAGTCCAACATTTTTGAACACTAGAGTCAATTATGAATCAAACCATATGAATATATATGCCTAATCCATCCACTTTTGACAAAATCAAATTTTCAAGCCCGCCCAAAGGGGTACCACTTTGGCCGGTGGCCAGATTTGGCCCCGTTTTTTAGCAGCCGTCATTAAAACGGCTATAACTCTCTCCATAGGTAAGCTTTAACCGTGATTCTTGTTGCGTTGTATTCCTAACTCAAATATCTACCCTACAAAAATTTCAAACGGAAGAAACTCCTTTTGAGTCAACCTCTAGGTGGTTATCAAGTTGATTTCCACAACCGTCGTCTCTTATGTAGGGATCGGGGTGAACGTCGGGTTTTTCATTGAGTCCAGCATCTTTGAACACTAGAGTCAAATATGAATCAAACCATATGACTATATATGCCTAATCCATCCACTTTTGAAAAAATCAAATTTTCAAGCCCGCCCAAAGGGGTACCCTTTTGGCCGGAGGCCAGATTTGGCCCCGTTTTCTGGCAGCCGTCATTAAAACGGCTATAACTCTCTCCACAGGTAAGCTTTACCCGTTATTCTTGTTGCGTTAGATTCCTAACTCAAATATCTACCTTACAAAAAGTTCAAATAGAAGAAACTCCTTTTGAGTCAACCTGTAGGTGGTTATCAAGTTGATTTCCACAACCGTCGCCTCTTGTGTAGGGATCGGGGTGAACGTCGGGTTTTTCATTGAGTCCAGCATTTTTGAACACTAGAGTCAATTATAAATCAAACCATATGACTATATATGCCTAATCCATCAAATTTTGAAAAAATCTAATTTTCAAGCCCGCCCAAAAGGGTACCACTTTGGCCGGTGGCCAGATTTGGCCCCGTTTTCTGGCAGCCGTCATTAAAACGGCTATAACTCTCTCCACAGGTAAGCTTTACCCGTGATTCTTGTTGCGTTGGATTCTTAACTCAAATATCTACCCTACAAAAAGTTAAACGGAAGAAACTACTTTTGAGTCAACCTGTAGGTGGTTATCAAGTTGATTTCCACAACCGTCGCCTCTTGTGTAGGGATAGGGGTGAACGTCGGGTTTTTCATTGAGTCCAGCATTTTTGAACACTAGAGTCAATTATGAATCAAACCATATGACTATATATGCCTAATCCATCCACTTTTGAAAAATTCAAATTTTCAAGCCCGCCCAAAGGGGTACCACTTTGGCCGGTGGCCAGATTTGGCCCCGTTTTCTAGCAGCCGTCATTAAAACGGCTATAACTCTCTCCACAAGTAAGCTTTAACCGTGATTCTTGTTGCGTTGGATTCCTAACTCAAATATCTACCATAAAAAAAATTCAAACGAAAGAAACTCCTTTTGAGTCAACCTCTAGGTGGTTATCAATTTGATTTCCACAACCGTCGCCTCTTATGTAGGGATCGGGGTGAACGTCGGGTTTTTCATTGAGTCCAGCATTTTTGAACACTAGAGTCAATTGTGAATCAAACCATATGACTATATATGCCTAATCCATCCACTTTTGAAAAAATCAAATTTTCAAGCCCGCCCAAAGGGGTACCCCTTTGGCCGGAGGCCAGATTTGGCCCCATTTTCTTGCAGCCGTCATTAAAACGGCTATAACTCTCTCCACAGGTAAGCTTTACCCGTGATTCTTGTTGCGTTAGATTCCTAACTCAAATATCTACCTTACAAAAAGTTCAAATGGAAAAAACTCCTTTTGAGTCAACCTGAAGGTGGTTATCAAGTTGATTTCCACAACCGTCGCCTCTTATGTAGGGATCGGGGTGAACGTCGGATTTTTCATTGAGTCCAGCATTTTTGAACACAAGAGTCAATTATGAATCAAACCATATGACTATATATGCCTAATCCATCCACTTTTGAAAAAATCAAATTTTCAAGCCCGTCCAAAGGGGTACCCCTTTGGCCGGTGGCCAGATTTGGCCC
Source organism: Perilla frutescens (assembly GCA_026008535.1). Taxonomy (NCBI): domain Eukaryota; kingdom Viridiplantae; phylum Streptophyta; class Magnoliopsida; order Lamiales; family Lamiaceae; genus Perilla; species Perilla frutescens. The sequence goes on along the minus strand of BRKX01000022.1, from coordinate 319,585 downwards.
CGTTTTCTGGCAGCCGTTATTAAAATGCCTATAACTCTCTCCACAAGTAAGATTTACCCGTGATTCTTGTTGCGTTGGATTCCTAACTCAAATATCTACCCTACAAAAATTTAAACGGAAGAAACTCCTTTTGAGTCAACCTGTAGGTGGTTATCAAGTTGATTTCAACAACCGTCGCCTCTTGTGTAGGGATCGGGGTGAACGTCGGGTTTCTCATTGAGTCCAGCATTTTTGAACACTAGAGTCAATTATGAATCAAACCATATGACTATATATGCCTAATCCATCCACTTTTGAAAAATTCAAATTTTCAAGCCCGCCCAAAGGGGTACCACTTTGGCCGGTGGCCAGATTTGGCCCCGTTTTCTAGCAGCCGTCATTAAAACGGCTATAACTCTCTCCACAAGTAAGCTTTAACCGTGATTCTTGTTGCGTTGGATTCCTAACTCAAATATCTACCATAAAAAAAATTCAAACGAAAGAAACTCCTTTTGAGTCAACCTCTAGGTGGTTATCAAGTTGATTTCCACAACCGTGACCTCTTATGTAGGGATCGGGGTGAACGTCGGGTTTTTCATTGAGTCCAGCATTTTTGAACACTAGAGTCAATTATGAATCATACCATATGACTATATATGCCTAATCTATCCACTTTTGAAAAAATTAAATTTTCAAGCCCGCCCAAAGGGGTACCCCTTTGGCCGGTGGCCAGATTTGGCCCCGTTTTCTGGCAGCCGTCATTAAAACGGCTATAACTCTCTCCACAGGTAAGCTTTACCTGTGATTCTTGTTGCGTTCGATTCCTAACTCTAATATCTACCCTACAAAAAGTTCAAACGGAAGAAACTCATTTTGAGTAAACCTGTAGGTGGTTATCAAGTTGATTTCCACAACCGTCGCCTCTTATGTAGGGATCTGGGTGAACGTCGGGTTTTTCATTGAGTCCAGCATTTTTGAACACAAGAGTCAATTATGAATCAAACCATATGACTATATATGCCTAATCCATCCACTTTTGAAAAAATCAAATTTTCAAGCCCGCCCAAAGGGGTACCCCTTTGGCCGGTGGCCAGATTTGGCCCCGTTTTCTGGTAGCCGTCATTAAAACGGCTATAACTCTCTCCACAGGTAAGCTTTACCCGTGATTCTTGTTGCGTTTGATTCCTAACTCAAATATCTACCCTACAAAAAGTTAAACGGAAGAAACTCCTTTTGAGTCAACCTGTAGGTGGTTATCAAGTTGATTTCCACAACCGTCGCCTCTTGTGTAGGGATCGGGGTGAACGTCGGGTTTTTCATTGAGTCCAACATTTTTGAACACTAGAGTCAATTATGAATCAAACCATATGAATATATATGCCTAATCCATCCACTTTTGAAAAAATCAAATTTTCAAGCCCGCCCAAAGGGGTACCCCTTTGGCCGGTGGCCAGATTTGGCCCCGTTTTCTGGTAGCCGTCATTAAAACGGCTATAACTCTCTCCACAGGTAAGCTTTACCCGTGATTCTTGTTGCGTTTGATTCCTAACTCAAATATCTACCCTACAAAAAGTTAAACGGAAGAAACTCCTTTTGAGTCAACCTGTAGGTGGTTATCAAGTTGATTTCCACAACCGTCGCCTCTTGTGTAGGGATCGGGGTGAACGTCGGGTTTTTCATTGAGTCCAACATTTTTGAACACTAGAGTCAATTATGAATCAAACCATATGAATATATATGCCTAATCCATCCACTTTTGACAAAATCAAATTTTCAAGCCCGCCCAAAGGGTTACCACTTTGGCCGGTGGCCAGATTTGGCCCCGTTTTCTAGCAGCCGTCATTAAAACGGCTATAACTCTCTCCATAGGTAAGCTTTAACCGTGATTCTTGTTGCGTTGGATTCCTAACTCAAATATCTACCCTACAAAAATTTCAAACGGAAGAAACTCCTTTTGAGTCAACCTCTAGGTGGTTATCAAGTTGATTTCCACAACCGTCGTCTCTTATGTAGGGATCGGGGTGAACGTCGGGTTTTTCATTGAGTCCAGCATTTTTGAACACTAGAGTCAAATATGAATCAAACCATATGACTATATATGCCTAATCCATCCACTTTTGAAAAAATCAAATTTTCAAGCCCGCCCAAAGGGGTACCCTTTTGGCCGGAGGCCAGATTTGGCCCCGTTTTCTGGCAGCCGTCATTAAAACGGCTATAACTCTCTCCACAGGTAAGCTTTACCCGTTATTCTTGTTGCGTTAGATTCCTAACTCAAATATCTACCTTACAAAAAGTTCAAATAGAAGAAACTCCTTTTGAGTCAACCTGTAGGTGGTTATCAAGTTGATTTCCACAACCGTCGCCTCTTGTGTAGGGATCGGGGTGAACGTCGGGTTTTTCATTGAGTCCAGCATTTTTGAACACTAGAGTCAATTATAAATCAAACCATATGACTATATATGCCTAATCCATCAAATTTTGAAAAAATCTAATTTTCAAGCCCGCCCAAAAGGGTACCACTTTGGCCGGTGGCCAGATTTGGCCCCGTTGTCTGGCAGCCGTCATTAAAACGGCTATAACTCTCTCCACAGGTAAGCTTTACCCGTGATTCTTGTTGCGTTGGATTCTTATCTCAAATATCTACCCTACAAAAAGTTAAACGGAAGAAACTACTTTTGAGTCAACCTGTAGGTGGTTATCAAGTTGATTTCCACAACCGTCGCCTCTTGTGTAGGGATAGGGGTGAACGTCGGGTTTTTCATTGAGTCCAGCATTTTTGAACACTAGAGTCAATTATGAATCAAACCATATGACTATATATGCCTAATCCATCCACTTTTGAAAAATTCCAATTTTCAAGCCCGCCCAAAGGGGTACCACTTTGGCCGGTGGCCAGATTTGGCCCCGTTTTCTAGCAGCCGTCATTAAAACGGCTATAACTCTCTCCACAAGTAAGCTTTAACCGTGATTCTTGTTGCGTTGGATTCCTAACTCAAATATCTACCATAAAAAAAATTCAAACGAAAGAAACTCCTTTTGAGTCAACCTCTAGGTGGTTATCAATTTGATTTCCACAACCGTCGCCTCTTATGTAGGGATCGGGGTGAACGTCGGGTTTTTCATTGAGTCCAGCATTTTTGAACACTAGAGTCAATTGTGAATCAAACCATATGACTATATATGCCTAATCCATCCACTTTTGAAAAAATCAAATTTTCAAGCCCGCCCAAAGGGGTACCCCTTTGGCCGGAGGCCAGATTTGGCCCCATTTTCTTGCAGCCGTCATTAAAACGGCTATAAATCTCTCCACAGGTAAGCTTTACCCGTGATTCTTGTTGCGTTAGATTCCAAACTCAAATATCTACCTTACAAAAAGTTCAAATGGAAAAAACTCCTTTTGAGTCAACCTGAAGGTGGTTATCAAGTTGATTTCCACAACCGTCGCCTCTTATGTAGGGATCGGGGTGAACGTCGGATTTTTCATTGAGTCCAGCATTTTTGAACACAAGAGTCAATTATGAATCAAACCATATGACTATATATGCCTAATCCATCCACTTTTGAAAAAATCAAATTTTCAAGCCCGTCCAAAGGGGTACCCCTTTGGCCGGTGGCCAGATTTGGCCCCGTTTTCTGGCAGCCGTTATTAAAATGCCTATAACTCTCTCCACAAGTAAGATTTACCCGTGATTCTTGTTGCGTTGGATTCCTAACTCAAATATCTACCCTACAAAAATTTAAACGGAAGAAACTCCTTTTGAGTCAACCTGTAGGTGGTTATCAAGTTGATTTCAACAACCGTCGCCTCTTGTGTAGGGATCGGGGTGAACGTCGGGGTTTTCATTGAGTCCAGCATTTTTGAATACTAGAGTCAATTATGAATCAAACCATATGACTATATATGCCTAATCCATCCACTTTTGAAAAAATCAAATTTTCAAGCCCGCCCAAAGGGGTACCACTTTGGCCGGTGGCCAGATTTGGCCCCGTTTTCTAGCAACCGTCATTAAAACGGCTATAACTCTCTCCACAGGTAAGCTTTAACTGTGATTCTTGTTGCGTTGAATTCCTAACTCAAATATCTACCCTACAAAAATTTCAAACGGAAGAAACTCCTTTTGAGTCAACCTCTAGGTGGTTATCAATTTGATTTCCACAACCGTCGCCTCTTATGTAGGGATCGGGGTGAACGTCGGGTTTTTCATTGAGTCCAGCATTTTTGAACACTAGAGTCAATTGTGAATCAAACCATATGACTATATATGCCTAATCCATCCACTTTTGAAAAAATCAAATTTTCAAGCCCGCCCAAAGGGGTACCCCTTTGGCCGGAGGCCAGATTTGGCCCCGTTTTCTAGCAGCCGTCATTAAAACGGCTATAACTCTCTCCACAGGTAAGCTTTACCCGTGATTCTTGTTGCGTTAGATTCCTAACTCAAATATCTACCTTACAAAAAGTTCAAATGGAAGAAACTCCTTTTGAGTCAACCTATAGATGGTTATCAAGTTGATTTCCACAACCGTCGCCTCTTATGTAGGGATCGGGGTGAACGTCGGATTTTTCATTGAGTCCAGCATTTTTGAACACAAGAGTCAATTATGAATCAAACCATATGACTATATATGCCTAATCCATCCACTTTTGAAAAAATCAAATTTTCAAGCCCGCCCAAAGGGGTACCCCTTTGGCCGGTGGCCAGATTTGGCCCCGTTTTCTGGCAGCCGTCATTAAAACGCCTATAACTCTCTCCACAAGTAAGCTTTACCCGTGATTCTTGTTGCGTTGGATTCCTAATTCAAATATCTACCCTAAAAAAATTTAAACGGAAGAAACTCCTTTTGAGTCAACCTGTAGGTGGTTATCAAGTTTATTTCAACAACCGTCGCCTCTTGTGTAGGGATCGGGGTGAACGTCGGGGTTTTCATTGAGTCTAGCATTTTTGAACACTAGAGTCAAATCTGAATCAAACCATATGACTATATATGCCTAATCCATCCACTTTTGAAAAAATCAAATTTTCAAGCCCGCCCAAAGGGGTACCCTTTTGGCCGGAGGCCAGATTTGGCCCCGTTTTCTGGCAGCCGTCGTTAAAACGGCTATAACTCTCTCCACAGGTAAGCTTTACCCGTGATTCTTGTTGCGTTAGATTCCTAACTCAAATATCTACCTTACAAAAAGTTCAAATAGAAGAAACTCCTTTTGAGTCAACCTGTAGGTGGTTATCAAGTTGATTTCCACAACCGTCGCCTCTTGTGTAGGGATCGGGGTGAACGTCGGGTTTTTCATTGAGTCCAGCATTTTTGAACACTAGAGTCAATTATAAATCAAACCATATGACTATATATGCCTAATCCATCAAATTTTGAAAAAATCAAATTTTCAAGCCCGTCCAAAGGGGTACCCCTTTGGCCGGTGGCCAGATTTGGCCCCGTTTTCTGGCAGCCGTTATTAAAATGCCTATAACTCTCTCCACAAGTAAGATTTACCCGTGATTCTTGTTGCGTTGGATTCCTAACTCAAATATCTACCCTACAAAAATTTAAACGGAAGAAACTCCTTTTGAGTCAACCTGTAGGTGGTTATCAAGTTGATTTCAACAACCGTCGCCTCTTGTGTAGGGATCGGGGTGAACGTCGGGGTTTTCATTGAGTCCAGCATTTTTGAATACTAGAGTCAATTATGAATCAAACCATATGACTATATATGCCTAATCCATCCACTTTTGAAAAAATCAAATTTTCAAGCCCGCCCAAAGGGGTACCACTTTGGCCGGTGGCCAGATTTGGCCCCGTTTTCTAGCAACCGTCATTAAAACGGCTATAACTCTCTCCACAGGTAAGCTTTAACTGTGATTCTTGTTGCGTTGGATTCCTAACTCAAATATCTACCCTACAAAAATTTCAAACGGAAGAAACTCCTTTTGAGTCAACCTCTAGGTGGTTATCAATTTGATTTCCACAACCGTCGCCTCTTATGTAGGGATCGGGGTGAACGTCGGGTTTTTCATTGAGTCCAGCATTTTTGAACACTAGAGTCAATTGTGAATCAAACCATATGACTATATATGCCTAATCCATCCACTTTTGAAAAAATCAAATTTTCAAGCCCGCCCAAAGGGGTACCCCTTTGGCCGGAGGCCAGATTTGGCCCCGTTTTCTGGCAGCCGTCATTAAAACGGCTATAACTCTCTCCACAGGTAAGCTTTACCCGTGATTCTTGTTGCGTTAGATTCCTAACTCAAATATCTACCTTACAAAAAGTTCAAATGGAAGAAACTCCTTTTGAGTCAACCTATAGGTGGTTATCAAGTTGATTTCCTCAACCGTCGCCTCTTATGTAGGGATCGGGGTGAACGTCGGATTTTTCATTGAGTCCAGCATTTTTGAACACAAGAGTCAATTATGAATCAAACCATATGACTATATATGCCTAATCCATCCACTTTTGAAAAAATCAAATTTTCAAGCCCGCCCAAAGGGGTACCCCTTTGGCCGGTGGCCAGATTTGGCCCCGTTTTCTGGCAGCCGTCATTAAAACGCCTATAACTCTCTCCACAAGTAAGCTTTACCCGTGATTCTTGTTGCGTTGGATTCCTAACTCAAATATCTACCCTAAAAAAATTTAAACGGAAGAAACTCCTTTTGAGTCAACCTGTAGGTGGTTATCAAGTTTATTTCAACAACCGTCGCCTCTTGTGTAGGGATCGGGGTGAACGTCGGGGTTTTCATTGAGTCTAGCATTTTTGAACACTAGAGTCAAATATGAATCAAACCATATGACTATATATGCCTAATCCATCCACTTTTGAAAAAATCAAATTTTCAAGCCCGCCCAAAGGGGTACCCTTTTGGCCGGAGGCCAGATTTGGCCCCGTTTTCTGGCAGCCGTCGTTAAAACGGCTATAACTCTCTCCACAGGTAAGCTTTACCCGTGATTCTTGTTGCGTTAGATTCCTAACTCAAATATCTACCTTACAAAAAGTTCAAATAGAAGAAACTCCTTTTGAGTCAACCTGTAGGTGGTTATCAAGTTGATTTCCACAACCGTCGCCTCTTGTGTAGGGATCGGGGTGAACGTCGGGTTTTTCATTGAGTCCAGCATTTTTGAACACTAGAGTCAATTATAAATCAAACCATATGACTATATATGCCTAATCCATCAAATTTTGAAAAAATCTAATTTTCAAGCCCGCCCAAAGGGGTACCACTTTGGCCGGTGGCCAGATTTGGCCCCGTTTTCTGGCAGCCGTCATTAAAACGGCTATAACTCTCTCCACAGGTAAGCTTTACCCGTGATTCTTGTTGCGTTGGATTCTTAACTCAAATATCTACCCTACAAAAAGTTAAACGGAAGAAACTACTTTTGAGTCAACCTGTAGGTGGTTATCAAGTTGATTTCCACAACCGTCGCCTCTTGTGTAGGGATAGGGGTGAACGTCGGGTTTTTCATTGAGTCCAGCATTTTTGAACACTAGAGTCAATTATGAATCAAACCATATGACTATATATGCCTAATCCATCCACTTTTGAAAAAATCAAATTTTCAAGCCCGCCCAAAGGGGTACCACTTTGGCCGGTGGCCAGATTTGGCCCCGTTTTCTAGCAGCCGTCATTAAAACGGCTATAACTCTCTCCACAAGTAAGCTTTAACCGTGATTCTTGTTGCGTTGGATTCCTAACTCAAATATCTACCATAAAAAAAATTCAAACGGAAGAAACTCCTTTTGAGTCAACCTCTAGGTGGTTATCAATTTGATTTCCACAACCGTCGCCTCTTATGTAGCGATCGGGGTGAACGTCGGGTTTTTCATTGAGTCCAGCATTTTTGAACACTAGAGTCAATTGTGAATCAAACCATATGACTATATATTCCTAATCCATCCACTTTTGAAAAAATCAAATTTTCAAGCCCGCCCAAAGGGGTACCTATTTGGCCGGAGGCCAGATTTGGCCCCATTTTCTTGCAGCCGTCATTAAAACGGCTATAACTCTCTCCACAGGTAAGCTTTACCCGTGATTCTTGTTGCGTTAGATTCCTAACTCAAATATCTACCTTACAAAAAGTTCAAATGGAAGAAACTCCTTTTGAGTCAACCTGAAGGTGGTTATCAAGTTGATTTCCACAACCGTCGCCTCTTATGTAGGGATCGGGGTGAACGTCGGACTTTTCATTGAGTCCAGCATTTTTGAACACAAGAGTCAATTATGAATCAAACCATATGACTATATATGCCTAATCCATCCACTTTTGAAAAAATCAAATTTTCAAGCCCGTCCAAAGGGGTACCCCTTTGGCCGGTGGCCAGATTTGGCCCCGTTTTCTGGCAGCCGTCATTAAAACGGCTATAACTCTCTCCACAGGTAAGCTTTAACTGTGATTCTTGTTGCGTTGGATTCCTAACTCAAATATCTACCCTACAAAAATTTCAAACGGAAGAAACTCCTTTTGAGTCAACCTCTAGGTGGTTATCAATTTGATTTCCACAACCGTCGCCTCTTATGTAGGGATCGGGGTGAACGTCGGGTTTTTCATTGAGTCCAGCATTTTTGAACACTAGAGTCAATTGTGAATCAAACCATATGACTATATATGCCTAATCCATCCACTTTTGAAAAAATCAAATTTTCAAGCTCGCCCAAAGGGGTACCCCTTTGGCCGGAGGCCAGATTTGGCCCCGTTTTCTGGCAGCCGTCATTAAAACGGCTATAACTCTCTCCACAGGTAAGCTTTACCCGTGATTCTTGTTGCGTTAGATTCCTAACTCAAATATCTACCTTACAAAAAGTTCAAATGGAAGAAACTCCTTTTGAGTCAACCTGTAGGTGGTTATCAAGTTGATTTCCACAACCGTCGCCTCTTATGTAGGGATCGGTGTGAACGTCGGATTTTTCATTGAGTCCAGCATTTTTGAACACAAGAGTCAATTATGAATCAAACCATATGACTATATATGCCTAATCCATCCACTTTTGAAAAAATCAAATTTTCAAGCCCGCCCAAAGGGGTACCCCTTTGGCCGGTGGCCAGATTTGGCCCCGTTTTCTGGCAGCCGTCATTAAAACGGCTATAACTCTCTCCACAGGTAAGCTTTAACTGTGATTCTTGTTGCGTTGGATTCCTAACTCAAATATCTACCCTACAAAAATTTAAACGGAAGAAACTCCTTTTGAGTCAACCTGTAGGTGGTTATCAAGTTGATTTCAACAACCGTCGCCTCTTGTGTAGGGATCGGGGTGAACGTCGGGGTTTTCATTGAGTCTAGCATTTTTGAACACTAGAGTCAATTATGAATCAAACCATATGACTATATATGCCTAATCCATCCACTTTTGAAAAAATCAAGTTTTCAAGCCCGTCCAAAGGGGTACCACTTTGGCCGGTGGCCAGATTTGGCCCCGTTTTCTGGCAGCCGTCATTAAAACGGCTATAACTCTCTCCACAGGTAAGCTTTAACTGTGATTCTTGTTGCGTTGGATTCCTAACTCAAATATCTACCCTACAAAAAGTTCAAATGGAAGAAACTCCTTTTGAGTCAACCTGTAGGTGGTTATCAAGTTGATTTCCACAACCGTCGCCTCTTATGTAGGGATCGGTGTGAACGTCGGATTTTTCATTGAGTCCAGCATTTTTGAACACTAGAGTCAATTGTGAATCAAACCATATGACTATATATGCCTAATCCATCCACTTTTGAAAAAATCAAATTTTCAAGCTCGCCCAAAGGGGTACCCCTTTGGCCGGAGACCAGATTTGGCCCCGTTTTCTGGCAGCCGTCATTAGAACGGCTATAACTCTCTCCACAGGTAAGCTTTACCCGTGATTCTTGTTGCGTTAGATTCCTAACTCAAATATCTACCTTACAAAAAGTTCAAATGGAAGAAACTCCTTTTGAGTCAACCTGTAGGTGGTTATCAAGTTGATTTCCACAACCGTCGCCTCTTATGTAGGGATCGGTGTGAACGTCGGATTTTTCATTGAGTCCAGCATTTTTGAACACAAGAGTCAATTATGAATCAAACCATATGACTATATATGCCTAATCCATCCACTTTTGAAAAAATCAAATTTTCAAGCCCGCCCAAAGGGGTACCCCTTTGGCCGGTGGCCAGATTTGGCCCCGTTTTCTGGCAGCCGTCATTAAAACGGCTATAACTCTCTCCACAGGTAAGCTTTAACTGTGATTCTTGTTACGTTGGATTCCTAACTCAAATATCTACCCTACAAAAATTTAAACGGAAGAAACTCCTTTTGAGTCAACCTGTAGGTGGTTATCAAGTTGATTTCAACAACCGTCGCCTCTTGTGTAGGGATCGGGGTGAACGTCGGGGTTTTCATTGAGTCTAGCATTTTTGAACACTAGAGTCAATTATGAATCAAACCATATGACTATATATGCCTAATCCATCCACTTTTGAAAAAATCAAATTTTCAAGCCCGTCCAAAGGGGTACCCCTTTGGCCGGAGGCCAGATTTGGCCCCGTTTTCTGGCAGCCGTCATTAAAACGGCTATAACTCTCTCCACAGGTAAGCTTTACCCGTGATTCTTGTTGCGTTAGATTCCTAACTCAAATATCTACCTTACAAAAAGTTCAAATGGAAGAAACTCCTTTTGAGTCAACCTGTAGGTGGTTATCAAGTTGATTTCCACAACCGTCGCCTCTTATGTAGGGATCGGTGTGAACGTCGGATTTTTCATTGAGTCCAGCATTTTTGAACACAAGAGTCAATTATGAATCAAACCATATGACTATATATGCCTAATCCATCCACTTTTGAAAAAATCAAATTTTCAAGCCCGCCCAAAGGGGTACCCCTTTGGCCGGTGGCCAGATTTGGCCCCGTTTTCTGGCAGCCGTCATTAAAACGGCTATAACTCTCTCCACAGGTAAGCTTTAACTGTGATTCTTGTTGCGTTGGATTCCTAACTCAAATATCTACCCTACAAAAATTTAAACGGAAGAAACTCCTTTTGAGTCAACCTGTAGGTGGTTATCAAGTTGATTTCAACAACCGTCGCCTCTTGTGTAGGGATCGGGGTGAACGTCGGGGTTTTCATTGAGTCTAGCATTTTTGAACACTAGAGTCAATTATGAATCAAACCATATGACTATATATGCCTAATCCATCCACTTTTGAAAAAATCAAGTTTTCAAGCCCGTCCAAAGGGGTACCACTTTGGCCGGTGGCCAGATTTGGCCCCGTTTTCTGGCAGCCGTCATTAAAACGGCTATAACTCTCTCCACAGGTAAGCTTTAACTGTGATTCTTGTTGCGTTGGATTCCTAACTCAAATATCTACCCTACAAAAAGTTCAAATGGAAGAAACTCCTTTTGAGTCAACCTGTAGGTGGTTATCAAGTTGATTTCCACAACCGTCGCCTCTTATGTAGGGATCGGTGTGAACGTCGGATTTTTCATTGAGTCCAGCATTTTTGAACACTAGAGTCAATTGTGAATCAAACCATATGACTATATATGCCTAATCCATCCACTTTTGAAAAAATCAAATTTTCAAGCTCGCCCAAAGGGGTACCCCTTTGGCCGGAGACCAGATTTGGCCCCGTTTTCTGGCAGCCGTCATTAAAACGGCTATAACTCTCTCCACAGGTAAGCTTTACCCGTGATTCTTGTTGCGTTAGATTCCTAACTCAAATATCTACCTTACAAAAAGTTCAAATGGAAGAAACTCCTTTTGAGTCAACCTGTAGGTGGTTATCAAGTTGATTTCCACAACCGTCGCCTCTTATGTAGGGATCGGTGTGAACGTCGGATTTTTCATTGAGTCCAGCATTTTTGAACACAAGAGTCAATTATGAATCAAACCATATGACTATATATGCCTAATCCATCCACTTTTGAAAAAATCAAATTTTCAAGCCCGCCCAAAGGGGTACCCCTTTGGCCGGTGGCCAGATTTGGCCCCGTTTTCTGGCAGCCGTCATTAAAACGGCTATAACTCTCTCCACAGGTAAGCTTTAACTGTGATTCTTGTTGCGTTGGATTCCTAACTCAAATATCTACCCTACAAAAATTTAAACGGAAGAAACTCCTTTTGAGTCAACCTGTAGGTGGTTATCAAGTTGATTTCAACAACCGTCGCCTCTTGTGTAGGGATCGGGGTGAACGTCGGGGTTTTCATTGAGTCTAGCATTTTTGAACACTAGAGTCAATTATGAATCAAACCATATGACTATATATGCCTAATCCATCCACTTTTGAAAAAATCAAATTTTCAAGCCCGTCCAAAGGGGTACCCCTTTGGCCGGTGGCCAGATTTGGCCCCGTTTTCTGGCAGCCGTCATTAAAACGGCTATAACTCTCTCCACAGGTAAGCTTTAACTGTGATTCTTGTTGCGTTGGATTCCTAACTCAAATATCTACCCTACAAAAAGTTCAAACAGAAGAAACTCCTTTTGAGTCAACCTGTAGGTGGTTATCAAGTTGATTTCCACAACCGTCGCCTCTTATGTAGGGATCGGTGTGAACGTCGGATTTTTCATTGAGTCCAGCATTTTTGAACACAAGAGTCAATTATGAATCAAACCATATGACTATATATGCCTAATCCATCCACTTTTGAAAAAATCAAATTTTCAAGCCCGCCCAAAGGGGTACCCCTTTGGCCGGTGGCCAGATTTGGCCCCATTTTCTGGCAGCCGTCATTAAAACGCCTATAACTCTCTCCACAAGTAAGCTTTACCCGTGATTCTTGTTGCGTTGGATTCCTAACTCAAATATCTACCCTAAAAAAATTTAAACGGAAGAAACTCCTTTTGAGTCAACCTGTAGGTGGTTATCAAGTTGATTTCAACAACCGTCGCCTCTTGTGTAGGGATCGGGGTGAACGTCGGGGTTTTCATTGAGTCTAGCATTTTTGAACACTAGAGTCAATTATGAATCAAACCATATGACTATATATGCCTAATCCATCCACTTTTGAAAAAATCAAGTTTTCAAGCCCGCCCAAAGGGGTACCACTTTGGCCGGTGGCCAGATTTGGCCCCGTTTTCTAGCAGCCGTCATTAAAACGGCTATAACTCTCTCCACAGGTAAGCTTTACCCGTGATTCTTGTTGCGTTAGATTCCTAACTCAAATATCTACCTTACAAAAAGTTCAAATGGAAGAAACTCCTTTTGAGTCAACCTGTAGGTGGTTATCAAGTTGATTTCCACAACCGTCGCCTCTTATGTAGGGATCGGTGTGAACGTCGGATTTTTCATTGAGTCCAGCATTTTTGAACACAAGAGTCAATTATGAATCAAACCATATGACTATATATGCCTAATACATCCACTTTTGAAAAAATCAAATTTTCAAGCCCGCCCAAAGGGGTACCCCTTTGGCCGGTGGCCAGATTTGGCCCCGTTTTCTGGCAGCCGTCATTAAAACGGCTATAACTCTCTCCACAGGTAAGCTTTAACTGTGATTCTTGTTGCGTTGGATTCCTAACTCAAATATCTACCCTACAAAAATTTAAACGGAAGAAACTCCTTTTGAGTCAACCTGTAGGTGGTTATCAAGTTGATTTCAACAACCGTCGCCTCTTGTGTAGGGATCGGGGTGAACGTCGGGGTTTTCATTGAGTCTAGCATTTTTGAACACTAGAGTCAATTATGAATCAAACCATATGACTATATATGCCTAATCCATCCACTTTTGAAAAAATCAAATTTTCAAGCCCGTCCAAAGGGGTACCCCTTTGGCCGGTGGCCAGATTTGGCCCCGTTTTCTGGCAGCCGTCATTAAAACGGCTATAACTCTCTCCACAGGTAAGCTTTAACTGTGATTCTTGTTGCGTTGGATTCCTAACTCAAATATCTACCCTACAAAAAGTTCAAACAGAAGAAACTCCTTTTGAGTCAACCTGTAGGTGGTTATCAAGTTGATTTCCACAACCGTCGCCTCTTATGTAGGGATCGGTGTGAACGTCGGATTTTTCATTGAGTCCAGCATTTTTGAACACAAGAGTCAATTATGAATCAAACCATATGACTATATATGCCTAATCCATCCACTTTTGAAAAAATCAAATTTTCAAGCCCGCCCAAAGGGGTACCCCTTTGGCCGGTGGCCAGATTTGGCCCCATTTTCTGGCAGCCGTCATTAAAACGCCTATAACTCTCTCCACAAGTAAGCTTTACCCGTGATTCTTGTTGCGTTGGATTCCTAACTCAAATATCTACCCTAAAAAAATTTAAACGGAAGAAACTCCTTTTGAGTCAACCTGTAGGTGGTTATCAAGTTGATTTCAACAACCGTCGCCTCTTGTGTAGGGATCGGGGTGAACGTCGGGGTTTTCATTGAGTCTAGCATTTTTGAACACTAGAGTCAATTATGAATCAAACCATATGACTATATATGCCTAATCCATCCACTTTTGAAAAAATCAAGTTTTCAAGCCCGCCCAAAGGGGTACCACTTTGGCCGGTGGCCAGATTTGGCCCCGTTTTCTAGCAGCCGTCATTAAAACGGCTATAACTCTCTCCACAGGTAAGCTTTAACTGTGATTCTTGTTGCGTTGGATTCCTAACTCAAATATCTACCCTACAAAAATTTCAAACGGAAGAAACTCCTTTTGAGTCAACCTCTAGGTGGTTATCAAGTTGATTTCCACAACCGTCGCCTCTTATGTAGTTCGGGGTGAACGTCGGGTTTTTCATTGAGTCCAGCATTTTTGAACACTAGAGTCAATTATGAATCAAACCATATGACTATATATGCCTAATCCATCCACTTTTGAAAAAATCAAATTTTCAAGCCCGCCCAAAGGGGTACCCCTTTGGCCAGAGGCCAGATTTGGCCCCGTTTTCTGGCAGCCGTCATTAAAACGGCTATAACTCTCTCCACAGGTAAGCTTTACCCGTGATTCTTGTTGCGTTAGATTCCTAACTCAAATATCTACCTTAGAAAAAGTTCAAATGGAAGAAACTCCTTTTGAGTCAACCTGTAGGTGGTTATCAAGTTGATTTCCACAACCGTCGCCTCTTATGTAGGGATCGGGGTGAACGTCGGATTTTTCATTGAGTCCAGCATTTTTGAACACTAGAGTCAATTATGAATCAAAACATATGACTATTTATGCCTAATCCATCCACTTTTGAAAAAATCAAATTTTCAAGCCCGCCCAAAGGGGTACCCCTTTGGCCGGTGGCCAGATTTGGCCCCGTTTTCTTGCAGCCGTCATTAAAACGGCTATAACTCTCTCCACCGGTAAGCTTTACCCGTGATTCTTGTTGCGTTGGATTCCTAACTCAAATATCTACTCTACAAAAATTTCAAACGGAAGAAACTCCTTTTGAGTCAACCTCTAGGTGGTTATCAAGTTGATTTCCACAACCGTCGCTTCTTATGTAGGGATCGGGGTGAACGTCGGGTTTTTCATTGAGTCCAGCATTTTTGAACACTAGAGTAAATTATGAATCAAACCATATGACTATTTATGCCTAATACATCCACTTTTGAAAAAATCAAATTTTCAAGCCCGCCCAAAGGGAACGCCTTTGGCCGGTGGCCAGATTTGGCCCCGTTTTCTGGCAGCCGTCATTAAAACGGCTATAACTCTCTCCACAGGTAAGCTTTACCCGTGATTCTTGTTGCGTTGGATTCCTAACTCAAATATCTACCCTACAAAAAGTTAAACGGAAGAAACACCTTTTGAGTCAACCTGTAGGTGGTTATCAAGTTGATTTCCACAACCGTCGCCTCTTGTGTAGGGATCGGGGTGAACGTCGGGTTTTTCATTGAGTCCAGCATTTTTGAACACTAGAGTCCATTATGAATCAAACCATATGACTATATAATCCTAATCCATCCACTTTTGAAAAAATCAAAATTTCAAGCCCGCCCAAAGGGGTACCCTTTGGCCGGAGGCCAGATTTGACCCCGTTTTCTGGCAGCCGTCATTAAAATGGCTATAACTCTCTCCATAGGTAAGCTTTAACCGTGATTCTTGTTGCGTTGGATTCCTAACTCAAATATCTACCCTAAAAAAAGTTCAAACTGAAGAAACTCCTTTTAAGTCAACCTGTAGGTGGTTATCAAGTTGATTTCCACAACCGTCGCCTCTTATATAGGGATCGGGGTGAACATCGGGTTTTTCATTGAGTCCAGCATTTTTGAACACTAGAGTATATTATGAATCAAACCATATGACTATTTATGCCTAATCCATCCACTTTTGAAAAAATTAAATTTTCAAGCCCGCCCAAAGGGGTACCCCTTTTGCCGGTGTCCAGATTTGGCCCCGTTTTCTGGCAGCCGTCATTAAAACGGCTATAACTCTCTCCACAGGTAAGCTTTACCCGTGATTCTTGTTGCGTTGGATTTCTAACTCAAATATCTACCCTACAAAAAGTTAAACGGAAGAAACTCCTTTTGAGTCAACCTGTAGGTGGTTATCAAGTTGATTTCCACAACCGTCGCCTCTTGTGTAGGGATCGGGGTGAACGTCGGGTTTTTCATTGAGTCCAGCATTTTTGAACACTAGAGTCAATTATGAATCAAACCATATGAATATATATGCCTAATCCATCCACTTTTGAAAAAATCAAATTTTCAAGCCCGCCCAAAGGGAACGCCTTTGGCCGGTGGCCAGATTTGGCCCCGTTTTCTGGCAGCCGTCATTAAAACGGCTATAACTCTCTCCACAGGTAAGCTTTACCCGTGATTCTTGTTGCGTTGGATTCCTAACTCAAATATCTACCCTACAAAAAGTTAAACGGAAGAAACACCTTTTGAGTCAACCTGTAGGTGGTTATCAAGTTGATTTCCACAACCGTCGCCTCTTGTGTAGGGATCGGGGTGAACGTCGGGTTTTTCATTGAGTCCAGCATTTTTGAACACTAGAGTCCATTATGAATCAAACCATATGACTATATAATCCTAATCCATCCACTTTTGAAAAAATCAAAATTTCAAGCCCGCCCAAAGGGGTACCCTTTGGCCGGAGGCCAGATTTGACCCCGTTTTCTGGCAGCCGTCATTAAAACGGCTATAACTCTCTCCACAGGTAAGCTTTACCCGTGATTCTTGTTGCGTTAGATTCCTAACTCAAATATCTACCTTAGAAAAAGTTCAAATGGAAGAAACTCCTTTTGAGTCAACCTGTAGGTGGTTATCAAGTTGATTTCCACAACCGTCGCCTCTTATGTAGGGATCGGGGTGAACGTCGGATTTTTCATTGAGTCCAGCATTTTTGAACACTAGAGTCAATTATGAATCAAAACATATGACTATTTATGCCTAATCCATCCACTTTTGAAAAAATCAAATTTTCAAGCCCGCCCAAAGGGGTACCCCTTTGGCCGGTGGCCAGATTTGGCCCCGTTTTCTTGCAGCCGTCATTAAAACGGCTATAACTCTCTCCACCGGTAAGCTTTACCCGTGATTCTTGTTGCGTTGGATTCCTAACTCAAATATCTACTCTACAAAAATTTCAAACGGAAGAAACTCCTTTTGAGTCAACCTCTAGGTGGTTATCAAGTTGATTTCCACAACCGTCGCTTCTTATGTAGGGATCGGGGTGAACGTCGGGTTTTTCATTGAGTCCAGCATTTTTGAACACTAGAGTAAATTATGAATCAAACCATATGACTATTTATGCCTAATCCATCCACTTTTGAAAAAATCAAATTTTCAAGCCCGCCCAAAGGGAACGCCTTTGGCCGGTGGCCAGATTTGGCCCCGTTTTCTGGCAGCCGTCATTAAAACGGCTATAACTCTCTCCACAGGTAAGCTTTACCCGTGATTCTTGTTGCGTTGGATTCCTAACTCAAATATCTACCCTACAAAAAGTTAAACGGAAGAAACACCTTTTGAGTCAACCTGTAGGTGGTTATCAAGTTGATTTCCACAACCGTCGCCTCTTGTGTAGGGATCGGGGTGAACGTCGGGTTTTTCATTGAGTCCAGCATTTTTGAACACTAGAGTCCATTATGAATCAAACCATATGACTATATAATCCTAATCCATCCACTTTTGAAAAAATCAAAATTTCAAGCCCGCCCAAAGGGGTACCCTTTGGCCGGAGGCCAGATTTGACCCCGTTTTCTGGCAGCCGTCATTAAAATGGCTATAACTCTCTCCATAGGTAAGCTTTAACCGTGATTCTTGTTGCGTTGGATTCCTAACTCAAATATCTACCCTAAAAAAAGTTCAAACTGAAGAAACTCCTTTTAAGTCAACCTGTAGGTGGTTATCAAGTTGATTTCCACAACCGTCGCCTCTTATATAGGGATCGGGGTGAACATCGGGTTTTTCATTGAGTCCAGCATTTTTGAACATTAGAGTAAATTATGAATCAAACCATATGACTATTTATGCCTAATCCATCCATTTTTGAAAAAATTAAATTTTCAAGCCCGCCCAAAGGGGTACCCCTTTGGCCGGTGTCCAGATTTGGCCCCGTTTTCTGGCAGCCGTCATTAAAACGGCTATAACTCTCTCCACAGGTAAGCTTTACCCGTGATTCTTGTTGCGTTGGATTTCTAACTCAAATATCTACCCTACAAAAAGTTAAACGGAAGAAACTCCTTTTGATTCAACCTGTAGGTGGTTATCAAGTTGATTTCCACAACCGTCGCCTCTTGTGTAGGGATCGGGGTGAACGTCGGGTTTTTCATTGAGTCCAGCATTTTTGAACACTAGAGTCAATTATGAATCAAACCATATGACTATATATGCCTAATCCATCAACTTTTGAAAAAATCTAATTTTCAAGCCCGCCCAAAGGGGTACCCCTTTGGCCGGTGTCCAGATTTGGCCCCGTTTTCTGGCAGCCGTCATTAAAACGGCTATAACTCTCTCCACAGGTAAGCTTTACCCGTGATTCTTGTTGCGTTGGATTTCTAACTCAAATATCTACCCTACAAAAAGTTAAACGGAAGAAACTCCTTTTGAGTCAACCTGTAGGTGGTTATCAAGTTGATTTCCACAACCGTCGCCTCTTGTGTAGGGATCGGGGTGAACGTCGGGTTTTTCATTGAGTCCAGCATTTTTGAACACTAGAGTCAATTATGAATCAAACCATATGACTATATATGCCTAATCCATCAACTTTTGAAAAAATCTAATTTTCAAGACCGCCCAAAGGGGTACCACTTTGGCCGGTGGCCAGATTTGGCCCCGTTTTCTAGCAGCCGTCATTAAAACAGCTATAACTCTCTCCACAGGTAAGCTTTAACCGTGATTCTTTTTGCGTTGGATTCCTAACTAAAATATCTACCCTAAAAAAATTCAAACGGAAGAAACTCATTTTGAGTCAACCTGTAGGTGGTTATCAAGTTGATTTCCACAACCGTCGCCTCTTATGTAGGGATCGGGGTGAATGTCGGGTTTTTCATTGAGTCCAGCATTTTTGAACACTAGAGTCAATTATGAATCAAAATATATAACTATTTATGCCTAATCCATCCACTTTTGAAAAAATCAAATTTTCAAGCCCGCCCAAAGGGGTACCCCTTTGGCCAGAGGCCAGATTTGGCCCCGTTTTCTGGCAGCCGTCATTAAAACGGCTATAACTCTCTCCACAGGTAAGCTTTACCCGTGATTCTTGTTGCGTTAGATTCCTAACTCAAATATCTACCGTACAAATAGTTCAAATTGAAGAAACTCCTTTTGAGTCAACCTGTAGGTAGTTATCAAGTTGATTTCCCCAACCGTCGCCTCTTATGTAGGGATCGGGGTGAACGTCGGGTTTTTCATTGAGTCCAGCATTTTTGAACACTAGAGTCAATTATGAATCAAACCATTTAACTATATATGCCTAATCCATCCACTTTTGAAAAAATCAAATTTTCAATCCCGCCCAAAGGGGTACCCTTTTGGCCAGAGGCCAGATTTGGCCCCGTTTTCTGGCAGCCGTCATTAAAACGGCTATAACTCTCTCCACAGGTAAGCTTTACCCGTGATTCTTATTGCGTTGGATTCCTAACTCAAATATCTACCGTACGAAAAGTTCAAATGGATGAAACTTCTTTTGAGTCAACCTTTAGGTGGTTATCAAGTTGATTTCCACAACCCTCGCCTCTTATGTAGGGATCGGGGTGAACGTCGGGTTTTTCATTGAGTCCAGCATTTTTGAACACTAGAGTCAATTGTGAATCAAACCATATGACTATATATGCCTAATTCATCCACTTTTGAAAAAATCAAATTTTCAAGCCCGCCCAAAGGGGTACCCCTTTGGCCGGAGGCCAGATTTGGCCCCGTTTTCTGGCAGCCGTCATTAAAACGGCTATAACTCTCTCCACAGGTAAGCTTTACACGTGATTCTTGTTGCGTTAGATTCCTAACTCAAATATCTACCCTAAAAAAATTTCAAATGGAAGAAACTCCTTTTGAGTCAACCTGTAGGTGGTTATCAAGTTGATTTCCACAACCGTCGCCTCTTGTGTAGGGATCGGGGTGAACGTCGGGTTTTTCATTGAGTCCAGCATTTTTGAACACTAGAGTCAATTATGAATCAAACCATATGACTATATATGCCTAATCCATCTACTTTTGAAAAAATCAAATTTTCAATCCCGCCCAAAGGGGTACCCCTTTGGCCAGAGGCCAGATTTGGCCCCATTTTCTAGCAGCCGTCATTAAAACGGCTATAACTCTCTCCACAGGTAAGCTTTACCCGTGATTCTTGTTGCGTTAGATTCCTAACTCAAATATCTACCTTACAAAAAGTTCAAATGGAAGAAACTCCTTTTGAGTCAACCTGTAGGTAGTTATCAAGTTGATTTCCCCAACCGTCGCCTCTTATGTAGGGATCGGGGTGAACGTCGGGTTTTTCATTGAGTCCAGCATTTTTGAACACTAGAGTCAATTATGAATCAAACCATTTAACTATATATGCCTAATCCATCCACTTTTGAAAAAATCAAATTTTCAATCCCGCCCAAAGGGGTACCCTTTTGGCCAGAGGCCAGATTTGGCCCCGTTTTCTGGCAGCCGTCATTAAAACGGCTATAACTCTCTCCACAGGTAAGCTTTACCCGTGATTCTTATTGCGTTGGATTCCTAACTCAAATATCTACCGTACGAAAAGTTCAAATGGATGAAACTTCTTTTGAGTCAACCTTTAGGTGGTTATCAAGTTGATTTCCACAACCCTCGCCTCTTATGTAGGGATCGGGGTGAATGTCGGGTTTTTCATTGAGTCCAGCATTTTTGAACACTAGAGTCAATTGTGAATCAAACCATATGACTATATATGCCTAATTCATCCACTTTTGAAAAAATCAAATTTTCAAGCCCGCCCAAAGGGGTACCCCTTTGGCCGGAGGCCAGATTTGGCCCCGTTTTCTGGCAGCCGTCATTAAAACGGCTATAACTCTCTCCACAGGTAAGCTTTACACGTGATTCTTGTTGCGTTAGATTCCTAACTCAAATATCTACCCTAAAAAAATTTCAAATGGAAGAAACTCCTTTTGAGTCAACCTGTAGGTGGTTATCAAGTTGATTTCCACAACCGTCGCCTCTTGTGTAGGGATCGGGGTGAACGTCGGGTTTTTCATTGAGTCCAGCATTTTTGAACACTAGAGTCAATTATGAATCAAACCATATGACTATATATGCCTAATCCATCCACTTTTGAAAAAATCAAATTTTCAATCCCGCCCAAAGGGGTACCCCTTTGGCCAGAGGCCAGATTTGGCCCCATTTTCTAGCAGCCGTCATTAAAACGGCTATAACTCTCTCCACAGGTAAGCTTTACCCGTGATTCTTGTTGCGTTAGATTCCTAACTCAAATATCTACCTTACAAAAAGTTCAAATGGAAGAAACTCCTTTTGAGTCAACCTGTAGGTGGTTATCAAGTTGATTTCCACAATCGTCGCCTCTTATGTAGGGATCGGGATGAACGTCGGATTTTTCATTGAGTCCAGCATTTTTGAACACTAGAGTCAATTATGAATCAAAACATATGACTATTTATGCCTAATCCATCCACTTTTGAAAAAATCAAATTTTCAAGCCCGCCCAATGGGGTACCCCTTTGGCCGGTGGCCAGATTTGGCCCCGTTTTCTGGCAGCCGTCATTAAAACGGCTATAACTCTCTCCACAGGTAAGCTTTACCGGTGAATCTTGTTGCGTTGGATTTCTAACTCACATATCTACTCTACAAAAATTTCAAACGGAAGAAACTCCTTTTGAGTCAACCTCTAGGTGGTTATCAAGTTGTTTTCCACAACCGTCGCTTCTTATGTAGGGATCGGGGTGAACGTCGGGTTTTTCATTGAGTCCAGCATTTTTGAACACTAGAGTCAATTATGAATCAAACCATATGACTATATATGCCTAATCCATCCACTTTTGAAAAAATCAAATTTTCAAGCCCGCCCAAAGGGGTACCCCTTTGGCCGGAGGCCAGATATGGCCCCGTTTTCTGGCAGCCGTCATTAAAACGGCTATAACTCTCTCCACAGGTAAGCTTTACCTGTGATTCTTGTTGCGTTAGATTCCTAACTCAAATATCTACCTTACAAAAAGTTCAATGGAAGAAACTCCTTTTGAGTCAACCTGTAGGTGGTTATCAAGTTGATTTCCACAACCGTCGCCTCTTATGTAGGGATCGGGGTGAACGTCGGATTTTTCATTGAGTCCAGCATTATTGAACACTAGAGTCAATTATGAATCAAAACATATGACTATTTATGCCTAATCCATCCACTTTTGAAAAAATCAAATTTTCAAGCCCGCCCAAAGGGGTACCCCTTTGGCCGGTGGCCAGATTTGGCCCCGTTTTCTGGCAGCCGTCATTAAAACGGCTATAACTCTCTCCACAGGTAAGCTTTACCGGTGATTCTTGTTGCGTTGGATTCCTAACTCAAATATCTACTCTACAAAAATTTCAAACGGAAGAAACTCCTTTTGAGTCAACCTCTAGGTGGTTATCAAGTTGATTTCCACAACCGTCGCTTCTTATGTAGGTATCGGGGTGAACGTCGGGTTTTTCATTGAGTCCAGCATTTTTGAACTCTAGAGTCAATTATGAATCAAACCATATGACTATATATGCCTAATCCATCCACTTTTGAAAAAATCAAATTTTCAAGCCCGCCCAAAGGGGTACCCCTTTGGCCGGAGGCCAGATATGGCCCCGTTTTCTGGCAGCCGTCATTAAAACGGCTATAACTCTCTCCACAGGTAAGCTTTACCTGTGATTCTTGTTGCGTTAGATTCCTAACTCAAATATCTACCTTACAAAAAGTTCAATGGAAGAAACTCCTTTTGAGTCAACCTGTAGGTGGTTATCAAGTTGATTTCCACAACCGTCGCCTCTTATGTAGGGATCGGGGTGAACGTCGGATTTTTCATTGAGTCCAGCATTTTTGAACACTAGAGTCAATTATGAATCAAAACATATGACAATTTATGCCTAATCCATCCACTTTTGAAAAAATCAAATTTTCAAGCCCGCCCAAAGGGGTACCCCTTTGGCCGGTGGCCAGATTTGGCCCTGTTTTCTGGCAGCCGTCATTAAAACGGCTATAACTCTCTCCACAGGTAAGCTTTACCCGTGATTCTTGTTGCGTTGGATTCCTAACTCAAATATCTACCCTACAAAAAGTTCAAACTGAAGAAACTCCTTTTGAGTCAACCTGTAGGTGGTTATCAAGTTGATTTCCACAACCGTCGCCTCTTATGTAGGGATCGGGGTGAACATCGGGTTTTTCATTGAGTCCAGCATTTTTTAACACTAGAGTAAATTATGAATCAAACCATATGACTATTAATGCCTAATCCATCCACTTTTGAAAAAATCAAATTTTCAAGCCCGCCCAAAGGGGTACCCCTTTGGCCGGTGGCCAGATTTGGCCCCGTTTTCTGGCAGCCGTCATTAAAACGGCTATAACTCTCTCCACAGGTAAGCTTTATCCGTGATTCTTGTTGCGTTGGATTCCTAACTCAAATATCTACCCTACAAAAAGTTAAACGGAAGAAACTCCTTTTGAGTCAACCTGTAGGTGGTTATCAAGTTGATTTCCACAACCGTCGCCTCTTGTGTAGGGATCGGGGTGAACGTCGGGTTTTTCATTGAGTCCAGCATTTTTGAACACTAGAGTCAATTATGAATCAAACCATATGACTATATATTCCTAATCCATCAACTTTTGAAAAAATCTAATTTTCAAGACCGCCCAAAGGGGTACCACTTTGGCCGGTGGCCAGATTTGGCCCCGTTTTCTAGCAGCCGTCATTAAAACGGCTATAACTCTCTCCACAGGTAAGCTTTAACCGTGATTCTTGTTGTGTTGGATTCCTAACTCAAATATCTACCCTAAAAAAAGTTCAAACGGAAGAAACTCCTTTTGAGTCAACGTCTAGGTGGTTATCAAGTTGATTTCCACAACCGTCGCCTCTTATGTAGGGATCGTGGTGAACGTCGGGTTTTTCATTGAGTCCAGCATTTTTGAACACTAGAGTCAATTATGAATCAAACCATATGACTATATATGCCTAATCCATCCACTTTTGAAAAAATCATATTTTCAAGCCCGCCCAAAGGGGTACCCTTTGGCCGGAGGCCAGATTTGACCCCGTTTTTTGGCAGCCGTCATTAAAACGGCTATAACTCTCTCCATAGTTAAGCTTTAACCGTGATTCTTGTTGCGTTGGATTCCTAACTCAAATATCTACCCTAAAAAAAGTTTAAACTGAAGAAACTCCTTTTGAGTCAACTTGTTGGTGGTTATCAAGTTGATTTCCACAACCGTCGCCTCTTATATAGGGATCGGGGTGAACATCGGGTTTTTCATTGAGTCCAGAATTTTTGAACACTAGAGTAAATTATGAATCAAACCATATGACTATTTATGCCTAATCCATCCACTTTTGAAAAAATCAAATTTTCAAGCCCGCCCAAAGGGGTACCCCTTTGGCCGGTGGCCAGATTTGGCCCCGTTTTCTGGCAGCCGTCATTAAAACGGCTATAACTCTCTCCACAGGTAAGCTTTACCCGTGATTCTTGTTGCGTTGGATTTCTAACTCAAATATCTACCCTACAAAAAGTTAAACGGAAGAAACTCCTTTTGAGTCAACCTATAGGTGGTTATCAAGTTGATTTCCACAACCGTCGCCTCTTGTGTAGGGATCGGGGTGAACGTCGGGTTTTTCATTGAGTCCAGCATTTTTGAACACTAGAGTCAATTATGAATCAAAACATATGACTATTTATGCCTAATCCATCCACTTTTGAAAAAATCAAATTTTCAAGCCCGCCCAAAGGGGTACCCCTATGGCCGGTGGCCAGATTTGGCCCCGTTTTCTGGCAGCCGTCATTAAAACGGCTATAACTCTCTCCACAGGTAAGCTTTACCCGTGATTCTTTTTGCGTTGGATTCCTAACTCAAATATCTACCGTACAAATAGTTCAAACTGAAGAAACTCCTTTTGAGTCAACCTGTAGGTAGTTATCAAGTTGATTTCCACAACCGTCGCCTCTTATGTAGGGATCGGGGTGAACGTCGGGTTTTTCATTGAGTCCAGAATTTTTGAACACTAAAGTAAATTATGAATCAAACCATATGACTATTTATACCTAATCCATCCACTTTTGAAAAAATCAAATTTTCAAGCCCGCCCAAAGGGGTATCCCTTTGGCCGGTGGCCAGATTTGGCCCCGTTTTCTGGCAGCCGTCATTAAAACGGCTATAACTCTCTCCATAGGTAAGCTTTACCCGTGATTCTTATTGCGTTGGATTCCTAACTCAAATATCTACCGTACGAAAAGTTCAAATGGAAGAAACTTCTTTTGAGTCAACCTTTAGGTGGTTATCAAGTTGATTTCCACAACCCTCGCCTCTTATGTAGGGATCGGGGTGAACGTCGGGTTTTTCATTGAGTCCAGCATTTTTGAACACTAGAGTCAATTATGAATCAAACAATATGACTATATATGCCTATATGCCTAATCCATCCACTTTTGAAAAAATCAAATTTTCAAGCCCGCCCAAAGGGGTACCACTTTGGCCGGTGGCCAGATTTGGCCCCGTTTTCTGGCAGCCGTCAGTAAAACGGCTATAACTCTGTCCACAGGTAAGCTTTTCCCGTGATTCTTATTGCGTTGGATTCCTAACTCAAATATCTACCCTAAAAAAAGTTCAAACGGAAGAAACTCCTTTTGAGTCAATCTCTAGGTGGTTATCAAGTTGATTTCCAAAACCGTGGCCTCTTATGTAGGGATCGGGGTGAACGTCGGATTTTTCATTGAGTCCAGCATTTTTGAACACTAGAGTAAATTATGAATCAAACCATATGACTATTTATGCCTAATCCATCCACTTTTGAAAAAATCAAATTTTCAAGCCCGCCCAAAGGGGTACCACTTTGGCCGGTGGCCAGATTTGGCCCCGTTTTCTGGCAGCCGTCAGTAAAACGGCTATAACTCTCTCCACAGGTAAGCTTTACCCGTGATTCTTATTGCGTTGGATTCCTAACTCAAATATCTACCCTAAAAAAAGTTCAAACGGAAGAAACTCCTTTTGAGTCAACCTCTAGGTGGTTATCAAGTTGATTTCCAAAACCGTCGCCTCTTATGTAGGGATCGGGGTGAACGTCGGATTTTTCATTGAGTCCAGCATTTTTGAACACTAGAGTCAATTATGAATCAAAACATATGACTATTTATGCCTAATCCATCCACTTTTGAAAAAATCAAATTTTCAAGCCCGCCCAAAGGGCTACCCCTTTGGCCGGTGGCCAGATTTGGCCCCGTTTTCTGGCAGCCGTCATTAAAACGGCTATAACTCTCTCCACAGGTAAGCTTTACCCGTGATTCTTGTTGCGTTGGATTCCTAACTCAAATATCTACCGTACAAAAAGTTCAAACTGAAGAAACTCCTTTTGAGTCAACCTGTAGGTGGTTATCAAGTTGATTTCCACAACCGTCGCCTCTTATGTAGGGATCGGGGTGAACGTCGGGTTTTTCATTGAGTCCAGCATTTTTGAACACTAGAGTAAATAATGAATCAAACCATATGACTATTTATGCCTAATCCATCCAATTTTTAAAAAATCAAATTTTCAAGCCCGCCCAAAGGGGTACCCCTATGGCCGGTGGCCAGATTTGGCCCCGTTTTCTGGCAGCCGTCATTAAAACGGCTATAACTCTCTCCACAGGTAAGCTTTACCCGTGATTCTTTTTGCGTTGGATTCCTAACTCAAATATCTACCGTACAAATAGTTCAAACTGAAGAAACTCCTTTTGAGTCAACCTGTAGGTAGTTATCAAGTTGATTTCCACAACCGTCGCCTCTTATGTAGGGATCGGGGTGAACGTCGGGTTTTTCATTGAGTCCAGAATTTTTGAACACTAAAGTAAATTATGAATCAAACCATATGACTATTTATACCTAATCCATCCACTTTTGAAAAAATCAAATTTTCAAGCCCGCCCAAAGGGGTATCCCTTTGGCCGGTGGCCAGATTTGGCCCCGTTTTCTGGCAGCCGTCATTAAAACGGCTATAACTCTCTCCATAGGTAAGCTTTACCCGTGATTCTTATTGCGTTGGATTCCTAACTCAAATATCTACCGTACGAAAAGTTCAAATGGAAGAAACTTCTTTTGAGTCAACTTTTAGGTGGTTATCAAGTTGATTTCCACAACCCTCGCCTCTTATGTAGGGATCGGGGTGAACGTCGGGTTTTTCATTGAGTCCAGCATTTTTGAACACTAGAGTCAATTATGAATCAAACCATATGACTATATATACCTAATCCATCCACTTTTGAAAAAATCAAATTTTCAAGCCCGCCCAAAGGGGTACCACTTTGGTCGGTGGCCAGATTTGGCCCCATTTTCTGGCAGCCGTCAGTAAAACGGCCATAACTCTGTCCACAGGTAAGCTTTTCCCGTGATTCTTATTGCGTTTGATTCCTAACTCAAATATCTACCCTAAAAAAAGTTCAAACGGAAGAAACTCCTTTTGAGTCAATCTCTAGGTGGTTATCAAGTTGATTTCCAAAACCGTGGCCTCTTATGTAGGGATCGGGGTGAACGTCGGATTTTTCATTGAGTCCAGCATTTTTGAACACTAGAGTAAATTATGAATCAAACCATATGACTATTTATGCCTAATCCATCCACTTTTGAAAAAATCAAATTTTCAAGCCCGCCCAAAGGGGTACCACTTTGGCCGGTGGCCAGATTTGGCCCCGTTTTCTGGCAGCCGTCAGTAAAACGGCTATAACTCTGTCCACAGGTAAGCTTTTCCCGTGATTCTTATTGCGTTGGATTCCTAACTCAAATATCTACCCTAAAAAAAGTTCAAACGGAAGAAACTCCTTTTGAGTCAACCTCTAGGTGGTTATCAAGTTGATTTCCAAAACCGTCGCCTCTTATGTAAGGATCGGGGTGAACTTCGGATTTTTCATTGAGTCCAGCATTTTTGAACACTAGAGTCAATTATGAATCAACCCATATGACTATTTATGCCTAATCCATCCACTTTTGAAAAAATCAAATTTTCAAGCCCGCCCAAAGGGGTACCCCTTTGGCCGGTGGCCAGATTTGGCCCCGTTTTCTGGCAGCCGTCATTAAAACGGCTATAACTCTCTCCACAGGTAAGCTTTACCCGTGATTCTTGTTGCGTTAGATTCCTAACTCAATTATCTACCGTACAAAAAGTTCAAACTGAAGAAACTCCTTTTGAGTCAACCTGTAGGTGGTTATCAAGTTGATTTCCACAACCGTCGCCTCTTATGTAGGGATCGGGGTGAACGTCGGGTTTTTCATTGAGTCCAGCATTTTTGAACACTAGAGTCAATTATGAATCAAACCATATGACTATATATGCCTAATCCATCCACTTTTGAAAAAATCAAATTTTAAAGCCCGCCCAAAGGGGTACCACTTTGGCCGGTGGCCAGATTTGGCCCCGTTTTCTGGCAGCCGTCATTAAAACGGCTATAACTCTCTCCACAGGTAAGCTTTACCCGTGATTCTTGTTGCGTTAGATTCCTAACTCAATTATCTACCGTACAAAAAGTTCAAACTGAAGAAACTCCTTTTGAGTCAATCTCTAGGTGGTTATCAAGTTGATTTCCAAAACCGTCGCCTCTTATGTAGGGATCGGGGTGAACGTCGGATTTTTCATTGAGTCCAGCATTTTAGAACACTAGAGTAAATTATGAATCAAACCATATGACTATTTATGCCTAATCCATCCACTTTTGAAAAAATCAAATTTTCAAGCCCGCCCAAAGGGGTATCCCTTTGGCCGGTGGCCAGATTTGGCCCCGTTTTCTGGCAGCCGTCAGTAAAACGGCTATAACTCTCTCCACAGGTAAGCTTTACCCGTGATTCTTATTGCGTTGGATTCCTAACTCAAATATCTACCCTAAAAAAAGTTCAAATGGAAGAAACTTCTTTTTGAGTCAACCCATATGACTATTTATGCCTAATCCATCCACTTTTGAAAAAATCAAATTTTCAAGCCCGCCCAAAGGGGTACCACTTTGGCCGGTGGCTAGATTTGGCCCCGTTTTCTGGCAGCCGTCATTAAAACGGCTATAACTCTCTCCACAGGTAAGCTTTACCCGTGATTCTTATTGCGTTGGATTCCTAACTCAAATATCTACCCTAAAAAAAGTTCAAACTGAAGAAACTCCTTTTGAGTCAATCTCTAGGTGGTTATCAATTTGATTTCCAAAACCGTCGCCTCTTATGTAGGGATCGGGGTGAACGTCGAATTTGTCATTGAGTCCAGCATTTTTGAACACTAGAGTAAATAATGAATCAAACCATATGACTATTTATGCCTAATCCATCCACTTTTGAAAAAATCAAATTTTCAAGCCCGCCCAAAGGGGTACCCCTATGGCCGGTGGCCAGATTTGGCCCCGTTTTCTGGCAGCCGTCATTAAAACGGCTATAACTCTCTCCACAGGTAAGCTTTACCCGTGATTCTTTTTGCGTTGGATTCCTAACTCAAATATCTACCGTACAAATAGTTCAAACTGAAGAAACTCCTTTTGAGTCAACCTCTAGGTGGTTATCAAGTTGATTTCCACAACCGTCGCCTCTTATGTAGGGATCGGGGTGAACGTCGGGTTTTTCATTGAGTCCAGAATTTTTGAACACTAGAGTAAATTATGAATCAAACCATATGACTATTTATGCCTAATCCATCCACTTTTGAAAAAATCAAATTTTCAAGCCCGCCCAAAGGGGTACCCCTTTGGCCGGTGGCCAGATTTGGCCCCGTTTTCTGGCAGCCGTCATTAAAACGGCTATAACTCTCTCCACAGGTAAGCTTTACCCGTGATTCTTGTTGCGTTGGATTCCTAACTCAAATATCTACCGTACAAAAAGTTCAAACTGAAGAAACTCCTTTTGAGTCAACCTGTAAGTGGTTATCAAGTTGATTTCCACAACCGTCGCCTCTTTTGTAGGGATCGGGGTGAACGTCGGCTTTTTCATTGAGTCCAGCATTTTTGAACACTAGAGTGAATTATGAATCAAACCATATGACTATATATGCCTAATCCATCCAATTTAGAAAAAATCAAATTTTCAAGCCCGCCCAAAGGGGTACCACTTTGGCCGGTGGCCAGATTTGGCCCCGTTTTCTGGCAGCCGTCAGTAAAACGGCTATAACTCTGTCCACAGGTAAGCTTTTCCCGTGATTCTTATTGCGTTGGATTCCTAACTCAAATATCTACCCTAAAAAAAGTTCAAACGGAAGAAACTCCTTTTGTGTCAATCTCTAGGTGGTTATCAAGTTGATTTCCAAAACCGTCGCCTCTTATGTAGGGATCGGGGTGAACGTCGGATTTTTCATTGAGTCCAGATTTTTTGAACACTAGAGTAAATTATGAATCAAACCATATGACTATTTATGCCTAATCCATCCACTTTTGAAAAAATCAAATTTTCAAGCCCGCCCAAAGGGGTACCACTTTGGCCGGTGGCCAGATTTCGCCCGTTTTCTGGCAGCCGTCATTAAAATGGCTATAACTCTCTCCACAGGTAAGCTTTACCCGTGATTCTTATTGCGTTGGATTCCTAACTCAAATATCTACCCTAAAAAAAGTTCAAACGGAAGAAACTCCTTTTGAGTCAACCTGTAGGTGGTTATCAAGTTGATTTCCACAACCGTCGCCTCTTATGTAGGATCGGGGTGAACGTCGGGTTTTTCATTGAGTCCAGCATTTTTGAACACTAGAGTCAATTATGAATCAAACCATATGACTATTTATGCCTAATCCATCCACTTTTGAAAAAATCAAATTTTCAAGCCCGCCCAACGGGGTACCCCTTTGGCCGGTGGCCAGATTTGGCCCCGTTTTCTGGCAGCCGTCATTAAAACGGCTATAACTCTCTCCACAGGTAAGCTTTACCTGTGATTCTTGTTGCGTTGGATTCCTAACTCAAATATCTACCCTACAAAAAGTTCAAACGGAAGAAACTTCTTTTGAGTCAACCTTTAGGTAGTTATCAAGTTGATTTCCACAACAGTCACCTCTTATGTAGGGATCGGGGTGAACGTCGGATTTTTCATTGAGTCCAGATTTTTTGAACACTAGAGTAAATTATGAATCAAACCATATGACTATTTATGCCTAATCCATCCACTTTTGAAAAAATCAAATTTTCAAGCCCGCCCAAAGGGGTACCCCTTTGGCCGGTGGACAGATTTGGCCCCGTTTTCTGGCAGCCGTCATTAAAACGGCTATAACTCTCTCCACAGGTAAGCTTTACCCGTGATTCTTATTGCGTTGGATTCCTAACTCAAATATCTAGCCTACAAAAAGTTAAACGGAAGAAACTCCTTTTGAGTCAACCTGTAGGTGGTTATCAAGTTGATTTCCACAACCGTCGCCTCTTGTGTAGGGATCGGGGTAAACGTCGGGTTTTTCATTGAGTCCAGCATTTTTGAACACTAGAGTCAATTATGAATCAAACCATATGACTATATATGCCTAATTCATCCACTTTTGAAAAAATCAAATTTTCAAGCCCGCCCAAAGGGGTACCACTTTGGCCGGTGGCCAGATTAGGCCCCGTTTTCTACCAGCCGTCATTAAAACGGCTATAACTCTCTCCACAGGTACGCTTTAACCGTGATTCTTGGTGCGTTGGATTCCTAACTCAAATATCTACCTTAAAAAAAGTTCAAACGGAAGAAACTCCTTTTGAGTCAACCTCTAGGTGGTTATTAATTTGATTTCCACAACCGTCGCCTCTTATGTAGGGATCGGGGTGAACGTCGGGTTATTCATTGAGTCCAGCATTTTTGAACACTAGAGTCAATTATGAATCAAACCATATGACTATATATGCCTAATCCATCCACTTTTGAAAAAATCAAATTTTCAAGCCCGCCCAAAGGGGTATCCCTTTGGCCGGAGGCCAGATTTGGCCCCGTTTTCTGGCAGCCGTCATTAAAACGGCTATAACTCTCTCCACAGGTAAGCTTTACCCGTGATTCTTGTTGCGTTAGATTCCTAACTCAAATATCTACCATACAAAAAGTTCAAATGGAATAAACTCTTTTTGAGTCAACCTGTAGGTGGTTATCAAGTTGATTTCCACAACCGTCGCCTCTTATGTAGGGATCGGGGTGAACGTCGGGTTTTTCATTGAGTCCAGCATTTTTGAACACTAGAGTCAATTAAGAATCAAAACATATGACTATTTATGCCTAATCCATCCACTTTTGAAAAAATCAAATTTTCAAGCCTGCCCAAAGGGGTACCCCTTTGGCCGGTGGCCATATTTGGCCCCGTTTTCTGGTAGCCGTCATTAAAACGGCTATAACTCTCTCCACAGGTAAGCTTTACCCGTGATTCTTGTTGCGTTGGATTCCTAACTCAAATATCTACCCTACAAAAAGTTCAAACGGAAGAAACTCCTTTTGAGTCAACCTTTAGGTGGTTATCAAGTTGATTTCCACAACCGTCGCCTCTTATGTGGGGATCGGGGTGAACGTCGGATTTTTCATTGAGTCCAGCATTTTTGAACACTAGAGTCAATTATGAATCAAACCATATGACTATATATGCCTAATCCATCCACTTTTGAAAAAATCAAATTTTCAAGCCCGCCCAAAGGGGTACCACTTTGGCCGGTGGCCAGATTTGGCCCCGTTTTCTGGCAGCCGTCATTAAAACGGCTATAACTCTCTCCACAGGTAAGCTTTACCCGTGATTCTTGTTGCGTTGGATTCCTAACTCAAATATCTACCCTAAAAAAAGTTCAAATGGAAGAAACTCCTTTTTTGTCAACCTGTAGGTGGTTATCAAGTTGATTTCCACAACCGTCGCCTCTTATGTAAGGATCGGGGTGAATGTCTGGTTTTTCATTGAGTCCAGCATTTTTGAACACTATAGCCAATTATGAATCAAAACATATGACTATTTATGCCTAATCCATCCACTTTTGAAAAAATCAAATTTACAAGCCCGCACAAAGGGGTACCACTTTGGCCGGTGGCCAGATTTGGCCCCGTTTTCTGGCAGCCGTCATTAAAACGGCTATAACTCTCTCCACAGGTAAGCTTTACCCGTAATTCTTGTTGCGTTGGATTCCTAACTCAAATATCTACCCTACAAAAAGTTCAAACGGAAGAAACTCCTTTTGAGTCAACCTGTAGGTTGTTATCAAGTTGATTTCCACAACCGTCGCCTCTTATGTAGGGATCGGGGTGAACGTCGGGTTTTTCATTGAGTCCTGCATTTTTGAACACTAGAGTCAATTATGAATCAAACCATATGACTATATATTCCTAATCCATCCACTTTTGAAAAAATCAAATTTTCAAGCCCGCCCAAAGGGGTACCACATTGGCCGGTGGCCAGATTTGGCCCCGTTTTCTAGCAGCCGTCATTAAAACGGCTATAACTCTCTTCACAGGTAAGCTTTAACCGTGATTATTGTTGCGTTGGATTCCTAACTCAAATATCTACCCTACAAAAATTTCAAACAGAAGAAACTCCTTTTGAGTCAACCTCTAGGTGGTTATGAAGTTGATTTCCACAACCGTCGCCTCTTATGTAGGGATCGGGGTGAATGTCGGGTTTTTCATTGAGTCCAGCATTTTTGAACACTAGAGTCAATTATGAATCAAACCATATGACTATATATGCCTAATCCATCCACTTTTGAAAAAATCATATTTTCAAGCCCGCCCAAAGGGGTACCCCTTTGGCCGGAGGCCAGATTTGGCCCCGTTTTCTGGCAGCCGTCATTAAAACGGCTATAACTCTCTCCACAGGTAAGCTTTACCCGTGATTCTTATTGCGTTGGATTCCTAACTCAAATATCTACCCTACAAAAAGTTAAACGGAAGAAACTCCTTTTGAGTCAACCTGTAGATGGTTATCAAGTTGATTTCCACAACCGTCGCCTCTTGTGTAGGGATCGGGGTAAATGTCGGGTTTTTCATTGAGTCCAGCATTTTTGAACACTAGAGTCAATTATGAATCAAACCATATGACTATATATGCCTAATCCATCCACTTTTGAAAAAATCAAATTTTCAAGCCCGCACAAAGGGGTACCACTTTGGCCGGTGGCCAGATTTGGCCCCGTTTTCTGGCAGCCGTCATTAAAACGGCTATAACTCTCTCCACAGGTAAGTTTTACCCGTGATTCTTGTTGCGTTGGATTCCTAACTCAAATATCTACCCTAAAAAAAGTTCAAATGGAAGAAACTCCTTTTGTGTCAACCTGTAGGTGGTTATCAAGTTGATTTCCACAACCGTCGCCTCTTATGTAAGGATCGGGGTGAACGTCTGGTTTTTCATTGAGTCCAGCATTTTTGAACACTATAGCCAATTATGAATCAAAACATATGACTATTTATGCCTAATCCATCCACTTTTGAAAAAATCAAATTTACAAGCCCGCACAAAGGGGTACCACTTTGGCCGGTGGCCAGATTTGGCCCCGTTTTCTGGCAGCCGTCATTAAAACGGCTATAACTCTCTCCACAGGTAAGCTTTACCCGTAATTCTTGTTGCGTTGGATTCCTAACTCAAATATCTACCCTACAAAAAGTTCATACGGAAGAAACTCCTTTTGAGTCAACCTGTAGGTGGTTATCAAGTTGATTTCCACAACCGTCGCCTCTTATGTAGGGATCGGGGTGAACGTCGGGTTTTTCATTGACTCCTGCATTTTTGAACACTAGAGTCAATTATGAATCAAACCATATGACTATATATTCCTAATCCATCCACTTTTGAAAAAATCAAATTTTCAAGCCCGCCCAAAGGGGTACCACTTTGGCCGGTGGCCAGATTTGGCCCCGTTTTCTAGCAGCCGTCATTAAAACGGCTATAACTCTCTTCACAGGTAAGCTTTAACCGTGATTATTGTTGCGTTGGATTCCTAACTCAAATATCTACCCTACAAAAAGTTCAAACAGAAGAAACTCCTTTTGAGTCAACCTCTAGGTGGTTATCAAGTTGATTTCCACAACCGTCGCCTCTTATGTAGGGATCGGGGTGAATGTCGGGTTTTTCATTGAGTCCAGCATTTTTGAACACTAGAGTCAATTATGAATCAAACCATATGACTATATATGCCTAATCCATCCACTTTTGAAAAAATCATATTTTCAAGCCCGCCCAAAGGGGTAACCCTTTGGCCGGAGGCCAGATTTGGCCCCGTTTTCTGGCAGCCGTCATTAAAACGGCTATAACTCTCTCCACAGGTAAGCTTTACCCGTGATTCTTATTGCGTTGGATTCCTAACTCAAATATCTACCCTACAAAAAGTTAAACGGAAGAAACTTCTTTTGAGTCAACCTGTAGATGGTTATCAAGTTGATTTCCACAACCGTCGCCTCTTGTGTAGGGATCGGGGTAAATGTCGGGTTTTTCATTGAGTCCAGCATTTTTGAACACTAGAGTCAATTATGAATCAAACCATATGACTATATATGCCTAATCCATCCACTTTTGAAAAAATCAAATTTTCAAGCCCGCCCAAAGGGGTACCACTTTGGCCGGTGGCCAGATTAGGCCCCGTTTTCTACCAGCCGTCATTAAAACGGCTATAACTCTCTCCACAGGTAAGCTTTAACCGTGATTCTTGGTGCGTTGGATTCCTAACTCAAATATCTACCTTAAAAAAAGTTCAAACGGAAGAAACTCCTTTTGAGTCAACCTCTAGGTGGTTATGAATTTGATTTCCACAACCGTCGCCTCTTATATAGGGATCGGGGTGAACGTCGGGTTATTCATTGAGTCCAGCATTGTTGAACACTAGAGTCAATTATGAATCAAACCATATGACTATATATGCCTAATCCATCCACTTTTGAAAAAATCAAATTTTCAAGCCCGCCCAAAGGGGTACCCCTTTGGCCGGAGGCCAGATTTGGCCCCGTTTTCTGGCAGCCGTCATTAAAACGGCTATAACTCTCTCCACAGGTAAGATTTACCCGTGATTCTTGTTGCGTGAGATTCCTAACTCAAATATCTACCCTACAAAAAGTTCAAATGGAATAAACTCTTTTTGAGTCAACCTGTAGGTGGTTATCAAGTTGATTTCCACAACCGTCGCCTCTTATGTAGGGATCGGGGTGAACGTCGGGTTTTTCATTGAGTCCAGCATTTTTGAACACTAGAGTCAATTATGAATCAAAACATATGACTATTTATGCCTAATCCATCCACTTTTGAAAAAATCAAATTTTCAAGCCCGCCCAAAAGGGTACCCCTTTGGCCGGTGGCCATATTTGGCCCTGTTTTCTGGTAGCCGTCATTAAAACGGCTATAACTCTCTCCACAGGTAAGCTTTACCCGTGATTCTTGTTGCGTTGGATTCCTAACTCAAATATCTACCCTACAAAAAGTTCAAATGGAAGAAACTCCTTTTGAGTCAACCTTTAGGTGGTTATCAAGTTGATTTCCACAACCGTCGCCTCTTATGTAGGGATCGGGGTGAACGTCGGATTTTTCATTGAGTCCAGCATTTTTGAACACTAGAGTCAATTATGAATGAAACCATATGACTATATATGCCTAATCCATTCACTTTTGAAAAAATCAAATTTTCAAGCCCGCACAAAGGGGTACCACTTTGGCCGGTGGCCAGATTTGGCCCCGTTTTCTGGCAGCCGTCATTAAAACGGCTATAACTCTCTCCACAGGTAAGCTTTACCCGTGGTTCTTGTTGTGTTGGATTCCTAACTCAAATATCTACCCTAAAAAAAGTTCAAATGGAAGAAACTCCTTTTGAGTCAACCTGTAGGTGGTTATCAAGTTGATTTCCACAACCGTCGCCTCTTATGTAGGGATCGGGGTGAACGTCGGGTTTTTCATTGAGTCCAACATTTTTGAACACTATAGCCAATTATGAATCAAAACATATGACTATTTATGCCTAATCCATCCACTTTTGAAAAAATCAAATTTTCAAGCCCGCCCAAAGGGGTACCCCTTTGGCCGGTGGCCAGATTTAGCCCCGTTTTCTGACAGCCGTCATTAAAACGGCTATAACTCTCTCCACAGGTAAGCTTTACCCGTGATTCTTGTTGCGTTGGATTCCTAACTCAAATATCTACCCTACAAAAAGTTCAAACGGAAGAAAATCCTTTTGGGTCAACCTGGAGGTGGTTATCAAGTTGATTTCCACAACCGTCGCCTCTTATATAGGGATCGGGGTGAACGTCGTGTTTTTCATTGAGTCCAGCATTTTTGAACACTAGAGTCAATTATGAATCAAACCATATGACTATATATGCCTAATCCATCCACTTTTGAAAAAATCAAATTTACAAGCCCGCACAAAGGGGTACCACTTTGGCCGGTGGCCAGATTTGGCCCCGTTTTCTGGCAGCCGTCATTAAAACGGCTATAACTCTCTCCACAGGTAAGCTTTACCCGTAATTCTAGTTGCGTTGGATTCCTAACTCAAATATCTACCCTACA
Organism: Perilla frutescens; assembly: GCA_026008535.1. Lineage (NCBI taxonomy): Eukaryota > Viridiplantae > Streptophyta > Magnoliopsida > Lamiales > Lamiaceae > Perilla > Perilla frutescens. Next base: position 281,727 of record BRKX01000022.1, on the reverse strand, counting down.
AAAAGTTCAAACGGAAGAAACTCCTTTTGAGTCAACCTGTAGGTGGTTATCAAGTTGATTTCCACAATCGTCGCCTCTTATGTAGGGATCGGGGTGAACGTCGGGTTTTTCATTGAGTCCTGCATTTTAGAACACTAGAGTCAATTATGAATCAAACCATATGACTATATATGCCTAATCCATCCACTTTTGAAAAAATCAAATTTTCAAGCGCGCCCAAAGGGGTACCACTTTGGCCGGTGGCCAGATTTGGCCCCGTTTTCTAGCAGCCGTTATTAAAACGGCTATAACTCTCTCCACAGGTAAGCTTTAACCGTGATTATTGTTGCGTTGGATTCCTAACTCAAATATCTACCCAACAAAAAGTTCAAACGGAAGAAACTCCTTTTGAGTCAACCTCTAGGTGGTTATCAAGTTGATTTCCACAACCGTCGCCTCTTATGTAGGGATCGGGGTGAATGTCGAGTTTTTCATTGAGTCCAGCATTTTTGAATACTAGAGTCAATTATGAATCAAACCATATGACTATATATGCCTAATCCATCCACTTTTGAAAAAATCAAATTTTCAAGCCTGCCCAAAGGGGTACCCCTTTGGCCGGTGGCCAGATTTGGCCCCGTTTTCTGACAGCCGTCATTAAAACGGCTATAACTCTCTCCACAGGTAAGCTTTACCCGTGATTCTTGTTGCGTTAGATTCCTAACTCAAATATCTACCCTACAAAAAGTTAAACGGAAGAAACTCCTTTTGAGTCAACCTGTAGGTTGTTATCAAGTTTATTTCCACAACCGTCGCCTCTTATGTAGGGATCGTGGTGAACGTCGGGTTTTTCATTGAGTCCAGCATTTTTGAACACTAGAGTCAATTATGAATCAAACCAAATGACTATATATGCCTAATCCATCCACTTTTGAAAAAATCAAATTTTCAAGCCCGCCCAAAAGGGTACCACTTTGGCCGGTGGCCAGATTTGGCCCCGTTTTCTGGCAGCCGTCATTAAAACAGCTATAACTCTCTCCACAGGTAAGCTTTACCCGTGATTCTTGTTGCGTTCGATTCCTAACTCAAATATCTACCCTACAAAAAGTTCAAACGGAAGAAACTCCTTTTGAGTCAACCTGTAGGTGGTTATCAAGTTGATTTCCACAACCGTCGCCTCTTATGTAGGGATCGGGGTGAACGTCGGGTTTTTCATTGAGTCCAGCATTTTTGAACACAAGAGTCAATTATGAATCAAACCATATGACTATATATACCTAATCCATCCACTTTTGAAAAAATCAAATTTTCAAGCCCGCCCTAAGGGGTACACCTTTGGCCGGTGGCCAGATTTGGCCCCGTTTTCTGGCAGCCGTCATTAAAACGGCTATAACTCTCTCCACTGGTAAGCTTTACCCGTGATTCTTGTTGCGTTAGATTCCTAACTCAAATATCTACCCTACAAAAAGTTCAAATGGAAGAAACTCCTTTTGAGTCAATCTTTAGGTGGTTATCAAGTTGATTTCCACAACCGTCGCCTCTTATGTAGGGATCGGGGTGAACGTCGGATTTTTCATTGAGTCCAGCATTTTTGAACACTAGAGTCAATTATGAATAAAACCATATGACTATATATGCCTAATCCATCCACTTTTGAAAAAATCAAATTTTCAAGCCCGCCCAAAGGGGTACCACTTTGGCCGGTGGCCAGATTTGGCCCCGTTTTCTGACAGCCGTCATTAAAACGTCTATAACTCTCTCCACCGGTAAGATTTACCCGTGATTCTTGTTGTGTTCGATTCCTAACTCAAATATCTACCCTACAAAAAGTTCAAACGGACGAAACTCCTTTTGAGTCAACCTGTAGGTGGTTATCAAATTGATTTCCACAACCGTCGCCTCTTATGTTGGGATCGGGGTGAACGTCGGGTTTTTCATTGAGTCCAGCATTTTTGAACACAAGAGTCAATTATGAATCAAACCATAAGACTATATATGCCTAATCCATCCACTTTTGAAAAAATCAAATTTTCAAGCCCGAACCAAAGGGGTACCCCTTTCGCCGGTGGCCAGATTTGGCCCCGTTTTCTGACAGCCGTCATTAAAACGGCTATAACTCTCTCCACCGGTAAGATTTACCCGTGATTCTTGTTGTGTTCGATTCCTAACTCAAATATCTACCCTACAAAAAGTTCAAACGGAAGAAACTCCTTTTGAGTCAACCTGTAGGTGGTTATCAAGTTGATTTCCACAACCGTCGCCTCTTATGTAGGGATCGGGGTGAACGTCAGATTTTCATTGAGTCCAGCATTTTTGAACACTAGAGTCAATTATGAATCAAACCATAATGCTATATATGCCTAATCCATCCACTTTTGAAAAAATCAAATTTTCAAGCCCGCCCAAAGGGGTACCACTTTGGCCGGTGGCCAGATTTGGCCCCGTTTTCTGACAGCCGTCATTAAAACAGCTATAACTCTCTCCACCGGTAAGATTTACCCGTGATTCTTGTTGTGTTCGATTCCTAACTCAAATATCTACCCTACAAAAAGTTCAAACGGAAGAAACTCCTTTTGAGTCAACCTGTAGGTGGTTATCAAATTGATTTCCACAACCGTCGCCTCTTATGTTGGGATCGGGGTGAACGTCGGGTTTTTCATTGAGTCCAGCATTTTTGAACACAATTGTCAATTATGAATCAAACCATATGACTATATATGCCTAATCCATCCACTTTTGAAAAAATCAAATTTTCAAGCTCGCCCAAAGGGGTACCCCTTTGGCCGGAGGCCAGATTTGGCCCCATTTTCTGGCAGCCGTCATTAAAACGGCTATAACTCTCTCCACAGGTAAGCTTTACCCGTGATTCTTGTTGCGTTAGATTCCTAACTCAAATATCTACCCTACAAAAAGTTCAAATGGAATAAACTCTTTTTGAGTCAACCTGTTGGTGGTTATCAAGTTGATTTACACAACCGTCGCCTCTTATGTAGGGATCGGGGTGAACGTCTGGTTTTTCATTGAGTCCAGCATTTTTGAACACTAGAGTCAATTATGAATCAAAACATATTACTATTTATGCCTAATCCATCCACTTTTGAAAAAATCAAATTTTCAAGCCCACCCAAAGGGGTACCCCTTTGGCCGGTGGCCATATTTGGCCCCGTTTTCTGGTAGCCGTCATTAAAACGGCTATAACTCTCTCCACAGGTAAGCTTTACCCGTGATTCTTGTTGCGTTGGATTCCTAACTCAAATATCTACCCTACAAAAAGTTCAAATGGAAGAAACTCCTTTTGAGTCAACCTTTAGGTGGTTATCAAGTTGATTTCCACAACCGTCGCCTCTTATGTAGGGATCGGGGTGAACGTCGGATTTTTCATTGAGTCCAGCATTTTTGAACACTAGAGTCAATTATGAATCAAACCATATGACTATATATGCCTAATCCATCCACTTTTGAAAAAATCAAATTTTCAAGCCCGCACAAAGGGGTACCACTTTGGCTGGTGGCCAGATTTGGCCCCGTTTTCTGGCAGCCGTCATTAAAACGGCTATAACTCTCTCCACAGGTAAGCTTTACCCGTGGTTCTTGTTGCGTTGGATTCCTAACTCAAATATCTACCCTAAAAAAAGTTCAAATGGAAGAAACTCCTTTTGAGTCAACCTGTAGGTGGTTATCAAGTTGATTTCCACAACCGTCGCCTCTTATGTAGGGATCGGGGTGAACGTCGGGTTTTTCATTGAGTCCAGCATTTTTGAACACTATAGACAATTATGAATCAGAACATATGACTATTTATGCCTAATTCATACACTTTTGAAAAAATCAAATTTTCAAGCCCGCCCAAAGGGGTACCCCTTTGGCCGGTGGCCAGATTTGGCCCCGTTTTCTGACAGCCGTCATTAAAACGGCTATAACTCTCTCCACAGGTAAGCTTTACCCGTGATTCTTATTGCGTTGGATTCCTAACTCAAATATCTACCCTACAAAAAGTTCAAACGGAAGAAACTCCTTTTGAGTCAACCGGGAGGTGGTTATCAAGTTGATTTCCACAACCGTCGCCTCTTATATAGGGATCGGGGTGAACGTCGGGTTTTTCATTGAGTCCAGCATTTTTAAACACTAGAGTCAATTATGAATCAAACCATATGACTATATATGCCTAATCCATCCACTTTTGAAAAAATCAAATTTACAAGCCCGCACAAAGGGGTACCACTTTGGCCGGTGGCCAGATTTGGCCCCGTTTTCTGGCAGCCGTCATTAAAACGGCTATAACTCTCTCCACAGGTAAGCTTTACCCATAATTCTTGTTGCGTTGGATTCCTAACTCAAATATCTACCCTACAAAAAGTTCAAACGGAAGAAACTTATTTTGAGTCAACCTGTAGGTGGTTATCAAGTTGATTTCCACAATCGTCGCCTCTAATGTAGGGATCGGGGTGAACGTCGGGTTTTTCATTGAGTCCTGCATTTTTGAACACTAGAGTCAATTATGAATCAAACCATATGACTATATATGCCTAATCCATCCACTTTTGAAAAAATCAAATTTTCAAGCGCGCCCAAAGGGGTACCACTTTGGCCGGTGGCCAGATTTGGCCCCGTTTTCTGGCAGCCGTCATTAAAACGGCTATAACTCTCTCCACTGGTAAGCTTTACCCGTGATTCTTGTTGCGTTGGATTCCTAACTCAAATATCTACCCTACAAAAAGTTCAAATGGAAGAAACTCCTTTTGAGTCAACCTTTAGGTGGTTATCAAGTTGATTTCCACAACGGTCGCCTCTTATGTAGGGATCGGGGTGAACGTCGGATTTTTCATTGAGTCCAGCATTTTTGAACACTAGAGTCAATTATGAATCAAACCATATGACTATATATGCCTAATCCATCCACTTTTGAAAAAATCAAATTTTCAAGCCCGCCCAAAGGGGTACCACTTTGGCCGGTGGCCAGATTTGGCCCCGTTTTCTGACAGCCGTCATTAAAACGGCTATAACTCTCTCCACCGGTAAGATTTACCCGTGATTCTTGTTGTGTTCGATTCCTAACTCAAATATCTACCCTACAAAAAGTTCAAACGGAAGAAACTCCTTTTGAGTCAACCTGTAGGTGGTTATCAAATTGATTTCCACAACCGTCGCCTCTTATGTTGGGATCGGGGTGAACGTCGGGTTTTTCATTGAGTCCAGCATTTTTGAACACAAGAGTCAATTATGAATCAAACCATAAGACTATATATGCCTAATCCATCCACTTTTGAAAAAATCAAATTTTCAAGCCCGAACCAAAGGGGTACCCCTTTCGCCGGTGGCCAGATTTGGCCCCGTTTTCTGGCAGCCGTCATTAAAACGGCTATAACTCTCTCCGCAGGTAAGCTTTACCCGTGATTCTTGTTGCGTTGGATTCCTAACTCAAATATCTACCCTACAAAAAGTTCAAATGGAAGAAAATCCTTTTGAGTCAACCTGTAGGTGGTTATGAAGTTGATTTCCACAACCGTCGCCTCTTATGTAGGGATCGGGGTGAACGTCAGGTTTTTCTTTGAGTCCAGCATTTTTGAACACTAGAGTGAATTATGAATCAAACCATATGACTATATATGCCTAATCCATCCACTTTTGAAAAAATCAAATTTAAAAGCCCGCACAAAGGGGTACCACTATGGCCGGTGGCCAGATTTGGCCCCGTTTTCTGGCAGCCGTCATTAAAACGGCTATAACTCTCTCCACAGGTAAGCTTTACCCGTAATTCTTGTTGCGTTGGATTCCTAACTCAAATATCTACCCTACAAAAAGTTCAAACGGAAGAAACTCCTTTTGAGTCAACCTGTAGGTGGTTATCAAGTTGATTTCCACAATCGTCACCTCTTATGTAGGGATCGGGGTGAACGTCGGGTTTTTCATTGAGTCCTGCATTTTTAAACACTAGAGTCAATTATGAATCAAACCATATGACTATATATGCCTAATCCATCCACTTTTGAAAAAATCAAATTTTCAAGCGCGCCCAAAGGGGTACCACTTTGGCCGGTGGCCAGATTTGGCCCCGTTTTCTAGCAGCCGTTATTAAAACGGCTATAACTCTCTCCACAGGTAAGCTTTAACCGTGATTATTGTTGCGTTGGATTCCTAACTCAAATATCTACCCAACAAAAAGTTCAAACGGAAGAAACTCCTTTTGAGTCAACCTCTAGGTGGTTATCAAGTTGATTTCCACAACCGTCGCCTCTTATGTAGGGATCGGGGTGAATGTCGAGTTTTTCATTGAGTCCAGCATTTTTGAATACTAGAGTCAATTATGAATCAAACCATATGACTATATATGCCTAATCCATCCACTTTTGAAAAAATCAAATTTTCAAGCCCGCCCAAAGGGGTACCCCTTTGGCCGGTGGCCAGATTTGGCCCCGTTTTCTGACAGCCGTCATTAAAACGGCTATAACTCTCTCCACAGGTAAGCTTTACCCGTGATTCTTGTTGCGTTAGATTCCTAACTCAAATATCTACCCTACAAAAAGTTAAACGGAAGAAACTCCTTTTGAGTCAACCTGTAGGTTGTTATCAAGTTTATTTCCACAACCGTCGCCTCTTATGTAGGGATCGGGGTGAACGTCGGGTTTTTCATTGAGTCCAACATTTTTGAACACTAGAGTCAATTATGAATCAAACCAAATGACTATATATGCCTAATCCATCCACTTTTGAAAAAATCAAATTTTCAAGCCCGCCCAAAGGGGTACCACTTTGGCCGGTGGCCAGATTTGGCCCCGTTTTCTGGCAACCGTCATTAAAACAGCTATAACTCTCTCCACAGGTAAGCTTTACCCGTGATTCTTGTTACGTTCGATTCCTAACTAAAATATATACCCTACAAAAAGTTCAAATGGAAGAAACTCCTTTTGAGTCAACCTGTAGGTGGTTATCAAGTTGATTTCCACAACCGTCGCCTCTTATGTAGGGATCGGGGTGAACGTCGGGTTTTTCATTGAGTCCAGCATTTTTGAACACAAGAGTCAATTATGAATCAAACCATATGACTATATATGCCTAATCCATCCACTTTTGAAAAAATCAAATTTTCAAGCCCGCCCTAAGGGGTACCCCTTTGGCCGGTGGCCAGATTTGGCCCCGTTTTCTGGCAGCCGTCATTAAAACGGCTATAACTCTCTCCACTTGTAAGCTTTACCCGTGATTCTTGTTGCGTTAGATTCCTAACTCAAATATCTACCCTACAAAAAGTTCAAATGGAAGAAACTCCTTTTGAGTCAACCTTTAGGTGGTTATCAAGTTGATTTCCACAACCGTCGCCTCTTATGTAGGGATCGGGGTGAACGTCGGATTTTTCATTGAGTCCAGCATTTTTGAACACTAGAGTCAATTATGAATCAAACCATATGACTATATATGCCTAATCCATCCACTTTTGAAAAAATCAAATTTTCAAGCCCGCCCAAAGGGGTACCACTTTGGCCGGTGGCCAGATTTGGCCCCGTTTTCTGGCAGCCGTCATTAAAACGGCTATAACTCTCTCCACAGGTAAGCTTTACCCGTGATTCTTGTTGCGTTGGATTCCTAACTCAAATATCTACCCTATAAAAAGTTCAAATGGAAGAAACTCCTTTTGAGTTAACCTGTAGGTGGTTATCAAGTTGATTTCCACAACCGTCGCCTCTTATGTAGGGATCGGGGTGAACATCAGGTTTTTCATTGAGTCCAGCATTTTTGAACACTAGAGTCAATTATGAATCAAAACATATGACTATTTATGCCTAATCCATCCACTTTTGAAAAAATCAAATTTTCAAGCCCGCCCAAAGGGGTACCCCTTTGGCCGGTGGCCAGATTTGGCCCCGTTTTCTGACAACCGTCATTAAAACGGCTATAACTCTCTCCACAGGTAAGCTTTACCCGTGATTCTTGTTGTGTTGGATTGCTAACTCAAATATCTACCCTACAAAAAGTTCAAATGGAAGAAACTCCTTTTGAGTCAACCTTTAGGTGGTTATCAAGTTGATTTCCACAACCGTCGCCTCTTATGTAGGGATCGGGGTGAACGTCGGATTTTTCATTGAGTCCAGCATTTTTGAACACTAGAGTCAATTATGAATCAAACCATATGACTATATATGCCTAATCCATCCACTTTTGAAAAAATCAAATTTTCAAGCCTGCCCAAAGGGGTACCACTTTGGCCGGTGGCCAGATTTGGCCCCGTTTTCTGGCAGCCGTCATTAAAACGGCTATAACTCTCTCCACAGGTAAGCTTTACCCGTGATTCTTGTTGCGTTCGATTCCTAACTCAAATATCTACCCTACAAAAAGTTCAAACGGAAGAAACTCCTTTTGAGTCAACCTCTAGGTGGTTATCAAGTTGATTTCCACAACCGTCGCCTCTTATGTAGGGATCGGGGTGAACGTCGGGTTTTCATTGAGTCCAGCATTTTTGAACACAAGAGTTAATTATGAATCAAACCGTAAGACTATATATGCCTAATCCATCCACTTTTGAAAAAATCAAATTTTCAAGCCCGAACCAAAGGGGTACCCCTTTCGCCGGTGGCCAGATTTGGCCCCGTTTTCTGGCAGCCGTCATTTTAAACGGCTATAACTCTCTCCACAGGTAAGCTTTACCCGTGATTCTTGTTGCGTTAGATTCCTAACTCAAATATCTACCCTACAAAAAGTTCAAACGGAAGAAACTCCTTTTGAGTCAACCTTTAGGTGGTTATCAAGTTGATTTCCACAACCGTCGCCTCTTATGTAGGGATCGGGGTGAACGTCGGATTTTTCATTGAGTCCAGCATTTTTGAACACTAGAGTAAATTATGAATCAAACCATATGACTATATATGCCTAATACATCCACTTTTGAAAAAATCAAATTTTCAAGCCCGCCCAAAGGGGTACCCCTTTGGCCGGTGGCCAGATTTGGCCTCGTTTTCTGGCAGCCGTCATTAAAACGGCTATAACTCTCTCCACAGGTAAGCTTTACCCGTGATTCTTGTTGCGTTCGATTCCTAACTCAAATATCTACCCTAGAAAAAGTTCAAATGGAAGAAACTCCTTTTGAGTCAACCTGTAGGTGGTTATCAAGTTGATTTCCACAACCGTCGCCTCTTATGTAGGGATCGGGGTGAACGTCGGATTTTTCATTGAGTCCAGCATTTTTGAACACTAGAGTCAATTATGAATCAAACCATATGACTATATATGCCTAATCCATCCACTTTTGAAAAAATCAAATTTTCAAGCCCGAACCAAAGGGGTACCCCTTTCGCCGGTGGCCAGATTTGGCCCCGTTTTCTGGCAGCCGTCATTTTAAACGGCTATAACTCTCTCCACAGGTAAGCTTTACCCGTGATTCTTGTTGCGTTAGATTCCTAACTCAAATATCTACCCTACAAAAAGTTCAAACGGAAGAAACTCCTTTTGAGTCAACCTTTAGGTGGTTATCAAGTTGATTTCCACAACCGTCGCCTCTTATGTAGGGATCGGGGTGAACGTCGGATTTTTCATTGAGTCCAGCATTTTTGAACACTAGAGTAAATTATGAATCAAACCATATGACTATATATGCCTAATCCATCCACTTTTGAAAAAATCAAATTTTCAAGCGCGCCCAAAGGGGTACCACTTTGGCCGGTGGCCAGATTTGGCCCCGTTTTCTGGCAGCCGTCATTTTAAACGGCTATAACTCTCTCCACAGGTAAGCTTTACCCGTGATTCTTGTTGCGTTAGATTCCTAACTCAAATATCTACCCTACAAAAAGTTCAAACGGAAGAAACTCCTTTTGAGTCAACCTTTAGGTGGTTATCAAGTTGATTTCCACAACCGTCGCCTCTTATGTAGGGATCGGGGTGAACGTCGGATTTTTCATTGAGTCCAGCATTTTTGAACACTAGAGTAAATTATGAATCAAACCATATGACTATATATGACTAATACATCCACTTTTGAAAAAATCAAATTTTCAAGCCCGCCCAAAGGGGTACCCCTTTGGCCGGTGGCCAGATTTGGCCCCGTTTTCTGGCAGCCGTCATTAAAACGGCTATAACTCTCTCCACAGGTAAGCTTTACCCGTGATTCTTGTTGCGTTCGATTCCTAACTCAAATATCTACCCTAGAAAAAGTTCAAACGGAAGAAACTCCTTTTGAGTCAACCTGTAGGTGGTTATCAAGTTGATTTCCACAACCGTCGCCTCTTATGTAGGGATCGGGGTGAACGTCGGATTTTTCATTGAGTCCAGCATTTTTGAACACTAGAGTAAATTATGAATCAAACCATATGACTATATATGCCTAATACATCCACTTTTGAAAAAATCAAATTTTCAAGCCCGCCCAAAGGGGTACCCCTTTGGCCGGTGGCCAGATTTGGCCCCGTTTTCTGGCAGCCGTCATTAAAACGGCTATAACTCTCTCCACATGTAAGCTTTACCCGTGATTCTTGTTGCGTTCGATTCCTAACTCAAATATCTACCCTACAAAAAGTTCAAACGGAAGAAACTCCTTTTGAGTCAACCTCTAGGTGGTTATCAAGTTGATTTCCACAACCGTCGCCTCTTATGTAGGGATCGGGGTGAACGTCGGGTTTTCATTGAGTCCAGCATTTTTGAACACAAGAGTTAATTATGAATCAAACCATAAGAATATATATGCCTAATCCATCCACTTTTGAAAAAATCAAATTTTCAAGCCCGAACCAAAGGGGTACCCCTTTCGCCGGTGGCCAGATTTGGCCCCGTTTTCTGGCAGCCGTCATTTTAAACGGCTATAACTCTCTCCACAGGTAAGCTTTACCCGTGATTCTTGTTGCGTTAGATTCCTAACTCAAATATCTACCCTACAAAAAGTTCAAACGGAAGAAACTCCTTTTGAGTCAACCTTTAGGTGGTTATCAAGTTGATTTCCACAACCGTCGCCTCTTATGTAGGGATCGGGGTGAACGTCGGATTTTTCATTGAGTCCAGCATTTTTGAACACTAGAGTAAATTATGAATCAAACCATATGACTATATATGCCTAATACATCCACTTTTGAAAAAATCAAATTTTCAAGCCCGCCCAAAGGGGTACCCCTTTGGCCGGTGGCCAGATTTGGCCCCGTTTTCTGGCAGCCGTCATTAAAACGGCTATAACTCTCTCCACAGGTAAGCTTTACCCGTGATTCTTGTTGCGTTCGATTCCTAACTCAAATATCTACCCTAGAAAAAGTTCAAACGGAAGAAACTCCTTTTGAGTCAACCTGTAGGTGGTTATCAAGTTGATTTCCACAACCGTCGCCTCTTATGTAGGGATCGGGGTGAACGTCGGATTTTTCATTGAGTCCAGCATTTTTGAACACTAGAGTCAATTATGAATCAAACCATATGACTATATATGCATAATCCATCCACTTTTGAAAAAATCAAATTTTCAAGCCTGCCCAAAGGGGTACCACTTTGGCCGGTGGCCAGATTTGGCCCCGTTTTCTGGCAGCCGTCATTAAAACGGCTATAACTCTCTCCACAGGTAAGCTTTACCCGTGATTCTTGTTGCGTTCGATTCCTAACTCAAATATCTACCCTACAAAAAGTTCAAATGGAAGAAACTCCTTTTGAGTCAACCTCTAGGTGGTTATCAAGTTGATTTCCACAACCGTCGCCTCTTATGTAGGGATCGGGGTGAACGTCGGGTTTTCATTGAGTCCAGCATTTTTGAACACAAGAGTTAATTATGAATCAAACCATAAGACTATATATGCCTAATCCATCCACTTTTGAAAAAATCAAATTTTCAAGCCCGAACTAAAGGGGTACCCCTTTCGCCGGTGGCCAGATTTGGCCCCGTTTTCTGGCAGCCGTCATTTTAAACGGCTATAACTCTCTCCACAGGTAAGCTTTACCCGTGATTCTTGTTGCGTTAGATTCCTAACTCAAATATCTACCCTACAAAAAGTTCAAACGGAAGAAACTCCTTTTGAGTCAACCTTTAGGTGGTTATCAAGTTGATTTCCACAACCGTCGCCTCTTATGTAGGGATCGGGGTGAACGTCGGATTTTTCATTGAGTCCAGCATTTTTGAACACTAGAGTAAATTATGAATCAAACCATATGACTATATATGCCTAATACATCCACTTTTGAAAAAATCAAATTTTCAAGCCCGCCCAAAGGGGTACCCCTTTGGCCGGTGGCCAGATTTGGCCCCGTTTTCTGGCAGCCGTCATTAAAACGGCTATAACTCTCTCCACAGGTAAGCTTTACCCGTGATTCTTGTTGCGTTCGATTCCTAACTCAAATATCTACCCTACAAAAAGTTTAAACGGAAGAAACTCCTTTTGAGTCAACCTCTAGGTGGTTATCAAGTTGATTTCCACAACCGTCACCTCTTATGTAGGGATCGGGGTGAACGTCGGGTTTTCATTGAGTCCAGCATTTTTGAACACAAGAGTTAATTATGAATCAAACCATAAGACTATATATGCCTAATCCATCCACTTTTGAAAAAATCAAATTTTCAAGCCCGAACTAAAGGGGTACCCCTTTCGCCGGTGGCCAGATTTGGCCCCGTTTTCTGGCAGCCGTCATTTTAAACGGCTATAACTCTCTCCACAGGTAAGCTTTACCCGTGATTCTTGTTGCGTTAGATTCCTAACTCAAATATCTACCCTACAAAAAGTTCAAACGGAAGAAACTCCTTTTGAGTCAACCTTTAGGTGGTTATCAAGTTGATTTCCACAACCGTCGCCTCTTATGTAGGGATCGGGGTGAACGTCGGATTTTTCATTGAGTCCAGCATTTTTGAACACTAGAGTAAATTATGAATCAAACCATATGACTATATATGCCTAATACATCCACTTTTGAAAAAATCAAATTTTCAAGCCCGCCCAAAGGGGTACCCCTTTGGCCGGTGGCCAGATTTGGCCCCGTTTTCTGGCAGCCGTCATTAAAACGGCTATAACTCTCTCCACAGGTAAGCTTTACCCGTGATTCTTGTTGCGTTCGATTCCTAACTCAAATATCTACCCTACAAAAAGTTCAAACGGAAGAAACTCCTTTTGAGTCAACCTCTAGGTGGTTATCAAGTTGATTTCCACAACCGTCGCCTCTTATGTAGGGATCGGGGTGAACGTCGGGTTTTCATTGAGTCCAGCATTTTTGAACACAAGAGTTAATTATGAATCAAACCATAAGACTATATATGCCTAATCCATCCACTTTTGAAAAAATCAAATTTTCAAGCCCGAACTAAAGGGGTACCCCTTTCGCCGGTGGCCAGATTTGGCCCCGTTTTCTGGCAGCCGTCATTTTAAACGGCTATAACTCTCTCCACAGGTAAGCTTTACCCGTGATTCTTGTTGCGTTAGATTCCTAACTCAAATATCTACCCTACAAAAAGTTCAAACGGAAGAAACTCCTTTTGAGTCAACCTTTAGGTGGTTATCAAGTTGATTTCCACAACCGTCGCCTCTTATGTAGGGATCGGGGTGAACGTCGGATTTTTCATTGAGTCCAGCATTTTTGAACACTAGAGTAAATTATGAATCAAACCATATGACTATATATGCCTAATACATCCACTTTTGAAAAAATCAAATTTTCAAGCCCGCCCAAAGGGGTACCCCTTTGGCCGGTGGCCAGATTTGGCCCCGTTTTCTGGCAGTCGTCATTAAAACGGCTATAACTCTCTCCACAGGTAAGCTTTACCCGTGATTCTTGTTGCGTTCGATTCCTAACTCAAATATCTACCCTAGAAAAAGTTCAAACGGAAGAAACTCCTTTTGAGTCAACCTGTAGGTGGTTATCAAGTTGATTTCCACAACCGTCGCCTCTTATGTAGGGATCGGGGTGAACGTCGGGTTTTCATTGAGTCCAGCATTTTTGAACACAAGAGTTAATTATGAATCAAACCATAAGAATATATATGCCTAATCCATCCACTTTTGAAAAAATCAAATTTTCAAGCCCGAACCAAAGGGGTACCCCTTTCGCCGGTGGCCAGATTTGGCCCCGTTTTCTGGCAGCCGTCATTAAAACGGCTATAACTCTCTCCACAGGTAAGCTTTACCCGTGATTCTTGTTGCGTTCGATTCCTAACTCAAATATCTACCCTAGAAAAAGTTCAAACGGAAGAAACTCCTTTTGAGTCAACCTGTAGGTGGTTATCAAGTTGATTTCCACAACCGTCGCCTCTTATGTAGGGATCGGGGTGAACGTCGGATTTTTCATTGAGTCCAGCATTTTTGAACACTAGAGTCAATTATGAATCAAACCATATGACTATATATGACTAATCCATCCACTTTTGAAAAAATCAAATTTTCAAGCCTGCCCAAAGGGGTACCACTTTGGCCGGTGGCCAGATTTGGCCCCGTTTTCTGGCAGCCGTCATTAAAACGGCTATAACTCTCTCCACAGGTAAGATTTACCCGTGATTCTTGTTGCGTTCGATTCCTAACTCAAATATCTACCCTACAAAAAGTCCAAACGGAAGAAACTCCTTTTGAGTCAACCTTTAGGTGGTTATCAAGTTGATTTCCACAACCGTCGCCTCTTATGTAGGGATCGGGGTGAACGTCGGATTTTTCATTGAGTCCAGCATTTTTGAACACTAGAGTAAATTATGAATCAAACCATATGACTATATATGCCTAATACATCCACTTTTGAAAAAATCAAATTTTCAAGCCCGCCCAAAGGGGTACCCCTTTGGCCGGTGGCCAGATTTGGCCCCGTTTTCTTGCAGCCGTCATTAAAACGGCTATAACTCTCTCCACAGGTAAGCTTTACCCTTGATTCTTGTTGCGTTCGATTCCTAACTCAAATATCTACCCTACAAAAAGTTCAAACGGAAGAAACTCCTTTTGAGTCAACCTCTAGGTGGTTATCAAGTTGATTTCCACAACCGTCGCCTCTTATGTAGGGATCGGGGTGAACGTCGGGTTTTCATTGAGTCCAGCATTTTTGAACACAAGAGTTAATTATGAATCAAACCATAAGACTATATATGCCTAATCCATCCACTTTTGAAAAAATCAAATTTTCAAGCCCGAACTAAAGGGGTACCCCTTTCGCCGGTGGCCAGATTTGGCCCCGTTTTCTGGCAGCCGTCATTTTAAACGGCTATAACTCTCTCCACAGGTAAGCTTTACCCGTGATTCTTGTAGCGTTAGATTCCTAACTCAAATATCTACCCTACAAAAAGTTCAAACGGAAGAAACTCCTTTTGAGTCAACCTTTAGGTGGTTATCAAGTTGATTTCCACAACCGTCGCCTCTTATGTAGGGATCGGGGTGAACGTCGGATTTTTCATTGAGTCCAGCATTTTTGAACACTAGAGTAAATTATGAATCAAACCATATGACTATATATGCCTAATACATCCACTTTTGAAAAAATCAAATTTTCAAGCCCGCCCAAAGGGGTACCCCTTTGGCCGGTGGCCAGATTTGGCCCCGTTTTCTGGCAGCCGTCATTAAAACGGCTATAACTCTCTCCACAGGTAAGCTTTACCCGTGATTCTTGTTGCGTTCGATTCCTAACTCAAATATCTACCCTAGAAAAAGTTCAAACGGAAGAAACTCCTTTTGAGTCAACCTGTAGGTGGTTATCAAGTTGATTTCCACAACCGTCGCCTCTTATGTAGGGATCGGGGTGAACGTCGGATTTTTCATTGAGTCCAGCATTTTTGAACACTAGAGTAAATTATGAATCAAACCATATGACTATATATGCCTAATACATCCACTTTTGAAAAAATCAAATTTTCAAGCCCGCCCAAAGGGGTACCACTTTGGCCGGTGGCCAGATTTGGCCCCGTTTTCTGGCAGCCGTCATTAAAACGGCTATAACTCTCTCCACAGGTAAGCTTTACCCGTGATTCTTGTTGCGTTCGATTCCTAACTCAAATATCTACCCTACAAAAAGTTCAAACGGAAGAAACTCCTTTTGATTCAACCTCTAGGTGGTTATCAAGTTGATTTCCACAACCGTCGCCTCTTATGTAGGGATCGGGGTGAACGTCGGGTTTTCATTGAGTCCAGCATTTTTGAACACAAGAGTTAATTATGAATCAAACCATAAGACTATATATGTCTAATCCATCCACTTTTGAAAAAATCAAATTTTCAAGCCCGAACCAAAGGGGTACCCCTTTCGCCGGTGGCCAGATTTGGCCCCGTTTTCTGGCAGCCGTCATTTTAAACGGCTATAACTCTCTCCACAGGTAAGCTTTACCCGTGATTCTTGTTGCGTTAGATTCCTAACTCAAATATCTACCCTACAAAAAGTTCAAACGGAAGAAACTCCTTTTGAGTCAACCTTTAGGTGGTTATCAAGTTGATTTCCACAACCGTCGCCTCTTATGTAGGGATCGGGGTGAACGTCGGATTTTTCATTGAGTCCAGCATTTTTGAACACTAGAGTCAATTATGAATCAAACCATATGACTATATATGCCTAATCCATCCACTTTTGAAAAAATCAAATTTTCAAGCCCGCCCAAAGGGGTACCCCTTTGGCCGGTGGCCAGATTTGGCCCCGTTTTCTGGCAGCCGTCGTTAAACGGCTATAACTCTCTCCACAGGTAAGCTTTACCTATGATTCTTGTTGCGTTGGATTCCTAACTCAAATATCTACCCTACAAAAATTTCAAACGGAAGAAACTTCTTTTGAGTCAACCTGTAGGTGGTTATCAAGTTGATTTCCACAACCGTCGCCTCTTATGTAGGGATCGGGGTGAACGTCGGATTTTTCATTGAGTCCAGCATTTTTGAACATAAGAGTCAATTATGAATCAAACCATAAGACTATATATGCCTAATCCATCCACTTTTGAAAAAATCAAATTTTCAAGCCCGAACCAAAGGGGTACCCCTTTCGCCGGTGGCCAGATTTGGCCCCGTTTTCTGGCAGCCGTCATTAAAACGGCTATAACTCTCTCCACAGGTAAGCTTTACCCGTGATTCTTGTTGCGTTGGATTCCTAACTGAAATATCTACCCTACAAAAAGTTCAAATGGAAGAAACTCCTTTTGAGTCAACTTGTAGGTGGTTATCAAGTTGATTTCTACAACCGTCGCCTCTTATGTAGGGATCGGGGTGAACGTCGGGTTTTTAATTGAGTCCAGCATTTTTGAACACTAGAGTCAATTATGAATCAAAACATATGACTATTTATGCCTAATCCATCCACTTTTGAAAAAATCAAATTTTCAAGCCCGCCCAAAGGGGTAACCCTTTGGCCGGTGGCCAGATTTGGCCCCATTTTCTGGCAGCCGTCATTAAAATGGCTATAACTCTCTCCACAGGTAAGCTTTACCCGTGATTCTTGTTGCGTTCGATTCTTAACTAAAATATCTACCCTACAAAAAGTTCAAACGGAAGAAACTCCTTTTGAGTCAACCTGTAGGTGGTTATCAAGTTGATTTCCACAACCGTCGCCTCTTATGTAGGGATCGGGGTGAACGTCGGATTTTTCATTGAGTTCAGCATTTTTGAACACTAGAGTCAATTATGAATCAAACCATATGACTATATATGCCTAATCCATCCACTTTTGAAAAAATCAAATTTTCAAGCCCGCCCAAAGGGGTACCCCTTTGGCCGGTGGCCAGATTTGGCCCCGTTTTCTGGCAGCCGTCATTAAAACGGCTATAACTCTCTCCACAGGTAAGCTTTACCCGTGATTCTTGTTGCGTTCGATTCTTAACTAAAATATCTACCCTACAAAAAGTTCAAACGGAAGAAACTCCTTTTGAGTCAACCTGTAGGTGGTTATCAAGTTGATTTCCACAACCGTCGCCTCTTATGTAGGGATCGGGGTGAACGTCAGGTTTTTCATTGAGTCCAGCATTTTTGAACACAAGAGTCAATTATGAATCAAACCATAAGACTATATATGCCTAATCCATCCACTTTTGAAAAAATCAAATTTTCAAGCCCGAACCAAAGGGGTACCCCTTTCGCCGGTGGCCAGATTTGGCCCAGTTTTCTGGCAGCCGTCATTAAAACGGCTATAATTCTCTCCACAGGTAAGCTTTACCCGTGATTCTTGTTGAGTTGGATTCCTAACTCAAATATCTACCCTACAAAAAGTTCAAATGGAAGAAACTCCTTTTGAGTCAACCTGTAGGTGGTTATCAAGTTGATTTCCACAACCGTCGCCTCTTATGTAGGGATCGGGGTGAACGTCGGGTTTTTCATTGAGTCCAGCATTTTTGAACACTAGAGTCAATTATGAATCAAAGCATATGACTATTTATGCCTAATCCATCCACTTTTGAAAAAATCAAATTTTCAAGCCCGCCCAACGGGGTACCCTTTGGCCGGTGGCCAGATTTGGCCCCGTTTTCTGGCAGCTGTCATTAAAACGGCTATAACTCTCTCCACAGGTAAGCTTTACCCGTGATTCTTGTTGCGTTGGATTCCTAACTCAAATATCTAACCTAAAAAAATTCAAATGGAAGAAACTCCTTTTGAGTCAACCTTTAGGTGGTTATCAAGTTGATTTCCACAACCGTCGCCTCTTATGTAGGGATCGGGGTGAACGTCGGATTTTTCATTGAGTCCAGCATTTTTGAACACTAGAGTCAATTATGAATCAAAACATATGACTATTTATGCCTAATCCATCCACTTTTGAAAAAATCAAATTTTCAAGCCCGCCCAAAGGGGTACTCCTTTGGCCGGTGGCCAGATTTGGCCCCGTTTTCTGGCAGCCGTCATTAAAACGGCTATAACTCTCTCCACAGGTAAGCTTTACCCGTGATTCTTGTTGCGTTCGATTCCTAACTCAAATATCTACCCTAGAAAAAGTTCAAACGGAAGAAACTCCTTTTGAGTCAACCTGTAGGTGGTTATCAAGTTGATTTCCACAACCGTCGCCTCTTATGTAGGGATCGGGGTGAACGTCGGGTTTTTCATTGAGTCCAGCATTTTTGAACACTAGAGTCAATTATGAATCAAAACATATGACTATTTATGCCTAATCCATCCACTTTTGAAAAAATCAAATTTTCAAGCCCGCCCAAAGGGGTACCCCTTTGGCCGGTGGCCAGATTTGGCCCCGTTTTCTGGCAGCCGTCATTAAAACGGCTATAACTCTCTCCACAGGTAAGATTTACCCGTGATTCTTGTTGCGTTCGATTCCTAACTCAAATATCTACCCTAGAAAAAGTTCAAACGGAAGAAACTCCTTTTGAGTCAACCTGTAGGTGGTTATCAAGTTGATTTCCACAACCGTCGCCTCTTATGTAGGGATCGGGGTGAACGTCGGATTTTTCATTGAGTCCAGTATTTTTGAACACAAGAGTCAATTATGAATCAAACCATAAGACTATATATGCCTAATCCATCTACTTTTGAAAAAATCAAATTTTCAAGCCCGAACCAAAGGGGTACCCCTTTCGCCGATGGCCAGATTTGGCCCCATTTTCTGGCAGCCGTCATTAAAACGGCTATAACTCTCTCCACAGGTAAGCTTTACCCATGATTCTTATTGCGTTGGATTCCTAACTCAAATATCAACCCTACAAAAAGTTCAAACGGAAGAAACTCCTTTTGTGTCAACCTGTAGGTGGTTATCAAGTTGATTTCCACAACCGTCGCCTCTTATGTAGGGATCGGGTTGAACATCCGGTTTATCATTGAGTCCAGCATTTTTGAACACTAGAGTCAATTATGAATCAAACCATATGACTATATATGCCTAATCCATCCACATTTGAAAAAATCAAATTTTCAAGCCCGCCCAAAGGGGTACCCCTTTGGCCGGTGGCCAGATTTGGCCCCGTTTTCTGGCAGCCGTCGTTAAACGGCTATAACTCTCTCCACAGGTAAGCTTTACCTGTGATTCTTGTTGCGTTGGATTCCTAACTCAAATATCTACCCTACAAAAATTTCAAACGGAAGAAACTCCTTTTGAGTCAACCTGTAGGTGGTTATCAACTTGATATCCACAACCGTCGCCTCTTATGTAGGGATCGGGGTGAACGTCGGGTTTTTCATTGAGTCCAGCATTTTTGAACATAAGAGTCAATTATGAATCAAACCATAAGACTATATATGCCTAATCCATCCACTTTTGAAAAAATCAAATTTTCAAGCCCGCCCAAAGGGGTACCCCTTTGGCCGGTGGCCAGATTTGGCCCCGTTTTCTGGCAGCCGTCATTAAAACGGCTATAACTCTCTCCACAGGTAAGCTTTACCCGTGATTCTTGTTGCGTTCGATTCCTAACTCAAATATCTACCCTAGAAAAAGTTCAAACGGAAGAAACTCCTTTTGAGTCAACCTGTAGGTGGTTATCAAGTTGATTTCCACAACCGTCGCCTCTTATGTAGGGATCGGGGTGAACGTCGGGTTTTTCATTGAGTCCAGCATTTTTGAACACTAGAGTCAATTATGAATCAAAACATATGACTATTTATGCCTAATCCATCCACTTTTGAAAAAATCAAATTTTCAAGTCCGCCCAAAGGGGTACCCCTTTGGCCGGTGGCCAGATTTGGCCCCGTTTTCTGGCAGCCGTCATTAAAACGGCTATAACTCTCTCCACAGGTAAGCTTTACCCGTGATTCTTGTTGCGTTCGATTCCTAACTCAAATATCTACCCTAGAAAAAGTTCAAACGGAAGAAACTCCTTTTGAGTCAACCTGTAGGTGGTTATCAAGTTGATTTCCACAACCGTCGCCTCTTATGTAGGGATCGGGGTGAACGTCGGATTTTTCATTGAGTCCAGCATTTTTGAACACAAGAGTCAATTATGAATCAAACCATAAGACTATATATGCCTAATCCATCCACTTTTGAAAAAATCAAATTTTCAAGCCCGAACCAAAGGGGTACCCCTTTCGCCGATGGCCAGATTTGGCCCCATTTTCTGGCAGCCGTCATTAAAACGGCTATAACTCTCTCCACAGGTAAGCTTTACCCATGATTCTTATTGCGTTGGATTCCTAACTCAAATATCAACCCTACAAAAAGTTCAAACGGAAGAAACTCCTTTTGTGTCAACCTGTAGGTGGTTATCAAGTTGATTTCCACAACCGTCGCCTCTTATGTAGGGATCGGGTTGAACGTCCGGTTTTTCATTGAGTCCAGCATTTTTGAACACTAGAGTCAATTATGAATCAAACCATATGACTATATATGCCTAATCCATCCACATTTGAAAAAATCAAATTTTCAAGCCCGCCCAAAGGGGTACCCCTTTGGCCGGTGGCCAGATTTGGCCCCGTTTTCTGGCAGCCGTCGTTAAACGGCTATAACTCTCTCCACAGGTAAGCTTTACCTGTGATTCTTGTTGCGTTGGATTCCTAACTCAAATATCTACCCTACAAAAATATCAAATGGAAGAAACTCCTTTTGAGTCAACCTGTAGGTGGTTATCAAGTTGATTTCCACAACCGTCGCCTCTTATGTAGGGATCGGGGTGAACGTCGGGTTTTTCATTGAGTCCAGCATTTTTGAACATAAGAGTCAATTATGAATCAAACCATAAGACTATATATGCCTAATCCATCCACTTTGGAAAAAATCAAATTTTCAAGCCCGAACCAAAGGGGTACCCCTTTCGCCGGTGGCCAGATTTGGCCCCGTTTTCTGGCAGCCGTCATTAAAACGACTATAACTCTCTCCACAGGCAAGCTTTACCCGTGATTCTTGTTGCGTTCGATTCCTAACTCAAATATCTACCCTACAAAAAGTTCAAATGGAAGAAACTCCTTTTGAGTCAACCTCTAGGTGGTTATCAAGTTGATTTCCACAACCGTCGCCTCTTATGTAGGGATCGGGGTGAACGTCGGGTTTTCATTGAGTCCAGCATTTTTGAACACAAGAGTTAATTATGAATCAAACCATAAGACTATATATGCCTAATCCATCCACTTTTGAAAAAATCAAATTTTCAAGCCCGAACCAAAGGGGTACCCCTTTCGCCGGTGGCCAGATTTGGCCCCGTTTTCTGGCAGCCGTCATTAACACGGCTATAACTCTCTCCACAGGTAAGCTTTACCCATGATTCTTGTTGCGTTGGATTCCTAACTCAAATATCTACCCTACAAAAAGTTCAAATGGAAGAAAATCCTTTTGAGTCAACCTGTAGGTGGTTATCAAGTTGATTTCCACAACCGTCGCCTCTTATGTAGGGATCGGGGTGAACGTCAGGTTTTTCATTGAGTCCAGCATTTTTGAACACTAGAGTCAATTATGAATCAAAACATATGACTATTTATGCCTAATCCATCCACTTTTGAAAAAATCAAATTTTCAAGCCCTTCCAAAGGGGTACCCCTTTGGCCGGTGGCCAGATTTGGCCCCGTTTTCTGGCAGCCGTCATTAAAACGGCTATAACTCTCTCCACAGGTAAGCTTTACCCGTGATTCTTGTTGCGTTGGATTCCTAACTCAAATATCAACCCTACAAAAAGTTCAAATGGAAGAAACTCCTTTTGAGTCAACCTTTAGGTGGTTATCAAGTTGATTTCCATAATCGTCGCCTCTTATGTAGGGATCGGGGTGAACGTCGGATTTTTCATTGAGTCCAGCATTTTTGAACACTAGAGTCAATTATGAATCAAACCATATGACTATATATGCCTAATCCATCCACTTTTGAAAAAATCAAATTTTCAAGCCCGCCCAAAGGGGTACCCCTTTGGCCGGTGGCCAGATTTGGCCCCGTTTTCTGGCAGCCGTCATTAAAACGGCTATAACTCTCTCCACATGTAAGCTTTACCCGTGATTCTTGTTGCGTTCGATTCCTAACTCAAATATCTACCCTACAAAAAGTTCAAACGGAAGAAACTCCTTTTGAGTCAACCTGTAGGTGGTTATCAAGTTGATTTCCACAACCGTCGCCTCTTTTGTAGGGATCGGGGTGAACGTCGGGTTTTTCATTGAGTCCAGCATTTTTGAACACAAGAGTGAATTATAAATCAAACCATAAGACTATATATGCCTAATCCATCCACTTTTGAAAAAATCAAATTTTCAAGCCCGAACCAAAGGGGTACCCCTTTCGCCGATGGCCAGATTTGGCCCCATTTTCTGGCAGCCGTCATTAAAACGGCTATAACTCTCTCCACAGGTAAGCTTTACCCATGATTCTTATTGCGTTGGATTCCTAACTCAAATATCAACCCTACAAAAAGTTCAAACGGAAGAAACTCCTTTTGTGTCAACCTGTAGGTGGTTATCAAGTTGATTTCCACAACCGTCGCCTCTTATGTAGGGATCGGGTTGAACGTCCGGTTTTTCATTGAGTCCAGCATTTTTGAACACTAGAGTCA
The DNA here is from genome assembly GCA_026008535.1 of Perilla frutescens. NCBI lineage: Eukaryota > Viridiplantae > Streptophyta > Magnoliopsida > Lamiales > Lamiaceae > Perilla > Perilla frutescens. Next base: position 258,470 of record BRKX01000022.1, on the reverse strand, counting down.
ATTATGAATCAAACCATATGACTATATATGCCTAATCCATCCACATTTGAAAAAATCAAATTTTCAAGCCCGCCCAAAGGGGTACCCCTTTGGCCGGTGGCCAGATTTGGCCCCGTTTTCTGGCAGCCGTCGTTAAACGGCTATAACTCTCTCCACAGGTAAGCTTTACCTGTGATTCTTGTTGCGTTGGATTCCTAACTCAAATATCTACCCTACAAAAATATCAAATGGAAGAAACTCCTTTTGAGTCAACCTGTAGGTGGTTATCAAGTTGATTTCCACAACCGTCGCCTCTTATGTAGGGATCGGGGTGAACGTCGGGTTTTTCATTGAGTCCAGCATTTTTGAACATAAGAGTCAATTATGAATCAAACCATAAGACTATATATGCCTAATCCATCCACTTTTGAAAAAATCAAATTTTCAAGCCCGAACCAAAGGGGTACCCCTTTCGCCGGTGGCCAGATTTGGCCCCGTTTTCTGGCAGCCGTCATTAAAACGACTATAACTCTCTCCACAGGCAAGCTTTACCCGTGATTCTTGTTGCGTTCGATTCCTAACTCAAATATCTACCCTACAAAAAGTTCAAATGGAAGAAACTCCTTTTGAGTCAACCTCTAGGTGGTTATCAAGTTGATTTCCACAACCGTCGCCTCTTATGTAGGGATCGGGGTGAACGTCGGGTTTTCATTGAGTCCAGCATTTTTGAACACAAGAGTTAATTATGAATCAAACCATAAGACTATATATGCCTAATCCATCCACTTTTGAAAAAATCAAATTTTCAAGCCCGAACCAAAGGGGTACCCCTTTCGCCGGTGGCCAGATTTGGCCCCGTTTTCTGGCAGCCGTCATTAACACGGCTATAACTCTCTCCACAGGTAAGCTTTACCCATGATTCTTGTTGCGTTGGATTCCTAACTCAAATATCTACCCTACAAAAAGTTCAAATGGAAGAAAATCCTTTTGAGTCAACCTGTAGGTGGTTATCAAGTTGATTTCCACAACCGTCGCCTCTTATGTAGGGATCGGGGTGAACGTCAGGTTTTTCATTGAGTCTAGCATTTTTGAACACTAGAGTCAATTATGAATCAAAACATATGACTATTTATGCCTAATCCATCCACTTTTGAAAAAATCAAATTTTCAAGCCCGCCCAAAGGGGTACCCCTTTGGCCGGTGGCCAGATTTGGCCCCGTTTTCTGGCAGCCGTCATTAAAACGGCTATAACTCTCTCCACATGTAAGCTTTACCCGTGATTCTTGTTGCGTTCGATTCCTAACTCAAATATCTACCCTACAAAAAGTTCAAACGGAAGAAACTCCTTTTGAGTCAACCTGTAGGTGGTTATCAAGTTGATTTCCACAACCGTCGCCTCTTTTGTAGGGATCGGGGTGAACGTCGGGTTTTTCATTGAGTCCAGCATTTTTGAACACAAGAGTGAATTATAAATCAAACCATAAGACTATATATGCCTAATACATCCACTTTTGAAAAAATCAAATTTTCAAGCCCGAACCAAAGGGGTACCCCTTTCGCCGATGGCCAGATTTGGCCCCATTTTCTGGCAGCCGTCATTAAAACGGCTATAACTCTCTCCACAGGTAAGCTTTACCCATGATTCTTATTGCGTTGGATTCCTAACTCAAATATCAACCCTACAAAAAGTTCAAACGGAAGAAACTCCTTTTGTGTCAACCTGTAGGTGGTTATCAAGTTGATTTCCACAACCGTCGCCTCTTATGTAGGGATCGGGTTGAACGTCCGGTTTTTCATTGAGTCCAGCATTTTTGAACACTAGAGTCAATTATGAATCAAACCATATGACTATATATGCCTAATCCATCCACATTTGAAAAAATCAAATTTTCAAGCCCGCCCAAAGGGGTACCCCTTTGGCCGGTGGCCAGATTTGGCCCCGTTTTCTGGCAGCCGTCGTTAAACGGCTATAACTCTCTCCACAGGTAAGCTTTACCTGTGATTCTTGTTGCGTTGGATTCCTAACTCAAATATCTACCCTACAAAAATATCAAATGGAAGAAACTCCTTTTGAGTCAACCTGTAGGTGGTTATCAAGTTGATTTCCACAACCGTCGCCTCTTATGTAGGGATCGGGGTGAACGTCGGGTTTTTCATTGAGTCCAGCATTTTTGAACATAAGAGTCAATTATGAATCAAACCATAAGACTATATATGCCTAATCCATCCACTTTTGAAAAAATCAAATTTTCAAGCCCGAACCAAAGGGGTACCCCTTTCGCCGGTGGCCAGATTTGGCCCCGTTTTCTGGCAGCCGTCATTAAAACGACTATAACTCTCTCCACAGGCAAGCTTTACCCGTGATTCTTGTTGCGTTCGATTCCTAACTCAAATATCTACCCTACAAAAAGTTCAAATGGAAGAAACTCCTTTTGAGTCAACCTCTAGGCGGTTATCAAGTTGATTTCCACAACCGTCGCCTCTTATGTAGGGATCGGGGTGAACGTCGGGTTTTCATTGAGTCCAGCATTTTTGAACACAAGAGTTAATTATGAATCAAACCATAAGACTATATATGCCTAATCCATCCACTTTTGAAAAAATCAAATTTTCAAGCCCGAACCAAAGGGGTACCCCTTTCGCCGGTGGCCAGATTTGGCCCCGTTTTCTGGCAGCCGTCATTAACACGGCTATAACTCTCTCCACAGGTAAGCTTTACCCATGATTCTTGTTGCGTTGGATTCCTAACTCAAATATCTACCCTACAAAAAGTTCAAATGGAAGAAAATCCTTTTGAGTCAACCTGTAGGTGGTTATCAAGTTGATTTCCACAACCGTCGCCTCTTATGTAGGGATCGGGGTGAACGTCAGGTTTTTCATTGAGTCCAGCATTTTTGAACACTAGAGTCAATTATGAATCAAAACATATGACTATTTATGCCTAATCCATCCACTTTTGAAAAAATCAAATTTTCAAGCCCTTCCAAAGGGATACCCCTTTGGCCGGTGGCCAGATTTGGCCCCGTTTTCTGGCAGCCGTCATTAAAACGGCTATAACTCTCTCCACAGGTAAGCTTTACCCGTGATTCTTGTTGGGTTGGATTCCTAACTCAAATATCAACCCTACAAAAAGTTCAAATGGAAGAAACTCCTTTTGAGTCAACCTTTAGGTGGTTATCAAGTTGATTTCCATAATCGTCGCCTCTTATGTAGGGATCGGGGTGAACGTCGGATTTTTCATTGAGTCCAGCATTTTTGAACACTAGAGTCAATTATGAATCAAACCATATGACTATATATGCCTAATCCATCCACTTTTGAAAAAATCAAATTTTCAAGCCCGCCCAAAGGGGTACCCCTTTGGCCGGTGGCCAGATTTGGCCCCGTTTTCTGGCAGCCGTCATTAAAACGGCTATAACTCTCTCCACATGTAAGCTTTACCCGTGATTCTTGTTGCGTTCGATTCCTAACTCAAATATCTACCCTACAAAAAGTTCAAACGGAAGAAACTCCTTTTGAGTCAACCTGTAGGTGGTTATCAAGTTGATTTCCACAACCGTCGCCTCTTTTGTAGGGATCGGGGTGAACGTCGGGTTTTTCATTGAGTCCAGCATTTTTGAACACAAGAGTGAATTATAAATCAAACCATAAGACTATATATGCCTAATCCATCCACTTTTGAAAAAATCAAATTTTCAAGCCCGAACCAAAGGGGTACCCCTTTCGCCGATGGCCAGATTTGGCCCCGTTTTCTGGCAGCCGTCATTAAAACGGCTATAACTCTCTCCACAGGTAAGCTTTACACGTGATTCTTATTACGTTGGATTCCTAACTCAAATATCAACCCTACAAAAAGTTCAAACGGAAGAAACTCCTTTTGAGTCAACCTATAGGTGGTTATCAAGTTGATTTCCACAACCGTCGCCTCTTATGTAGGGATCGGGGTGAACGTCGGGTTTTTCATTGAGTCCAGCATTTTTGAACACAAGAGTCAATTATGAATCAAACCATAAGACTATATATGCCTAATCCATCCACTTTTGAAAAAATCAAATTTTCAAGCCCGAACCAAAGGGGTACCCCTTTCGCCGGTGGCCAGATTTGGCCCCGTTTTCTGGCAGCCGTCATTAAAACGGCTATAACTCTCTCCACAGGTAAGCTTTACCCATGATTCTTGTTGCGTTGGATTCCTAACTCAAATATCTACCCTACAAAAAGTTCAAATGGAAGAAAATCCTTTTGAGTCAACCTGTAGGTGGTTATCAAGTTGATTTCCACAACCGTTGCCTCTTATGTAGGGATCGGGGTCAACGTCAGGTTTTTCATTGAGTCCAGCATTTTTGAAAACTAGAGTCAATTATAAATCAAAACATATGACTATTTATGCCTAATCCATCCACTTTTGAAAAAATCAAATTTTCAAGCCCTTCCAAAGGGGTACCCCTTTGGCCGGTGGCCAGATTTGGCCCCGTTTTCTGGCAGCCGTCATTAAAACGGCTATAACTCTCTTCACAGGTAAGCTTTACCCGTGATTCTTGTTGCGTTGGATTCCTAACTCAAATATCTACCCTACAAAAAGTTCAAATGGAAGAAACTCCTTTTGAGTCAACCTTTAGGTGGTTATCAAGTTGATTTCCACAACCGTCGCCTCTTATGTAGGGATCGGGGTGAACGTCGGATTTTTCATTGAGTCCAGCATTTTTGAACACTAGAGTCAATTATGAATCAAACCATATGACTATATATGCCTAATCCATCCACTTTTGAAAAAATCAAATTTTCAAGCCCGCCCAAAGGGGTACCCCTTTGGCCGGTGGCCAGATTTGGCCCCGTTTTCTGGCAGCCGTCATTAAAACAGCTATAACTCTCTCCACAGGTAAGCTTTACCCGTGATTCTTGTTGCGTTCGATTCCTAACTCAAATATCTACCCTACAAAAAGTTCAAACGGAAGAAACTCCTTTTGAGTCAACTTGTAGGTGGTTATCAAGTTGATTTCCACAACCGTCGCCTCTTATGTAGGGATCGGGGTGAACGTCGGGTTTTTCATTGAGTCCAGCATTTTTGAACACAAGAGTCAATTATGAATCAAAACATAAGACTATATATGCCTAATCCATCCACTTTTGAAAAAATCAAATTTTCAAGCCCGAACCAAAGGGGTACCCCTTTCGCCGATGGCCAGATTTGGCTCCGTTTTCTAGCAGCCGTCATTAAAACGGCTATAACTCTCTCCACAAGTAAGCTTTACCCGTGATTCTTATTGCGTTGGATTCCTAACTCTAATATCAACCCTACAAAAAGTTCAAACGGAAGAAACTCCTTTTGTGTCAACCTGTAGGTGGTTATCAAGTTGATTTCCACAACCGTCGCCTCTTATGTAGGGATCGGGGTGAACGTCCGGTTTTTCATTGAGTCCAGCATTTTTGAACACTAGAGTCAATTATGAATCAAACCATATGACTATATATGCCTAATCCATCCACATTTGAAAAAATCAAATTTTCAAACCCGCCCAAAGGGGTACCCCTTTGGCCGGTGGCCAGATTTGGCCCGTTTTCTGGCAGCCGTCATTAAACGGCTATAACTCTCTCCACAGGTAAGCTTTACCCGTGATTCTTGTTGCGTTGGATTCCTAACTCAAATATCTACCCTACAAAAATTTCAAACGGAAGAAACTCCTTTTGAGTCAACCTGTAGGTGGTTATCGAGTTGATTTCCACAACCGTCGCCTCTTATGTAGGGATCGGGGTGAACGTCGGGTTTTTCATTGAGTCCAGCATTTTTGAACATAAGAGTCAATTATGAATCAAACCATAAGACTATATATGCCTAATCCATCCACTTTTGAAAAAATCAAATTTTCAAGCCCGAACCAAAGGGGTACCCCTTTCGCCGGTGGCCAGATTTGGCCCCGTTTTCTGGCAGCCGTCATTAAAACGGCTATAACTCTCTCCACAGGTAAGCTTTACCCATGATTCTTGTTGCGTTAGATTCCTAACTGAAATATCTACCCTACAAAAAGTTCAAATGGAAGAAACTCCTTTTGAGTCAACCTGTAGGTGGTTATCAAGTTGATTTCTACAACCGTCGCCTCTTATGTAGGGATCGGGGTGAACATCAGGTTTTTCATTGAGTCCAGCATTTTTGAACACTAGAGTCAATTATGAATCAAACCATATGACTATATATGCCTAATCCATCCACATTTGAAAAAATCAAATTTTCAAGCCCGCCCAAAGGGGTACCCCTTTGGCCGGTGGCCAGATTTGGCCCGTTTTCTGGCAGCCGTCATTAAACGGCTATAACTCTCTCCACAGGTAAGCTTTACCCGTGATTCTTGTTGCGTTGGATTCCTAACTCAAATATCTACCCTACAAAAATTTGAAACGGAAGAAACTCCTTTTGAGTCAACCTGTAGGTGGTTATCGAGTTGATTTCCACAACCGTCGCCTCTTATGTAGGGATCGGGGTGAACGTCCGGTTTTTCATTGAGTCCAGCATTTTTGAACACTAGAGTCAATTATGAATCAAACCATATGACTATATATGCCTAATCCATCCACATTTGAAAAAATCAAATTTTCAAGCCCGCCCAAAGGGGTACCCCTTTGGCCGGTGGCCAGATTTGGCCCGTTTTCTGGCAGCCGTCATTAAACGGCTATAACTCTCTCCACAGGTAAGCTTTACCCGTGATTCTTGTTGCGTTGGATTCCTAACTCAAATATCTACCCTACAAAAATTTCAAACGGAAGAAACTCCTTTTGAGTCAACCTGTAGGTGGTTATCGAGTTGATTTCCACAACCGTCGCCTCTTATGTAGAGATCGGGGTGAACGTCAGGTTTTTCATTGAGTCCAGCATTTTTGAACATAAGAGTCAATTATGAATCAAACCATAAGACTATATATGCCTAATCCATCCACTTTTGAAAAAATCAAATTTTCAAGCCCGAACCAAAGGCGTACCCCTTTCGCCGGTGGCCAGATTTGGCCCCGTTTTCTGGCAGCCGTCATTAAAACGGCTATACCTCTCTCCACAGGTAAGCTTTACCCGTGATTCTTGTTGCGTTCGATTCCTAACTCAAATATCTACCCTACAAAAAGTTCAAATGGAAGAAACTCCTTTTGAGTCAACCTGTAGGTGGTTATCAAGTTGATTTCCACAACCGTCGCCTCTTATGTAGGGATCGGGGTGAACGTCGGGTTTTTCATTGAGTCCAGCATTTTTGAACAAAAGAGTGAATTATAAATCAAACCATAAGACTATATATGCCTAATCCATCCACTTTTGAAAAAATCAAATTTTCAAGCCCGAACCAAAGGGGTACCCCTTTCGCCGATGGCCAGATTTGGCCCCGTTTTCTGGCAGCCGTCATTAAAACGGCTATAACTCTCTCCACAGGTAAGCTTTACCCGTTATTCTTATTGCGTTGGATTCCTAACTCAAATATCAACCTTACAAAAAGTTCAAATGGAAGAAACTCCTTTTGAGTCAACCTGTAGGTGGTTATCAAGTTGATTTCCACAACCGTCGCCTCTTATGTAAGGATCGGGGTGAACATCGGGTTTTTCATTGAGTCCAGCATTTTTGAACACAAGAGTCAATTATGAATCAAACCATAAGACTATATATGCCTAATCCATCCACTTTTGAAAAAATCAAATTTTCAAGCCCGAACCAAAGGGGTACCCCTTTCGCCGGTGGCCAGATTTGGCCCCGTTTTCTGGCAGCCGTCATTAAAACGGCTATAACTCTCTCCACAGGTAAGCTTTACCCGTGATTCTTGTTGCGTTGGATTCCTAACTCAAATATCTACCCTACAAAAAGTTCAAATGGAAGAAAATCCTTTTGAGTCAACCTGTAGGTGGTTATCAAGTTGATTTCCACAACCGTCGCCTCTTATGTAGGGATCGGGGTCAACGTCAGGTTTTTCATTGAGTCCAGCATTTTTGAACACTAGAGTCAATTATGAATCAAAACATATGACTATTTATGCCTAATCCATCCACTTTTGAAAAAATCAAATTTTCAAGCCCTTCCAAAGGGGTACCCCTTTGGCCGGTGGCCAGATTTGGCCCCATTTTCTGGCAGCCGTCATTAAAACGGCTATAACTCTCTCCACAGGTAAGCTTTACCCGTGATTCTTGTTGCGTTGGATTCCTATCTCAAATATCTACCCTACAAAAAGTTCAAATGGAAGAAACTCCTTTTGAGTCAACCTTTAGGTGGTTATCAAGTTGATTTCCACAACCGTCGCCTCTTATGTAGGGATCGGGGTGAACGTCGGATTTTTCATTGAGTCCAGCATTTTTGAACACTAGAGTCAATTATGAATCAAACCATATGACTATATATGCCTAATCCATCCACTTTTGAAAAAATCAAATTTTCAAGCCCGCCCAAAGGGGTACCCCTTTGGCCGGTGGCCAGATTTGGCCCCGTTTTCTGGCAGCCGTCATTAAAACGGCTATAACTCTCTCCACAGGTAAGCTTTACCCGTGATTCTTGTTGCGTTCGATTCCTAACTCAAATATCTACCCTACAAAAAGTTCAAACGGAAGAAACTCCTTTTGAGTCAACCTGTAGGTGGTTATCAAGTTGATTTCCACAACCGTCGCCTCTTATGTAGGGATCGGGGTGAACGTCGGGTTTTTCATTGAGTCCAGCATTTTTGAACACAAGAGTCAATTATGAATCAAAACATAAGACTATATATGCCTAATCCATCCACTTTTGAAAAAATCAAATTTTCAAGCCCGAACCAAAGGGGTACCCCTTTCGCCGATGGCCAGATTTGGCCCCGTTTTCTGGCAGCCGTCATTAAAACGGCTATAACTCTCTCCACAGGTAAGCTTTACCCGTGATTCTTATTGCGTTGGATTCCTAACTCTAATATCAACCCTACAAAAAGTTCAAACGGAAGAAACTCCTTTTGTGTCAACCTGTAAGTGGTTATCAAGTTGATTTCCACAACCGTCGCCTCTTATGTGGGGATCGGGGTGAACGTCCGGTTTTTCATTGAGTCCAGCATTTTTGAACACTAGAGTCAATTATGAATCAAACCATATGACTATATATGCCTAATCCATCCACATTTGAAAAAATCAAATTTTCAAGCCCGCCCAAAGGGGTACCCCTTTGGCCGGTGGCCAGATTTGGCCCGTTTTCTGGCAGCCGTCATTAAACGGCTATAACTCTCTCCACAGGTAAGCTTTACCCGTGATTCTTGTTGCGTTGGATTCCTAACTCAAATATCTACCCTACAAAAATTTCAAATGGAAGAAACTCCTTTTGAGTCAACCTGTAGGTGGTTATCGAGTTGATTTCCACAACCGTCGCCTCTTATGTAGGGATCGGGGTGAATGTCGGGTTTTTCATTGAATCCAACATTTTTGAACATAAGAGTCAATTATGAATCAAACCATAAGACTATATATGCCTAATCCATCCACTTTTGAAAAAATCAAATTTTCAAGCCCGAACCAAAGGGGTACCCCTTTCGCCGGTGGCCAGATTTGGCCCCGTTTTCTGGCAGCCATCATTAAAATGGCTATAACTCTCTCCACAGGTAAGCTTTACCCGTGATTCTTGTTGCGTTGGATTCCTAACTGAAATATCTACCCTACAGAAAGTTCAAATGGAAGAAACTTCTTTTGAGTCAACCTGTAGGTGGTTATCAAGTTGATTTCTACAACCGTCGCCTCTTATGTAGGGATCGGGGTGAACATCAGGTTTTTCATTGAGTCCAGCATTTTTGGACACTAGAGTCAATTATGAATCAAAACATATGACTATTTATGCCTAATCCATCCACTTTTGAAAAAATCAAATTTTCAAGCCCGCCCAAAGGGGTAACCCTTTGGCCGGTGGCCAGATTTGGCCCCATTTTCTGGCAGCCGTCATTAAAACGGCTATAACTCTCTCCACAGGTAAGCTTTACCCGTGATTCTTGTTGCGTTGGATTCCTAACTCAAATATCTACCCTACAAAAAGTTCAAATGGAAGAAACTCCTTTTGAGTCAACCTTTAGGTGGTTATCAAGTTGATTTCCACAACCGTCGCCTCTTATATAGGGATCGGGGTGAACGTCGGATTTTTCATTGAGTCCAGCATTTTTGAACACTAGAGTCAATTATGAATCAAACCATATGACTATATATGCCTAATCCATCCACTTTTGAAAAAATCAAATTTTCAAGCCCGCCCAAAGGGGTACCCCTTTCGCCGGTGGCCTGATTTGGCCCAGTTTTCTGGCAGCCGTCATTAAAACGGCTATAACTCTCTCTACAGGTAAGCTTTACCCGTGATTCTTGTTGAGTGGGATTCCTAACTCAAATATCTACCCTACAAAAAGTTCAAATGGAAGAAACTCCTTTTGAGTCAACCAGTAGGTGGTTATCAAGTTGATTTCCACAACCGTCGCCTCTTATGTAGGGATCGGGGTGAACGTCGGGTTTTTCATTGAGTCCAGCATTTTTGAACACTAGAGTCAATTATGAATCAAAACATATGACTATTTATGCCTAATCCATCCACTTTTGAAAAAAATCAAATTTTCAAGCCCGCCCAAAGGGGTACCCTTTTGCCGGTGGCCAGATTTGGCCCCGTTTTCTAGCAGCTGTCATTAAAACGGCTATAACTCTCTCCACAGGTAAGCTTTACCCGTGATTCTTGTTGCGTTGGATTCCTAACTCAAATATCTAACCGAAAAAAATTCAAATGGAAGAAACTCCTTTTGAGTCAACCTTTAGGTGGTTATCAAGTTGATTTCCACAACCGTCGCCTCTTATGTAGGGATCGGGGTGAACGTCGGATTTTTCATTGAGTCCAGCATTTTTGAACACTAGAGTCAATTATGAATCAAACCATATGACTATATATGCCTAATCCATCCACTTTTGAAAAAATCAAATTTTCAAGCCCGCCCAAAGGTGTACCACTTTGGCCGGTGGCAAGATTTGGCCCCGTTTTCTGGCAGCCGTCATTAAAACGGCTATAACTCTCTCCTCAGGTAAGCTTTACCCGTGATTCTTGTTGCGTTCGATTCCTAACTCAAATATCTACCTTACAAAAATTTCAAACGGAAGAAAATTCTTTTGAGTCAACCTCTAAGTGGTTATCAAGTTTATTTCCACAACCGTCGCCTCTTATGTAGGGATCGGGGTGAACGTCGGGTTTTTCATTAAGTCCAGCATTTTTGAACACAAGAGTCAATTATGAATCAAACCATAAGACTATATATGCCTAATCCATCCACTTTCGAAAAAATCAAATTTTCAAGCCCGAACCAAAGGGGTACCCCTTTCGCCGGTGGCCAGATTTGGCCCAGTTTTCTGGCAGCCGTCATTAAAACGGCTATAACTCTCTCTACAGGTAAGCTTTACCCGTGATTCTTGTTGAGTTGGATTCCTAACTCAAATATCTACCCTACAAAAAGTTCAAATGGAAGAAACTCCTTTTGAGTCAACCAGTAGGTGGTTATCAAGTTGATTTCCACAACCGTCGCCTCTTATGTAGGGATCGGGGTGAACGTCGGGTTTTTCATTGAGTCCAGCATTTTTGAACACTAGAGTCAATTATGAATCAAAACATATGACTATATATGCCTAATCCATCCACTTTTGAAAAAATCAAATTTTCAAGCCCGAACCAAAGGGGTACCCCTTTCGCCGGTGGCCAGATTTGGCCCCGTTTTCTGGCAGCCGTCATTAAAACGGCTATAACTCTCTCCACAGGTAAGCTTTACCCGTGATTCTTGTTGCGTTGGATTCCTAACTCAAATATCTACCCTACAAAAAGTTCAAACGGAAGAAACTCCTTTTGAGTCAACCTGTAGGTGGTTATCAAGTTGATTTCCACAACCGTCGCCTCTTATGTAGGGATCGGGGTGAACGTCGGGTTTTTCATTAAGTCCAGCATTTTTGAACACAAGAGTCAATTATGAATCAAACCATAAGACTATATATGCCTAATCCATCCACTTTTGAAAAAATCAAATTTTCAAGCCCGAACCAAAGGGGTACCCCTTTCGCCGGTGGCCAGATTTGGCCCCGTTTTCTGGCAGCCGTCATTAAAACGGCTATAACTCTCTCCACAGGTAAGCTTTAACCGTGATTCTTGTTGCGTTGGATTCCTAACTCAAATATCTATCCTACAAAAAGTTCAAACGGAAGAAACTCCTTTTGAGTCAACCTGTAGGTGGTTATCAAGTTGATTTCCACAACCGTCGCCTCTTATGTAGGGATCGGGGTGAACGTCGGGTTTTTCATTGAGTCCAGCATTTTTGAACACTAGAGTCAATTATGAATCAAAACATATGACTATTTATGCCTAATCCATCCACTTTTGAAAAAAATCAAATTTTCAAGCCTGCCCAAAGGGGTACCCTTTGGCCGGTGGCCAGATTTGGCCCCGTTTTCTGGCAGCCGTCATTAAACGGCTATAACTCTCTCCACAGGTAAGCTTTACCCATGATTCTTGTTGCGTTGGATTCCTAACTCAAATATCTAACCGAAAAAAATTCAAATGGAAGAAACTCCTTTTGAGTCAACCTTTAGGTGGTTATCAAGTTGATTTCCACAACCGTCGCCTCTTATGTAGGGATCGGGGTGAACGTCGGATTTTTCATTGAGTCCAGCATTTTTGAACACTAGAGTCAATTATGAATCAAACCATATGACTATATATGCCTAATCCATCCACTTTTGAAAAAATCAAATTTTCAAGCCCGCCCAAAGGGGTACCACTTTGGCCGGTGGCAAGATTTGGCCCCGTTTTCTGGCAGCCGTCATTAAAATGGCTATAACTCTCTCCTCAGGTAAGCTTTACCCGTGATTCTTGGTGCGTTCGATTCCTAACTCAAATATCTACCTTACAAAAAGTTCAAACGGAAGAAACTCCTTTTGAGTCAACCTCTAGGTGGTTATCAAGTTTATTTCCACAACCGTCGCCTCTTATGTAGGGATCGGGGTGAACGTCGGGTTTTTCATTAAGTCCAGCATTTTTGAACACAAGAGTCAATTATGAATCAAACCATAAGACTATATATGCCTAATCCATCCACTTTTGAAAAAATCAAATTTTCAAGCCCGAACCAAAGGGGTACCCCTTTCGCCGGTGGCCAGATTTGGCCCCGTTTTCTGGCAGCCGTTCATTAAAACGGCTATAACTCTCTCCACAGGTAAGCTTTACCCGTGATTCTTGTTGCGTTGGATTCCTAACTCAAATATCTACCCTACAAAAAGTTCAAACGGAAGAAACTCCTTTTGAGTCAACCTGTAGGTGGTTATCAAGTTGATTTCCACAACCGTCGCCTCTTATGTAGGGATCGGGGTTAACGTCGGGTTTTTCATTGAGTCCAGCATTTTTGAACACAAGAGTCAATTATGAATCAAACCATAAGACTATATATGCCTAATCCATCCACTTTTGAAAAAATCAAATTTTCAAGCCCGAACCAAAGGGGTACCCCTTTGGCCGGTGGCCAGATTTGGCCCCGTTTTCTGGCAGCCGTCATTAAAACGGCTATAACACTCTCCACAGGTAAGTTTTACCCATGATTCTTGTTGCGTTGGATTCCTAACTAAAATATCTACCCTACAAAAAGTTCAAATGGAAGAAACGCCTTTTGAGTCAACCTGTAGGTGGTTATCAAGTTGATTTCCACAACCGTCGCCTCTTATGTAGGGATCGGGGTGAACGTCGGGTTTTTCATTGAGTCCAGCATTTTTGAACACTAGAGTCAATTATGAATCAAAACATATGACTATTTATACCTAATCCATCCACTTTTGAAAAAATCAAATTTTCAAGCCCGCCCAAAGGGGTACCCCTTTGGCCGGTGGCTAGATTTGGCCCCGTTTTCTGGCAGCCGTCATTAAAACGGCTATAACTCTCTCCACAGGTAAGCTTTACCCGTGATTCTTGTTGCGTTGGATTCCTAACTCAAATATATAACCTACAAAAAGTTCAAATGGAAGAAACTCCTTTTGAGTCAACCTTTAGGTGGTTATCAAGTTGATTTCCACAACCGTCGCCTCTTATGTAGGGATCGGGGTGAACGTCGGATTTTTCATTGAGTCCAGCATTTTTGAACACTAGAGTCAATTATGAATCAAACCATATGACTATATGTGCCTAATCCATCCACTTTTGAAAAAATCAAATTTTCTAGCCCGCCCAAAGGGGTACCACTTTGGCCGGTGGCCAGATTTGGCCCCGTTTTCTGGCAGCCGTCATTAAAACGGCTATAACTCTCTCCACAGGTAAGCTTTACCCGTGATTCTTGTTGCGTTCGATTCCTAACTCAAATATCTACCCTACAAAAAGTTCAAACGGAAGAAACTCCTTTTGAGTTAATCTGTAGATGGTTATCAAGTTGATTTCCACAACCGTCGCCTCTTATATAGGGATCGGGATGAACGTCGGGTTTTTCATTGAGTCCAGCCTTTTTGAACACAAGAGTCAATTATGAATCAAACCATAAGACTATATATGCCTAATCCATCCACTTTAGAAAAAATCAAATTTTCAAGCCCGAACCAAAGGGGTACCCCTTTCGCCGGTGGCTAGATTTGGCCCCGTTTTCTGGCAGCCGTCATTAAAACGGCTATAACTCTCTCCACTGGTAAGCTTTATCCGTGATTCTTGTTTCGTTGGATTCCTAACTCAAATATCTAACCTACAAAAAGTTCAAATGGAAGAAACTCCTTTTGAGTCAACCTTTAGGTGGTTATCAAGTTGATTTCCACAACCGTCACCTCTTATGTAGGGATCGGGGTGAACGTCGGATTTTTCATTGAGTCCAGCATTTTTGAACACTAGAGTCAATTATGAATCAAACCATATGACTATATATGCCTAATCCATCCACTTTTGAAAAAATCAAATTTTCAAGCCCGCCCAAAGGGGTACCACTTTGGCCGGTGGCAAGATTTGGCCCCGTTTTCTGGCAGCCGTCATTAAAACGGCTATAACTCTCTCCACAGGTAAGCTTTACCCGTGATTCTTGTTGCGTTGGATTCCTAACTCAAATATCTACCGTACAAAAAGTTCAAATGGAAGAAACTCCTTTTGAGTCAACCTTTAGGTGGTTATCAAGTTGATTTCCACAACCGTCACCTCTTATGTAGGGATCGGGGTGAACGTCGGATTTTTCATTGAGTCCAGCATTTTTGAACACTAGAGTCCATTATGAATCAAACCATGTGACTATATATGCCTAATCTATCCATTTTTGAAAAAATCAAATATTCAAGCCCGCCCAAAGGGGTACCGCTTTGGCCGGTGGCCAGATTTGGCCCCGTTTTCTGGCAGCCGTCATTAAAACGGGTATAACTTTCTCCACAGATAAGCTTTACCCGTGATTCTTGTTGCGTTGGATTTCTAACTCAAATATCTACCCTACAAAAAGTTGAAATGGAAGAAACTCCTTTTTAAGTCAAACTGTAGGTGGTTATCAAGTTGATTTCCACAACCGTCGCCTCTTAAGTAGGGATCGGGGTGAACGTCGGGTTTTTCATTGAGTCCAGTATTTTTGAACACTAGAGTCAATTATGAATCAAAACATATGACTATTTATACCTAATCCATCCACTTTTGAAAAAATCAAATTTTCAAGCCCGCCCAAAGGGGTACCCCTTTGGCCGGTGGCCAGATTTGGCCCCGTTTTCTGGCAGCCGTCATTAAAACGGCTATAACTCTCTCCACAGGTAAGCTTTACCTGTGATTCTTGTTGCGTTGGATTCCTAACTCAAATATCTAACCTACAAAAAGTTTAAATGGAAGAAACTCCTTTTGAGTCAACCTTTAGGTGGTTATCAAGTTGATTTCCACAACCGTCGCCTCTTATGTAGGGATCGGGGTGAACGTCGGATTTTTCATTGAGTCCAGCATTTTTGAACACTAGAGTCAATTATGAATTAAACCATATGACTTTATATGCCTAATACATCCACTTTTGAAAAAATCAAATTTTCAAGCCCGCCCAAAGGGGTACCACTTTGGCCGGTGGCCAGATTTGGCCCCGTTTTCTGGTAGCCGTCATTAAAACGGCTATAACTCTCTCCACAGGTAAGATTTACCCGTGATTCTTGTTGCGTTCGATTTCTAACTCAAATATCTGCCCTACAAAAAGTTCAAACGGAAGAAACTCCTTTTGAGTCAACCTTTAGGTGGTTATCAAGTTGATTTCCACAACCGTCGCCTCTTATGTAGGGATCGGGGTGAACGTCGGGTTTTTCATTGAGTCCAGCATTTTTGAACACAAGAGTCAATTATGAATCAAACCATAAAACTATATATGCCTAATCCATCCACTTTTGAAAAAATCAAATTTTCAAGCCCGAACCAAAGGGGTACCCCTTTCACCGGTGGCCAGATTTGGCCCCGTTTTCTGGCAGCCGTCATTAAAACGGCTATAACTCTCTCCACAGGTAAGCTTTACCCGTGATTCTTGTTGCGTTGGATTCCTAACTCAAAAATCTACCCTACAAAAAGTTCAAACAGAAGAAACTCCTTTTGAGTCAACCTGTAGGTGGCTATCAAGTTGATTTCCACAACCGTCGCCTCTTATGTAGGGATCGGGGTTAACGTCGGGTTTTTCATTGAGTCCAGCATTTTTGAACACTAGAGTCCATTATGAATCAAACCATGTGACTATATATGCCTAATCCATCCATTTTTGAAAAAATCAAATATTCAAGCCCGCCCAAAGGGGTACCGCTTTGGCCGGTGGCCAGATTTGGCCCCGTTTTCTGGCAGCCGTCATTAAAACGGCTATAACTCTCTCCACAGGTAAGCTTTACCCGTGATTCTTGTTGCGTTGGATTCCTAACTAAAATATCTACCCTACAAAAAGTTCAAACGGAGGAAACTCCTTTTGAGTGAATCTGTAGGTGGTTATGAAGTTGATTTCCACAACCGTCGCCTCTTATGTACGGATCGGGGTGAACGTCGGGTTTTTCATTGAGTTCAACATTTTTGAACACTAGAGTCAATTATGAATCAAACCATATGATTATATATTCCTAATCCATCCACTTTTGAAAAAATTAAATTTTGAAGCCCGCCCAAAGGGGTACCCCTTTAGCCGGTGGCCAGATTTGGCCCCGTTTTCTGGCAACCGTCATTAAAACAGCTCTAACTCTCTCCACCGGTAAGCTTTACCCGTGATTCTTGTTGCGTTGGATTCCTAACTTAAATATCTAACCTACAAAAAGATCAAATGGAAGAAACTCCTTTTGAGTCAACTTGTAGGTGGTTATCAAGTTGATTTCCACAACCGTCGCCTCTAATGTAGGGATCGGGGTGAACGTTGGGTTTTTCATTGAGTCCAGCATTTTTGAACACTAGAGTCAATTATGTATCAAACCATATGACTATATATGCCTAATCCATCCACTTTTGAAAAAATCAAATTTTCAAGCCCGCCCAAAGAGGTACCCCTTTGGCCGGTGGCCAGATTCGGCCCCGTTTTCTGGCAGCCGTCAGTAAAACGGCTTTAACTCTCTCCACAGGTAAGATTTACCCGTGATTCTTGTTGTGTTGGATTCCTAACTCAAATATCTACCCTAGAAAAAGTTCAAATTGAAGAAACTCCTTTTTAGTCAACCTGTAGGTGGTTATCAAGTTTATTTCCACAACCGTCGCCTCTTATGTAGGGATCGGGGTGAACGTCGGGTTTTTCTTTGAGTCCAGCATTTTTGAACACTTGAGTCAATTATGAATCAAACCATATGACTATATATGCCTAATCCATGCACTTTTGAAAAAATCAAATTTTCAAGCCCGTCCAAAGGGGTACCCCTTTGGCCGGTGGTCAGATTTGGACCCGTTTTCTTGCAGCCGTCATTAAAACGGCTATAACTCTCTCCACAGGTAAGCTTTACCCGTGATTCTTATTGCGTTGTATTCCTAACTCAAATATCTACCCTAAAAAAAGTTCAAATGGAAGAAACTCCTTTTGAGTGAACTTGTAGGTGGTTATGAACTTGATTTCCACAACCGTCACCTCTTATGTAGGGATCGGGGTGAACGTCGGGTTTTTCATTGTGTCCAGCATTTTTGAACGCTAGAGTCAATTATGAATGAAACCATATGACTATATATGCCAAATCCATCCACTTTTGAAAAAATCAAATTTTCAAGCCCGCCCAAAGGGGTACCCCTTTGGCCGGTGGCCAGATTTGGCCCAGTTTTCTGGCAGCCGTCATTAAAATGGGTATAACTCTCTCCACAGGTAAGCTTTACCTGTGATTCTTATTGCATTGGATTCCTAACTCAAATATCTACCCTTCGAAAAGTTAAACGGAAGAAACTCCTTTTGAGTCAAACTGTAGGTGGTTATGAATTTGATTTCCACACCCGTCGCCTCTTATGTAGGGATCGGGGTGAACGTCGGGTTTTTCATTGAGTCCAGCATTTTTGAACACTAGAGTCAATTATGAATCAAACCATATGACTATATATGCCTAATCAATCCACTTTTAAAAAAATCAAATTTTCAAGCCCGCCAAAAGGGGTACCCCTTTGGCCGGTGGCCAGATTTGGCCCCGTTTTCTGGCAGCCGTCATTAAAACGGCTATAACTCTCTCCACAGGTATGCTTTAATCGTGATTCTTGTTGCGTTGGATTCCTAACTCAAATATCTACCTTACAAAAAGTTCAAACGGAAGAAACTCCTTTTGAGTCAACTTCTAGGTGGTTATCAAGTTGTTTTCCACAACCGTTGCCTCTTATGTAGGGATCGGGGTGAAAGTCGGGTTTTTCATTGAGTCCAGCATTTTTGAACATTAGAGTCAATTAAGAATCAAACCATATGACTATATATGCCTAATCCATCCACTTTTGAAAAAATCAAATTTTCAAGCCCGACCAAAGGGGTACCCCTTTGGCCGGTGGCCAGATTTGGCCCCATTTTCTGGCAGCCGTCATTAAAACAGCTATAACTCTCTCCACAGGTAAGCTTTACCTGTGATTCTTGTTGCGTTGGATTCCTAACTCAAATATCTACCCTACAAAAAGTTCAAATGGAAGAAACTCCTTTTGAGTGAACCTGTAGGTGGTTATGAAGTTGATTTCCACAACCATCGCCTCTTATGTAGGGATTTGGGTGAACGTCGGGTTTTTCATTGAGTCCAGCATTTTGTGTACACTAAAGTCAATTATGAATCAAACCATATGACTATATATGCCTAATCCATCCACTTTTGAAAAAATCAAATTTTCAAGCCCGCCCAAAGGGGTACCCCTTTAGCCGGTGGCCAGATTTGGCCCCGTTTTCTGGCCACCGTCATTAAAACGGCTATAACTCTCTCCACCGGTAAGCTTTACCCGGGATTTTCATTGTGTTGAATTCCTAACTCAAATATATACCCTACAAAAAGTTCAAACGGAAGAAACTCCTTTTGAGTCAATCTGTAGGTGGTTATCAAGTTGATTTCCACAACCGTCGCCTCTTATGTAGGGATCGGGGTGAACGTCGGGTTTTTCATTGAGTACAGCATTTTTGAACATTAGAGTCAATTATGAATTAAACCATATGACTATATATGCCTAATCCATCCACTTTTGAAAAAATTAAATTTTCAAGCCCGCCCAAAGGGGTACCCCTTTGGCCGGTGGCCAGATTTGGCCCCGTTTTCTGGCAGCCGTCATTAAAACGGCTATAACTCTCTCCACAGGTAAGCTTTACCTGTGATTCTTATTGTGTTGGATTCCTAACTCAAATATCTACCCTACAAAAAGTTCAAACAGAAGAAACTCCTTTTGAGTCAACCTGTAGGTGGTTATGAAGTTGATTTCCACAACCGTCGCCTCTTATGTAGGGATTTGGGTGAACGTCGGGTTTTTCATTGAGTCCAGCATTTTGTGTACACTAAAGTCAATTATGAATCAAACCATATGACTATATATGCCTAATCCATCCACTTTTGAAAAAATCAAATTTTCAAGCCCGCCAAAAGGGGTACCCCTTTGGCCGGTGGCCAGATTTGGCCCCGTTTTCTGGCAGCCGTCATTAAAATGGCTATAACTCTCTGCACAGGTAAGCTTTACCCGTGATTCTTGTTGCGTTGGATTCCTAACTCAAATATCTACCCTACAAAAAGTTCAAACAGAAGAAACTCCTTTTGAGTCAACCTGTAGGTGGTTATGAAGTTGATTTCCACAACCGTCGCCTCTTATGTAGGGATTTGGGTGAACGTCGGGTTTTTCATTGAGTCCAGCATTTTGTGTACACTAAAGTCAATTATGAATCAAACCATATGACTATATATGCCTAATCCATCCACTTTTGAAAAAATCAAATTTTCAAGCCCGCCCAAAGGGGTACCCCTTTAGCCGGTGGCCAGATTTGGCCCCATTTTCTGGCAACCGTCATTAAAACGGCTATAACTCTCTCCACCGGTAAGCTTTACCCGGGATTTTCATTGTGTTGGATTCCTAACTCAAATATATACCCTACAAAAAGTTCAAACGGAAGA
Source organism: Perilla frutescens (assembly GCA_026008535.1). Classification (NCBI taxonomy): domain Eukaryota; kingdom Viridiplantae; phylum Streptophyta; class Magnoliopsida; order Lamiales; family Lamiaceae; genus Perilla; species Perilla frutescens. The sequence continues at coordinate 238,008 of BRKX01000022.1, read as the reverse complement.
AACTCCTTTTGAGTCAACCTGTAGGTGGTTATCAAGTTGATTTCCACAACCGTCGCCTCTTATGTAAGGATCGGGGTGAACGTCGGGTTTTTTATTGAGTACAGCATTTTTGAACATTAGAGTCAATTATGAATTAAACCATATGACTATATATGCCTAATCCATCCACTTTTGAAAAAATCAAATTTTCAAGCCCACCCAAAGGGGTACCCCTTTGGCCGGTGGCCAGATTTAGCCCCGTTTTCTGGCAGCCGTCATTAAAACGGCTATAACTCTCTCCACAGGTAAGCTTTACCTGTGATTCTTGTTGCGTTGGATTCCTAACTCAAATATCTACCCTACAAAAAGTTCAAACGGAAGAAACTCTTTTTGAGTTAACCTGTAGGTGGTTATGAAGTTGATTTCCAGAACCGTCGCCTCTTATGTAGGGATCGGGGTGAACGTCGGGTTTTACATTGAGTCCAGCATTTTTGAACACTAGAGTCAATTATGAATCAAACCATATGACTATATATGCCTAATCCATCCACTTTTGAAAAAATCAAATTTTCAAGCCCGCCAAAAGGGGTACCCCTTTGGCCGGTGGCCAGATTTGGCCCCGTTTTCTGGCAGCCGTCATTAAAATGGCTATAACTCTCTCCACAGGTAAGCTTTACCCGTGATTCTTGTTGCGTTGGATTCCTAACTCAAATATCTACCCTACAAAAAGTTCAAACAGAAGAAACTCCTTTTGAGTCAACCTGTAGGTGGTTATCAAGTTGATTTCCACAACCGTCGCCTCTTATGTAGGGATCGGGGTGAACGTCGGGTTTTTCATTGAGTGCAGCATTTTTGAACACAAGAGTCCATTATGAATCAAACCATGTGACTATATATGCCTAATCCATCTGCTTTTGAAAAAATCAAATTTTCAAGCCCACCCAAAGGCGTACCCTTTTGGCCGGTGGCCAGATTTAGCCCCGTTTTCCAGCAGCCGTCATTAAAACGGCTATAACTCTCTCCACAGGTAAGCTTTACCTGAGATTCTTGTTGCGTTGGATTCCTAACTCAAATATCTACCCTACAAAAGTTCAAACGGAAGAAACTCTTTTTGAGTGAACCTGTAGGTGGTTATGAAGTTGATTTCCACAACCGTCGCCTCTTATGTAGGGATCGGGGTGAACGTCGGGTTTTACATTGAGTCCAGCATTTTTGAACACTAGAGTCAATTATGAATCAAACCATATGACTATATATGCCTAATCCATCCACTTTTGAAAAAATCAAATTTTCAAGCCCGCCAAAAGGGGTACCCCTTTGGCCTGTGGCCAGATTTGGCCCCGTTTTCTGGCAGCCGTCATTAAAACGGCTATAACTCTCTCCACAGGTAAGCTTTACCCGTGATTCTTGTTGCGTTGGATTCCTAACTCAAATATCTACCCTACAAAAAGTTCAAACAGAAGAAACTCCTTTTGAGTCAACCTGTAGGTGGTTATCAAGTTGATTTCCACAACCGTCGCCTCTTATGTAAGGATCGGGGTGAACGTCGGGTTTTTCATTGAGTCCAGCATTTTTGAACATAAGAGTCCATTATGAATCAAACCATGTGACTATATATTCCTAATCCATCCACTTTTGAAAAAATCAAATTTTCAAGCCCGCCCAAAGGGGTACCCCTTTGGCCGGTGGCCAGATTTAGCCCCGTTTTCTGGCAGCCGTCATTAAAACGGCTATAACTCTCTCCACAGGTAAGCTTTACCCGTGATTCTTGTTGCGTTGGATTCCTAACTCAAATATCTACCCTACAAAAAGTTCAAACAGAAGAAACTCCTTTTGAGTGAACCTGTAGGTGGTTATGAAGTTGATTTCCACAACCGTCGCCTCTTATGTAGGGATCGTGGTGAACGTCGGGTTTTACATTGAATCCAGCATTTTTGAACACTAGAGTCCATTATGAATCAAACCATGTGACTATATATGCCTAATCCATCCATTTTTGAAAAAATCAAATTTTCAAGCCCGCCCAAAGGGGTACTCCTTTGGCCGGTGGCTAGATTTGGCCCCGTTTTCTGGCAGCCGTCAGTAAAACGGCTATAACTCTCTCCACAGGTAAGCTTTACCCGTGATTCTTGTTGCGTTGGATTCCTACCTCAAATATCTACCCTACAAAAAGATCAAACGGAAGAAACTCCTTTTGAGTCAACCTGTAGGTGGTTATCAAGTTGATTTCCACAACCGTCGCCTCTTATGTAGGGATCGGGGTGAACGTCGGGTTTTTCATTGAGTCCAGTATTTTTGAACACTAGAGTCAATTATGAATCAAACCATATGACTATATATGCCTAATCCATCCACTATTTAAAAAATCAAATTTTCAAGCCCGCCCAAAGGGGTACCCCTTTGGCCGGTGGCCAGATTTGGCCCCGTTTTCTGGCAGCCGTCATTAAAACGGCTATAACTCTCTCCACATGTAAGCTTTACCAGTGATTCTTGTTGCGTTGGATTCCTAACTCAAATATCTACCCTACTAAAATTTCAAACGGAAGAAACTCCTTTTGAGTCGACTTGTAGGTGGTTATGAAGTTGATTTACACAACCGTCGCCTCTTATGTAGGGATCGGGATGAACGTCAGGTTTTTCATTGAGTGCAGCATTTTTGAACACTAGAGTGAATTATGAATCAAACCATATGACTATATATGCCTAATCCATCCACTATTTAAAAAATCAAATTTTCAAGCCCGCCCAAAGGGGTACCCCTTTGGCCGGTGGCCAGATTTGGCCCCGTTTTCTGGCAGCCGTCATTAAAAGGGCTATAAGTCTCTCTACTGGTAAGCTTTACCCATGATTTTCATTGCGTTGGATTCCTAACTCAAATATCTACCCTGACGTTAATCATGATTCCTTCTACTGTCACCGGCCGGATTAATTCCGGCCAAAACATTCCGTCTGATCATTCCTCACGAGGATTGGACACAAATCCTCCTAACAATTCCTCACGAGTGTTAGGTAAATCTCACATGCCTGTCGATATTTTGGAAAACCCTAGTTTGTCGAAATCTGCCCCAATCGATCATACTACTGTGCATGGGAAATCTTATGCGTCGGCGGTCACTAATTCTATCTCTGATAGATTTTCCGATGTTTTTACGACATCCTTATCCAGAATTCAGCCAATTAAACACGGTGATTTTTCTTTTATCTCAATTCCTGAAGATTTGTACAAATCGCAGTTAGGGTTGTTCCAATTTTCATTAATTGGAAGACCGGTTATGATTAAGGGCGAACGTCCCCTCTCTGCCATGGCTCTGAGAGAGAAACAACAGATTTTATGGAAGCCGACGGGGGATTGGAAACTTATTTCTCTGGGAAAAGGTTATTTTACGTTGAAATTCACGTGTGCTGAGGATCAACACAAAGTCAGGCAATTTCAATCGTGGAATTTGAAGCCTGGGTTCTTACGAATTCGGGATTGGGTTCCAGACTTTATGCCATACAAGCTGAAGTCGACTTTCGCGCAGGTCTGGGTTCGTGTGTATAATCTTCCATTAGAATATTAGCATCCTGAAGTATTAGTTGGAATAGCACGTTCGGTTGGCAATCCTTTGAAGATTGATGGAAATTCGATGCATGGGGCTGTTGGACATTATGCGCGGGTTCTAATTGAGGTGGACATGTCTCAGATTCTGTAAGTTTCTGTGATTATTGATCGAGGAGAGGCTTCTTTTTTTGTTGATTTGCATTATGAGAATTTGCCTCTCTTTTACAATGAATGTCAGGTGGTTGGTCATGCTTCTAATAAGTGTAGACGTTCGGGGGGGAAATCTGTAGAAGATTTGGTTGGAGGGGAGAAGTCGAGAGATGATTCGAATGAGGCTGGGAAGAAAACATCAGGATTAACTAAAGAATGGGTGGCCAAGTCTTTTGCTGTTCCTAAGGATAATGTTGAGGTTGATGCGTTGCATGTGGATAGGAGCAGGAAGGAGACTCCGGTTTCAAATGCGTTTGATATCTTGATGCAAATTAGTAAGCCGGTTCAGTCGGTTTCTGATGATGTCACGATTGATTCAATAGCTGAGGATGGGAGATTGATTCTGGATAGGGGAAACTCAAATTCTCAGGCTAATTTGGTTAGTGAGACGCCGGTCTTGGATGGTAATATTGATAATAATGTTTTGGATGGTAAATTTGATAAGACTGTTATAGCTGTTGATCATTTGGTGGATGATACTTTGGATGAGCATTCGGTCAATGGTGATGATGGAAATAGTATGGTTCATCTTGAACATGCTATAGTGCACAATCTGGATCCTTCTGATGGTAATAGGGATCATCACACGCCAGCCCCTTCAAAGCGTACCTATGCGAAACGTACTATTCCCCCTATTGAAGAATTACGGCATTCGGGTCGAATAAATGCTAAAGTCTCTGATACAATTGAGAATTTGGCGCCTTATGAGGTGCATGATCCTAATTCTCGGGCTTTGAAAAACATAGAAAATGTTACGAATTTGAAAACTAAGGTTGCCAATACAAGTGAGGAGACTCGCTTGTGTGCTTCGTCTCATTCTTCATGAATGTTCTTACGTGGAATATTTGCGGGATAGGTACGGAAGTATCCCGAAATATTTTGCGTAATCATATTCAGGTTTTTAAACATGAAGTTCTTGGAATAATTGAGCCTCGGGCTAAATTTAATAAAATCTCTCAGAATTATTGGAAAATATGGTGCCAATTTTCCAAAATGATAGAGGTAGTAGGTGCTCAAATATTTGGGTGTTTGTTGGTCTTTCGGTGGATGCTGAAGTTGTATTTGCTTCGCCTCAATGTGTTTTGTTAAAAATTGTTTTTCAAAGCTTTCGTGGAGTAGTGGCAGTTGTGCATGGCGCATCATTATACATACAGAGGCGTTGTTTATGGAATGATTTGAGTGTTCTTTCGGGTAATTTTCTAATCTTGGGGGATTTTAATGCTATTCGCGGAGCACATGAGAGGAAAGGAAAATCGAAGCCTTCTATTCAATCTTGTATGGATTTTAATGATTTTATCGGAAGAATGGAGGTTATGGAGGTTGAGAGTAACGGCTTATTTTTTTCTTGGTCTAGTAGACGTCGTTTTTCGGATCTTGTTGAAAGCAAGCTTGATCGGGCTTTGATTTCGGAGGATTTTCAGAATGGTTAGGCATCAGTTTTGGCTACGCTTCTTCCTAGGTTATGTTCGGATCACTCTCCTCTTGTGGTTGTGTGTAAGGCTCAATCTCAATCAGGTCCGAGGCCCTTCAGATTTTGGAATATGTGGACGAATCATGAAGCTTTTCTTGACTTGGTTCCAGATTCTTGGTCGTTGGATGTTGATTCTCGAAGCTCAATTAGGAGAGTCATGCTAAAATTGAAGAGGCTTAAGATCATTCTCAAGAAGTGGAATACAGAGGTATTCGGTAATTTCAATTTGAAGATTGGAGTGCTTCAAGCTAGGTTGGGACAGGTGCAAGAAAATATTTCCTTGCATGGCTACAATGACATGAATTTGGAAGAGAAAATAGTCATGCAAGCTGAAATAAACGGTCTTCTTTTGGTTAAATCGTCCCACATGCAGCAAAAGAGTAGGATCGATTGGTTGAATGACGGAGACCGGAACACGAAATTTTTTCATGAAGCGTTACGTCGCCGTCGAGCTAAGGTTTCGATTGAGGCTTTATCTATTGAAGGGGAGATTGTTTACGATGCCGACCGTATCTCTCAGCATATGGTGAATTATTTTCAAAATCTTTTTTCTACTTCCTCTAGTGGAAATATTGATTTTGGAGTTGTGGAGAATTTCATTCCCTGTCTTATTGATGATCGGCAATCTTCTTTGCTTATTGGAAATCCTTCGTTTGAAGAGGTGAAAACAGCCGTATTTGAGCTTGATGGAAACAGTGCGGCTGGTCCTGATGGATATACGGGGAAGTTTTTTCATATTGCATGGGATATTATAGCTTCGGATGTGTATAAAGCAGTTTTGGAATTTTTTGATTATGGTTTGCTTTCTTCGGGTCTCAATTCGAGCTTTTTTGTCCTTATACCCAAGAAAGAGAAGGCTTTGTTAGTTGATGAGTTTCGGCCGATTGCTTTAAGTAATTTCTTTTTTAAGATTTTTACTAAAATTTTGGCGAATCAGCTTAATATTGTGGCGTCAAGTCTGGTGTCCTCGAATCAATATGGATTTATTAAGGGGCGACAAATTCATGATGCTATTGTTTTAGCTTCGGAGGGCGTTAATACTTTGAATAGAACTCATGGCGGATGTAACATGGCTTTAAAGCTTGACATAACCAAAGCTTTCGACACAATGGATTGGTTGTTCCTTGGTCGTGTTTTGGAGAAATTTGGTTTTCCTCTTAAATTTTGTGACTGGATTAAATCAATATTATCGTCGGCTAGGCTTTCAATTCTTATGAATGGAGCTCCTCATGGATATTTTGCTTGTAGTCAGGGGGTACGTCAAGGAGATCCACTTTCTCCATTTCTATTTGGAATTGCCGAGGAATTACTTCATTATATTCTTAAGTCGGCGATTTTGAATAAAACTTTGACACCTATGTCGTTCGCTAGAGGAGTTAATTTTCCAACTCATATTCTCTATGCCGATGATGTGTTCTTATTTTGCCGTGCTACTCGATCAAATGTTCGTGAGATCAGGAAGATTTTGAAGTTATATGGGCAAGTTTCGGGCTAGGTTTGTAGTCGGCTTAAATCAAGGGTGTTCTATGGTATTGGTGCGAAACCAAGAGTGAAAAAGTTACTTTCGGTTAAGCTGGGATTTAATGTGGGATCCTTCCCTACGGATTATCTTGGTGTTCTGATTTTCAGTGGCATTCCAAAGGTGTTGCATATGAGGAGGTTGGCGGATAAGATTCTATCTAAGTTCGATAGATGGAATGGTCAGGCCCTTTCGATGGCGGGTAGGCTGTGTCTTCTTAAATCTGTGATTGTGAGCTCGGCTATACATTCTATGATGATTTATGCATGGCCGGCTTCTTTGGTTCAAAAGTTAGATTCGGCGATGAGGAATTTTTTGTGGACGGGAGATGTGAATATTCGATCATATACCGCGGTCAGTTGGGCTCGTACATGTGCAATGTTTGAGGAGGGTGGCCTTGGTCTTTCATCGTTTAAAGATTTAAATCGAGGTCTTTTGATGAAGCTTGCTTGGAAATACATTGTGTCTAATTCATCGGTTTTTCAACTTATGCGTGCTCGATTTTTTACTTCTCCTGGTAGAGATAAACGGGTGTCATATTCCTCCATTTGGCTGGGAGTTCGAAAACACACGACCTCTCTTTTGCATGAATCAGTGTGTATTGTGGGGACGGGTTCGTCAATTAATTTTTGGCACGATAATTGGCTGGGTTACAATCTTGTGGACAAGCTGGGCATACCGATCAGGGAGCAAAAGAATCTTAATGACAAGGTGGGAGATTTTTTGGTCGATGGAATTTGGAAGGTTACGGCTTCTTTCATTTCAGCTTATCCGGACATTTGGATGGATATTCGTCGCATTCCGATTATTGCCGGTGATGATGAACGTTTGTGGTCGAAGTCGTTGCATGGGGAGGTGTCGGCAAAGGTGGCTCGACTTCATTCCCGTATCAGGTTCCCTTCGGTCAAATGGGGGGTTTGGATATGGAATTCTTTAATTCCTGTTCGTCGTTCAATGGTGGTTTGGAGGTTGCTTCTCTCTCGTTTGCCTACGATGGATAAGTTGCATGCTTTTGTTGGGCCGTCTATTTGCATTATGTGCCGCGATGCTACTGAAACTATGGATCATTTATTTTGGGATTGCTCTTTGACAAGGCTAGTGTGGCATTGGGTGTTTGAAATGTTTAAAATCCAGGAGGTGAGTGCGGCATCATTTCATCAAGCTTTCATTCAGTTCATGTCTCTCTCTTTTAGCTCCCAAGTTTCGGTTTTATGGAAATTGGCGGTTGTTACGGTTGTGTGGGCGCTTTGGACTTTTAGAAACAAGGCGATTTATGACGATCTGGTTCCAACTCCTTTGATTCTGATTAATGTGGTTCGTGTTGCTTTGCGGGAAGTTGATTTCATGGTTGGTAAGAAAGGGCATATGAAAAATGATATGGATGATTTGCTTATTTTGAGGGCCCTTGGTATTAAGCCACGGCCCCCTCCTCCAAAGACGGCTATATCGATCATTTGGTTGCTGCCTCCCCAAGGTTGGATCAAGATTAATACGGATGGATCGGCTTTAGGTTCTCCTGGAAAAATGCATACAGGAGGAGTGTTTAGGAGATCAGATGGCTCGGTTTGCGGGTGTTTCCATACTGAAGAAGGAATTGGATTTGCATTCTTGGCAGAGGCACTTGCGGTTTTGGCTGCATTGGATTAGGCTAGAAGACTGTCTCTAGACTTTATTTGGCTGGAGGCAGATTCTGTGTATGTGGTCTCTCTTCTAAAGGCTCGAAGCTTGAATGTTCCTTGGGTAATTAAAACTCGTTGGTGGGTGGCTATGGATTATCTTGTTAAAATTCATTTTTGTGCTTCACATGTTTATCGAGAAGGAAATAGGGTAGCTGGTATTTTATCTTCCCCTTCCCTTAGTCCTGGTTTTTGGTTTCATGATATTCCTTGTATTTCTACAGCTGTTTTAGAGGATATTCATTCTCGTGGTTATTTTCGTTTTGTATAGAGGAGTACACTTTTTCCCATATGGTTTTTCCCACTGGGTTTTCCATATGGGTTTTAATGAGGCTCCGGTCCTTTGAGTTATCGGTATGTGATATCTGGGACTTATAGGTTTATTTTTTGTTTCTTTTATAAAATTCATTTATAACTCAAATATCTACCCTACAAAAAGTTCAAACGGAAGAAACTCCTTTTGAGTCAACCTGTAGGTGGTTATCAAGTTGATTTCCACAACCGTCGCCTCTTATGTAGGGATCGGGGTGAACGTCGGGTTTTTCATTGAGTCCAGCATTTTTGAACACTAGAGTCAATTATGAATCAAACCATATGACTATATATGCCTAATCCATCCACTTTTGAAAAAATCAAATTTTCAATCCCGCCCAAAGGGGTACCCCTTTGGCCGGTAGCCAGATTTGGCCTCGTTTTCTGGCAGCCGTCAGTAAAACGGCTATAACTCTCTCCACAGGTAAGCTTTACCCGTGATTCTTGTTGCGTTGGATTCCTAACTCAAATATATACCCTACAAAAAGTTCAAACGGAAGAAAATCCTTTTGAGTCAACCTGTAGGTGGTTATCAAGTTTATTTCCACAACCGTCGCCTCTTATGTAGGGATCGAGGTGAACGTCGGGTTTTTCATTGAGTCCAGCATTTTTGAACACTAGAGTCAATTATGATTCAAACCATATGACTATATATGCCTAATCCATCCACAGGTAAGCTTTACCCGTGCTTCTTGTTGCGTTGGATTCTTAACTCAAATATCTACCCTACAAAAAGTTCAAATAGAAGAAACTCCTTTTGAGTCAACCTGTAGGTGGTTATCAAGTTGATTTCCACAACCGTCGCCTCTTATGTAGGGATCGGGCTGAACGTCGGGTTTTTCATTGAGTCCAGCATTTTTGAACACTAGAGTCCATTATGAAGCAAACCATGTGACTATATATGCCTAATCCGTCAATTTTTGAAAAAATCAAATATTCAAGCCCGCCCAAAGGGGTACCCCTTTGGCCGGTGGCCAGATTTGGCCCCGTTTTCTGGCAGCCGTCATTAAAACGGCTATAACTCTCTCCACAGGTAAGCTTTACCCGTGATTCTTGTTGCGTTGGATTCCTAACTCAAATATCTACCCTAAAAAAAGTTCAAACGGAAGAAACTTCTTTTGAGTCAACCTCTAGGTGGTTATCAAGTTGATTTCCACAACCGTCACCTCTTATGTAGGGATCGGGGTGAACGTCGGGTTTTTCATTGAGTCCAGCATTTTTTAACACTAGAGTCAATTATGAATCAAACCATATGACTATATATGCCTAATCCATCCACTTTTGAAAAAATCAAATTTTGAAGCCCGCCCAAAGGGGTACCCCTTTGGCCGGTGGCCAGTTTTGGCCCCGTTTTCTGGCAGCCGTCATTAAAACGGCTATAACTCTCTCCACAGGTAAGCTTTACCCGTGATTCTTGTTGAGTTGGATTTCTAACTCAAATATCTACCCTACAAAAAGTTCAAATGGAAGAAACTTCTTTTGAGTCAACCTGTAGGTGGTTATCAAGTTGATTTCCACAACCGTCGCCTCTTATGTAGGGATCGGGGTGAACGTCGGGTTTTTCATTGAGTCCAGCATTTTTGAACACTAGAGTCCATTATGAATCAAACCATGTGACTATATATGCCTAATCCGTCCATTTTTGAAAAAATCAAATATTCAAGCCCTCCCAAAGGGGTACCCCTTTGGCCGGTGGCCAGATTTGGCCCCATTTTCTGGCAGCCGTCATTAAAACGGCTATAACTCTCTCCACAGGTAAGCTTTACCCGTGATTCTTATTGCGTTGGATTCCTAACTCAAATATCTACCCTAACAAGAGTTGAAACGGAAGAAATTCCTTTTGAGTCAACCTCTAGGTGGTTATCAAGTTGATTTCCACAACCGTCGCCTCTTATGTAGGGATCGGGGTGAACGTCGGGTTTTTTATTGAGTCCAGCATTTTTAAACACTAAAGTCAATTATGAATCAAACCATATGACTATATATGCCTAATCCATCCAATTTTTAAAAAATCAAATTTTCAAGCCCGCCCAAAGGGGTACCCCTTTGGCCGGTGGCCAGATTTGGCCCAGTTTTCTGGCAGCCGTCAATAAAACGGCTATAACTCTCTCCACAGGTAAGCTTTTACCCGTGATTCTTGTTGCGTTGGATTCCTAACTCAAATATCTACCCTACAAAAAGTTCAAATGGAAGAAACTTCTTTTGAGTCAACCTGTAGTTGGTTATCAAGTTGATTTCCACAACCGTCGCCTCTTATGTAGGGATCGGGGTTAACGTCGGGTTTTTCATTGAGTCCAGCATTTTTGAACACTAGAGTCCATTATGAATCAAACCATGTGACTATATATGCCTAAGCCGTCCATTTTTGAAAAAATCAAATATTCAAGCCCGCCCAAAGGGGCACCCCTTTGGCCGGTGGCTAGATTTGGCCCCGTTTTCTGGCAGCCGTCATTAAAACGGCCATAACTCTCTCCACAGGTAAGCTTTACCCGTGATTCTTGTTGCGTTAGATTCCTAACTCAAATATCTACCCTAAAAAAAGTTCAAACAGAAGAAACTCCTTTTGAGTCAACCACTAGGTGGTTATCAAGTTGATTTCCACAACCGTCGCCTCTTATGTAGGGATCAGGGTGAACGTCGGGTTTTTCATTGAGTCCAGCATTTTTAAACACTAGAGTCAATTATGAATCAAACCATATGACCATATATGCCTAATCCATCCAAATTTGAAAAAATCAAATTTTCAAGCCCGCCCAAAGGGGTACCCCTTTGGCCGGTGGCCAGATTTGGCCCCGTTTTCTGGCAGCCGTCATTAAAACGGCTATAACTCTCTCCACAGGTAAGCTTTACCCGTGCTTCTTGTTGCGTTGGATTCTTAACTCAAATATCTACCCTACAAAAAGTTCAAACGGAAGAAACTCCTTTTGAGTCAACCTGTAGGTGGTTATCAAGTTGATTTCCACAACCGTCGCCTCTTATGTAGGGATCGGGGTGAACGTCGGGTTTTTCATTGAGTCCAGCATTTTTGAACACTAGAGTCAATTATGAATCAAACCATATGACTATATATACCTAATCCATCCACTTTTGAAAAAATCAAATTTTCAATCCCGCCCAAAGGGGTACCCCTTTGGCCGGTAGCCAGATTTGGCCTCGTTTTCTGGCAGCCGTCAGTAAAACGGCTATAACTCTCTACACAGGTAAGCTTTACCCGTGATTCTTGTTGCGTTGGATTCCTAACTCAAATATATACCCTACAAAAAGTTCAAACGGAAGAAAATCCTTTTGAGTCAACCTGTAGGTGGTTATCAAGTTTATTTCCACAACCGTCGCCTCTTATGTAGGGATCGAGGTGAACGTCGGGTTTTTCATTGAGTCCAGCATTTTTGAACACTAGAGTCAATTATGATTCAAACCATATGACTATATATGCCTAATCCATCCACTTTTGAAAAAATCAAATTTTCAAGCCCGCCCAAAGGGGTACCCCTTTGGCCGGTGGCTAGATTTGGCCCCGTGTTCTGGCAGCCGTCATTAAAACGGCTATAACTCTCTCCACAGGTAAGCTTTACCCGTGATTCTTATTGCGTTGGATTCCTAACTCAAATATCTACCCTACAAAAAGTTCAAATGGAAGAAACTTCTTTTGAGTCAACCTGTAGGTGGTTATCAAGTTGATTTCCACAACCGTCGCCTCTTATGTAGGGATCGGGGTTAACGTCGGGTTTTTCATTGAGTCCAGCATTTTTGAACACTAGAGTCCATTATGAATCAAACCATGTGACTATATATGCCTAAGCCGTCCATTTTTGAAAAAATCAAATATTCAAGCCCGCCCAAAGGGGCACCCCTTTGGCCGGTGGCCAGATTTGGCCCCGTTTTCTGGCAGCCGTCATTAAAACGGCCATAACTCTCTCCACAGGTAAGCTTTACCCGTGATTCTTGTTGCGTTAGATTCCTAACTCAAATATCTACCCTAAAAAAAGTTCAAACAGAAGAAACTCCTTTTGAGTCAACCACTAGGTGGTTATCAAGTTGATTTCCACAACCGTCGCCTCTTATGTAGGGATCAGGGTGAACGTCGGGTTTTTCATTGAGTCCAGCATTTTTAAACACTAGAGTCAATTATGAATCAAACCATATGACCATATATGCCTAATCCATCCAAATTTGAAAAAATCAAATTTTCAAGCCCGCCCAAAGGGGTACCCCTTTGGCCGGTGGCCAGATTTGGCCCCGTTTTCTGGCAGCCGTCATTAAAACGGCTATAACTCTCTACACAGGTAAGCTTTACCCGTGATTCTTGTTGCGTTGGATTCCTAACTCAAATATATACCCTACAAAAAGTTCAAACGGAAGAAAATCCTTTTGAGTCAACCTGTAGGTGGTTATCAAGTTTATTTCCACAACCGTCGCCTCTTATGTAGGGATCGAGGTGAACGTCGGGTTTTTCATTGAGTCCAGCATTTTTGAACACTAGAGTCAATTATGATTCAAACCATATGACTATATATGCCTAATCCATCCACTTTTGAAAAAATCAAATTTTCAAGCCCGCCCAAAGGGGTACCCCTTTGGCCGGTGGCTAGATTTGGCCCCGTGTTCTGGCAGCCGTCATTAAAACGGCTATAACTCTCTCCACAGGTAAGCTTTACCCGTGATTCTTATTGCGTTGGATTCCTAACTCAAATATCTACCCTACAAAAAGTTCAAACGGAAGAAACTACTTTTCAATCAACCTGTAGGTGGTTATCAAGTTGATTTCCACAACCGTGGCCTCTTATGTAGGGATCGGGTTGAACGTCGGGTTTTTCATTGAGTCCAGCATTTTTGAACACTAGAGTCAATTATGAATCAAACCATATGACTATATATGCCTAATCCATCCACTTTTGAAAAAATCAAATTTTCAAGCCCGCCCAAAGGGGTACCCCTTTGGCCGGTGGCCAGATTTGGCCCAGTTTTCTGGCAGCCGTCATTAAAACGGCTATAACTCTCTCCACAGGTAAGCTTTACCCGTGCTTCTTGTTGCGTTGGATTCTTAACTCAAATATCTACCCTACAAAAAGTTCAAATAGAAGAAACTCCTTTTGAGTCAACCTGTAGGTGGTTATCAATTTGATTTCCACAACCGTCGCCTCTTATGTAGGGATCGGGGTTAACGTCGGGTTTTTCATTGAGTCCAGCATTTTTGAACACTAGAGTCCATTATGAAGCAAACCATGTGACTATATATGCCTAATCCGTCAATTTTTGAAAAAATCAAATATTCAAGCCCGCCCAAAGGGGTACCCCTTTGGCCGGTGGCCAGATTTGGCCCCGTTTTCTGGCAGCCGTCATTAAAACGGCTATAACTCTCTCCACAGGTAATCTTTACCCGTGATTCTTGTTGCGTTGGATTCCTAACTCAAATATATACCCTACAAAAAGTTCAAACGGAAGAAAATCCTTTTGAGTCAACCTGTAGGTGGTTATCAAGTTTATTTCCACAACCGTCGCCTCTTATGTAGGGATCGAGGTGAACGTCGGGTTTTTCATTGAGTCCAGCATTTTTGAACACTAGAGTCAATTATGATTCAAACCATATGACTATATATGCCTAATCCATCCACTTTTGAAAAAATCAAATTTTCAAGCCCGCCCAAAGGGGTACCCCTTTGGCCGGTGGCTAGATTTGGCCCCGTGTTCTGGCAGCCGTCATTAAAACGGCTATAACTCTCTCCACAGGTAAGCTTTACCCGTGATTCTTATTGCGTTGGATTCCTAACTCAAATATCTACCCTACAAAAAGTTGAAACGGAAGAAACTACTTTTCAATCAACCTATAGGTGGTTATCAAGTTGATTTCCACAACCGTGGCCTCTTATGTAGGGATCGGGGTGAACGTCGGGTTTTTCATTGAGTCCAGCATTTTTGAACACTAGAGTCAATTATGAATCAAACCATATGACTATATATGCCTAATCCATCCAGTTTTGAAAAAATCAAATTTTCAAGCCCGCCCAAAGGGGTACCCCTTTGGCCGATGGCCAGATTTGGCCACGTTTTCTGGCAGCCGTCATTAAAATGGCTATAACTCTCTCCACAGGTAATCTTTACCCGTGATTCTTGTTGCGTTGGATTCCTAACTCAAATATCTACCCTAAAAAAAGTTCAAACGGAAGAAACTCCTTTTGAGTCAACCTCTAGGTGGTTATCAAGTTGATTTCCACAACCGTCGCCTCTTATGTAGGGATCGGGGTGAACGTCGGGTTTTTTATTGAGTCCAGCATTTTTAAACACTAAAGTCAATTATGAATCAAACCATATGACTATATATGCCTAATCCATCCAATTTTGAAAAAATCAAATTTTCAAGCCCGCCCAAAGGGGTACCCCTTTGGCCGGTGGCCAGATTTGGCCCAGTTTTCTGGCAGCCGTCAATAAAACGGCTATAACTCTCTCCACAGGTAAGCTTTACCCGTGATTCTTGTTGCGTTGGATTCCTAACTCAAATATCTACCCTACAAAAATTTCAAATGGAAGAAACTTCTTTTGAGTCAACCTGTAGGTGGTTATCAAGTTGATTTCCACAACCGTCGCCTCTTATGTAGGGATCGGGGTTAACGTCGGGTTTTTCATTGAGTCCAGCATTTTTGAACACTAGAGTCCATTATGAATCAAACTATGTGACTATATATGCCTAAGCCGTCCATTTTTGAAAAAATTAAATATTCAAGCCCGCCCAAAGGGGCACCCCTTTGGCCGGTGGCCAGATTTGGCCCCGTTTTCTGGCAGCCGTCATTAAAACGGCCATAACTCTCTCCACAGGTAAGCTTTACCCGTGATTCTTGTTGCGTTAGATTCCTAACTCAAATATCTACCCTAAAAAAAGTTCAAACAGAAGAAACTACTTTTGAGTCAACCTCTAGGTGGTTATCAAGTTGATTTCCACAACCGTCGCCTCTTATGTAGGGATCGGGGTGAACGTCGGGTTTTTCATTGAGTCCAGCATTTTTGAACACTAGAGTCAATTATGAATCAAACCATATGACCATATATGCCTAATCCATCCAAATTTGAAAAAAATCAAATTTTCAAGCCCGCCCAAAGGGGTACCCCTTTGGCCGGTGGCCAGATTTGGCCCCGTTTTCTGGCAGCCGTCATTAAAACGGCTATAACTCTCTCCACAGGTAAGCTTTACCCGTGCTTCTTGTTGCGTTGGATTCTTAACTCAAATATCTACCCTAAAAAAAGTTCAAACGGAAGAAACTCCTTTTGAGTCAACCTCTAGGTGGTTATCAAGTTGATTTCCACAACCGTCGCCTCTTATGTAGGGATCGGGGTGAACGTCGGGTTTTTTATTGAGTCCAGCATTTTTAAACACTAAAGTCAATTATGAATCAAACCATATGACTATATATGCCTAATCCATCCAATTTTGAAAAAATCAAATTTTCAAGCCCGCCCAAAGGGGTACCCCTTTGGCCGGTGGCCAGATTTGGCCCAGTTTTCTGGCAGCCGTCAATAAAACGGCTATAACTCTCTCCACAGGTAAGCTTTACCCGTGATTCTTGTTGCGTTGGATTCCTAACTCAAATATCTACCCTACAAAAATTTCAAATGGAAGAAACTTCTTTTGAGTCAACCTGTAGGTGGTTATCAAGTTGATTTCCATAACCGTCGCCTCTTATGTAGGGATCGGGGTTAACGTCGGGTTTTTCATTGAGTCCAGCATTTTTGAACACTAGAGTCCATTATGAATCAAACTATGTGACTATATATGCCTAAGCCGTCCATTTTTGAAAAAATTAAATATTCAAGCCCGCCCAAAGGGGCACCCCTTTGGCCGGTGGCCAGATTTGGCCCCGTTTTCTGGCAGCCGTCATTAAAACGGCCATAACTCTCTCCACAGGTAAGATTTACCCGTGATTCTTGTTGCGTTAGATTCCTAACTCAAATATCTACCCTAAAAAAAGTTCAAACAGAAGAAACTCCTTTTGAGTCAACCTCTAGGTGGTTATCAAGTTGATTTCCACAACCGTCGCCTCTTATGTAGGGATCGGGGTGAACGTCGGGTTTTTCATTGAGTCCAGCATTTTTGAACACTAGAGTCAATTATGAATCAAACCATATGACCATATATGCCTAATCCATCCAAATTTGAAAAAAATCAAATTTTCAAGCCCGCCCAAAGGGGTACCCCTTTGGCCGGTGGCCAGATTTGGCCCCGTTTTCTGGCAGCCGTCATTAAAACGGCTATAACTCTCTCCACAGGTAAGCTTTACCCGTGCTTCTTGTTGCGTTGGATTCTTAACTCAAATATCTACCCTAAAAAAAGTTCAAACGGAAGAAACTCCTTTTGAGTCAACCTCTAGGTGGTTATCAAGTTGATTTCCACAACCGTCGCCTCTTATGTAGGGATCGGGGTGAACGTCGGGTTTTTCATTGAGTCCAGCATTTTTGAACACTAGAGTCAATTATGAATCAAACCATATGACTATATATGCCTAATCCATCCACTTTTGAAAAAAATCAAATTTTCAAGCCCGCCCAAAGGGGTACCCCTTTGGCCGGTGGCCATATTTGGCCCCGTTTTCTGACAGCCATCATTAAAACGGCTATAACTCTCTCCACAGGTAAGCTTTACCCGTGATTCTTGTTGCGTTGCATTCCTAACTCAAATATCTACCCTACAAAAAGTTCAAACGGAAGAAACTTCTTTTGAGTCAACCTGTAGGTGGTTATCAAGTTGATTTCCACAACCATCGCCTCTTATGTAGGGATCGGGGTGAACGTCGGGTTTTTCATTGAGTCCAGCATTTTTGAACACTAGAGTCCATTATGAATCAAACCATGTGACTATATATGCCTAATCCGTCCATTTTTGAAAAAATCAAATATTCAAGCCTGCCCAAAGGGGTACCCCTTTGGCCGGTGGCCAGATTTGGCCCCGTTTTCTGGCAGCCGTCATTAAAACGGCTATAACTCTCTCCACAGGTAAGCTTTACCCGTGATTGTTGATGCATTGGATTCCTAACTCAAATATCTACCCTACAAAAAGTTCAAACGGAAGAAACTCCTTTTGAGTCAACCTGTAGGTGGTTATCAAGTTGATTTCCACAACCGTCGTCTCTTATATAGGGATCGGGGTGAACGTCGGGTTTTTCATTGAGTCCATCATTTTTGAACACTAGAGTCAATTATGAATCAAACCATATGACTATATATGCCTAATCCATCCACTTTTTAAAAAATCAAATTTTCAAGCCCGCCCAAAGGGGTACCCCTTTGGCCGGTGGCCAGATGTGGCCCCGATTTTTGGCAGCCGTCATTAAAACGGCTATAACTCTCTCTACATGTAAGCTTTACCCGTGATTCTTGTTGTGTTCGATTCCAAACTCAAATATCTACCCTACAAAAAGTTCAAACGGAAGAAACTCCTTTTGAGTCAACCTGTAGGTGGTTATCAAGTTGATTTCCACAACCGTCGCCTCTTATGTAGGGATCGGGGTGAACGTCGGGTTTTTCATTGAGTCCAGCATTTTTGAACACTAGAGTCAATTATGAATCAAACCATATGACTATATATGCCTAATCCATCCACTTTTGAAAAAAATCAAATTTTGAAGCCCGCCCAAAGGGGTACCCCTTTGGCCGGTGGCCAGATGTGGCCCCGATTTCTGGCAGCCGTCCTTAAAACGGCTATAACTCTCTCCACAGGTAAGCTTTACCCGAGATTCTTGTTGCGTTGGATTCCTAACTCAAATATCTACCCTACAAAAAGTTCGAATGGAAGAAAATCCTTTTGAGTCAACCTGTAGGTGGTTATCAAGTTGATTTCCACAACCGTCGCCTCTTATGTAGGGATCGGGGTGAACGTCGGGTTCTTCATTGAGTCCAGCATTTTTGAATACTAGAGTCAATTATGAATCAAACCATATGACTATATATGCCTAATCCATCCACTTTTGAAAAAAATCAAATTTTCAAGCCCGCCCAAAGGGGTACCCCTTTGGCCGGTGGCCAGATTTGGCCCCGTTTTCTGGCAGCCGTCATTAAACGGCTATAACTCTCTCCACAGGTAAGCTTTACCCGTGATTCTTATTGCGTTGGATTCCTAACTCAAATATCTACCCTACAAAAAGTTTAAACGGAAGAAACTCCTTTTGAGTCAACCTGTAGGTGGTTATCAAGTTGATTTCCACAACCGTCGCCTCTTATATAGGGATCGGGGTGAACGTCGGGTTTTTCATTGAGTCCATTATTTTTGAACACTAGAGTCAATTATGAATCAAACCATATGACTATATATGCCTAATCCATCCACTTTTGAAAAAATCAAATTTTCAAGCCCGCCCAAAGGGGTGCCCCTTTGGCCGGTGGCCAGATGTGGCCCCGATTTCTGGCAGCCATCATTAAAACGGCTATAACTCTCTCCACATGTAAGCTTTACCCGTGATTCTTGTTGCGTTCGATTCCTAACTCAAATATCTACCCTACAAAAAGTTCAAACGGAAGAAACTCCTTTTGAGTCAACCTGTAGGTGGTTATCAAGTTGATTTCCACAACCGTCGCCTCTTATGTAGGGATCGGGGTGAACGTCGGGTTTTTCATTGAGTCCAGCATTTTTGAACACTAGAGTCAATTATGCATCAAACCATATGACTATATATGCCTAATCCTTCAAATTTTGAAGAAAATCAAATTTTGAAGCCCGCCCAAAGGGGTACCCCTTTGGCCGGTGGCCAGATGTGGCCCCGATTTCTGGCAGCCGTCCTTAAAAAGGCTATAACTCTCTCCACAGGTAAGCTTTACCGGAGATTCTTGTTGCGTTGGATTCCTAACTCAAATATCTACCCTAAAAAAAGTTCAAATGGAAGAAAATCCTTTTGAGTCAACCTGTAGGTGGTTATCAAGTTGATTTCCACAACCGTCGCCTCTTATGTAGGGATCGGGGTGAACGTCGGGTTTTTCATTGAGTCCAACATTTTTGAACACTAGAGTCAATTATGAATCAAACCATATGACTATATATGCCTAATCCATCCACTTTTGAAAAAATCAAATTTTCAAGCCCGCCCAAAGGGGTTGGCCAGATTTGGCCCCGTTTTCTGGCAGCCGTTAGTAAAACGGCTATAACTCTGTCCACAGGTAAGCTTTACCCGTGATTCTCATAGCGTTGGATTCCTAACTCAAATATCTACCCTAAAAAAAGTTCAAATAGAAGAAACTCCTTTTGAGTCAACCTGTAGGTGGTTATCAAGTTGATTTCCACAACCGTCGCCTCTTATGTAGGGATCGGGGTGAACGTCGGGTTTTTCATTGAGTCCAGCATTTTTGAACACTAGAGTCAATTATGAATCAAACCATATGATTATATATGCCTAATCCATCCACTTTTGAAAAAAATCAAATTTTCAAGCCCGCCCTAAGGGATACCCCTTTGGCCGGTGGCGAGATGTGGCCCCGATTTCTGGCAGCCGTCATTAAAACGGCTATAACTCTCTCAACAGGTAAGCTTTACCCATGATTCTTATTGCGTTGGATTTCTAACTCAAATATCTACCCTACAAAAAGTTCAAACGGAAGAAACTCCTTTTGAGTCTACCTGTAGGAGGTTATAAAGTTGATTTCCACAACCGTCGCCTGTTATGTAAGGATCGGGGTGAACGTCGGGTTTTCATTGAGTCAATCATTTTTGAACACTAGAGTCAATTATCAATCAAACCATATGACTATATATGACTAATCCATCCACTTTTGAAAAAATCAAATTTTCAAGCCCGCCCAAAGGGTACCCTTTTGGCCGGTGGCCAGATTTGGCCCCGTTTTCTGGCAACCGTCATTAAAACGGCTATAACTCTCTCCACCGGTAAGCTTTACCCGTTATTTTCATTGCGTTGGATTCCTAACTCAAATATCTACCCTACAAAAAGTTAAAACAGAAGAAACTCCTTTTGAGTCAACCTGTAGATGGTTATCAAGTTGATTTCCACAACCGTCGCCTCTTATGTAGGGATCGGGGTGAACGTCGGGTTTTTCATTGAGTCCAGCATTTTTGAACACTAGAGTCAATTATGAATCAAACCATATGACTATATATGCCTAATCCATCCACTTTTGAAAAAATCAAATTTTCAAGCCCGCCAAAAGGGGTACCCCTTTAGCCGGTCGCCAGATTTGGCACCGATTTCTGGCAGCCGTCATTAAAACGGCTATAACTCTCTCCATAGGTTAGCTTTACCCGTGATTCTTGTTGCGTTGGATTCCTAACTCAAATATCTACCCTACAAAAAGTTCAAACGGAAGAAACTCCTTTTGAGTCAACCTGTAGGAGGTTATAAAGTTGATTTCCACAACCGTCGCCTGTTATGTAGGGATCGGGGTTAACGTCGGGTTTTTCATTGAGTCAATCATTTTTGAACACTAGAGTCAATTATCAATCAAACCATATGACTATATATGCCTAATCCATCCACTTTTGAAAAAATCAAATTTTGAAGCCCTTCCAAAGGGGTACTCTTTGGCCGGTGGCAAGATTTGGCCCCGTTTTCTCGCAGCCGTCATTAAAACTGCTATAACTCTCTCCACATGTAAGCTTTACCCGTGATTCTTGTTGCGTTCGATTCCTAACTCAAATATCTACCCTACAAAAAGTTCAAAAGGAAGAAACTCCTTTTGAGTCAACCTGTAGGTGGTTATCAAGTTGATTTCCACAACCGTCGCCTCTTATATAGGGATCGGGGTGAACGTCGGGTTTTTCATTGAGTCCATCATTTTTGAACACTAGAGTCAATTATGAATCAAACCATATGACTATATATGCCTAATCCATCCACTTTTGAAAAAATCAAATTTTCAAGCCCGCCCAAAGGGGTACCCCTTTGGCCGGTGGCCAGATGTGGCCCCGATTTTTGGCAGCCATCATTAAAACGGCTATAACTCTCTCCACATGTAAGCTTTACCCGTGATTCTTGTTGCGTTCGATTCCTAACTCAAATATTTACCCTACAAAAAGTTGAAACGGAAGAAACTCCTTTTGAGTCAACCTGTAGGTGGTTATCAAGTTGATTTCCACAACCGTCGCCTCTTATGTAGGGATCGGGGTGAACGTCGGGTTTTTCATTGAGTCCAGCATTTTTGAACACTAGAGTCAATTATGAATCAAACCATATGACTATATATACCTAATCCATCCACTTTTGAAAAAAATGAAATTTTCAAGCCCGCCCAAAGGGGTACCCCTTTGTCCGGTGGCCAGATGTGGCCCCGATTTCTGGCAGCCGTCCTTAAAACGGCTATAACTCTCTCCACAGGTGAGCTTTACCCGAGATTCTTGTTGCGTTGGATTTCTAACTCAAATATCTACTCTACAAAAAGTTCAAATGGAAGAAAATCCTTTTGAGTCAACCTGTAGGTGGTTATCAAGTTTATTTCCACAACCGTCGCCTCTTATGTAGAGATCGGGGTGAACGTCGGGTTTTTCATTGAGTCCAGCGTTTTTGAATACTAGAGTCAATTATGAATCAAACCATATGACTATATATGCCTAATCCATCCACTTTTGAAAAAAATCAAATTTTCAAGCCCGCCCAAAGGGGTACCCCTTTGGCCGGTGGCCAGATGTGGCCCCGATTTCTGGCAGCGGTCATTAAAACGGCTATAACTCTCTCCACAGGTAAGCTTTACCTGTGATTCTTATTGCGTTGGATTCCTAACTCAAATATCAACCCTACAAAAAGTTCAAACGGAAGAAACTCCTTTTGTGTCAACCTGTAGGTGGTTATCAAGTTGATTTCCACAACCGTCGCCTCTTATGTAGGGATCGGGGTGAACGTCCGGTTTTTCATTGAGTCCAGCATCTTTGAACACTAGAGTCAATTATGAATCAAACCATATGAATATATATGCCTAATCCATCCACTTTTGAAAAAATCAAATTTTCAAGCCCGCCCAAAGGGGTACCCCTTTGGCCGGTGGCCAGATGTGGCCCCGATTTTTGGCAGCCATCCTTAAAACGGCTATAACTCTCTCCACATGTAAGCTTTACCCGTGATTCTTGTTGCGTTCGATTCCTAACTCAAATATTTACCCTACAAAAAGTTGAAACGGAAGAAATTCCTTTTGAGTCAACCTGTAGGTGGTTATCAAGTTGATTTCCACAACCATCGCCTCTTATGTAGGGATCGGGGTGAACGTCGGGTTTTTCATTGAGTCCAGCATTTTTGAAAACTAGAGTCAATTATGAATCAAACCATATGACTATATATACCTAATCCATCCACTTTTGAAAAAAATCAAATTTTCAAGCCCGCCCAAAGGGGTACCCCTTTGTCCGATGGCCAGATGTGGCCCCGATTTCTGGCAGCCGTCCTTAAAACGGCTATAACTCTCTCCACAGGTGAGCTTTACCCAAGATTCTTGTTGCGTTGGATTTCTAACTCAAATATCTACTCTACAAAAAGTTCAAATGGAAGAAAATCCTTTTGAGTCAACCTGTAGGTGGTTATCAAGTTTATTTCCACAACCGTTGCCTCTTATGTAGGGATCGGGGTGAACGTCGGGTTTTTCATTGAGTCCAGCGTTTTTGAATACTAGAGTCAATTATGAATCAAACCATATGACTATATATGCCTAATCCATCCACTTTTGAAAAAAATCAAATTTTCAAGCCCGCCCAAACGGGTACCCCTTTGGCCGGTGGCCAGATGTGGCCCCGATTTCTGGCAGCGGTCATTAAAACGGCTATAACTCTCTCCACAGGTAAGCTTTACCTGTGATTCTTATTGCGTTGGATTCCTAACTCAAATATCAACCCTACAAAAAGTTCAAACGGAAGAAACTCCTTTTGTGTCAACCTGTAGGTGGTTATCAAGTTGATTTCCACAACCGTCGCCTCTTACGTAGGGATCGGGGTGAACGCCCGGTTTTTCATTGAGTCCAGCATCTTTGAACACTAGAGTCAATTATGAATCAAACCATATGAATATATATGCCTAATCCATCCACTTTTGAAAAAATCAAATTTTCAAGCCCGCCCAAAGGGGTACCCCTTTGGCCGGTGGCCAGATTTGGCCCCGTTTTCTGGCAGCCGTCATTAAACGGCTATAACTCTCTCCACAGGTAAGCTTTACCCGTGATTCTTGTTGCGTTGGATTCCTAACTCAAATATATACCCTACAAAAAGTTCAAACGGAAGAAACTCCTTTTGAGTCACCCTGTAGGTGGTTATCAAGTTGATTTCCACAACCGTCGCCTCTTATGTAGGGAACGGGGTGAACGTCGGGTTTTTCATTGACTCCAGCATTTTTGAACACTAGAGTCAATTATGAAGCATACCATATGACTATATATGCCTAATCCATCCACTTTTGAAAAAAATCAAATTTTCAAGCCCCCCAAAGGGGTACCCCTTTGACCGGTGGCCAGATGTGGCCCCGATTTCTAGCAGCCGTCATTAAAACGGCTATAACTCTCTCCACAGGTAAGCTTTACCCATGATTCTTATTGCGTTGGATTACTAACTCAAATATCTACCCTACAAAAAGTTCAAACAGAAGAAACTCCTTTTGAGTCAACCTGTAGGTGGTTATCAAGTTGATTTCCACATCCGTCGCCTCTTATGTAGGGATCGGGGTGAACGTCGGGTTTTTCATTGAGTCCAACTTTTTTGAACACTAGAGTCAATTATGAATCAAACCATATGACTATATATGCCTAATCCATCCACTTTTGAAAAAATCAAATTTTCAAGCCCGCCCAAAGGGGGTGGCCAGATTTGGACCCGTTTTCTGGCAGCCGTTAGTAAAACGGCTTTAACTCTGTCCACAGGTAAGCTTTACCCGTGATTCTTATTGCGTTGGATTCCTAACTCAAATATCTACCCTACAAAAAGTTCAAACGGAAGAAACTCCTTTTGAGTCAACCTGTAGGTGGTTATCAAGTTGATTTCCACAACCGTCGCCTCTTATGTAGGGATCGGGGTGAACGTCGGGTTTTTCATTGAGTCCAATATTTTTGAACACTAGAGTGAATTATGAATCAAACCATATGACTATATATGCCTAATCCATCCACTATTGAAAAAATCAAATTTTCAAGCCCGCCCAAGGGGGTTGGTCAGATTTGGCCCCGTTTTGTGGCAGCCGTTAGTAAAATGGCTATAACTCTGTCCACAGGTAAGCTTTACCCGTGACTCTTATTGCGTTGGATTCCTAACTCAAATATCTACCCTAAAAAAAGTTCAAATAGAAGAAACTCCTTTTGAGTCAACCTGTAGGTGGTTATCAAGTTGATTTCCACAACCGTCGCCTCTTATGTAGGGATCGGGGTGAACGTCGGGTTTTTCATTGAGTCCAGCATTTTTGAACACTAGAGTCAATTATGAATCAAACCATATGACTATATATGCCTAATCCATCCACTTTTGAAAAAATCAAATTTTCAAGCCCGCCCAAAGGGGTACCCCATTGGCCGGTGGCCAGATTTGGCCCCGTTTTCTGGCAGCCGTTATTAAAACGGCTATAACTATCTCCACAGGTAAGCTTTACCCGAGATTCTTGTTGCGTTGGATTCCTAACTCAAATATCTACTCTACAAAAAGTTCAAATGGAAGAAAATCCTTTTGAGTCAACCTGTAGGTGGTTATCAAGTTTATTTCCACAACCGTCGCCTCTTATGTAGGGATCGGGGTGAACGTTGGGTTTTTCATTGAGTCCAGCATTTTTGAAAACTAGAGTAAATTATGAATCAAACCATATGACTATATATACCTAATCCATCCACTTTTGAAAAAAATCAAATTTTCAAGCCCGCCCAAAGGGGTACCCCTTTGTCCGATGGCCAGATGTGGCCCCGATTTCTGGCAGCCGTCCTTAAAACGGCTATAACTCTCTCCACAAGTGAGCTTTACCCGAGATTCTTGTTGCGTTGGATTTCTATCTCAAATATCTACTCTACAAAAAGCTCAAATGGAAGAAAATCCTTTTGAGTCAACCTGTAGGTGGTTATCAAGTTTATTTCCACAACCGTCGCCTCTTATGTAGGGATCGGGGTGAACGTCGGGTTTTTCATTGAGTCCAGCGTTTTTGAATACTAGAGTCAATTATGAATCAAACCATATTACTATATATGCCTAATCCATCCACTTTTGAAAAAAATCAAATTTTCAAGCCCGCCCAAACGGGTACCCCTTTGGCCGGTGGCCAGATGTGGCCCCGATTTCTGGCAGCGGTCATTAAAACGGCTATAACTCTCTCCACAGGTAAGCTTTACCTGTGATTCTTATTGCGTTGGATTCCTAACTCAAATATCAACCCTACAAAAAGTTCAAACGGAAGAAACTCCTTTTGTGTCAACCTGTAGGTGGTTATCAAGTTGATTTCCACAACCGTCGCCTCTTATGTAGGGATCGGGGTGAACGTCCGGTTTTTCATTGAGTCCAGCATCTTTGAACACTAGAGTCAATTATGAATCAAACCATATGAATATATATGCCTAATCCATCCACTTTTGAAAAAATCAAATTTTCAAGCCCGCCCAAAGGGGTACCCCTTTGGCCGGTGGCCAGATTTGGCCCCGTTTTCTGGCAGCCTTCATTAAACGGCTATAACTCTCTCCACAGGTAAGCTTTACCCGTGATTCTTGTTGCGTTGGATTTCTAACTCAAATATATACCCTACAAAAAGTTCAAACGGAAGAAACTCCTTTTGAGTCACCCTGTAGGTGGTTATCAAGTTGATTTCCACAACCGTCGCCTCTTATGTAGGGAACGGGGTGAACGTCGGGTTTTTCATTGACTCCAGCATTTTTGAACACTAGAGTCAATTATGAAGCATACCATATGACTATATATGCCTAATCCATCCACTTTTGAAAAAAATCAAATTTTCAAGCCCCCCAAAAGGGTACCCCTTTGACCGGTGGCCAGATGTGGCCCCGATTTCTGGCAGCCGTCATTAAAACGGCTATAACTCTCTCCACAGGTAAGCTTTACCCATGATTCTTATTGCGTTGGATTCCTAACTCAAATATCTACCCTACAAAAAGTTCAAACAGAAGAAACTCCTTTTGAGTCAACCTGTAGGTGGTTATCAAGTTGATTTCCACAACCGTCGCCTCTTATGTAGGGATCGGGGTGAACGTCGGGTTTTTCATTGAGTCCAATTTTTTTGAACACTAGAGTCAATTATGAATCAAACCATATGACTATATATGCCTAATCCATCCACTTTTGAAAAAATCAAATTTTCAAGCCCGCCCAAAGGGGGTGGCCAGATTTGGCCCCGTTTTCTGGCAGCCGTTAGTAAAACGGCTTTAACTCTGTCCACAGGTAAGCTTTACCCGTGATTCGTATTGCGTTGGATTCCTAACTCAAATATCTACCCTACAAAAAGTTCAAACGGAAGAAACTCCTTTTGAGTCAACCTGTAGGTGGTTATCAAGTTGATTACCACAACCGTCGCCTCTTATGTAGGGATCGGGGTGAACGTCGGGTTTTTCATTGAGTCCAATATTTTTGAACACTAGAGTGAATTATGAATCAAACCATATGACTATATATGCCTAATCCATCCACTATTGAAAAAATCAAATTTTCAAGCCCGCCCAAGGGGGTTGGCCAGATTTGGCCCCGTTTTCTGGCAGCCGTTAGTAAAATGGCTATAACTCTGTCCACAGGTAAGCTTTACCCGTGATTCTTATTGCGTTGGATTCCTAACTCAAATATCTACCCTAAAAAAAGTTAAAATAGAAGAAACTCCTTTTGAGTCAACCTGTAGGTGGTTATCAAGTTGATTTCCACAACCGTCGCCTCTTATGTAGGGATCGGGGTGAACGTCGGGTTTTTCATTGAGTCCAGCATTTTTGAACACTAGAGTCAATTATGAATCAAACCATATGACTATATATGCCTAATCCATCCACTTTTGAAAAAATCAAATTTTCAAGCCCGCCCAAAGGGGTACCCCATTGGCCGGTGGCCAGATTTGGCCCCGTTTTCTGGCAGCCGTTATTAAAACGGCTATAACTATCTCCACAGGTAAGCTTTACCCGAGATTCTTGTTGCGTTGGATTCCTAACTCAAATATCTACCCTACAAAAAGTTCAAATGGAAGAAAATCCTTTTGAGTCAACCTGTAGGTGGTTATCAAGTTGATTTCCACAACCGTCCCCTCTTATGTAGGGATCGGGGTGAACGTCGGGTTTTTCATTGAGTCCAGCATTTTTGAATACTAGAGTCAATTATGAATCAAACCATATGACTATATATGCCTAATCCATCCACTTTTGAAAAAATCAGATTTTCAAGCCCGCCCAAAAGGGTACCCCTTTGGCCGGTGGCCAGATTTGGCCCCGTTTTCTGGCAGCCGTCATTAAAACAGCTATAACTCTCTCCACAGGTAAGCTTTACCCGTGATTCTTATCACGTTGGATTCCTAACTTAAATATCTACCCGATCAATCTACCGGGGAAAAAATAATGCTCTCTTCTCTCTCCTCATTTTCTTCTCACCGCCGGTAATTATGATACCTTCCTCTGTCGACGGCCGGCCTATTTTCGGTCATCCTAATTCGTCTGATCCCTCCTCACGAGGATTGGATAAAAATCCCCCTAATAATTCCTCATGAGTATTAGGAGAATCTCCCATGCATGATATTTTTTCAAAAAACCCTAATTCTGCGAATCCTCCATCGTCGGATTATGCTCCTGTGCATGGCAAATCTTATACATCGGCTGTGGCTCAATCTTCTTCTGATAAGTTTCCAGATGTATTTACTACGTCGCTTTCACGAATTCAGCCAACTAAAAGTGGCGACTTCTCTTCTATTTCAATTCCAGATGATTTGTATCAATCGCAATTAGGGCTATTTCAATTTTCTTTGATTGGAAGATTGATAATGATCAAGGGTGAACGTCCGCTCTCCGCAGTCATGTTGAAGGAGAAATTGCAGAAGTTATGGACGCCGAAGGGTGATTGGAATGTGATATCTTTGGGTAAGGGTTATTTTACATTAAAATTCACGTGTGCGGAGGATCAACACAAGGTCCGACAAGTTCAATCGTGGAATTTGAAGCCTGGTTTTCTAAGAATTAGGGATTGGGTCCCTGATTTTACACCGTACAAGCTCAAGTCGACGTTCGTTCAAGTATGGATTTGTATGTATAATCTCCCTATTGAATATTGGCATCCGGATGTGCTTGTTGGAATTGCACGATCTGTCGGAACTCCTTTGAAGATTGACGGAAATTCAATGCATGGAATTGTGGGACATTATGCGCGGGTGTTAGTTGAAGTGGATATGGCTCAAATTCTGCAAGTTTCGGCTATGATTGATAGAGGGGAAGCCTCGTTCTTTGTTGATATTCATTATGAGAACTTGCCTCTTTTCTGCAGTGAGTGCCAGATGGTTGGGCATGCTTCTAATAAGTGTAGGAGATCGGGGGGAAAATCTGGAGATGATCAGGTTGAGGGTGCGAAGCCTAGAGAGGATCTGCCTGGGAAGAAGTCAGCTGGATCAACAAAAGAATGGGTTATGAAGTCTTTTGGTAACTCTGCGGGGCATAATGCGGTGGATAATTTGAATGTTAATGTTGATCAAACTGGTGAAAGGAATGATATCCCTGTGTCAAATGTGTTTGATATTTTAATGCAAATTTCTCAGCCTGTGGATGGTGAAGTCCAGATGAAAAGGGTTGAGGAGGGATTTTTGGTGCATGATCAGGCGACTTCGGGAAATAAAAGCATACGAGGGGATGATGGTTGTCATTTTGAGAATAATGTAATGGTTGAGGAGGCTGTTTCTTTGGTTAAGGTGGATTTGGATGGACCAGATATTTCTAATAAGGATAGTGTGGTGCATGCTAGTTCTATCACGAATGTTGATGTTGTGGATCAATCGGTGGCTGATTCTTTGGATGATCAACTGAGTTCTGATGATGTAGAGGACCATGCTAGGGCTGATAAGCATGATAATTCAGGTGTACCTTTTGGCAAAGACGACCCTCCTACCTCAGTGCCTTCTAAACGTACGTATGCGAAACGTATAATTCCACCTGTTGATGAACTAAGGTGATCGGGTCGATTAAATGCTAAGTCTACTGATTCTGTTGATAATTTGACGCCTTATGAGGTTCATGATTCTAATTCTCGTGCTTTGATAAATATGGATAAAGTGGTGAATTTGAAGAAAGATGGGACAAATACAAGCGAGGATACTCGCTTGTGTGATTTAAATAATTCTTGATGAATATTCTTACGTGGAATATTTGCGGAAAAGGTACTGAGGTATCCCGGAATATTTTGCGTAATCACATTCAGGTTTTCAAGCCTGAAGTTCTCGGAATTATTGAACCCCGTGCTAGGTTTAATAAGATTTCTTGTAACTATTGGAAATCGATGAATTTGGTGCCAATTTTTCAAAATGATAGAGGTAGAAGGTGTTCGAATATTTGGGTCTTTGTCAGAGCTTCGGTAGATGCTGTTGTTCTTTTTGCTTCGGATCAATGTGTTTTGTTAAATATTAAATTCAAAAGTTTTTCTGGCATTGTAGCGGTTGTACATGGTGCTTCTTTGTATATGCTGCGGCGTAGCTTATGGAATGATTTGAGTATTTTGTCGGGGAATTTTATTATCTTGGGAGATTTTAATGCTATTCGTGGTGCGCATGAGAGAAAAGGTAGATCGAAGCCTTCTATTCAAGCATGTAATGATTTTAATGATTTTATTAGGAGTTTGGATATTACGGAGATTGAGAGTAATGGTTTATTTTTTTCTTGGTCGAGTCGACATAAATTTCCTGAGCTTACCGAAAGTAAACTGGATCGTGCTTTGATGTCGGAGGATTTTCAGAATGGTTGGGACTCGATCTCGGCAACTTTGTTACCTAGGTTGTGCTCGGATCATTCTCCCCTTGTGGTCGTTTGTAAAAATCACTCTCATTCTGGACCGAGGCCGTTCAGATTTTGGAATATGTGGACCGGACATGAATCTTTTTTGGACTTGATTCGGGAATCTTGGGCGATGGATGTTGATTCTCGCAGTAATATTCGGAGAGTTATGCTTAAATTAAAAAGGCTTAAAAATGTTCTCAAAAAATGGAACGTTGATGTTTTTGGTAATTTCAATTCGAAGATTGGTATTTTTCAAGCTAGATTGGGTGAGACGCAAGAAGAAATATCTTTGCATGGATACAATGATGAGCGATTGAATGAGGAAATTGCCATTCAAGCTGAAATTAATGGTCTTTTGTTAGTGAAGTCGTCTCACATGCAGCAACAAAGTAGAATTGCTTGGCTGAATGACGGAGATCGAAATACAAAATTTTTTCATGAGGCTTTACGTCGTCGTCGGGCTAAAGTATCGATTGAGGCTTTATCTATTGAAGGGGAGATTAATCATGATGCCGATCAAATTTCTCGCCACATGGTGAGTTATTTTGAAGCTCTTTTTTCTACTTCTTCTACAGGAAATATTGACTTTGGAATTGTGGAGGATTATATTCCTAATCTCATTAATGATCGGCAATCTCATTT
Source organism: Perilla frutescens (assembly GCA_026008535.1). Taxonomy (NCBI): domain Eukaryota; kingdom Viridiplantae; phylum Streptophyta; class Magnoliopsida; order Lamiales; family Lamiaceae; genus Perilla; species Perilla frutescens. The sequence goes on along the minus strand of BRKX01000022.1, from coordinate 206,785 downwards.
GCTCATTGACAATCCATCTTTTGATGAGGTGAAAAGGGCCGTTTTTGAGCTTGATGGTAATAGCGCGGCAGGTCCGGATGGATATACGGGAAGGTTCTTTCATGTTGCCTGGGATATTATTGCTTCAGATATTTATAGAGCCATTTTGGAATTTTTCGAATATGGCACCCTCCCTCTGGGCTTGAACTCTAGTTTTCTTGTTCTTATTCCTAAGAAAGAGCGGGCGTTATTTGTTGAGGAATTTCGATCGATTGCATTAAGTAATTTCTTTTTTAAGATTTTTACTAAAATTCTGGCAAATCGTCTTAATGTTGTGGCGTCCCGTTTGGTATCTCCTAATCAATATGGATTTATCCAGGGGCGTCAAATTCATGATGCAATTGTTTTAGCTTCGGAGGGGGTAAATGCTTTGAATAGAACTCATGAGGGACGTAACATGGCTTTAAAGCTGGACATTACCAAGGCCTTTGATACTATGGATTGGTCGTTCCTTAGATGGGTGTTGGAGAAGTTTGGATTTCCTACCAAATTCTGTGATTGGATTTCTTCAATTCTCTCGTCGGCTAGGCTTTCGATTCTGGTGAATGGGTCACCTCATGGATATTTCACTTGTAGTTGTGGAGTTCATCAGGGAGATCCTCTTTCTCCTCTTCTATTTGGAATTGCCGAGGATTTACTTCAATATCTCATCATGTCCGAGGTTTCTAAGAAAAGGTTGTTGCCGATGTCGTTTGCTAGGGGTGAGAATTTTCCGACACACATTTTTTATGCTGATGACGTGTTTTTATTTTACCAAGCTTCTCGTTCGAATGTACGTGTAATTCGTAAAATTTTGAACCTATATGCGCAAGTCTCCGGTCAGGTTTGTAGTCGTCAAAAATCGAGAGTGTTTTATGGTGTTGGTGCGAAGCCAAGGGTGAAGAAGTTGCTTTCGGCCAAGCTGGGTTTTAATGTGGGATCCTTTCCAACGGATTATCTTGGTGTTCCAATTTTTCAAGGTATTCCAAAGGTGTTGCATATGAGGCGTTTAGCGGATAAAATTTTGTTAAAATTTGACCGCTGGAATGGACAAGTTCTTTCTATGGCCGGCCGTTTGTGCCTTCTCAAATCTGTGATCGTAAGTTCGGCTATTCATTCTATGATGGTTTATGAATGGCCTATTTCCCTGGTTCAAAAGTTAGACACGGCTATGAGGAATTTTTTGTGGAAAAGAGATGTTAATGTTCGCTCGTATACTGCGGTCAGCTGAGCTCGTACGTGTGCGATGTTTGAGGAGGGAGGCATTGGTCTTTCTTCATTTAAGGATCTCAATCGTGGTCTTCTAATAAGGCTTGCATGGAAATATATGGTGTCGGATTCCTCGGTTTTTAAGCTTATGCGTATTCGGTTTTTCAATTCTCTTTGCATGGCTAAGCGTGTGTCGTACTCTTCTATTTAGCCTAGAATTCGAGAGCATACCACCTCTCTTTTGCATGATTCTATGTGTATCGTGGGGACGGGTTCATCTACTAACTTTTGGCACGATAATTGGCTAGGTTATTCCATTGTTGACAAATTAAAAATTCCAGTTGAGGTGCATAGAACTCTTACGGATAAGGTAGGAGATTTTTTGGTGGATGGTATTTGGAGAGTTACGACGTCTTTTATTTCGGCTTATCCTGATATTTGGATGGATATACGTCGTGTTCCGATTATCACTGGTGATGATGAACGTCTTTGGTCGAAATCGTTGCATGGAGATGTGTCGGCCAAGGTTGCTCGGCTTCATACGAGGGTTCGGTTCCCTACGGTCAAATGGGGTGTTTGGATATGGAATTCTTTAATTCCCGTTCGTCGATCTCTTGTTGTTTGGAGGTTACTTCTTTCTCGGTTGCCTACCATGGATAAGTTGCATGCATTTGTTGGGCCTTCTATTTGTGTTATGTGCCGTGATGCTAATGAAACAACGGACCATTTATTTTGGGATTGCACGTTGACAAAGCTGGTGTGGCGTTGGGTTTTTAATATGTTTCATATTCAGGACGTGAGTGCAGCTTCTTTTCATCAAGCTTTCACTCAGTTTATGAACTTTGCTTTTAGTTCCCAAGTTTCGGTATTGTGGAGGCTGGCGGTTGTTACGGTTGTTTGGGCTATTTGGACTTTTAGAAATAAGGCGATTTATGATGACTTGATTCCAACCCCTTTGATTCTGATTAATGTGGTTCGTGTTGCTTTGCGGGAAGTGGATTATATGGTTGGTAAGAAAGGGCATATGAAAAATGATGTTGAGGATTTGATCATTTTGAGGACTCTTGGAATTAAGCCGCGGCCACCTTCTTTGAAGTCGGCTATTTCGGTTTCTTAGTTGCCGCCTCCCCCGGGTTGGATTAAGATTAATACGGATGGTTCAGCTTTAGGTGCTCCTGGAAAAATGTTTACGGGAGGGGTGTTTCGGAGATCGGACGGCTCTGTTTGTGGGTGTTTTCATACTGAAGAAGGAATTGGTTTTGCTTTCCTGGCAGAGGTTCATGCGGTTTTGGTAGCATTGGAGTGGGCAAGAATACTGTCTCTAGACTTTATTTGGCTGGAGGCAGATTCCGTCTATGTGGTATCTCTTCTCAAGACTCGAAGCTTGCAGGTTCCTTGGGTTATCAAGTCTCGCTGGCGTGTGGCTATGGATTATATTGATAGTATTCATTTTTGTGCTTCGCATGTTTATAGAGAAGGAAATAGGGTAGCTGATATTTTATCTTCCCCTTCTCTTGTTTCTGGTTTTTGCTTTCATGATATTCCTTGTATTTCTACTGCTGTTTTAGAGGATTTTCATTCTCGTGGTTATTTTCGCTTTGTATAGAGGAGTACTCTTTTTCCCACATGGTTTTTCCCTCCATGGGTTTTCCATGTGGGTTTTAATGAGGCTCCGGTCCCATGAGTTATCGACATGTGATATCTGGGACTATTAGGATTTTTTTGGGTTTTCTTTTAGAAAATTCATTTATAACTCCTTTTGAGTCAACCTGTAGGTGGTTATCAAGTTGATTTCCACAACCGTCGCCTCTTATGTAGGGATCGGGGTGAACGTCGGGTTTTTCATTGAGTCCAGCATTTTTGAACACTAGAGTCAATTATTAATCAAACCATATGACTATATATGCCTAATCCATCCACTTTTGAAAAAATCAAATTTTCAAGCTCGCCTAAAGGGGTACCCCTTTGGCCGGTGGCCAAATTTGGCCCCGTTCTCTGGCAGCCGTCATTAAAACGGCTATAACTCTCTCCACAGGTAAGCTTTACCCGTGATTCTTGCTGCGTTGGATTCCTAACTCAAATATCTACCCTACAAAAAGATCAATCGGAAGAAACTCCTTTTGAGTCAACCTGTAGGTGGTTATCAAGTTGATTTCCACAACCGTCGCCTCTTATGTAGGGATCGGGGTGAACGTCGGGTTTTTCATTGAGTCCAGCATTTTTGAACACTAGAGTCAATTATGAATCAAACCATATGACTATATATGCCTAATCCATCCACTTTTAAAAAAATCAAATTTTCAAGCCCGCCCAAAGGGGTACCCCTTAGGCCGGTGGCTAGATTTGGCCCCGTTTTCTGGCAGCCGTTATTAAAACGGTATAACTCTCTCCACAGGTAAGATTTACCCGTGATTCTTGTTGCGTTGGATTCCTAACTGAAATATCTACCCTACAAAAACTTCAAATGGAAGAAACTCCTTTTGAGTCAACCTGTAGGTGGTTATCAAGTTGATTTCCACAACCGTCGCCTCTTATGTAGGGATCGGGGTGAACGTCGGGTTTTTCATTGAGTCCAGCATTTTTGAACACTAGAGTCAATTATGAATCAAACCATATGACTATATATGCCTAATCCATCCACTTTTAAAAAAATCAAATTTTCAAGCCCGCCCAAAGGGGTACCCCTTAGGCCGGTGGCCAGATTTGGCCCCGTTTTCTTGCAGCCGTCATTAAAACAGCTCTAACTCTCTCCACAGGTAAGCTGTACCCGTCATTCTTTTTGCGTTGGATTCCTAACTCAAATATCTATCCTACAAAAAGTTCAAACGGAAGAAACTCCTTTTGAGTCAACCTGTAGGTTGTTATCAAGTTGATTTCCACAACCGTCGCCTCTTATGTAGGGATCGGGGTGAACGTCGGGTTTTTCATTGAGTCCAGCATTTTTGAACATTAGAGTCAATTATGAATCAAACCATATGACTATATATGCCAAATCCATCCACTTTTGAAAAAATCAAATTTTGAAGCCCGCCCAAAGGGGTACCCCTTTGGCCGGTGGCCAGATTTGGCCCCGTTTTCTGGCAGCCGTCAGTAAAACGGCTATAACACTCTCCACAGGTAAGCTTTACCCGTGATTCTTTTTGCTTTGGATTCCTAACTCCAATATCTACCCTACAAAAAGTTCAAATGGAAGAAACTCCTTTTGAGTCAACCTGTTGGTGGTTATCAAGTTTATTTCCACAATCGTCGCCTCTTATGTAGGGATCGGGGTGAACATCGGGTTTTTCATTGAGTCAATCATTTTTGAACACTAGAGTCAATTATGAATCAAACCATATGACTATATATACCTAATCCATCCACTTTTGAAAAAATCAAATTTTCAAGCCCGTCCAAAGGGGTACCCCTTTGGCCGGTGGCCAGATTTGGCCCCGTTTTCTGGCAGCCGTCATTAAAACGGCTATAACTCTCTCAACAGGTAAGCTTTACCCCTGATTCTTGTTGTGTTGGATTTCTAACTGAAATATCTACCCTACAAAAAGTTCAAACGGAAGAAACTCCTTTTGAGTCAACCTTTAGGTGGTTATCAAGTTGATTTCCACAACCGTCGCCTCTTATGTAGGGATCGGGGTGAACGTCGGGTTTTTCATTGAGTCCAGTATTTTTGAACACTAGAGTCAATTATGAATCAAACCATATGACTATATAAGCGTAATCCATCCACTTTTGAAAAAATCAAATTTTAAAGCCCGCCCAAAGGGGTACCCCTTTGGCCGGTGCCAGATTTTGCCCCGTTTTCTGGCAGCCGTCATTAAAACGGCTATAACTCTCTCCAAAGGTAAGCTTTACCCGTGATTCTTATTACGTTGGATTCCTAACTCAAATATCTACCCTACAAAAAGTTCAATCGGAAGAAACTCCTTTTGAGTCAACCTGTAGGTGGTTATCAAGTTGATTTCCACAACCCTCGCCTCTTATGTAGGGATCGGGGTGAACGTCGGATTTTTCATTGAGTCCAGCATTTTAGAACACTAGAGTCAATTATGAATCAAACCATATGACTATATATGCCTAATCCATCCAATTTTAAAAAAATCAAATTTTCAAGCCCGCCCAAAGGGGTACCCCTTAGGCCGGTGGCCAGATTTGGCCCCGTTTTCTGGCAGCCGTCATTAAAACGGCTATAACTCTCTCCACAGGTAAGCTTTACCCGCGATTCTTGTTGCGTTGGATTCCTAACTCAAATATCTACCCTAAAAAAAGTTCAAACGGAAGAAACTCCTTTTGAGTCAACCTGTAGGTGGTTATCAATTTGATTTCCACAACCGTCGCCTCTTATGTAGGGATCGGGGTGAACGTCGGGTTTTTCATTGAGTCCAGCATTTTTGAACACTAGAGTCAATTATGAATCAAATCATATGACTATATATGCCTAATCCATCCACTTTTAAAAAAATCAAATTTTTAAGCCCGCCCAAAGGGGTACCCCTTAGGCTGGTGGCCAGATTTGGCCCCGTTTTCTGGCAGCCGTCATTAAAACGGCTATAACTCTCTCCACAGGTAAGCTTTACCCGCGATTCTTGTTGCGTTGGATTCCTAACTCAAATATCTACCCTACAAAAAGTTCAAACGGAAGAAACTGCTTTTGAGTCAACCTGTAGGTGGTTATCAAGTTGATTTCCACAACCGTCGCCTCTTATGTAGGGATCGGGGTGAACGTCGGGTTTTTCATTGAGTCCAGAATTTTTGAACACTAGAGTCAATTATGAATCAAACCATATGACTATATATGCCTAATCCATCCACTTTTAAAAAAATCAAATTTTCAAGCCCGCCCAAAGGGGTACCCCTTAGGCCGGTGGCCAGATTTGGCCCCGTTTTCTGGCAGCCGTCATTAAAACGGCTATAACTCTCTCCACAGGTAAGCTTTACCCGTCATTCTCTTTGTGTCGGATTCCTAACTCAAATATATATCCTACAAAAAGTTCAAACGGAAGAAACTCCTTTTGAGTCAACCTGTAGGTGGTTATCAAGTTGATTTCCACAACTGTCGCCTCTTATGTAGGGATCGGGGTGAACGTCGGGTTTTTCATTGAGTCCAGCATTTTTGAACACTAGAGTCAATTATGAATCAAACCATATGACTATATATGCCAAATCCATCCACTTTTGAAAAAATCAAATTTTCAAGCCCGCCCAAAGGGGTACCCCTTTGGCCGGTGGCCAGATTTGGCCCCGTTTTCTGGCAGCCGTCAGTAAAACGGCTATAACACTCTCCACAGGTAAGCTTTACCCGTGACTCTTGTTGCGTTGGATTCCTAACCCAAATATCTACCCTACAAAAAGTTCAAACGGAAGAAACTCTTTTTGAGTCAACCTGTTGGTGGTTATCAAGTTGATTTCCACAACCGTCGCCTCTTATGTTGGGATCGGGGTGAACGTTGGGTTTTTCATTGAGTCAATCATTTTTGAACACTAGAGTCAATTATGAATCAAACCATATGACTATATATACCTAATCCATCCACTTTTGAAAAAATCAAATTTTCAAGCCCGTCCAAAGGGGTACCCCTTTGGCCGGTGGCCAGATTTGGCCCCGTTTTCTGGCAGCCGTCATTAAAACGGCTATAACTCTCTCAACAGGTAAGCTTTACCCCTGATTCTTGTTGTGTTGGATTTCTAACTGAAATATCTACCCTACAAAAAGTTCAAACGGAAGAAACTCCTTTTGAGTCAACCTTTAGGTGGTTATCAAGTTGATTTCCACAACCGTCGCCTCTTATGTAGGGATCGGGGTGAACGTCGGGTTTTTCATTGAGTCCAGTATTTTTGAACACTAGAGTCAATTATGAATCAAACCATATGACTATATAAGCGTAATCCATCCACTTTTGAAAAAATCAAATTTTAAAGCCCGCCCAAAGGGGTACCCCTTTGGCCGGTGCCAGATTTTGCCCCGTTTTCTGGCAACCGTCATTAAAACGGCTATAACTCTCTCCAAAGGTAAGCTTTACCCGTGATTCTTGTTACGTTGGATTCCTAACTCAAATATCTACCCTACAAAAAGTTCAATCGGAAGAAACTCCTTTTGAGTCAACCTGTAGGTGGTTATCAAGTTGATTTCCACAACCCTCGCCTCTTATGTAGGGATCGGGGTGAACGTCGGATTTTTCATTGAGTCCAGCATTTTTGAACACTAGAGTCAATTATGAATCAAACCATATGACTATATATGCCTAATCCATCCACTTTTAAAAAAATCAAATTTTCAAGCCCGCCCAAAGGGGTACCCCTTTGGACGGTGGCCAGATTTGGCCCCGTTTTCTGGCAGCCGTCATTAAAACGGCTATAACTCTCTCCACAACTAAGCTTTACCCGTGATTCTTGTTGCGTTGGATTCCTAACTCAAACATCTACCCTACAAAAAGTTCAAACGGAAGAAACTCCTTTTGAGTCAACCTCTAGGTGGTTATCAAGTTCATTTCCACAACCGTCGCCTCTTATGTAGGGATCGGGGTGAACGTCGGGTTTTTCATTGAGTTCAGCATTTTTGAACACTAGAGTCAATTATGAATCAAAACATATGACTATATATGACTAATCCATCCACTTTTAAAAAAATCAAATTTTCAAGCCCGCCCAAAGGGGTACCCCTTTGGACGGTGGCCAGATTTGGCCCCGTTTTCTGGCAGCCGTCATTAAAACGGCTATAACTCTCTCCACAGGTAAGCTTTACCCGTCATTCTCTTTGTGTCGGATTCCTAACTCAAATATATATCCTACAAAAAGTTCAAACGGAAGAAACTTCTTTTGAGTCAACCTGTAGGTGGTTATCAAGTTGATTTCCACAACTGTCGCCTCTTATGTAGGGATCGGGGTGAACGTCGGGTTTTTCATTGAGTCCAGCATTTTTGAACACTAGAGTCAATTATGAATCAAACCATATGACTATATATACCTAATCCATCCACTTTTGAAAAAATCAAATTTTCAAGCCCGCCCAAAGGGGTACCCCTTTGGCCGGTGGCCAGATTTGGCCCCGTTTTCTGGCAGCCGTCAGTAAAACGGCTATAACACTCTCCACAGGTAAGCTTTACCCGTGATTCTTGTTGCGTTGGATTCCTAACCCAAATATCTACCCTACAAAAAGTTCAAACGGAAGAAACTCCTTTTGAGTCAACCTGTTGGTGGTTATCAAGTTGATTTCCACAACCGTCGCCTCTTATGTTGGGATCGGGGTGAACGTTGGGTTTTTCATTGAGTCAAGCATTTTTGAACACTAGAGTCAATTATGAATCAAACCATATGACTATATATACCTAATCCATCCACTTTTGATTAAATCAAATTTTCAAGCCCGTCCAAAGGGGTACCCCTTTGGCCGGTGGCCAGATTTGGCCCCGTTTTCTGCTAGCCGTCATTAAAACGGCTATGACTCTCTCCACATGTAAGTTTTACCCCTGATTCTTGTTGTGTTGGATTCCTAACTCAAATATATACCCTAAAAAAAGTTCAAACGGAAGAAACTCCTTTTGAGTCAACCTGTAGGTGGTTATCAAGTTGATTTCCACAACCGTCGCCTCTTATATAGGGATCGGGGTGAACGTCGGGTTTTTCATTGAGTCCAGTATTTTTGAACACTAGAGTCAATTATGAATCAAACCATATGACTATTATAAGCCAAATCCATCCACTTTTGAAAAAATCAAATTTTAAAGCCCGCCCAAAGGGGTACCCCTTTGGCCGGTGGCCAGATTTGGCCCCGTTTTCTGGCAGCCGTCATTAAAACGGCTATAACTCTCTCCACAGCTAAGCTTTACCCGCGATTCTTGTTGCGTTGGATTCCTAACTCAAATATCTACCCTACAAAAAGTTCAAACGGAAGAAACTCCTTTTGAGTCAACCTGTAGGTGGTTATCAAGTTCATTTCCACAACCGTCGCCTCTTATGTAGGGATCGGGGTGAACGTCGGGTTTTTCATTGAGTTCAGCATTTTTGAACACTAGAGTCAATTATGAATCAAAACATATGACTATATATGACTAATCCATGCACTTTTAAAAAAATCAAATTTTCAAGCCCGCCCAAAGGGGTACCCCTTTGGACGGTGGCCAGATTTGGCCCCGTTTTCTGGCAGCCGTCATTAAAACGGCTATAACTCTCTCCACAGGTAAGCTTTACCCGTCATTCTCTTTGTGTCGGATTCCTAACTCAAATATATATCCTACAAAAAGTTCAAACGGAAGAAACTCCTTTTGAGTCAACCTGTAGGTGGTTATCAAGTTGATTTCCACAACTGTCGCCTCTTATGTAGGGATCGGGGTGAACGTCGGGTTTTTCATTGAGTCCAGCATTTTTGAACACTAGAGTCAATTATGAATCAAACCATATGACTATATATACCTAATCCATCCACTTTTGAAAAAATCAAATTTTCAAGCCCGCCCAAAGGGGTACCCCTTTAGCCGGTGGCCAGATTTGGCCCCGTTTTCTGGCAGCCGTCAGTAAAACGGCTATAACACTCTCCACAGGTAAGCTTTACCCGTGATTCTTGTTGCGTTGGATTCCTAACCCAAATATCTACCCTACAAAAAGTTCAAATGGAAGAAACTCCTTTTGAGTCAACCTGTTGGTGGTTATCAAGTTGATTTCCACAACCGTCGCCTCTTATGTTGGGATCGGGGTGAACGTTGGGTTTTTCATTGAGTCAAGCATTTTTGAACACTAGAGTCAATTATGAATCAAACCATATGACTATATATACCTAATCCATCCACTTTTGATTAAATCAAATTTTCAAGCCCGTCCAAAGGGGTACCCCTTTGGCCGGTGGCCAGATTTGGCCCCGTTTTCTGGTAGCCGTCATTAAAACGGCTATGACTCTCTCCACATGTAAGTTTTACCCCTGATTCTTGTTGTGTTGGATTCCTAACTCAAATATATACCCTAAAAAAAGTTCAAACGGAAGAAACTCCTTTTGAGTCAACCTGTAGGTGGTTATCAAGTTGATTTCCACAACCGTCGCCTCTTATATAGGGATCGGGGTGAACGTCGGGTTTTTCATTGAGTCCAGTATTTTTGAACACTAGAGTCAATTATGAATCAAACCATATGACTATATAAGCCAAATCCATCCACTTTTCAAAAAATCAAATTTTAAAGCCCGCCCAAAGGGGTACCCCTTTGGCCGGTGGCCAGATTTGGCCCCGTTTTCTGGCAGCCGTCATTAAAACGGCTATAACTCTCTCCACAACTAAGCTTTACCCGTGATTCTTGTTGCGTTGGATTCCTAACTCAAACATCTACCCTACAAAAAGTTCAAACGGAAGAAACTCCTTTTGAGTCAACCTCTAGGTGGTTATCAAGTTCATTTCCACAACCGTCGCCTCTTATGTAGGGATCGGGGTGAACGTCGGGTTTTTCATTGAGTTCAGCATTTTTGTACACTAGAGTCAATTATGAATCAAAACATATGACTATATATGACTAATCCATCCACTTTTAAAAAAATCAAATTTTCAAGCCCGCCCAAAGGGGTACCCCTTTGGACGGTGGCCAGATTTGGCCCCGTTTTCTGGCAGCCGTCATTAAAACGGCTATAACTCTCTCCACAGGTAAGCTTTACCCATCATTCTCTTTGTGTCGGATTCCTAACTCAAATATATATCCTACAAAAAGTTCAAACGGAAGAAACTTCTTTTGAGTCAACCTGTAGGTGGTTATCAAGTTGATTTCCACAACTGTCGCCTCTTATGTAGGGATCGGGGTGAACGTCGGGTTTTTCATTGAGTCCAGCATTTTTGAACACTAGAGTCAATTATGAATCAAACCATATGACTATATATACCTAATCCATCCACTTTTGAAAAAATCAAATTTTCAAGCCCGCCCAAAGGGGTACCCCTTTGGCCGGTGGCCAGATTTGGCCCCGTTTTCTGGCAGCCGTCAGTAAAACGGCTATAACACTCTCCACAGGTAAGCTTTACCCGTGATTCTTGTTGCGTTGGATTCCTAACCCAAATATCTACCCTACAAAAAGTTCAAACGGAAGAAACTCCTTTTGAGTCAACCTGTTGGTGGTTATCAAGTTGATTTCCACAACCGTCGCCTCTTATGTTGGGATCGGGGTGAACGTTGGGTTTTTCATTGAGTCAAGCATTTTTGAACACTAGAGTCAATTATGAATCAAACCATATGACTATATATACCTAATCCATCCACTTTTGATTAAATCAAATTTTCAAGCCCGTCCAAAGGGGTACCCCTTTGGCCGGTGGCCAGATTTGGCCCCGTTTTCTGGTAGCCGTCATTAAAACGGCTATGACTCTCTCCACATGTAAGTTTTACCCCTGATTCTTGTTGTGTTGGATTCCTAACTCAAATATATACCCTAAAAAAAGTTCAAACGGAAGAAACTCCTTTTGAGTCAACCTGTAGGTGGTTATCAAGTTGATTTCCACAACCGTCGCCTCTTATATAGGGATCGGGGTGAACGTCGGGTTTTTCATTGAGTCCAGTATTTTTGAACACTAGAGTCAATTATGAATCAAACCATATGACTATATAAGCCAAATCCATCCACTTTTCAAAAAATCAAATTTTAAAGCCCGCCCAAAGGGGTACCCCTTTGGCCGGTGGCCAGATTTGGCCCCGTTTTCTGGCAGCCGTCATTAAAACGGCTATAACTCTCTCCACAACTAAGCTTTACCCGTGATTCTTGTTGCGTTGGATTCCTAACTCAAACATCTACCCTACAAAAAGTTCAAACGGAAGAAACTCCTTTTGAGTCAACCTCTAGGTGGTTATCAAGTTCATTTCCACAACCGTCGCCTCTTATGTAGGGATCGGGGTGAACGTCGGGTTTTTCATTGAGTTCAGCATTTTTGTACACTAGAGTCAATTATGAATCAAAACATATGACTATATATGACTAATCCATCCACTTTTAAAAAAATCAAATTTTCAAGCCCGCCCAAAGGGGTACCCCTTTGGACGGTGGCCAGATTTGGCCCCGTTTTCTGGCAGCCGTCATTAAAACGGCTATAACTCTCTCCACAGGTAAGCTTTACCCATCATTCTCTTTGTGTCGGATTCCTAACTCAAATATATATCCTACAAAAAGTTCAAACGGAAGAAACTTCTTTTGAGTCAACCTGTAGGTGGTTATCAAGTTGATTTCCACAACTGTCGCCTCTTATGTAGGGATCGGGGTGAACGTCGGGTTTTTCATTGAGTCCAGCATTTTTGAACACTAGAGTCAATTATGAATCAAACCATATGACTATATATACCTAATCCATCCACTTTTGAAAAAATCAAATTTTCAAGCCCGCCCAAAGGGGTACCCCTTTGGCCGGTGGCCAGATTTGGCCCCGTTTTCTGGCAGCCGTCAGTAAAACGGCTATAACACTCTCCACAGGTAAGCTTTACCCGTGATTCTTGTTGCGTTGGATTCCTAACCCAAATATCTACCCTACAAAAAGTTCAAACGGAAGAAACTCCTTTTGAGTCAACCTGTTGGTGGTTATCAAGTTGATTTCCACAACCGTCGCCTCTTATGTTGGGATCGGGGTGAACGTTGGGTTTTTCATTGAGTCAAGCATTTTTGAACACTAGAGTCAATTATGAATCAAACCATATGACTATATATACCTAATCCATCCACTTTTGATTAAATCAAATTTTCAAGCCCGTCCAAAGGGGTACCCCTTTGGCCGGTGGCCAGATTTGGCCCCGTTTTCTGGTAGCCGTCATTAAAACGGCTATGACTCTCTCCACATGTAAGTTTTACCCCTGATTCTTGTTGTGTTGGATTCCTAACTCAAATATATACCCTAAAAAAAGTTCAAACGGAAGAAACTCCTTTTGAGTCAACCTGTAGGTGGTTATCAAGTTGATTTCCACAACCGTCGCCTCTTATATAGGGATCGGGGTGAACGTCGGGTTTTTCATTGAGTACAGTATTTTTGAACACTAGAGTCAATTATGAATCAAACCATATGACTATATAAGCCAAATCCATCCACTTTTCAAAAAGTCAAATTTTAAAGCCCGCCCAAAGGGGTACCCCTTTGGCCGGTGGCCAGATTTGGCCCCGTTTTCTGGCAGCCGTCATTAAAACGGCTATAACTCTCTCCACAACTAAGCTTTACCCGTGATTTTTGTTGCGTTGGATTCCTAACTCAAACATCTACCCTACAAAAAGTTCAAACGGAAGAAACTCCTTTTGAGTCAACCTCTAGGTGGTTATCAAGTTCATTTCCACAACCGTCGCCTCTTATGTAGGGATCGGGGTGAACGTCGGGTTTTTCATTGAGTTCAGCATTTTTGAACACTAGATTCAATTATGAATCAAAACATATGACTATATATGACTAATCCATCCACTTTTAAAAAAATCAAATTTTCAAGCCCGCCCAAAGGGGTACCCCTTAGGCCGGTGGCCAGATTTGGCCCCGTTTTCTGGCAGTCGTCATTAAAACGGCTATAACTCTCTTCACAGGTAAGCTCTACCCCTGATTCTTATTGCGCTGGATTCCTAACTCAAATATCTACCCTACAAAAAGTTCAAACGGAAGAAACTCCTTTTGAGTCAACCTGTAGATTGTTATCAAGTTGATTTCTACAACCGTCGCCTCTTTTGTAGGGATCGGGGTGAACGTCGGGTTTTTCATTGAGTCCAGCATTTTTGAACACTAGAGTCAATTATGAATCAAAACATATGACTATATATGCCTAATCCATCCACTTTTAAAAAAATCAAATTTTCAAGCCCGCCCAAAGGGGTACCCCTTAGGCCGGTGGCCAGATTTGGCCCCTTTTCTGGCAGCCGTCATTAAAACGGCTATAACTCTCTCCACAGGTAAGCTTTACCCGTGATTCTTGTTGCGTTGGATTCCTAACTCAAATATCTACCCTACAAGAAGTTCAAACGGAAGAAACTCCTTTTGAGTCAACCTATAGGTGGTTATCAAGTTGATTTCCACAACCGTCGCCTCTTATGTAGGGATCGGGGTGAACGTCGGGTTTTTCATTGAGTCCAGTATTTTTGAACACTAGAGTCAATTATGAATCAAACCATATGACTATATATTCCTAATCCATCCACTTTTGAAAAAATCAAATTTTCAAGCCCGCCTAAAGGGGTACCCCTTTGGCCGGTGGCCAGATTTGGCCCCGTTTTCTGGTAGCCGTCAGTAAAACGGCTATAACTCTATCCACAGGTAATCTTTACCCGTTATTCTTGTTGCGTTGGATTCCTAACTCAAATATCTACCCTACAAAAAGTTCAATCGGAAGAAACTCCTTTTGAGTCAACCTGTAGGTGGTTATCAAGTTGATTTCAACAACCGTCGCCTCTTATATAGGGATCGGGGTGAACGTCGGGTTTTTCATTGAGTCCAGCATTTCTGAACACTAGAGTCCATTATGAATCAAACCATATTACTATATATGCCTAATCCGTCGATTTTTGAAAAAATCAAATATTCAAGCCCGCCCAAAGGGGTACCCCCTTTGGCCAGTGGCCAGATTTGGCCCCGTTTTTTGGCAGTCGTCATTAAAACGGCTATAACTCTCTCCAAAGGTAAGCTTTACCCATGATTCTTGTTATGTTGGATTCCTAACTCAAATATCTACCCTACAAAAAGTTCAATCAGAAGAAACTCCTTTTGAGTCAATCTGTAGGTGGTCATCAAGTTGATTTCCACAACCGTCGCCTCTTATGTAGAGATCGGGGTGAACGTCGGGTTTTTCATTGAGTCCAGAATTTTTGAACACTAGAGTCAATTATGAATCAAACCATATGACTATATATGCCTAATCCATCCACTTTTAAAAAAATCAAATTTTCAAGCCCGCCCAAAGGGGTACCCCTTAGGCCGGGGGCCAGATTTGGCCCCGTTTTCTGGCAGCCGTCATTAAAACGGCTATAACTCACTCCAAAGGTAAGCTTTACCCGTGATTCTTGTTGCGTTGGATTCCTAACTCAAATATCTACCCTACAAAAAGTTCAAACGGAATAAACTCCTTTTGAGTCAACCTGTAGGTGGTTATCAAGTTGATTTCCACAACCGTCGCCTCTTATGTAGGGATCGGGGTGAACGTCGGGTTTTTCATTGAGTCCATTATTTTTGAACACTAGAGTCAATTATGAATCAAACCATATGACTATATATGCCTAATCCATCCACTTTTGAAAAAATCAAATTTTCAAGCCCGCCCAAAGGGGTACCCCTTTGGCCGGTGGCCAGATTTGGCTCCGTTTTCTGGCAGCCGTCATTAAAACGGCTATAACTCTCTCCACAGGTAAGCTTTACCCATGATTCTTGTTGCGTTGGATTCCTAACTCAAATATCTACCCAAAAAAAAATTTCAAACGGTAGAAACTCCTTTTGAGTCAACCTGTAGGTGGTTTTGAAGTTGATTTCCACAACCGTCGCCTCTTATGTAGGGATCGGGGTGAACGTCGGGTTTTTCATTGAGTGCAGCATTTTTTAACACTAGAGTCAATTATGAATCAAACCATATGACTATATATGCCTTATCCATCCACTTTTGAAAAAATCAAATTTTCAAGCCCGCCCAAAGGGGTACCCTTTAGGCCGGTGGCCAGATTTGGCCCTGTTTTCTGGCAGCCGTCATTAAAACGGCTATAACTCTCTCCACATGTAAGCTTTACCTGTGATTCTTGTTGCGTTGGATTCCTAACTCAAATATCTACCCTACAGAAAGTTCAAACGGAAGAAATTCCTTTTGAGTCAACTTGTAGGTGGTTATTAAGTTGATTTCCACAACCGTCGCCTCTTATGTAGGGATTGGGGTGAACGTCGGGTTTTTCATTGGGTCCAGCATTTTTGAACACTAGAGTCAATTATGAATCAAACCATTTGACTATATAATCCTAATCCATCCACTTTTGAAAAAATCAAATCTTCAAGTCCGTCCAAAGGGGTACCCCTTTGGCTGGTGGCCAGATTTGGCCCCGTTTTCTGGCAGCAGTCATTAAAACGGCTATGACTCTCTCCACAGGTAAGCTTTACCCATGATTCTTGTTGCCTTGGATTCTTAACTCAAATATCTACCCTACCAAAAGTTCAAACAGAAGAAACTCCTTTTGAGTCAACCTGTAGGTGGTTATCAAGTTAATTTCCACAACCGTCGCATCTTATGTAGGGATCGGGGTGAACGTCGGGTTTTTCATTGAGTTCAGTATTTTTGAATACTAAAGTCAATTATGAATCAAACCATATGACTATATATGCCTAATCTATCCACTTTTTAAAAAATCAAATTTTCAAGCCCGCCCAAAGGGGTACCCCTTTGGCCGGTGGCCAGATTTGGCCCCGTTTTCTGGCAGCCGTCAGTAAAACGGCTATAACTCTCTCCACAGGTAAGCTTTATCCGTGATTCTTGTTGCGTTGGATTCCTAACTCAAATATCTACCCTACAAAAAGTTCAAATGGAAGAAATTCCTTTTGAGTCAACCTGTAGGTGGTTATCAAGTTGATTTCCACAACCGTCGCCTCTTATGTAGGGATCGGGGTGAACGTCGGGTTTTTCATTGAGTCCAGCATTTTTGAACACTAGAGTCAATTTTGAATCAAACCATATGACAATATATGCCTAATCCATCCACTTTTGATAGAATCAAATTTTCAAGCCCGCCCAAAGGGGTACCCCTTTGGCCGGTGGACAGATTTGGCCCCGTTTTCTGGCAGCCGTCAGTAAAACGGCTATAACTCTCTACACAGGTAAGCTTTACCCGTGATTCTTGTTGCGTTGGATTTCTAACTCAAATATCTACACTAAAAAAAGTTCAAACGAAAGAAAATCCTTTTGATTCAACCTCTAGGTGGTTATCAAGTTGATTTCCACAACCGTCGCCTCTTATGTAGGGATCAGGGTGAACGTCGGGTTTTTCATTGAGTCCAGTATTTTTGAACACTAGAGTCAATTATTAATCAAACCATATGACTATATATGCCTAATCCATCCACTTTTGAAAAAATCAAATTTTCAAGCCCGCCCAAAGGGGTACCCCTTTGGCCGGTGGCCAGATTTGGCTCCGTTTTCTGGCAGCCGTCATTAAAACGGCTATAACTCTCTCCACAGGTAAGCTTTACCCATGATTCTTGTTGCGTTGGATTCCTAACTCAAATATCTACCCAAAAAAAAATTTCAAACGGTAGAAACTCCTTTTGAGTCAACCTGTAGGTGGTTTTGAAGTTGATTTCCACAACCGTCGCCTCTTATGTAGGGATCGGGGTGAACGTCGGGTTTTTCATTGAGTGCAGCATTTTTTAACACTAGAGTCAATTATGAATCAAACCATATGACTATATATGCCTTATCCATCCACTTTTGAAAAAATCAAATTTTCAAGCCCGCCCAAAGGGGTACCCTTTAGGCCGGTGGCCAGATTTGGCCCTGTTTTCTGGCAGCCGTCATTAAAACGGCTATAACTCTCTCCACATGTAAGCTTTACCTGTGATTCTTGTTGCGTTGGATTCCTAACTCAAATATCTACCCTACAGAAAGTTCAAACGGAAGAAATTCCTTTTGAGTCAACTTGTAGGTGGTTATTAAGTTGATTTCCACAACCGTCGCCTCTTATGTAGGGATTGGGGTGAACGTCGGGTTTTTCATTGGGTCCAGCATTTTTGAACACTAGAGTCAATTATGAATCAAACCATTTGACTATATAATCCTAATCCATCCACTTTTGAAAAAATCAAATCTTCAAGTCCGTCCAAAGGGGTACCCCTTTGGCTGGTGGCCAGATTTGGCCCCGTTTTCTGGCAGCAGTCATTAAAACGGCTATGACTCTCTCCACAGGTAAGCTTTACCCATGATTCTTGTTGCCTTGGATTCTTAACTCAAATATCTACCCTACCAAAAGTTCAAACAGAAGAAACTCCTTTTGAGTCAACCTGTAGGTGGTTATCAAGTTAATTTCCACAACCGTCGCATCTTATGTAGGGATCGGGGTGAACGTCGGGTTTTTCATTGAGTTCAGTATTTTTGAATACTAAAGTCAATTATGAATCAAACCATATGACTATATATGCCTAATCTATCCACTTTTTAAAAAATCAAATTTTCAAGCCCGCCCAAAGGGGTACCCCTTTGGCCGGTGGCCAGATTTGGCCCCGTTTTCTGGCAGCCGTCAGTAAAACGGCTATAACTCTCTCCACAGGTAAGCTTTATCCGTGATTCTTGTTGCGTTGGATTCCTAACTCAAATATCTACCCTACAAAAAGTTCAAATGGAAGAAATTCCTTTTGAGTCAACCTGTAGGTGGTTATCAAGTTGATTTCCACAACCGTCGCCTCTTATGTAGGGATCGGGGTGAACGTCGGGTTTTTCATTGAGTCCAGCATTTTTGAACACTAGAGTCAATTTTGAATCAAACCATATGACAATATATGCCTAATCCATCCACTTTTGATAGAATCAAATTTTCAAGCCCGCCCAAAGGGGTACCCCTTTGGCCGGTGGACAGATTTGGCCCCGTTTTCTGGCAGCCGTCAGTAAAACGGCTATAACTCTCTACACAGGTAAGCTTTACCCGTGATTCTTGTTGCGTTGGATTTCTAACTCAAATATCTACACTAAAAAAAGTTCAAACGAAAGAAAATCCTTTTGATTCAACCTCTAGGTGGTTATCAAGTTGATTTCCACAACCGTCGCCTCTTATGTAGGGATCAGGGTGAACGTCGGGTTTTTCATTGAGTCCAGTATTTTTGAACACTAGAGTCAATTATTAATCAAACCATATGACTATATATGCCTAATCCATCCACTTTTGAAAAAATCAAATTTTCAAGCCCGCCCAAAGGGGTACCCCTTTGGCCGGTGGCCAGATTTGGCTCCGTTTTCTGGCAGCCGTCATTAAAACGGCTATAACTCTCTCCACAGGTAAGCTTTACCCATGATTCTTGTTGCGTTGGATTCCTAACTCAAATATCTACCCAAAAAAATATTTCAAACGGTAGAAACTCCTTTTGAGTCAACCTGTAGGTGGTTTTGAAGTTGATTTCCACAACCGTCGCCTCTTATGTAGGGATCGGGGTGAACGTCGGGTTTTTCATTGAGTGCAGCATTTTTTAACACTAGAGTCAATTATGAATCAAACCATATGACTATATATGCCTTATCCATCCACTTTTGAAAAAATCAAATTTTCAAGCCCGCCCAAAGGGGTACCCTTTAGGCCGGTGGCCAGATTTGGCCCTGTTTTCTGGCAGCCGTCATTAAAACGGCTATAACTCTCTCCACATGTAAGCTTTACCTGTGATTCTTGTTGCGTTGGATTCCTAACTCAAATATCTACCCTACAGAAAGTTCAAACGGAAGAAATTCCTTTTGAGTCAACTTGTAGGTGGTTATTAAGTTGATTTCCACAACCGTCGCCTCTTATGTAGGGATTGGGGTGAACGTCGGGTTTTTCATTGGGTCCAGCATTTTTGAACACTAGAGTCAATTATGAATCAAACCATTTGACTATATAATCCTAATCCATCCACTTTTGAAAAAATCAAATCTTCAAGTCCGTCCAAAGGGGTACCCCTTTGGCTGGTGGCCAGATTTGGCCCCGTTTTCTGGCAGCAGTCATTAAAACGGCTATGACTCTCTCCACAGGTAAGCTTTACCCATGATTCTTGTTGCCTTGGATTCTTAACTCAAATATCTACCCTACCAAAAGTTCAAACAGAAGAAACTCCTTTTGAGTCAACCTGTAGGTGGTTATCAAGTTAATTTCCACAACCGTCGCATCTTATGTAGGGATCGGGGTGAACGTCGGGTTTTTCATTGAGTTCAGTATTTTTGAATACTAAAGTCAATTATGAATCAAACCATATGACTATATATGCCTAATCTATCCACTTTTTAAAAAATCAAATTTTCAAGCCCGCCCAAAGGGGTACCCCTTTGGCCGGTGGCCAGATTTGGCCCCGTTTTCTGGCAGCCGTCAGTAAAACGGCTATAACTCTCTCCACAGGTAAGCTTTATCCGTGATTCTTGTTGCGTTGGATTCCTAACTCAAATATCTACCCTACAAAAAGTTCAAATGGAAGAAATTCCTTTTGAGTCAACCTGTAGGTGGTTATCAAGTTGATTTCCACAACCGTCGCCTCTTATGTACGGATCGGGGTGAACGTCGGGTTTTTCATTGAGTCCAGCATTTTTGAACACTAGAGTCAATTTTGAATCAAACCATATGACAATATATGCCTAATCCATCCACTTTTGATAGAATCAAATTTTCAAGCCCGCCCAAAGGGGTACCCCTTTGGCCGGTGGACAGATTTGGCCCCGTTTTCTGGCAGCCGTCAGTAAAACGGCTATAACTCTCTACACAGGTAAGCTTTACCCGTGATTCTTGTTGCGTTGGATTTCTAACTCAAATATCTACACTAAAAAAAGTTCAAACGAAAGAAAATCCTTTTGATTCAACCTCTAGGTGGTTATCAAGTTGATTTCCACAACCGTCGCCTCTTATGTAGGGATCAGGGTGAACGTCGGGTTTTTCATTGAGTCCAGTATTTTTGAACACTAGAGTCAATTATTAATCAAACCATATGACTATATATGCCTAATCCATCCACTTTTGAAAAAATCAAATTTTCAAGCCCGCCCAAAGGGGTACCCCTTTGGCCGGTGGCCAGATTTGGCTCCGTTTTCTGGCAGCCGTCATTAAAACGGCTATAACTCTCTCCACAGGTAAGCTTTACCCATGATTCTTGTTGCGTTGGATTCCTAACTCAAATATCTACCCAAAAAAAAATTTCAAACGGTAGAAACTCCTTTTGAGTCAACCTGTAGGTGGTTTTGAAGTTGATTTCCACAACCGTCGCCTCTTATGTAGGGATCGGGGTGAACGTCGGGT
Source organism: Perilla frutescens (assembly GCA_026008535.1). NCBI lineage: Eukaryota > Viridiplantae > Streptophyta > Magnoliopsida > Lamiales > Lamiaceae > Perilla > Perilla frutescens. Next base: position 185,667 of record BRKX01000022.1, on the reverse strand, counting down.
TTTTCATTGAGTGCAGCATTTTTTAACACTAGAGTCAATTATGAATCAAACCATATGACTATATATGCCTTATCCATCCACTTTTGAAAAAATCAAATTTTCAAGCCCGCCCAAAGGGGTACCCTTTAGGCCGGTGGCCAGATTTGGCCCTGTTTTCTGGCAGCCGTCATTAAAACGGCTATAACTCTCTCCACATGTAAGCTTTACCTGTGATTCTTGTTGCGTTGGATTCCTAACTCAAATATCTACCCTACAGAAAGTTCAAACAGAAGAAATTCCTTTTGAGTCAACTTGTAGGTGGTTATTAAGTTGATTTCCACAACCGTCGCCTCTTATGTAGGGATTGGGGTGAACGTCGGGTTTTTCATTGGGTCCAGCATTTTTGAACACTAGAGTCAATTATGAATCAAACCATTTGACTATATAAGCCTAATCCATCCACTTTTGAAAAAATCAAATCTTCAAGTCCGTCCAAAGGGGTACCCCTTTGGCTGGTGGCCAGATTTGGCCCCGTTTTCTGGCAGCAGTCATTAAAACGGCTATGACTCTCTCCACAGGTAAGCTTTACCCATGATTCTTGTTGCCTTGGATTCTTAACTCAAATATCTACCCTACCAAAAGTTCAAACAGAAGAAACTCCTTTTGAGTCAACCTGTAGGTGGTTATCAAGTTAATTTCCACAACCGTCGCATCTTATGTAGGGATCGGGGTGAACGTCGGGTTTTTCATTGAGTTCAGTATTTTTGAATACTAAAGTCAATTATGAATCAAACCATATGACTATATATGCCTAATCCATCCAATTTTGAAAAAATCAAATTTTCAAGCCCGCCCAAAGGGGTACCCCCTTTGGCCGGTGGCCAGATTTGGCCCCGTTTTCTGGCAGCTGTCAGTAAAACGGCTATAACTCTCTCCACAGGTAAGCTTTATCCGTGATTCTTGTTGCGTTGGATTCCTAACTCAAATATCTACCCTACAAAAAGTTCAAATGGAAGAAATTCCTTTTGAGTCAACCTGTAGGTGGTTATCAAGTTGATTTCCACAACCGTCGCCTCTTATGTAGGGATCGGGGTGAACGTCGGGTTTTTCATTGAGTCCAGCATTTTTGAACACTAGAGTCAATTTTGAATCAAACCATATGACAATATATGCCTAATCCATCCACTTTTGATAGAATCAAATTTTCAAGCCCGCCCAAAGGGGTACCCCTTTGGCCGGTGGACAGATTTGGCCCCGTTTTCTGGCAGCCGTCAGTAAAACGGCTATAACACTCTACACAGGTAAGCTTTACCCGTGATTCTTGTTGCGTTGGATTTCTAACTCAAATATCTACCCTAAAAAAAGTTCAAACGAAAGAAAATCCTTTTGATTCAACCTCTAGGTGGTTATCAAGTTGATTTCCACAACCGTCGCCTCTTATGTAGGGATCAGGGTGAACGTCGGGTTATTCATTGAGTCCAGCATTTTTGAACACTGGAGTCAATTATTAATCAAACCATATGACTATATATGCCTAATCCATCCACTTTTGAAAAAAATAAAATTTTAAAGCCCGCCCAAAGGGGTACCCCTTTGGCCGGTGGCCAGATTTGGCCCCATTTTCTGGCAGTCGTCATTAAAACGGCTATAACTCTCTCCACAGGTAAGCTTTACCCGTGATTCTTGTTGAGTTGGTTTCCTAACTCAAATATCTACCCTACAAAAAGTTCAAACGGAAGAAACTCCCTTTGATTCCACCTGTAGGTGGTTATCAAGTTGATTTCCACAACCGTAGCCTCTTATGTAGGGATCGGGGTGAACGTCGGGTTTTTCATTGAGTCCAGCATTTTTGAACACTAGAGTCAATTATGAATCAAACCATATGACTATATATGCCTAATCCATCCACTTTTGAAAAAATCAAATTTTCAAGCCCGCCCAAAGGGGTACCCCCTTTGGCCGGTGGCCAGATTTGGCCCCGTTTTCTGGCTGCCGTCAGTAAAACGGCTATAACTCTCTCCACAGGTAAGCTTTACCCGTGATTCTTGTTGCATTGGATTCCTAACTCAAATATCTACCCTATAAAAAGTTCAAACGGAAAAAACTCCGTTTGAGTCAACCTGTAGGTGGTTATCAATTTGATTTCCACAACCGTCGCCTCTTATATAGGGATCGGGGTGAACGTCGGGATTTTCATTGAGTCCAGCATTTTTGAAAACTAGAGTCCATTATGAATCAAACCATGTGACTATATATGCCTAATCCGTCCATTTTTGAAAAAATCAAATATTCAAGCCCGCCCAATGGGATACCCCTTTGGCCGGTGGCCAGATTTGGCCCCGTTTTCTGGCAGCCGTCATTAAAACGGCTATAACTCTCTCCACAAGTAAGCTTTACCCGTGATTCTTATTGCGTTTGATTCCTAACTCAAATATCTACCCTACAAAGTGTTCAAACGGAAGAAACTCCTTTTGATTCAACCTCTAGGTGGTTATGAAGTTGATTTCCACAACCGTCGCCTCTTATGTAGGGATCAGGGTGAACGTCGGGTTATTCATTGAGTACAGCATTTTTGAACACTAGAGTCAATTATTAATCAAACCATATGACTATATATGCCTAATCCATCCACTTTTGAAAAAATCAAATTTTCATGCCCGTCCAAAGGGGTACCCCTTTGGCCGGTGGCCAAATTTGGCCCCGTTTTCTGGCAGCCGTCAGAAAAACGGCTATAACTCTCTCCACAGGTAAGCTTTACCCGTGATTCTTGTTGTGTTGGATTCCTAACTCAAATATATACCCTACAAAAAGTTCAAACGGAAGAAACTCTGTTTGAGTCAACCTGTAGGTGGTTATCAAGTTGATTTCCACAACCGTCGCCTCTTATGTAGGGATCAGGGTGAACGTCGTGTTTTTCATTGAGTCCAGCATTTTTGAACACTAGAGTCCATTATGAATCAAACCATGTGACTATATATGCCTAATCCATCCATTTTTGAAAAAATCAAATATTCAAGCCCGCCCAAAGGGATACCCCTTTGGCCGGTGGCCAGATTTGGCCCCGTTTTCTGGCAGCCGTCATTAAAACGGCTATAACTCTCTCCACAAGTAAGATTTACCCGTGATTGTTGTTGCGTTAGATTCCTAACTCAAATATCTACCCTACAAAAAGTTCAAACGGAAGAAACTCCTTTTGAGTCAACCTGTAGGTCGTTATCAAGTTGATTTCCACAACCATCGCCTCTTATGTAGGGATCGGGGTGAACGTCGGGTTTTTCATTGAGTCCAGCATTTTTGAACACTAGAGTCAATTATGAATCAAACCATATGACTATATATGTCTAATCCATCCACTTTTGAAAAAATTAAATTTTCAAGCCCGCCCAAAGGGGTACCTTTGGCCGGTGGACAGATTTTGCCCCGTTTTCTGGCAGCCGTCATTAAAACGGCTATAACTCTCCCGACAGGTAAGCTTTACCCGTGATTCTTGTTGAGTTGGATTCCTAACTCAAATATCTACCCTACAAAAAGTTCAAACGGAAGAAACTCCTTTTGAGTCAACCTGTAGGTCGTTATCAAGTTGATTTCCACAACCATCGCCTCTTATGTAGAGATCGGGGTGAACGTCGGGTTTTTCATTGAGTCCAGCATTTTTGAACATTACAGTCAATTATGAATCAAACCATATGACTATAAATTCCTAATCCATCCACTTTTGAAAAAATCAAATTTTCAAGCCCGCCCAAAGGGGTTCCCCCTTTGGCGGTGGCCAGATTTGGCCCCGTTTTCTGGCTGCCGTCAGTAAAACGGCTATAACTCTCTCCACAGGTAAGCTTTACCCGTGATTCTTGTTGCATTGGATTCCTAACTCAAATATCTACCCTACAAAAAGTTCAAACGGAAAAAACTCCTTTTGAGTCAACCTGTAGGTGGTTATCAAGTTGATTTCCACAACCGTCGCCTCTTATGTAGGGATCGGGGTGAACGTCGAGATTTTCATTGAGTCCAACATTTTTGAATACTAGAGTCAATTATGAATCAAACCATATGACTATATATGCCTAATCCATCCACTTTTAAAAAAATCAAATTTTCAAGCCCGCCCAAAGGGGTACCCCTTAGGCCGGGGGCCAGATTTGGCCCCGTTTTCTGGCAGCCGTCATTAAAACGGCTATAACTCTCTCCAAAGGTAAGCTTTACCCGTGATTCTTGTTGCGTTGGATTCCTAACTCAAATATCTACCCTACAAAAAGTTCAAACGGAATAAACTCCTTTTGAGTCAACCTGTAGGTGGTTATCAAGTTGATTTCCACAACCGTCGCCTCTTATATAGGGATCGGGGTGAACGTCGGGTTTTTCATTGAGTCCAGTATTTTTGAACACTAGAGTCAATTATGAATCAAAACATATGACTATATATTCCTAATCCATCCACTTTTGAAAAAATCAAATTTTCAAGCCCGCCCAAAGGGGTACCCCTTTGGCCGGTGGCCAGATTTGGCTCCGTTTTCTGGCAGCCGTCATTAAAACGGCTATAACTCTCTCCACAGCTAAGCTTTACCCGTGATTCTTGTTGCGTTGGATTTCTAACTCAAACATCTACCCTACAAAAAGTTCAAACGGAAGAAACTCCTTTTGAGTCAACCTCTAGGTGGTTATCAAGTTCATTTCCACAACCGTCGCCTCTTATGTAGGGATCGGGGTGAACGTCGGGTTTTTCATTGAGTTCAGCATTTTTGAACACTAGAGTCAATTATGAATCAAAACATATGACTATATATTCCTAATCCATCCACTTTTGAAAAAATCAAATTTTCAAGCCCGCCCAAAGGGGTACCCCTTAGGCCGGTGGCCAGATTTGGCCCCTTTTCTGGCAGCCGTCATTAAAACGGCTATAACTCTCTCCACAGGTAAGCTTTACCCGTGATTCTTGTTGCGTTGGATTCCTAACTCAAATATCTACCCTACAAGAAGTTCAAACGGAAGAAACTCCTTTTGAGTCAACCTATAGGTGGTTATCAAGTTGATTTCCACAACCGTCGCCTCTTATGTAGGGATCGGTGTGAACGTCGGGTTTTTCATTGAGTCCAGTATTTTTGAACACTAGAGAAATTATGAATCAAACCATATGACTATATATTCCTAATCCATCCACTTTTGAAAAAATCAAATTTTCAAGCCCGCCTAAAGGGGTACCCCTTTGGCCGGTGGCCAGATTTGGCCCCGTTTTCTGGTAGCCGTCAGTAAAACGGCTATAACTCTATCCACAGGTAATCTTTACCCGTGATTCTTGTTGCGTTGGATTCCTAACTCAAATATCTACCCTACAAAAAGTTCAATCGGAAGAAAGTCCTTTTGAGTCAACCTGTAGGTGGTTATCAAGTTGATTTCAACAACCGTCGCCTCTTATGTAGGGATCGGGGTGAACGTCTGGTTTTTCATTGAGTCCAGCATTTCTGAACACTAGAGTCCATTATGAATCAAACCATATTACTATATATGCCTAATCCGTCGATTTTTGAAAAAATCAAATATTCAAGCCCGCCCAAAGGGGTACCCCCTTTGGCCAGTGGCCAGATTTGGCCCCGTTTTTTGGCAGTCGTCATTAAAACGGCTATAACTCTCTCCAAAGGTAAGCTTTACCCATGATTCTTGTTATGTTGTATTCCTAACTCAAATATCTACCCTACAAAAAGTTCAATCAGAAGAAACTCCTTTTGAGTCAATCTGTAGGTGGTCATCAAGTTGATTTCCACAACCGTCGCCTCTTATGTAGAGATCGGGGTGAACGTCGGGTTTTTCATTGAGTCCAGAATTTTTGAACACTAGAGTCAATTATGAATCAAACCATATGACTATATATGCCTAATCCATCCACTTTTAAAAAAATCAAATTTTCAAGCCCGCCCAAAGGGGTACCCCTTAGGCCGGGGGCCAGATTTGGCCCCGTTTTCTGGCAGCCGTCATTAAAACGGCTATAACTCTCTCCAAAGGTAAGCTTTACCCGTGATTCTTGTTGCGTTGGATTCCTAACTCAAATATCTACCCTACAAAAAGTTCAAACGGAATAAACTCCTTTTGAGTCAACCTGTAGGTGGTTATCAAGTTGATTTCCACAACCGTCGCCTCTTATGTAGGGATCGGGGTGAACGTCGGGTTTTTCATTGAGTCCAGTATTTTTGAACACTAGAGTCAATTATGAATCAAACCATATGACTATATATGCCTAATCCATCCACTTTTGAAAAAATCAAATTTTCATGCCCGCCCAAAAGGGTACCCCTTTGGCCGGTGGCCAGATTTGGCTCCGTTTTCTGGCAGCCGTCATTAAAACGGCTATAACTCTCTCCACAGGTAAGCTTTACCCATGATTCTTGTTGCGTTGGATTCCTAACTCAAATATCTACCCAAAAAAAAATTTCAAACGGTAGAAACTCCTTTTGAGTCAACCTGTAGGTGGTTTTGAAGTTGATTTCCACAACCGTCGCCTCTTATGTAGGGATCGGGGTGAACGTCGGGTTTTTCATTGAGTGCAGCATTTTTTAACACTAGAGTCAATTATGAATCAAACCATATGACTATATATGCCTTATCCATCCACTTTTGAAAAAATCAAATTTTCAAGCCCGCCCAAAGGGGTACCCTTTAGGCCGGTGGCCAGATTTGGCCCTGTTTTCTGGCAGCCGTCATTAAAACGGCTATAACTCTCTCCACATGTAAGCTTTACCTGTGATTCTTGTTGCGTTGGATTCCTAACTCAAATATCTACCCTACAGAAAGTTCAAACGGAAGAAATTCCTTTTGAGTCAACTTGTAGGTGGTTATTAAGTTGATTTCCACAACCGTCGCCTCTTATGTAGGGATTGGGGTGAACGTCGGGTTTTTCATTGGGTCCAGCATTTTTGAACACTAGAGTCAATTATGAATCAAACCATTTGACTATATATGCCTAATCCATCCACTTTTGAAAAAATCAAATCTTCAAGTCCGTCCAAAGGGGTACCCCTTTGGCTGGTGGCCAGATTTGGCCCCGTTTTCTGGCAGCAGTCATTAAAACGGCTATGACTCTCTCCACAGGTAAGCTTTACCCATGATTCTTGTTGCCTTGGATTCTTAACTCAAATATCTACCCTACCAAAAGTTCAAACAGAAGAAAATCCTTTTGAGTCAACCTGTAGGTGGTTATCAAGTTAATTTCCACAACCGTCGCATCTTATGTAGGGATCGGGGTGAACGTCGGGTTTTTCATTGAGTTCAGTATTTTTGAATACTAAAGTCAATTATGAATCAAACCATATGACTATATATGCCTAATCCATCCACTTTTGAAAAAATCAAATTTTCAAGCCCGCCCAAAGGGGTACCCCTTTGGCCGGTGGCCAGATTTGGCCCCGTTTTCTGGCAGCCGTCAGTAAAACGGCTATAACTCTCTCCACAGGTAAGCTTTATCCGTGATTCTTGTTGCGTTGGATTCCTAACTCAAATATCTACCCTATAAAAAGTTCAAACGGAAAAAACTCCGTTTGAGTCAACCTGTAGGTGGTTATCAAGTTGATTTCCACAACCGTCGCCTCTTATATAGGGATCGGGGTGAACGTCGGGATTTTCATTGAGTCCAGCATTTTTGAAAACTAGAGTCCATTATGAATCAAACCATGTGACTATATATGCCTAATCCGTCCATTTTTGAAAAAATCAAATATTCAAGCCCGCCCAATGGGATACCCCTTTGGCCGGTGGCCAGATTTGGCCCCGTTTTCTGGCAGCCGTCATTAAAACGGCTATAACTCTCTCCACAAGTAAGCTTTACCCGTGATTCTTATTGCGTTTGATTCCTAACTCAAATATCTACCCTACAAAGTGTTCAAACGGAAGAAACTCCTTTTGATTCAACCTCTAGGTGGTTATGAAGTTGATTTCCACAACCGTCGCCTCTTATGTAGGGATCAGGGTGAACGTCGGGTTATTCATTGAGTCCAGCATTTTTGAACACTAGAGTCAATTATTAATCAAACCATATGACTATATATGCCTAATCCATCCACTTTTGATAGAATCAAATTTTCAAGCCCGCCCAAAGGGGTACCCCTTTGGCCGGTGGACAGATTTGGCCCCGTTTTCTGGCAGCCGTCAGTAAAACGGCTATAACTCTCTACACAGGTAAGCTTTACCCGTGATTCTTGTTGCGTTGGATTTCTAACTCAAATATCTACCCTAAAAAAAGTTCAAACGAAAGAAAATCCTTTTGATTCAACCTCTAGGTGGTTATCAAGTTGATTTCCACAACCGTCGCCTCTTATGTAGGGATCAGGGTGAACGTCGGGTTATTCATTGAGTCCAGCATTTTTGAACACTAGAGTCAATTATTAATCAAACCATATGACTATATATGCCTAATCCATCCACTTTTGAAAAAAATAAAATTTTAAAGCCCGCCCAAAGGGGTACCCCTTTGGCCGGTGGCCAGATTTGGCCCCATTTTCTGGCAGTCGTCATTAAAACGGCTATAACTCTCTCCACAGGTAAGCTTTACCCGTGATTCTTGTTGAGTTGGATTCCTAACTCAAATATCTACCCTACAAAAAGTTCAAACGGAAGAAACTCCCTTTGATTCCACCTGTAGGTGGTTATCAAGTTGATTTCCACAACCGTAGCTTCTTATGTAGGGATCGGGGTGAACGTCGGGTTTTTCATTGAGTCCAGCATTTTTGAACACTAGAGTCAATTATGAATCAAACCATATGACTATATATGCCTAATCCATCCACTTTTGAAAAAATCAAATTTTCAAGCCCGCCCAAAGGGGTACCCCCTTTGGCCGGTGGCCAGATTTGGCCCCGTTTTCTGGCTGCCGTCAGTAAAACGGCTATAACTCTCTCCACAGGTAAGCTTTACCCGTGATTCTTGTTGCATTGGATTCCTAACTCAAATATCTACCCTATAAAAAGTTCAAACGGAAAAAACTCCGTTTGAGTCAACCTGTAGGTGGTTATCAAGTTGATTTCCACAACCGTCGCCTCTTATATAGGGATCGGGGTGAACGTCGGGATTTTCATTGAGTCCAGCATTTTTGAAAACTAGAGTCCATTATGAATCAAACCATGTGACTATATATGCCTAATCCGTCCATTTTTGAAAAAATCAAATATTCAAGCCCGCCCAATGGGATACCCCTTTGGCCGGTGGCCAGATTTGGCCCCGTTTTCTGGCAGCCGTCATTAAAACGGCTATAACTCTCTCCACAAGTAAGCTTTACCCGTGATTCTTATTGCGTTTGATTCCTAACTCAAATATCTACCCTACAAAGTGTTCAAACGGAAGAAACTCCTTTTGATTCAACCTCTAGGTGGTTATGAAGTTGATTTCCACAACCGTCGCCTCTTATGTAGGGATCAGGGTGAACGTCGGGTTATTCATTGAGTCCAGCATTTTTGAACACTAGAGTCAATTATTAATCAAACCATATGACTATATATGCCTAATCCATCCACTTTTGATAGAATCAAATTTTCAAGCCCGCCCAAAGGGGTACCCCTTTGGCCGGTGGACAGATTTGGCCCCGTTTTCTGGCAGCCGTCAGTAAAACGGCTATAACTCTCTACACAGGTAAGCTTTACCCGTGATTCTTGTTGCGTTGGATTTCTAACTCAAATATCTACCCTAAAAAAAGTTCAAACGAAAGAAAATCCTTTTGATTCAACCTCTAGGTGGTTATCAAGTTGATTTCCACAACCGTCGCCTCTTATGTAGGGATCAGGGTGAACGTCGGGTTATTCATTGAGTCCAGCATTTTTGAACACTAGAGTCAATTATTAATCAAACCATATGACTATATATGCCTAATCCATCCACTTTTGAAAAAAATAAAATTTTAAAGCCCGCCCAAAGGGGTACCCCTTTGGCCGGTGGCCAGATTTGGCCCCATTTTCTGGCAGTCGTCATTAAAACGGCTATAACTCTCTCCACAGGTAAGCTTTACCCGTGATTCTTGTTGAGTTGGATTCCTAACTCAAATATCTACCCTACAAAAAGTTCAAACGGAAGAAACTCCCTTTGATTCCACCTGTAGGTGGTTATCAAGTTGATTTCCACAACCGTAGCCTCTTATGTAGGGATCGGGGTGAACGTCGGGTTTTTCATTGAGTCCAGCATTTTTGAACACTAGAGTCAATTATGAATCAAACCATATGACTATATATGCCTAATCCATCCACTTTTGAAAAAATCAAATTTTCAAGCCCGCCCAAAGGGGTACCCCCTTTGGCCGGTGGCCAGATTTGGCCCCGTTTTCTGGCTGCCGTCAGTAAAACGGCTATAACTCTCTCCACAGGTAAGCTTTACCCGTGATTCTTGTTGCATTGGATTCCTAACTCAAATATCTACCCTATAAAAAGTTCAAACGGAAAAAACTCCGTTTGAGTCAACCTGTAGGTGGTTATCAAGTTGATTTCCACAACCGTCGCCTCTTATATAGGGATCGGGGTGAACGTCGGGATTTTCATTGAGTCCAGCATTTTTGAAAACTAGAGTCCATTATGAATCAAACCATGTGACTATATATGCCTAATCCGTCCATTTTTGAAAAAATCAAATATTCAAGCCCGCCCAATGGGATACCCCTTTGGCCGGTGGCCAGATTTGGCCCCGTTTTCTGGCAGCCGTCATTAAAACGGCTATAACTCTCTCCACAAGTAAGCTTTACCCGTGATTCTTATTGCGTTTGATTCCTAACTCAAATATCTACCCTACAAAGTGTTCAAACGGAAGAAACTCCTTTTGATTCAACCTCTAGGTGGTTATGAAGTTGATTTCCACAACCGTCGCCTCTTATGTAGGGATCAGGGTGAACGTCGGGTTATTCATTGAGTCCAGCATTTTTGAACACTAGAGTCAATTATTAATCAAACCATATGACTATATATGCCTAATCCATCCACTTTTGAAAAAATCAAATTTTCATGCCCGCCCAAAGGGGTACCCCTTTGGCCGGTGGCCAGATTTGGCCCCGTTTTCTGGCAGCCGTCAGTAAAACGGCTATAACTCTCTCCACAGGTAAGCTTTACCCGTGATTCTTGTTGTGTTGGATTCCTAACTCAAATATATACCCTACAAAAAGTTCAAACGGAAGAAACTCTGTTTGAGTCAACCTGTAGGTGGTTATCAAGTTGATTTCCACAACCGTCGCCTCTTATGTAGGGATCAGGGTGAACGTCGTGTTTTTCATTGAGTCCAGCATTTTTGAACACTAGAGTCCATTATGAATCAAACCATGTGACTATATATGCCTAATCAATCCATTTTTGAAAAAATCAAATATTCAAGCCCGCCCAAAGGGATACCCCTTTGGCCGGTGGCCAGATTTGGCCCCGTTTTCTGGCAGCCGTCATTAAAACGGCTATAACTCTCTCCACAAGTAAGCTTTACCCGTGATTCTTGTTGCGTTAGATTCCTAACTCAAATATCTACCCTACAAAGAGTTCAAACGGAAGAAACTCCTTTTGAGTCAACCTGTAGGTCGTTATCAAGTTGATTTCCACAACCATCGCCTCTTATGTAGGGATCGGGGTGAACGTCGGGTTTTTCATTGAGTCCAGTATTTTTGAACACTAGAGTCAATTATGAATCAAACCATATGACTATATATGTCTAATCCATCCACTTTTGAAAAACTTAAATTTTCAAGCCCGCCCAAAGGGGTACCTTTGGCCGGTGGACAGATTTTGCCCCATTTTCTGGCAGCCGTCAGTAAAACGGCTATAACTCTCTCCACAGGTAAGCTTTATCCGTGATTCTTGTTGCGTTGGATTCCTAACTCAAATATCTACCCTATAAAAAGTTCAAATGGAAGAAATTCCTTTGAGTCAACCTATAGGTGGTTATCAAGTTGATTTCCACAACCGTCGCCTCTTATGTAGGGATCGGGGTGAACGTCGGGTTTTTCATTGAGTCCAGCATTTTTGAACACTAGAGTCAATTTTGAATCAAACCATATGACAATATATGCCTAATCCATCCACTTTTGATAGAATCAAATTTTCAAGCCCGCCCAAAGGGGTACCCCTTTGGCCGGTGGACAGATTTGGCCCCGTTTTCTGGCAGCCGTCAGTAAAACGGCTATAACTCTCTACACAGGTAAGCTTTACCCGTGATTCTTGTTGCGTTGGATTTCTAACTCAAATATCTACCCTAAAAAAAGTTCAAACGAAAGAAAATCCTTTTGATTCAACCTCTAGGTGGTTATCAAGTTGATTTCCACAACCGTCGCCTCTTATGTAGGGATCAGGGTGAACGTCGGGTTATTCATTGAGTCCAGCATTTTTGAACACTAGAGTCAATTATTAATCAAACCATATGACTATATATGCCTAATCCATCCACTTTTGAAAAAAATAAAATTTTAAAGCCCGCCCAAAGGGGTACCCCTTTGGCCGGTGGCCAGATTTGGCCCTATTTTCTGGCAGTCGTCATTAAAACGGCTATAACTCTCTCCACAGGTAAGCTTTACCCGTGATTCTTGTTGAGTTGGATTCCTAACTCAAATATCTACCCTACAAAAAGTTCAAACGGAAGAAACTCCCTTTGATTCCACCTGTAGGTGGTTATCAAGTTGATTTCCACAACCGTAGCCTCTTATGTAGGGATCGGGGTGAACGTCGGGTTTTTCATTGAGTCCAGCATTTTTGAACACTAGAGTCAATTATGAATCAAACCATATGACTATATATGCCTAATCCATCCACTTTTGAAAAAATCAAATTTTCAAGCCCGCCCAAAGGGGTACCCCCTTTGGCCGGTGGCCAGATTTGGCCCCGTTTTCTGGCTGCCGTCAGTAAAACGGCTATAACTCTCTCCACAGGTAAGCTTTACCCGTGATTCTTGTTGCATTGGATTCCTAACTCAAATATCTACCCTATAAAAAGTTCAAACGGAAAAAACTCCGTTTGAGTCAACCTGTAGGTGGTTATCAAGTTGATTTCCACAACCGTCGCCTCTTATATAGGGATCGGGGTGAACGTCGGGATTTTCATTGAGTCCAGCATTTTTGAAAACTAGAGTCCATTATGAATCAAACCATGTGACTATATATGCCTAATCCGTCCATTTTTGAAAAAATCAAATATTCAAGCCCGCCCAATGGGATACCCCTTTGGCCGGTGGCCAGATTTGGCCCCGTTTTCTGGCAGCCGTCATTAAAACGGCTATAACTCTCTCCACAAGTAAGCTTTACCCGTGATTCTTATTGCGTTTGATTCCTAACTCAAATATCTACCCTACAAAGTGTTCAAACGGAAGAAACTCCTTTTGATTCAACCTCTAGGTGGTTATGAAGTTGATTTCCACAACCGTCGCCTCTTATGTAGGGATCAGGGTGAACGTCGGGTTATTCATTGAGTCCAGCATTTTTGAACACTAGAGTCAATTATTAATCAAACCATATGACTATATATGCCTAATCCATCCACTTTTGAAAAAATCAAATTTTCATGCCCGCCCAAAGGGGTACCCCTTTGGCCGGTGGCCAGATTTGGCCCCGTTTTCTGGCAGCCGTCAGTAAAACGGCTATAACTCTCTCCACAGGTAAGCTTTACCCGTGATTCTTGTTGTGTTGGATTCCTAACTCAAATATATACCCTACAAAAAGTTCAAACGGAAGAAACTCTGTTTGAGTCAACCTGTAGGTGGTTATCAAGTTGATTTCCACAACCGTCGCCTCTTATGTAGGGATCAGGGTGAACGTCGTGTTTTTCATTGAGTCCAGCATTTTTGAACACTAGAGTCCATTATGAATCAAACCATGTGACTATATATGCCTAATCCATCCATTTTTGAAAAAATCAAATATTCAAGCCCGCCCAAAGGGATACCCCTTTGGCCGGTGGCCAGATTTGGCCCCGTTTTCTGGCAGTCGTCATTAAAACGGCTATAACTCTCTCCACAAGTAAGCTTTACCCGTGATTCTTGTTGCGTTAGATTCCTAACTCAAATATCTACCCTACAAAAAGTTCAAACGGAAGAAACTCCTTTTGAGTCAACCTGTAGGTCGTTATCAAGTTGATTTCCACAACCATCGCCTCTTATGTAGGGATCGGGGTGAACGTCGGGTTTTTCATTGAGTCCAGCATTTTTGAACACTAGAGTCAATTATGAATCAAACCATATGACTATATATGTCTAATCCATCCACTTTTGAAAAAATTAAATTTTCAAGCCCGCCCAAAGGGGTACCTTTGGCCGGTGGACAGATTTTGCCCCGTTTTCTGGCAGCCGTCATTAAAACGGCTATAACTCTCCCCACAGGTAAGCTTTACCCGTGATTCTTGTTGAGTTGGATTCCTAACTCAAATATCTATCCTACAAAAAGTTCAAACGGAAGAAACTCCCTTTGATTCAACCGGTAGGTCGTATTCAAGTTGATTTCCACAACCGTCGCCTCTTATGTAGGGATCGGGGTGAACGTCGGGTTTTTCATTGAGTCCAGCATTTTTGAACACTACAGTCAATTATGAATCAAACCATATGACTATATATTCCTAATCCATCCACTTTTGAAAAAATCAAATTTTCAAGCCCGCCCAAAGGGGTTCCCCCTTTGGCGGTGGCCAGATTTGGCCCCGTTTTCTGGCTGCCGTCAGTAAAACGGCTATAACTCTCTCCACAGGTAAGCTTTACCCGTGATTCTTGTTGCATTGGATTCCTAACTCAAATATCTACCCTACAAAAAGTTCAAACGGAAAAAACTCCTTTTGAGTCAACCTGTAGTTGGTTATCAAGTTGATTTCCACAACCGTCGCCTCTTATGTAGGGATCAGGGTGAACGTCGGGTTATTCATTGAGTCCAGCATTTTTGAACACTAGAGTCAATTATTAATCAAACCATATGACTATATATGCCTAATCCATCCACTTTTGAAAAAATCAAATTTTCATGCCCGCCCAAAGGGGGGCCAGATTTGGCCCCGTTTTCTGGCAGCCGTCAGTAAAACGGCTATAACTCTCTCCACAGGTAAGCTTTACCCGTGATTCTTGTTGTGTTGGATTCCTAACTCAAATATATACCCTACAAAGTGTTCAAATGGAAGAAACTCCTTTTGATTCAACCTCTAGGTGGTTATGAAGTTGATTTCCACAACCGTCGCCTCTTATGTAGGGATCAGGGTGAACGTCGGGTTATTCATTGAGTCCAGCATTTTTGAACACTAGAGTCAATTATTAATCAAACCATATGACTATATATGCCTAATCCATCCACTTTTGAAAAAAATCAAATTTTCATGCCCGCCCAAAGGGGGGCCAGATTTGGCCCCGTTTTCTGGCAGCCGTCAGTAAAACGGCTATAACTCTCTCCACAGGTAAGCTTTACCCGTGATTCTTGTTGTGTTGGATTCCTAACTCAAATATATACCCTACAAAAAGTTCAAACTGAAGAAACTCTGTTTGAGTCAACCTGTAGGTGGTTATCAAGTTGATTTCCACAACCGTCGCCTCTTATGTAGGGATCAGGGTGAACTTCGTGTTTTTCATTGAGTCCAGCATTTTTGAACACTAGAGTCTATTATGAATCAAACCATGTGACTATATATGCCTAATCCGTCCATTTTTGAAAAAATCAAATATTCAAGCCCGCCCAAAGGGATACCCCTTTGGCCGGTGGCCAGATTTTGCCTCGTTTTCTGGCAGCCGTCATTAAAACGGGTATAACTCTCTCCACAAGTAAGCTTTACCCGTGATTCTTGTTGCGTTGGATTCCTAACTAAAATATCTACCCTACAAAGTGTTCAAACGGAAGAAACTCCTTTTGATTCAACCTCTAGGTGGTTATCAACTTGATTTCCACAACCGTCGCCTCTTATGTAGGGATCAGGGTGAACGTCGGGTTATTCATTGAGTCCAGCATTTTTGAACAATAGAGTCAATTATTAATCAAACCATATGACTATATATGTCTAATCCATCCACTTTTGAAAAAATCAAATTTTCAAGCCCGCCCAAAGGGGTACCCCTTTGGCCGGTGGACAGATTTGGCCCCGTTTTCTGGCAGCCGTCATTAAAACGGCTATAACTCTCTCCAAAGGTAAGCTTTACCCGTGATTCTTGTTGAGTTGGATTGCTAACTCAAATATCTATCCTACAAAAGGTTCAAACGGAAGAAACTCCCTTTGATTCAACCTGTAGGTGGTTATCAAGTTGATTTCCACAACCGTCGCCTCTTATGTAGGGATCGGGGTGAACGTCGGGTTTTTCATTGAGTCCAGCATTTTTGAATACTACAGTCAATTATGAATCAAACCATATGACTATATAAGCCTAATCCATCCACTTTTGAAAAAATCAAATTTTCAAGCCCGCCCAAAGGGGTACCCCTTTGGTCGGTGGCCAGATTTGGCCCCGTTTTCTGGCAGCCGTCATTAAAACGGCTATAACTGTCTCCACAGTTAAGCTTTACCCGTGATTCTTGTTGCTTTGGATTCCAAACTCAAATATCTACCTTCCAAAAAGTTCAAACGGAAGAAACTCCTTTTGAGTCAACCTGTAGGTGGTTATCAATTTGATTTCCACAACCGTCGCCTCTTTTGTAGGGATCGGGGTGAACGTCGGGTTTTTCATTGAGTCCAGCATTTTTTAACACTAGAGTAAATTATGAATCAAACCTTATGAATATATATGCCTAATCCATCCACTTTTGAAAAAATCAAAATTTCAAGCCCGTCCAAAGGGGTACCCCTTTGGCCGGTGGCCAGATTTGACCCCGTTTTCTGGCAGCCTTTATTAAAACTGCTATAACTCTCTCCACAGGTAAGCTTTACCCCTAATTCTTGTTGCGTTGGATTCCTAACTCAAATATCTACCCTACAAAAAGTTCAAACGGAAGAAACTCCTTTTGAGTCAACCTGTAAGTGGTTATCAAGTTGATTTCCACAACCGTCGCCTCTCATGTAGGGATCGGGGTGAACGTCGGGTTTTTCATTGAGTCCAACATTTTTGAACACTAGAGTCAATTATAAATCAAACCATATGACTATATATGCCTAATCCATCAACTTTTAAAAAAATCAAATTTTCAAGCCCACCCAAAGGGGTACCCCTTAGGCCGGTGGCCAGATTTGGCCCCGTTTTCTGGCAGCCGTCATTAAAACGGCTATAACTCTCTCCACAAGTAAGCTTTACCCATAATTCTTGTTGCGTTGGATTCCTAACTCAAATATCTACCCTACAAAGTGTTTAAACGGAAGAAACTCCTTTTGATTCAACCTCTAGGTGGTTATCAAGTTGATTTCCACAACCGTCGCCTCTTATGTAGGGATCAGGGTGAACGTCGGGTTATTCATTGACTCCAGCATTTTTGAACACTAGAGTCAATTATGAATCAAACCATATGACTATATATGCCTAATCCATCCACTTTTGAAAAAATCAAATTTTTATGCCCGCCCAAAGGGGTACCCCTTTGGCCGGTGGCGAGATTTGGCCCCGTTTTCTGGCAGCCGTCAGTAAAACGGCTATAACTCTCTCCATAGGTAAGCTTTACCCGTGATTCTTGTTGAGTTGGATTCCTAACTCAAATATCTATCCGAAAAAAAGTTCAAACGGAAGAAACTCCCTTTGATTCAACCGGTAGGTGGTTATCAAGTTGATTTCCACAACCGTCGCCTCTTATGTAGGGATCGGGGTGAACGTCGGGTTTTTCATTGAGTCCAGCATTTTTGAACACTACAGTCAATTATGAATCAAACCATATGACTATATATTCCTAATCCATCCACTTTTGAAAAAATTAAATTTTCAAGCCCGCCCAAAGGGGTAACCCCTTTGGCCGGTGGCCAGATTTGGCCCCATTTTCTGGCTGCCGTCAGTAAAACGGCTATAACTCTCTCCACAGGTAAGCTTTACCCGTGATTCTTGGTTGTATTGGATTCCTAACTCAAATATCTACCCTACAAAAAGTTCAAACGGAAAAAACTCCTTTTGAGTCAACCTGTAGGTGGTTATCAAGTTGATTTCCACAACCGTCGCCTCTTATGTAGGGATCGGGGTGAACGTCGAGATTTTCATTGAGTCCAGCATTTTTGAAAACTAGAGTCAATTATGAATCAAACCATATGACTATATATGCCGAATCCAACAACTTTTGAAAAAAATCAAATTTTCAAGCCCGCCCAAAGGGGTACCCCTTTAGCCGGTGGCCAGATTTGGTCCCGTTTTCTGGCAGCCGTCAGTGAAATGGCTATAACTCTCTCCACAGGTAAACTTTACCCGTGATTCTTGTTGTGTTGGATTCCTAACTCAAATATCTACCCTACAAAAAGTTCAAACAGAAGAAACTCTGTTTGAGTCAACCTGTAGGTGGTTATCAAGTTGATTTCCACAACCGTCGCCTCTTATGTAGGGATCAGGGTGAACGTCGTGTTTTTCATTGAGTCCAGCATTTTTGAACACTAGAGTCTATTATGAATCAAACCATGTGACTATATATGCCTAATCCGTCCATTTTTGAAAAAATCAAATATTCAAGCCCGCCCAAAGGGATACCCCTTTGGCCGGTGGCCAGATTTTGCCCCGTTTTCTAGCAGCCGTCATTAAAACGGCTATAACTCTCTCCACAAGTAAGCTTTACCCGTTATTCTTGTTGCGTTGGATTCCTAACTCAAATATCTACCCTACAAAGTGTTCAAACGGAAGAAACTCCTTTTGATTCAACCTCTAGGTGGTTATCAACTTGATTTCCACAACCGTCGCCTCTTATGTAGGGATCAGGGTGAACGTCGGGTTATTCATTGAGTCCAGCATTTTTGAACACTAGAGTCAATTATTAATCAAACCATATTACTATATATGTCTAATCCATCCACTTTTGAAAAAATTAAATTTTAAAGCCTGCCCAAAGGGGTACCCCTTTGGCCGGTGGCCAGATTTGGCCCCGTTTTCTGGCAGCCGTCATTAAAAGGGCTATAACTCTCTCCAAACGTAAGCTTTACCCGTGATTCTTGTTACGTTGGATTCCTAACTCAAATATGTACCCTACAAAAAGTTCAATCGGAAGAAACTCCTTTTGAGTCAACCTGTAGGTGGTTATCAAGTTGATTTCCACAACCGTCGCCTCTTATGTAGGGATCGGGGTGAACGTCGGGTTTTTCATTGAGTCCAGCATTTTTGAACACTAGAGTCAATTATGAATCAAACCATATGACTATATATGCCTAATCCATCCACTTTTAAAAAAATCAAATTTTCAATCCCGCCCAAAGGTTACCCCTTAGGCCGGTGGCCAGATTTGGCCCCGTTTTCTGGCAGCCGTCATTAAAACGGCTATAACTCTCTCCACAGGTAAGCTTTACCCGTGATTCTTGTTGCGTTGGATTCCTAACTCAAATATCTACCCTACAAAATGTTCAAACGGAAGAACTTCCTTTTGAGTCAACCTGTAGGTGGTTATCAAGTTGATTTCCACAACCGTCGCCTCTTATGTAGGGATCGGGGTGAGCGTCGGGTTTTTCATTGAGTCCAGCATTTTTTAACACTAGAGTCAATTATGAATCAAACCATATGACTATATATGCCTAATCCGTCCATTTTTGAAAAAATCAAATATTCAAGCCCGCCCAAAGAGGTACCCCCTTTGGCCGGTGGCCAGATTTGTCCTCGTTTTTTTGCAGTCGTCATTAAAACGGCTATAACTCTCTCCACAGATAAGCTTTACCCGTGATTCTTATTGCGTTGGATTCCTAACTCAAATATCTACCCTACAAAAAGTTCAATCGGAACAAACTCCTTTTGAGTAAACCTGTAGGTGGTTATCAAGTTGATTTCCACAACCGTCACCTCTTATGTAGGGATCGGGGTGAACGTCAGGTTTTTCATTGAATCCAGCATTTTTGAACACTAGAGTCAATTATGAATCAAACCATATGACTATATATGCCTAATCAATCCACTTTTAAAAAAATCAAATTTTCAAGCCCGCCCAAAGGGGTACCCCTTAGGCCGGTGGCCAGATTTGGCCCCGTTTTCTGGCAGCCGTCATTAAAACGGCTATAACTCTCTCCACAGGTAAGCTTTACCCGTGATTCTTGTTACGTTGGATTCCTAACTCAAATATGTACCCTACAAAAAAATCAATCGGAAGAAACTCCTTTTGAGTCAACCTGTAGGTGGTTATCAAGTTGATTTCCACAACCGTCGCCTCTTATGTAGGGATCGGGGTGAACGTCGGGTTTTTCATTGAGTCCAGCATTTTTTAACACTAGAGTCAATTATGAATCTAACCATATGACTATATATGCCTAATCCATCCACTTTTAAAAAAATCAAATTTTCAATCCCGCCCAAAGGGGTACCCCTTAGGCCGGTGGCCAGATTTGGCCCCGTTTTCTGGCAACCGTCATTAAAACGGCTATAACTCTCTCCACAGGTAAGCTTTACCCGTGATTCTTGTTGCGTTGGATTCCTAACTCAAATATCTACCCTACAAAATGTTCAAACGGAAGAATTTCCTTTTGAGTCAACCTGTAGGTGGTTATCAAGTTGATTTCCACAACCGTCGCCTCTTGTGTAGGGATCGGGGTGAGCGTCAGGTTTTTATTGAGTCCAGCATTTTTTAACACTAGAGTCAATTATGAATCAAACCATATGACTATATATGCCTAATCCGTCCATTTTTGAAAAAATCAAATATTCAAGCCCGCCCAAAGGGGTACCCCCTTTGGCCGGTGGCCAGATTTGTCCTCGTTTTTTTGCAGTCGTCATTAAAACGGCTATAACTCTCTCCACAGATAAGCTTTACCCGTGATTCTTATTGCGTTGGATTCCTAACTCAAATATCTACCCTACAAAAAGTTCAATCGGAAGAAACTCCTTTTGAGTCAACCTGTAGGTGGTTATCAAGTTGATTTCCACAACCGTCGCCTCTTATGTAGGGATCGGGGTGAACGTCGGGTTTTTCATTGAGTCCTGCATTTTTGAACACTAGAGTCAATTATGAATCAAACCATATGACTATATATGCCTAATCCATCCACTTTTAAAAAAATCAAATTTTCAATCCCGCCCAAAGGGGTACCCCTTAGGCCGGTGGCCAGATTTGGCCCCGTTTTCTGGCAGCCGTCATTAAAACGGCTATAACTCTCTCCACAGGTAAGCTTTACCCGTGATTCTTGTTGCGTTGGATTCCTAACTCAAATATCTACCCTACAAAATGTTCAAACGGAAGAATTTCCTTTTGAGTCAACCTGTAGGTGGTTATCAAGTTGATTTCCACAACCGTCGCCTCTTATGTAGGGATCGGGGTGAGCGTCAGGTTTTTATTGAGTCCAGCATTTTTTAACACTAGAGTCAATTATGAATCAAACCATATGACTATATATGCCTAATCCGTCCATTTTTGAAAAAATCAAATATTCAAGCCCGCCCAAAGGGGTACCCCCTTTGGCCGGTGGCCAGATTTGTCCTCGTTTTTTTGCAGTCGTCATTAAAACGGCTATAACTCTCTCCACAGATAAGCTTTACCCGTGATTCTTATTGCGTTGGATTCCTAACTCAAATATCTACCCTACAAAAAGTTCAATCGGAAGAAACTCCTTTTGAGTCAACCTGTAGGTGGTTATCAAGTTGATTTCCACAACCGTCGCCTCTTATGTAGGGATCGGGGTGAACGTCGGGTTTTTCATTGAGTCCTGCATTTTTGAACACTAGAGTCAATTATGAATCAAACCATATGACTATATATGCCTAATCCATCCACTTTTAAAAAAATCAAATTTTCAAGCCCGCCCAAAGGGGTACCCCTTAGGCCGGTGGCAAGATTTGGCCCCGTTTTCTTGCAGCCGTCATTAAAACGTCTATAACTCTCTCCACAGGTAAGCTGTACCCGTCATTCTTTTTGCGTTGGATTCCTAAATCAAATATCTACCCTACAAAATGTTCAAACGGAAGAACTTCCTTTTGAGTCAACCTGTAGGTGGTTATCAAGTTGATTTCCACAACCGTCGCCTCTTATGTAGGGATCGGGGTGAACGTCGGGTTTTTCATTGAGTCCTGCATTTTTTGAACACTAGAGTCAATTATGAATCAAACCATATGACTATATAAGCCTAATCCATTCACTTTTGAAAAAATCAAATTTTAAAGCCGGCTCAAAGGGGTACCCCTTTGGCCGGTGGCCAGATTTGGCCCCGTTTTCTGGCAGCCGTCATTAAAACGGCTATAACTCTCTCCAAAGGTAAGCTTTACCCGTGATTCTTGTTACATTGGATTCCTAACTCAAATATCTACCCTACAAAAAGTTCAATCGGAAGAAACTCCTTTTGAGTCAACCTGTAGGTGCTTATCAAGTTGATTTCCACAACCGTCGGCTCTTATGTAGGGATCGGGGTGAACGTCGGGTTTTTCATTGAGTCCAGCATTTTTGAACACTAGAGTCAATTATGAATAAAACCATATGACTATATATGCCTAATCCATCCACTTTTAAAAAAATCAAATTTTCAAGCCCGCCCAAAGGGGTACCCCTTAGGCCGGTGGCCAGATTTGGCCCCGTTTTCTGGCAGCCGTCATTAAAACGGCTATAACTCTCTCCACAGGTAAGCTTTACCCGTGATTCTTGTTGCGTTGGATTCCTAACTCAAATATCTACCCTACAAAAAGTTCAAACGGAAGAACTTCCTTATGAGTCAACCTGTAGGTGGTTATCAAGTTGATTTCCACAACCGTCGCCTCTTATGTAGGGATCGGGGTGAACGTCGGGTTTTTCATTGAGTCCAGCATTTTTGAACAATAGAGTCAATTATGAATCAAACCATATGACTATATATGCCTAATCCATCCACTTTTGAAAAAATCAAATTTTCAAGCCCGCCCAAAGGGGTACCCCTTAGGCCGGTGGCCAGATTTGGCCCCGTTTTCTAGCAGCCGTCATTAAAACGGCTATAACTCTCTCCACAGGTAAGCTTTACCCGTGATTCTTGTTGCGTTGGATTCCTAACTCAAATATCTACCCTCTAAAATGTTCAAACGGAAGAACTTCCTTTTGAGTCAACCTATAGGTGGTTATCAAGTTGATTTCCACAACCGTCGCCTCTTATGTAGGGATCGGGGTGAACGTCGGGTTTTTCATTGAGTCCTGCATTTTTGAACACTAGAGTCAATTATGAATCAAACCATATGACTATATAAGCCCAATCCATTCACTTTTGAAAAAATCAAATTTTAAAGCCGGCTCAAAGGGGTACCCCTTTGGCCGGTGGCCAGATTTGGCCCTGTTTTCTGGCAGCCGTCATTAAAACGGCTATAACTCTCTCCAAAGGTAAGCTTTACCCGTGATTCTTGTTACATTGGATTCCTAACTCAAATATCTACCCTACAAAAAGTTCAATCGGAAGAAACTCCTTTTGAGTCAACCTGTAGGTGGTTATCAAGTTGATTTCCACAACCGTCGCCTCTTATGTAGGGATCGGGGTGAACGTCGGGTTTTTCATTGAGTCCAGCATTTTTGAACACTAGAGTCAATTATGAATAAAACCATATGACTATATATGCCTAATCCATCCACTTTTAAAAAAATCAAATTTTCAAGCCCGCCCAAAGGGGTACCCCTTAGGCCGGTGGCCAGATTTGGCCCCGTTTTCTGGCAGCCGTCATTAAAACGGCTATAACTCTCTCCACAGGTAAGCTTTACCCGTGATTCTTGTTGCGTTGGATTCCTAACTCAAATATCTACCCTACAAAAAGTTCAAACGGAAGAACTTCCTTATGAGTCAACCTGTAGGTGGTTATCAAGTTGATTTCCACAACCGTCGCCTCTTATGTAGGGATCGGGGTGAACGTCGGGTTTTTCATTGAGTCCAGCATTTTTGAACACTAGAGTCAATTATGAATCAAACCATATGACTATATATGCCTAATCCATCCACTTTTGAAAAAATCAAATTTTCAAGCCCGCCCAAAGGGGTACCCCTTAGGCCGGTGGCCAGATTTGGCCCCGTTTTCTAGCAGCCGTCATTAAAACGGCTATAACTCTCTCCACAGGTAAGCTTTACCCGTGATTCTTGTTGCGTTGGATTCCTAACTCAAATATCTACCCTCTAAAATGTTCAAACGGAAGAACTTCCTTTTGAGTCAACCTGTAGGTGGTTATCAAGTTGATTTCCACAACCGTCGCCTCTTATGTAGGGATCGGGGTGAACGTCGGGTTTTTCATTGAGTCCTGCATTTTTGAACACTAGAGTCAATTATGAATCAAACCATATGACTATATAAGCCCAATCCATTCACTTTTGAAAAAATCAAATTTTAAAGCCGGCTCAAAGGGGTACCCCTTTGGCCGGTGGCCAGATTTGGCCCTGTTTTCTGGCAGCCGTCATTAAAACGGCTATAACTCTCTCCAAAGGTAAGCTTTACCCGTGATTCTTGTTACATTGGATTCCTAACTCAAATATCTACCCTACAAAAAGTTCAATCGGAAGAAACTCCTTTTGAGTCAACCTATAGGTGGTTATCAAGTTGATTTCCACAACCGTCGCCTCTTATGTAGGGATCGGGGTGAACGTCGGGTATTTCATTGAGTCCAGCATTTTTGAACACTAGAGTCAATTATGAATAAAACCATATGACTATATATGCCTAATCCATCCACTTTTAGAAAAATCAAATTTTCAAGCCCGCCTAAAGGGGTACCCCTTAGGCCGGTGGCCAGATTTGGCCCCGTTTTCTGGCAGCCGTCATTAAAACGGCTATAACTCTCTCCACAGGTAAGCTTTACCCGTGATTCTTGTTGCGTTGGATTCCTAACTCAAATATCTACCCTCTAAAATGTTCAAACGGAAGAAATTCCTTTTGAGTCAACCTGTAGGTGGTTATCAAGTTGATTTCCACAACCATCGCCTCTTATGTAGGGATCGGGGTGAACGTCGGGTTTTTCATTGAGTCCAGCATTTTTGAACACTAGAGTCAATTATGAATCAAACCATATTACTATATATGCCTAATCCATCCACTTTTGAAAAAATCAAATTTTCAAGCCCGCCCAAAGGGGTATCCCTTTGTCCGGTGGCCAGATTTTGCCCCGTTTTCTGGCAGTCGTCATTAAAACGGCTATAACTCTCTCCACAGGTAAGCTTTACCCATGATTCTTGTTGAGTTGGATTTCTAACTCATATATCTACCCTACAAAATGTTCAAACGGAAGAACTTCCTTTTGAGTCAACCTGTAGGTGGTTATCAAGTTGATTTCCACAACCGTCGCCTCTTATGTAGGGATCAGGGTGAACGTCGGGTTTTTCATTGAGTCCAGCATTTTTGAACACTAGAGTCAATTATGAATCAAACCATATGACTATATATTCCTAATCCATCCACTTTTGAAAAAATCAAATTTTCAAGCCCGCCCAAAGGGGTACCCCTTAGGCCGGTGGCCAGATTAGGCCCCATTTTCTGGCAGCCGTCATTAAAACGGCTATAACTCTCTCCACAGGTAAGCTTTACCCGTGATTCTTGTTGCGTTGGATTCCTAACTCAAATATCTACCCTACAAAAAGTTCAAACTGAAGAAACTCCTTTTGAGTCAACCTGTAGGTGGTTATCAAGTTGATTTCCACAACCGTCGCCTCTTATGTAGGGATCGGGGTGAACGTCGGGTTTTTCATTGAGTCCAGCATTTTTGAACACTAGAGTCAATTATGAATCAAACCATATGACTATATAAGCCTAATCCATCAACTTTTGAAAAAATCAAATTTTAAAGCCTGCCCAAAGGGGTACCCCTTTGGCCGGTGGCCAGATTTGGCCCCGTTTTCTGGCAGCCGTCATTAAAACGGCTATAACTCTCTCCAAAGGTAAGCTTTACCCGTGATTCTTGTTACATTGGATTCCTAACTCAAATATCTACCCTACAAAAAGTTCAATCGGAAGAAAATCCTTTTGAGTCAACCTGTAGGTGGTTATCAAGTTGATTTCCACAACCGTCGCTTCTTATGTAGGGATCGGGGTAAACGTCGGGTTTTTCATTGAGTCCAGCATTTTTGAACACTAGAGTCAATTATGAATCAAACCATATGACTATATATTCCTAATCCATCCACTTTTAAAAAAATCAAATTTTCAAGCCCGCCCAAAGGGGTACCCCTTAGGCCGGTGGCCAGATTTGGCCCCGTTTTCTGGCAGCCGTAATTAAAACGGCTATAACTCTCTCCACAGGTAAGTTTTACCCGTGATTCTTGTTGCGTTGGATTCCTAACTCAAATATCTACCCTACAAAATGTTCAAACGGAAGAACTTCCTTTTGAGTCAACCTGTAGGTGGTTATCAAGTTGATTTCCACAACCGTCGCGTCTTATGTAGGGATCGGGGTGAACGTCGGGTTTTTCATTGAGTCCAGCATTTTTTAACACTAGAGTCAATTATGAATCAAACCATATGACTATATATGCCTAATCCGTCCATTTTTGAAAAAATTTAATATTCAAGCCCGCCCAAAGGGGTACCCCCTTTGGCCGGTGGCCAAATTTGTCCTCGTTTTTTCGCAGTCGTCATTAAAACGGCTATAACTCTCTCCACAGATAAGCTTTACCCGTGATTCTTATTGCGTTGGATTCCTAACTCAAATATCTACCCTACAAAAAGTTCAAACTGAAGAAACTCCTTTTGAGTCAACCTGTAGGTGGTTATCAAGTTGATTTCCACAACCGTCGCCTCTTATGTATGGATCGGGGTGAACGTCGGGTTTTTCATTGAGTCCAGCATTTTTGAACACTAGAGTCAATTATGAATCAAACCATATGACTATATAAGCCTAATCCATCAACTTTTGAAAAAATCAAATTTTAAAGCCTGCCCAAAGGGGTACCCCTTTGGCCGGTGGCCAGATTTGGCCCCGTTTTCTGGCAGCCGTCATTAAAACGGCTATAACTCTCTCCAAAGGTAAGCTTTACCCGTGATTCTTGTTACATTGGATTCCTAACTCTAATATCTACCCTACAAAAAGTTCAATCGGAAGAAAATCCTTTTGAGTCAACCTGTAGGTGGTTATCAAGTTGATTTCCACAACCGTCGCTTCTTATGTAGGGATCGGGGTAAACGTCGGGTTTTTCATTGAGTCCAGCATTTTTGAACACTAGAGTCAATTATGAATCAAACCATATGACTATATATTCCTAATCCATCCACTTTTAAAAAAATCAAATTTTCAAGCCCGCCCAAAGGGGTACCCCTTAGGCCGGTGGCCAGATTTGGCCCCGTTTTCTGGCAGCCGTCATTAAAACGGCTATAACTCTCTCCACAGGTAAGTTTTACCCGTGATTCTTGTTGCGTTGGATTCCTAACTCAAATATCTACCCTACAAAATGTTCAAACGGAAGAACTTCCTTTTGAGTCAACCTGTAGGTGGTTATCAAGTTGATTTCCACAACCGTCGCGTCTTATGTAGGGATCGGGGTGAACGTCGGGTTTTTCATTGAGTCCAGCATTTTTTAACACTAGAGTCAATTATGAATCAAACCATATGACTATATATGCCTAATCCGTCCATTTTTGAAAAAATCAAATATTCAAGCCCGCCCAAAGGGGTACCCCCTTTGGCCGGTGGCCAAATTTGTCCTCGTTTTTTCGCAGTCGTCATTAAAACGGCTATAACTCTCTCCACAGATAAGCTTTACCCGTGATTCTTATTGCGTTGGATTCCTAACTCAAATATCTACCCTACAAAAAGTTCAATCGGAAGAAACTCCTTTTGAGTCAACCTGTAGGTGGTTATCAAGTTGATTTCCACAACCGTCGCTTCTTATGTAGGGATCGGGGTAAACGTCGGGTTTTTCATTGAGTCCAGCATTTTTGAACACTAGAGTCAATTATGAATCAAACCATATGACTATATATTCCTAATCCATCCACTTTTAAAAAAATCAAATTTTCAAGCCCGCCCAAAGGGGTACCCCTTAGGCCGGTGGCCAGATTTGGCCCCGTTTTCTGGCAGCCGTCATTAAAACGGCTATAACTCTCTCCACAGGTAAGTTTTACCCGTGATTCTTGTTGCGTTGGATTCCTAACTCAAATATCTACCCTACAAAATGTTCAAACGGAAGAACTTCCTTTTGAGTCAACCTGTAGGTGGTTATCAAGTTGATTTCCACAACCGTCGCGTCTTATGTAGGGATCGGGGTGAACGTCGGGTTTTTCATTGATTCCAGCATTTTTTAACACTAGAGTCAATTATGAATCAAACCATATGACTATATATGCCTAATCCGTCCATTTTTGAAAAAATCAAATATTCAAGCCCGCCCAAAGGGGTACCCCCTTTGGCCGGTGGCCAGATTTGTCCTCGTTTTTTCGCAGTCGTCATTAAAACGGCTATAACTCTCTCCACAGATAAGCTTTACCCGTGATTCTTATTGCGTTGGATTCCTAACTCAAATATCTACCCTACAAAAATTTCAATCGGAAGAAACTCCTTTTGAGTCAACCTGTAGGTGGTTATCAAGTTGATTTCCACAACCGTCGCCTCTTATGTAGGGATCGGGGTGAACGTCGGGTTTTTCATTGAGTCCAGCATTTTTGAACACTAGAGTCAATTATGAATCAAACCATATGACCATATATGCCTAATCCGTCCATTTTGAAAAAATCAAATATTCAAGCCCGCCCAAAGGGGTACCCCCTTTGGCCGGTGGCCAGATTTGTCCTCGTTTTTTTGCAGCCGTCATTAAAACGGCTATAACTCTCTCCACAGGTAAGCTTTACCCGTGATTCTTGTTGCGTTGGATTCCTAACTCAAATATCTACCCTACAAAATGTTCAAATGGAAGAACTTCCTTTTGAGTCAACCTGTAGGTGGTTATCAAGTTGATTTCCACAACCGTCGCCTCTTATGTAGGGATCGGGGTGAACGTCGGGTTTTTCATTCAGTCCAGCATTTTTGAACACTAGAGTCAATTATGAATCAAACCATATGACTATATAAGCCTAATCCATCCATTTTTTAAAAAATCAAATTTTAAAGCCTGCCTAAAGGGGTACCCCTTTGGCCGGTGGCCAGATTTGGCCCCGTTTTCTGGCAGCCATCATTAAAACGGCTATAACTCTCTCCACAGGTAAGCTTTATCCGTGATTCTTGTTGCGTTGGATTCCTAACTCAAATATCTACCCTATAAAAAGTTCAAACAGAAGAAACGCCTTTTGAGTGAACCTGTAGGTGGTTATCAAGTTGATTTCCACAACCGTCGCCTCTTATGTAGGGATCGGGGTGAACGTCGGGTTTTTCATTGAGTCCAGCATTTTTGAACACTAGAGTCAATTATGAATCAAACCATATGAATATATATGCCTAATCCATCCACTTTTAAAAAAATCAAATTTTCAAGCCCGCCCAAAGGGGTACCCCTTAGGCCGGTGGCAAGATTTGGCCCCATTTTCTGGCAGCCGTCATTAAAACGGCTATAACTCTCTCCACAGGTAAGCTTTACCCGTGATTCTTGATGCGTTGGATTCCTAACTCAATTATCTACCCTACAAAAAGTTCAATCGGAAGAAAATCCTTTTGAGTCAACCTGTAGGTGGTTATCAAGTTGATTTCCACAACCGTCGCCTCTTATGTAGGGATCGGGGTGAACGTCGGGTTTTTCATTGAGTCCAGCATTTTTGAACACTAGAGTCAATTATGAATCAAACCATATGACCATATATGCCTAATCCGTCCATTTTTGAAAAAATCAAATATTCAAGCCCGCCCAAAGGGTTACCCCCTTTGGCCGGTGGCCAGATTTGTCCTCGTTTTTTTGCAGTCGTCATTAAAACGGCTATAACTCTCTCCACAGATAAGCTTTACCCGTGATTCTTATTGCGTTGGATTCCTAACTCAAATATCTACCCTACAAAAAGTTAAAACGGAAGAAACTCCTTTTGAGTCAACTTGTAGGTGGTTATCAAGTTGATTTCCACAACCGTCGCCTCTTATGTAGGGATCGGGGTGAACGTCGGGTTTTTCATTGAGTCCAGCATTTTTGAACACTAGAGTCAATTATGAATCAAACCATATGACTATATATGCCTAATCCATACACTTTTGAAAAAATCAAATTTTCAAGCCCGCCCAAAGGGGTACCCCATAGGCCGGTGGCCAGATTTGGCCCCGTTTTCTGGCAGCCGTCATTAAAACGGCTATAACTCTCTCCACAGGTAAGCTTTACCTGTGATTCTTGTTGCGTTGGATTCCTAACTCAAATATCTACCCTACAAAATGTTCAAACGGAAGAAACTCTTTTTGAGTCAACCTGTAGGTGGTTATCAAGTTGATTTCCACAACCGTCGCCTCTTATGTAGGGATCGGGGTGAACGTCGGGTTTTTCATTGAGTCCAGCATTTTTGAACACTAGAGTCAATTATGAATCAAACCATATGACTATATATGCCTAATCCATACACTTTTGAAAAAATCTAATTTTCAAGCCCGCCCAAAGGGGTACCCCTTAGGCCGGTGGCCAGATTTGGCCCCGTTTTCTGGCAGCCGTCATTAAAACGGCTATAACTCTCTCCACAGGTAAGCTTTACCTGTGATTCTTGTTGCGTTGGATTCCTAACTCAAATATCTACCCTACAAAAAGTTCAAACGGAAGAAACTCCTTTTGAGTCAACCTGTAGGTGGTTATCAAGTTGATTTACACAACCGTCGCCTATTATGTAGGGATCGGGGTGAACGTCGGGTTTTTCATTGAGTCCAGCATTTTTGAACACTAGAGTCAATTATGAATCAAACCATATGACTATATATGCCTAATCCATACACTTTTGAAAAAATCAAATTTTCAAGCCCGCCCAAAGGGGTACCCCTTAGGCCGGTGGCCAGATTTGGCCCCGTTTTCTGGCAGCCGTCATTAAAACGGCTATAACTCTCTCCACAGGTAAGCTTTACCTGTGATTCTTGTTGCGTTGGATTCCTAACTCAAATATCTACCCTACAAAATGTTCAAACGGAAGAAACTCTTTTTGAGTCAACCTGTAGGTGGTTATCATGTTGATTTCCACAACCGTCGCCTCTTATGTAGGGATCGGGGTGAACGTCGGGTTTTTCATTGAGTCCAGCATTTTTGAACACTATAGTCAATTATAAATCAAACCATATGACTATATATGCCTAATCCATACACTTTTGAAAAAATCAAATTTTCAAGCCCGCCCAAAGGGGTACCCCTTAGGCCGGTGGCCAGATTTGGCCCCGTTTTCTGGCAGCCGTCATTAAAACGGCTATAACTCTCTCCACAGGTAAGCTTTACCTGTGATTCTTGTTGCGTTGGATTCCTAACTCAAATATCTACCCTACAAAAAGTTCAATCGGAAGAAAATCCTTTTGAGTCATCCTGTAGGTGGTTATCAAGTTGATTTCCACAACCGTCGCCTCTTATGTAGGGATCGGGGTGAACGTCGGGTTTTTCATTGAGTCCAGCATTTTTGAACACTAGAGTCAATTATGAATCAAACCATATGACCATATATGCCTAATCCGTCCATTTTTTAAAAAATCAAATATTCAAGCCCGCCCAAAGGGTTACCCCCTTTGGCCGGTGGCCAGATTTGTCCTCGTTTTTTTGCAGTCGTCATTAAAACGGCTATAACTCTCTCCACAGATAAGCTTTACCCGTGATTCTTATTGCGTTGGATTCCTAACTCAAATATCTACCCTACAAAAAGTTCAAACATGAAGAAACTCCTTTTGAGTCAACCTGTAGGTGGTTATCAAGTTGATTTCCACAACCGTCGCCTCTTATGTAGGGATCGGGGTGAACGTCGGGTTTTTCATTGAGTCCAGCATTTTTGAACACTAGAGTCAATTATGAATCAAACCATATGACTATATATGCCTAATCCATACACTTTTGAAAAAATCAAATTTTCAAGCCCGCCCAAAGGGGTACCCCTTAGGCCGGTGGCCAGATTTGGCCCCGTTTTCTGGCAGCCGTCATTAAAACGGCTATAACTCTCTCCACAGGTAAGCTTTACCTGTGATTCTTGTCGCGTTGGATTCCTAACTCAAATATCTACCCTACAAAATGTTCAAACGGAAGAAACTCCTTTTGAGTCAACCTGTAGGTGGTTATCAAGTTGATTTCCACAACCGTCGCCTCTTATGTAGGGATCGGGGTGAACGTCGGGTTTTTCATTGAGTCCAGCATTTTTGAACACTAGAGTCAATTATGAATCAAACCATATGACTATATATGCCAAATCCACACACTTTTGAAAAAATCAAATTTTCAAGCCCGCCCAAAGGGGTACCCCTTAGGCCGGTGGCCAGATTTGGCCCCGTTTTCTGGCAGCCGTCATTAAAACGGCTATAACTCTCTCCACATGTAAGCTTTACCTGTGATTCTTGTTGCGTTGGATTCCTAACTCAAATATCTACCCTACAAAATGTTCAAACGGAAGAAACTCCTTTTGAGTCAACCTGTAGGTGGTTATCAAGTTGATTTCCACAACCGTCGCCTCTTATGTAGGGATCGGGGTGAACGTCGGGTTTTTCATTGAGTCCAGCATTTTTGAACACTAGAGTCAATTATGAATCAAACCATATGACTATATATGCCTAATCCATCCACTTTTAAAAAAATCAAATTTTCAAGCCCGCCCAAAGGGGTACCCCTTAGGCCGGTGGCCAGATTTGGCCCCATTTTCTGGCAGCCGTCATTAAAACGGCTATAACTCTCTCCACAGGTAAGCTTTACCCGTGATTCTTGTTGCGTTGGATTCCTAACTCAAATATCTACCCTACAAAAAGTTCAAACGGAAGAAACTCCTTTTGATTCAACCTGTAGGTGGTTATCAAGTAGATTTCCACAACCGTCGCCTCTTATGTAGGGATCGGGGTGAACGTCGGGTTTTTCATTGAGTCCAGCATTTTTGAACACTAGAGTCAATTATGAATCAAACCATATGACTATATAAGCCTAATCCATCAACTTTTGAAAAAATCAAATTTTAAAGCCTGCCCAAAGGGGTACCCCTTTGGCCGGTGGCCAGATTTGGCCCCGTTTTCTGGCAGCCGTCATTAAAACGGCTATAACTCTCTCCAAAGGTAAGCTTTACCCGTGATTCTTGTTACATTGGATTCCTAACTCAAATATCTACCCTACAAAAAGTTCAATCGGAAGAAACTCCTTTTGAGTCAACCTGTAGGTGGTTATCAAGTTCATTTCCACAACCGTCGCCTCTTATGTAGGGATCGGGGTGAACGTCGGGTTTTTCATTGAGTCCAGCATTTTTGAACACTAGAGTCAATTATGAATCAAACCATATGACTATATATGCCTAATCCATCCACTTTTAAAAAAATCAAATTTTCAAGCCCACCCAAAGGGGTACCCCTTAGGCCGGTGGCCAGATTTGGCCCCGTTTTCTGGCAGCCGTCATTAAAACGGCTATAACTCTCTCCACAGGTAATCTTTACCCTTGATTCTTATTGCGTTGGATTCCTAACTCAAATATCTACCCTACAAAATGTTCAAACGGAAGAACTTCCTTTTGAGTCAACCTGTAGGTGGTTATCAAGTTGATTTCCACAATCGTCGCCTCTTATGTAGGGATCGGGGTGAACGTCGGGTTTTTCATTGAGTCCAGCATTTTTGAACACTAGAGTCAATTATGAATCAAACCATATGACTATATGTGCCTAATCCATCCACTTTTGAAAAAATCAAATTTTCAAGCCCGCCCAAAGGGGTACCCCTTAGGCCGGTGGCCAGATTTGGCCCCGTTTTCTGGCAGCCGTCATTAAAACGGCTATAACTCTCTCCACAGGTAAGCTTTACCCGTGATTCTTGTTGCGTTGGATTCCTAACTCAAATATCTACCCTAAAAAATGTTCAAACGGAAGAACTTCCTTTTGAGTCAACCTGTAGGTGGTTATCAAGTTGATTTCCACAACCGTCGCCTCTTATCTAGGGATCGGGGTGAACGTCGGGTTTTTCATTGAGTCCAGCATTTTTTAACACTAGAGTCAATTATGAATCAAACCATATGACTATATATGCCTAATCCGTCCATTTTTGAAAAAATCAAATATTCAAGCCCGCCCAAAGGGGTACCCCCTTTGGCCGGTGGCCAGATTTGTCCTCGTTTTTTCGCAGTCGTCATTAAAACGGCTATAACTCTCTCCACAGATAAGCTTTACCCGTGATTCTTATTGCGTTGGATTCCTAACTCAAATATCTACCCTACAAAAATTTCAATCGGAAGAAACTCCTTTTGAGTCAACCTGTAGGTGGTTATCAAGTTGATTTCCACAACCGTCGCCTCTTATGTAGGGATCGGGGTGAACGTCGGGTTTTTCATTGAGTCCAGCATTTTTGAACACTAGAGTCAATTATGAATCAAACCATATGACCATATATGCCTAATCCGTCCATTTTTGAAAAAATCAAATATTCAAGCCCGCCCAAAGGGGTACCCCCTTTGGCCGGTGGCCAGATTTGTCCTCGTTTTTTTGCAGCCATCATTAAAACGGCTATAACTCTCTCCACAGGTAAGCTTTACCCGTGATTCTTGTTGCGTTGGATTCCTCACTCAAATATCTACCCTACAAAATGTTCAAATGGAAGAACTTCCTTTTGAGTCAACCTGTAGGTGGTTATCAAGTTGATTTCCACAACCGTCGCCTCTTATGTAGGGATCGGGGTGAACGTCGGGTTTTTCATTGAGTCCAACATTTTTGAACACTAGAGTCAATTATGAATCAAACCATATGACTATATAAGCCTAATCCATCCATTTTTTAAAAAATCAAATTTTAAAGCCTGCCCAAAGGGGTACCCCTTTGGCCGGTGGCCAGATTTGGCCCCGTTTTCTGGCAGCCATCATTAAAACGGCTATAACTCTCTCCACAGGTAAGCTTTATCCGTGATTCTTGTTGAGTTTGATTCCTAACTCAAATATCTACCCTATAAAAAGTTCAAACAGAAGAAACTCCTTTTGAGTCAACCTGTAGGTGGTTATCAAGTTGATTTCCACAATCGTCGCCTCTTATGTAGGGATCGGGGTGAACGTCGGGTTTCTCATTGAGTCCAGCATTTTTGAACACTAGAGTCAATTATGAATCAAACCATATGACTATATGTGCCTAATCCATCCACTTTTGAAAAAATCAAATTTTCAAGCCCGCCCAAAGGGGTACCCCCTTTGGCCGGTGGCCAGATTTGTCCTCGTTTTTTTGCAGCCATCATTAAAACGGCTATAACTCTCTCCACAGGTAAGCTTTACCCGTGATTCTTGTTGCGTTGGATTCCTCACTCAAATATCTACCCTACAAAATGTTCAAATGGAAGAACTTCCTTTTGAGTCAACCTGTAGGTGGTTATCAAGTTGATTTCCACAACCGTCGCCTCTTATGTAGGGATCGGGGTGAACGTCGGGTTTTTCATTGAGTCCAACATTTTTGAACACTAGAGTCAATTATGAATCAAACCATATGACTATATAAGCCTAATCCATCCATTTTTTAAAAAATCAAATTTTAAAGCCTGCCCAAAGGGGTACCCCTTTGGCCGGTGGCCAGATTTGGCCCCGTTTTCTGGCAGCCATCATTAAAACGGCTATAACTCTCTCCACAGGTAAGCTTTATCCGTGATTCTTGTTGAGTTTGATTCCTAACTCAAATATCTACCCTATAAAAAGTTCAAACAGAAGAAACTCCTTTTGAGTCAACCTGTAGGTGGTTATCAAGTTGATTTCCACAATCGTCGCCTCTTATGTAGGGATCGGGGTGAACGTCGGGTTTCTCATTGAGTCCAGCATTTTTGAACACTAGAGTCAATTATGAATCAAACCATATGACTATATGTGCCTAATCCATCCACTTTTGAAAAAATCAAATTTTCAAGCCCGCCCAAAGATTTGGCCCCGTTTTCTGGCAGCCGTCATTAAAACGGCTATAACTCTCTCCACAGGTAAGCTTTACCCGTGATTCTTGTTGCGTTGGATTCCTAACTCAAATATCTACCCTAAAAAATGTTCAAACGGAAGAACTTCCTTTTGAGTCAACCTGTAGGTGGTTATCAAGTTGATTTCCACAACCGTCGCCTCTTATGTAGGGATCGGGGTGAACGTCGGGTTTTTCATTGAGTCCAGCATTTTTTAACACTAGAGTCAATTATGAATCAAACCATATGACTATATATGCCTAATCCGTCCATTTTTGAAAAAATCAAATATTCAAGCCCGCCCAAAGGGGTACCCCCTTTGGCCGGTGGCCAGATTTGTCCTCGTTTTTTCGCAGTCGTCATTAAAACGGCTATAACTCTCTCCACAGATAAGCTTTACCCGTGATTCTTATTGCGTTGGATTCCTAACTCAAATATCTACCCTACAAAAATTTCAATCGGAAGAAACTCCTTTTGAGTCAACCTGTAGGTGGTTATCAAGTTGATTTCCACAACCGTCGCCTCTTATGTAGGGATCGGGGTGAACGTCGGGTTTTTCATTGAGTCCAGCATTTTTGAACACTAGAGTCAATTATGAATCAAACCATATGACCATATATGCCTAATCCGTCCATTTTTGAAAAAATCAAATATTCAAGCCCGCCCAAAGGGGTACCCCCTTTGGCCGGTGGCCAGATTTGTCCTCGTTTTTTTGCAGCCATCATTAAAACGGCTATAACTCTCTCCACAGGTAAGCTTTACCCGTGATTCTTGTTGCGTTGGATTCCTCACTCAAATATCTACCCTACAAAATGTTCAAATGGAAGAACTTCCTTTTGAGTCAACCTGTAGGTGGTTATCAAGTTGATTTCCACAACCGTCGCCTCTTATGTAGGGATCGGGGTGAACGTCGGGTTTTTCATTGAGTCCAACATTTTTGAACACTAGAGTCAATTATGAATCAAACCATATGACTATATAAGCCTAATCCATCCATTTTTTAAAAAATCAAATTTTAAAGCCTGCCCAAAGGGGTACCCCTTTGGCCGGTGGCCAGATTTGGCCCCGTTTTCTGGCAGCCATCATTAAAACGGCTATAACTCTCTCCACAGGTAAGCTTTATCCGTGATTCTTGTTGCGTTTGATTCCTAACTCAAATATCTACCCTATAAAAAGTTCAAACAGAAGAAACTTCTTTTGAGTCAACCTGTAGGTGGTTATCAAGTTGATTTCCACAACCGTCGCCTCTTATGTAGGGATCGGGGTGAACGTCGGGTTTTTCATTGAGTCCAGCATTTTTGAACACTAGAGTCAATTATGAATCAAACCATATGAATATATATGCCTAATCCATCCACTTTTAAAAAAATCAAATTTTCAAGCCCGCCCAAAGGGGTATCCCCTTTTGCCGGTGGCCAGATTTGTCCTCGTTTTTTTGCAGTCGTCATTAAAACGGCTATAACTCTCTCCACAGATAAGCTTTACCCGTGATTCTTATTGCGTTGGATTCCTAACTCAAATATCTACCCTACAAAGAGTTCAAACGGAAGAAACTCCTTTTGAGTCAACCTGTAGGTGGTTATCAAGTTGATTTCCACAACCGTCGCCTCTTATGTAGGGATCGGGGTGAACGTCGGGTTTTTCATTGAGTCCAGCATTTTTGAACACTAGAGTCAATTATGAATCAAACCATATGACTATATATGCCTAATCCATACACTTTTGAAAAAATCAAATTTTCAAGCCCGCCCAAAGGGGTACCCCTTATGCCGGTGGCCAGATTTGGCCCCGTTTTCTGGCAGCCGTCATTAAAACGGCTATAACTCTCTCCACAGGTAAGCTTTACCTGTGATTCTTGTTGCGTTGGATTCCTAACTCAAATATCTACCCTACAAAATGTTCAAACGGAAGAAACTCCTTTTGAGTCAACCTGTAGGTGGTTATCAAGTTGATTTCCACAACCGTCGCCTCTTATGTAGGGATCGGGGTGAACGTCGGGTTTTTCATTGAGTCCAGCATTTTTGAACACTAGAGTCAATTATGAATCAAACCATATGACTATATAAGCCTAATCTATCCATTTTTTTAAAAATCAAATTTTAAAGCCTGCCCAAAGGGGTACCCCTTTGGCCGGTGGCCAGATTTGGCCCTGTTTTCTGGCAGCCATCATTAAAACGGCTATAACTCTCTCCAAAGGTAAGCTTTATCCGTGATTCTTGTTGCGTTGGATTCCTAACTCAAATATCTACCCTATAAAAAGTTCAAACAGAAGAAACTCCTTTTGAGTCAACCTGTAGGTGGTTATCAAGTTGATTTCCACAACCGTCGCCTCTTATGTAGGGATCGGGGTGAACGTCGGGTTTTTCATTGAGTCCAGCATTTTTGAACACTAGAGTCAATTATGAATCAAACCATATGAATATATATGCCTAATCCATCCACTTTTAAAAAAATCAAATTTTCAAGCCCGCCCAAAGGGGTACCCCTTAGGCCGGTGGCAAGATTTGGCCCCATTTTCTGGCAGCCGTCATTAAAACGGCTATAACTCTCTCCACAGGTAAGCTTTACCCGTGATTCTTGTTGCGTTGGATTCCTAACTCAAATATCTACCCTACAAAAAGTTCAATCGGAAGAAAATCCTTTTGAGTCAACCTGTAGGTGGTTATCAAGTTGATTTCCACAACCGTCGCCTCTTATGTAGGGATCGGGGTGAACGTCGGGTTTTTCATTGAGTCCAGCATTTTTGAACACTAGAGTCAATTATGAATCAAACCATATGACCATATATGCCTAATCCGTCCATTTTTGAAAAAATCAAATATTCAAGCCCGCCCAAAGGGGTACCCCCTTTGGCCGGTGGCCATATTTGTCCTCGTTTTTTTGCAGTCGTCATTAAAACGGCTATAACTCTCTCCACAGATAAGCTTTACCCGTGATTCTTATTGCGTTGGATTCCTAACTCAAATATCTACCCTACAAAAAGTTCAAACGGAAGAAACTCCTTTTGAGTCAACCTGTAGGTGGTTATCAAGTTGATTTCCACAACCGTCGCCTCTTATGTAGGGATCGGGGTGAACGTCAGGTTTTTCATTGAGTCCAGCATTTTTGAACACTAGAGTCAATTATGAATCAAATCATATGACTATATATGCCTAATCCATACACTTTTGAAAAAATCAAATTTTCAAGCCCGCCCAAAGGGTTACCCCTTAGGCCGGTGGCCAGATTTGGCCCCGTTTTCTGGCAGCCGTCATTAAAACGGCTATAACTCTCTCCACAGGTAAGCTTTACCCTTGATTCTTATTGCGTTGGATTCCTAACTCAAATATCTACCCTACAAAAAGTTGAAACGGAAGAACTTCCTTTTGAGTCAACCTGTAGGTGGTTATCAAGTTGATTTCCACAACCGTCGCCTCTTATGTAGGGATCGGGGTGAACGTCGGGTTTTTCATTGAGTCCAGCATTTTTGAACACTACAGTCAATTATGAATCAAACCATATGACTATATGTGCCTAATCCATCCACTTTTGAAAAAATCAAATTTTCAAGCCCGCCCAAAGGGGTACCCCTTAGGCCGGTGGCCAGATTTGGCCCCGTTTTCTGGCAGCCGTCATTAAAACGGCTATAACTCTCTCCACAGGTAAGCTTTACCCGTGATTCTTATTGCGTTGGATTCCTAACTCAAATATCTACCCTACAAAATGTTCAAACGGAAGAACTTCCTTTTGAGTCAACCTGTAGGTGGTTATCAAGTTGATTTCCACAACCGTCGCCTCTTATGTAGGGATCGGGGTGAACGTCGGGTTTTTCATTGAGTCCAGCATTTTTGAACACTAGAGTCAATTATGAATCAAACCATATGACTATATAAGCCTAATCCATCCACTTTTGAAAAAATCAAATTTTAAAGCCTGCCCAAAGGGGTACCCCTTTGGCCGGTGGCCAGATTTGGCCCCGTTTTCTGGCAGCCGTCATTAAAACGGCTATAACTCTCTCCACAGGTAAGCTTTACCCGTGATTCTTGTTGCGTTGGATTCCTAACTCAAATATCTACCCTACAAAAAGTTCAAATGGAAGAAACTCCTTTTGAGTCAACCTGTAGGTGGTTATCAAGTTGATTTCCACAACCGTCGCCTCTTATGTAGGGATCGGGGTGAACGTCGGGTTTTTCATTGAGTCCAGCATTTTTGAACACTAGAGTCAATTATGAATCAAACCATATGACTATATATGCCTAATCCATCCACTTTTAAAAAAATCAAATTTTCAAGCCGCCCAAAGGGGTACCCCTTAGGCCGGTGGCCAGATTTGGCCCCGTTTTCTGGCAGCCGTCATTAAAACGGCTATAACTCTCTCCACAGGTAAGCTTTACCCTTGATTCTTATTGCGTTGGATTCCTAACTCAAATATCTACCCTACAAAAAGTTCAAACGGAAGAACTTCCTTTTGAGTCAACCTGTAGGTGGTTATCAAGTTGATTTCCACAACCGTCGCCTCTTATGTAGGGATCGGGGTGAACGTCGGGTTTTTCATTGAGTCCAGCATTTTTGAACACTAGAGTCAATTATGAATCAAACCATATGACTATATATGCCTAATCCATCCACTTTTAAAAAAATCAAATTTTCAAGCCCGCCCAAAGGGGTACCCCTTAGGCCGGTGGCCAGATTTGGCCCCGTTTTCTGGCAGCCGTCATTAAAACGGCTATAACTCTCTCCACAGGTAAGCTTTACCCTTGATTCTTATTG
This sequence comes from Perilla frutescens, assembly GCA_026008535.1. Classification (NCBI taxonomy): domain Eukaryota; kingdom Viridiplantae; phylum Streptophyta; class Magnoliopsida; order Lamiales; family Lamiaceae; genus Perilla; species Perilla frutescens. The sequence continues at coordinate 145,051 of BRKX01000022.1, read as the reverse complement.
CGTTGGATTCCTAACTCAAATATCTACCCTACAAAAAGTTCAAACGGAAGAACTTCCTTTTGAGTCAACCTGTAGGTGGTTATCAAGTTGATTTCCACAACCGTCGCCTCTTATGTAGGGATCGGGGTGAACGTCGGGTTTTTCATTGAGTCCAGCATTTTTGAACACTAGAGTCAATTATGAATCAAACCATATGACTATATAAGCCTAATCTATCCATTTTTTAAAAAATCAAATTTTAAAGCCTGCCCAAAGGGGTACCCCTTTGGCCGGTGGCCAGATTTGGCCCCGTTTTCTGGCACCCATCATTAAAACGGCTATAACTCTCTCCAAAGGTAAGCTTTATCCGTGATTCTTGTTGCGTTGGATTCCTAACTCAAATATCTACCCTATAAAAAGTTCAAACAGAAGAAACTCCTTTTGAGTCAACCTGTAGGTGGTTATCAAGTTGATTTCCACAACCGTCGCCTCTTATGTAGGGATCGGGGTGAACGTCGGGTTTTTCATTGAGTCCAGCATTTTTGAACACTAGAGTCAATTATGAATCAAACCATATGAATATATATGCCTAATCCATCCACTTTTAAAAAAATCAAATTTTCAAGCCCGCCCAAAGGGGTACCCCTTAGGCCGGTGGCAAGATTTGGCCCCATTTTCTGGCAGCCGTCATTAAAACGGCTATAACTCTCTCCACAGGTAAGCTTTACCCGTGATTCTTGTTGCGTTGGATTCCTAACTCAAATATCTACCCTACAAAAAGTTCAATCGGAAGAAAATCCTTTTGAGTCAACCTGTAGGTGGTTATCAAGTTGATTTCCACAACCGTCGCCTCTTATGTAGGGATCGGGGTGAACGTCGGGTTTTTCATTGAGTCCAGCATTTTTGAACACTAGAGTCAATTATGAATCAAACCATATGACCATATATGCCTAATCCGTCCATTTTTGAAAAAATCAAATATTCAAGCCCGCCCAAAGGGGTACCCCCTTTGGCCGGTGGCCATATTTGTCCTCGTTTTTTTGCAGTCGTCATTAAAACGGCTATAACTCTCTCCACAGATAAGCTTTACCCGTGATTCTTATTGCGTTGGATTCCTAACTCAAATATCTACCCTACAAAAAGTTCAAACGGAAGAAACTCCTTTTGAGTCAACCTGTAGGTGGTTATCAAGTTGATTTCCACAACCGTCGCCTCTTATGTAGGGATCGGGGTGAACGTCAGGTTTTTCATTGAGTCCAGCATTTTTGAACACTAGAGTCAATTATGAATCAAATCATATGACTATATATGCCTAATCCATACACTTTTGAAAAAATCAAATTTTCAAGCCCGCCCAAAGGGTTACCCCTTAGGCCGGTGGCCAGATTTGGCCCCGTTTTCTGGCAGCCGTCATTAAAACGGCTATAACTCTCTCCACAGGTAAGCTTTACCCTTGATTCTTATTGCGTTGGATTCCTAACTCAAATATCTACCCTACAAAAAGTTGAAACGGAAGAACTTCCTTTTGAGTCAACCTGTAGGTGGTTATCAAGTTGATTTCCACAACCGTCGCCTCTTATGTAGGGATCGGGGTGAACGTCGGGTTTTTCATTGAGTCCAGCATTTTTGAACACTACAGTCAATTATGAATCAAACCATATGACTATATGTGCCTAATCCATCCACTTTTGAAAAAATCAAATTTTCAAGCCCGCCCAAAGGGGTACCCCTTAGGCCGGTGGCCAGATTTGGCCCCGTTTTCTGGCAGCCGTCATTAAAACGGCTATAACTCTCTCCACAGGTAAGCTTTACCCGTGATTCTTATTGCGTTGGATTCCTAACTCAAATATCTACCCTACAAAATGTTCAAACGGAAGAACTTCCTTTTGAGTCAACCTGTAGGTGGTTATCAAGTTGATTTCCACAACCGTCGCCTCTTATGTAGGGATCGGGGTGAACGTCGGGTTTTTCATTGAGTCCAGCATTTTTGAACACTAGAGTCAATTATGAATCAAACCATATGACTATATAAGCCTAATCCATCCACTTTTGAAAAAATCAAATTTTAAAGCCTGCCCAAAGGGGTACCCCTTTGGCCGGTGGCCAGATTTGGCCCCGTTTTCTGGCAGCCGTCATTAAAACGGCTATAACTCTCTCCACAGGTAAGCTTTACCCGTGATTCTTGTTGCGTTGGATTCCTAACTCAAATATCTACCCTACAAAAAGTTCAAACGGAAGAAACTCCTTTTGAGTCAACCTGTAGGTGGTTATCAAGTTGATTTCCACAACCGTCGCCTCTTATGTAGGGATCGGGGTGAACGTCGGGTTTTTCATTGAGTCCAGCATTTTTGAACACTAGAGTCAATTATGAATCAAACCATATGACTATATAAGCCTAATCCATCAACTTTTGAAAAAATCAAATTTTAAAGCCTGCCCAAAGGGGTACCCCTTTGGCCGGTGGCCAGATTTGGCCCCGTTTTCTGGCAGCCGTCATTAAAACGGCTATAACTCTCTGCAAAGGTAAGCTTTACCCGTGATTCTTGTTACATTGGATTCCTAACTCAAATATCTACCCTACAAAAAGTTCAATCGGAAGAAACTCCTTTTGAGTCAACCTGTAGGTGGTTATCAAGTTGATTTCCACAACCGTCGCCTCTTATGTAGGGATCGGGGTGAACGTCGGGTTTTTCATTGAGTCCAGCATTTTTGAACACTAGAGTCAATTATGAATCAAACCATATGACTATATATGCCTAATCCATCCACTTTTAAAAAAATCAAATTTTCAAGCCCGCCCAAAGGGGTACCCCTTAGGCCGGTGGCCAGATTTGGCCCCGTTTTCTGGCAGCCGTCATTAAAACGGCTATAACTCTCTCCACAGGTAAGCTTTACCCTTGATTCTTATTGCGTTGGATTCCTAACTCAAATATCTACCCTACAAAAAGTTCAAACGGAAGAACTTCCTTTTGAGTCAACCTGTAGGTGGTTATCAAGTTGATTTCCACAACCGTCGCCTCTTATGTAGGGATCGGGGTGAACGTCGGGTTTTTCATTGAGTCCAGCATTTTTGAACACTAGAGTCAATTATGAATCAAACCATATGACTATATGTGCCTAATCCATCCACTTTTGAAAAACTCAAATTTTCAAGCCCGCCCAAAGGGGTACCCCTTTGGCCGGTGGCCAGATTTGGCCCCGTTTTCTGGCAGCCGTCATTAAAACGGCTATAACTCTCTCCACAGGTAAGCTTTATCCGTGATTCTTGTTGCGTTGGATTCCTAACTCAAATATCTACCCTATAAAAAGTTCAAACAGAAGAAACTCCTTTTAAGTCAACCTGTAGGTGGTTATCAAGTTGATTTCCACAACCGTCGTCTCTTATGTAGGGATCGGGGTGAACGTCGGGTTTTGCATTGAGTCCAGCATTTTTGAACACTAGAGTCAATTATGAATCAAACCATATTACTATATATGCCTAATCCATCCACTTTTGAAAAAATCAAATTTTCAAGCCCGCCCAAAGGGGTACCCCTTTGGCCGGTGGCCAGATTTGGCCCCGTTTTCTGGCAGCCGTCATTAAAACGGCTATAACTCTCTCCACAGGTAAGCTTTATCCATGATTCTTGTTGAGTTGGATTCCTAACTCAAATATCTACCCTACAAAATGTTCAAACGGAAGAAATTCCTTTTGAGTCAACCTGTAGGTGGTTATCAAGTTGATTTCCACAACTGTCGCCTCTTATGTAGGGATCGGGGTGAACGTCGGGTTTTTCATTAAGTCCAGCATTTTTGAACACTAGAGTCAATTATGAATCAAACCATATGACTATATATGCCTAATCCATCCACTTTTAAAAAAATCAAATTTTCAAGCCCGCCCAAAGGGGTACCCCTTAGGCCGGTGGCCAGATTTGGCCCCGTTTTCTGGCAGCCGTCATTAAAACGGCTATAACTCTCTCCACAGGTAAACTTTACCCGTGATTTTTGTTGCGTTGGATTCCTAACTCAAATATCTACCCTACAAAAAGTTCAAACGGAAGAACTTTCTTTTGAGTCAACCTGTAGGTGGTTATCAAGTTGATTTCCACAACCGACGCCTCTTATGTAGGGATCGGGGTGAACGTCGGGTTTTTCATTGAGTCCAGCATTTTTGAACACTAGAGTCAATTATGAATCAAATCATATGACTATATATGCCTAATCCATCCACTTTTGAAAAAATCAAATTTTCAAGCCCGCCCAAAGGGGTACCCCTTAGGCCGGTGGCCAGATTTGGCCCCGTTTTCTGGCAGTCGTCATTAAAACGGCTATAACTCTCTCCACAGGTAAGCTTTACCCGTGATTCTTATTGCGTTGGATTCCTAACTCAAATATCTACCCTATGAAAAGTTCAAATGCAAGAAACTTCCGTTTGAGTCAACCTGTAGGTGGTTATCAAGTTAATTTCCACAACCGTCGTCTCTTATGTAGGGATCGGGATGAACATCGGGTTTTTCATTGAGTCCAGCATTTTTGAACACTAGAGTCAATTATGAATCAAACCATATTACTATATATGACTAATCCATCCACTTTTGAAAAAATCAAATTTTCAAGCCCGCCCAAAGAGGTATCCCTTTGGCCGGTGGCCAGATTTGGCCCCGTTTTCTGGCAGCCGTCATTAAAACGGCTATAACTCTCTCCACAGGTAAGCTTTACCCGTGATTCTTGTTGCGTTGGATTTCTAACTCAAATATCTACCCTACAAAAAGTTCAAACGGAAGAACTTCCTTTTGAGTCAACCTGTAGGTGGTTATCAAGTTGATTTCCACAACCGTCGCCTCTTATGTAGGGATCGGGGTGAACGTCGGGTTTTTCATTGAGTCCAGCATTTTTGAACACTAGAGTCAATTATGAATCAAACAATATGACTATATAAGCCTAATCCATCGACTTTTGAAAAAATCAAATTTTAAAGCCCGCCCAAAGGGGTACCCCTTTGGCCGGTGACCAGATTTGGCCCCGTTTTCTGGCAGCCGTCATTAAAACGGCTATAACTCTCTCCACAGGTAATCTTTACCCGTGATTCTTGTTGCGTTGGATTCCTAACTCAAATATCTACCCTACAAAATGTTCAAACGGAAGAACTTCCTTTTGAGTTAACCTGTAGGTGGTTATCAAGTTGATTTCCACAACCGTCGTCTCTTATGTAGGGATCGGGGTGAACGTCGGGTTTTTCATTGAGTCCAGCATTTTTGAACACTAGAGTCAATTATGAATTAAACCATATTACTATATATGCCTAATCCATCCAATTTTGAAAAAATCAAATTTTCAAGCCCGCCCAAAGGGGTACCACTTTGGCCGGTGGCCAGATTAGGCCCCGTTTTCTGGCAGCCGTCATTAAAACGGCTATAACTCTCTCCACAGGTAAGCTTTACCTGTGATTCTTATTGTGTTGGATTCCTAACTAAAATATCTACCCTACAAAAAGTTCAAACGGAAGAAACACCTTTTGAGTCAACCTCTAGGTGGTTATCAAGTTGATTTCCACAACCGTCGCCTCTTATGTAGGGATCGGGGTGAACTTCGGGTTTTCATTGAGTCTAGCATTTTTTAACACTAGAGTCAATGATGAATCAAACCATATGACTATATATGCCTAATCCATCCACTTTTGAAAAAATCAAATTTTCAAGCCCGCCCAAAGGGTTACTTCTTTGGCCGGTGGCCAGATTTGGCCCCGTTTTCTGGCAACCATCATTAAAACGGCTATAACTCTCTCCACAGGTAAGCTTTACCTGTGATTCTTATTGTGTTGGATTCCTAACTCAAATATCTACCCTACAAAAAGTTCAAACGGAAGAAACTCCTTTTAAGTCAACCTGTAGGTGGTTATCAAGTTGATTTCCACAACCGTCGCCTCTTATGTAGGGATCGGGGTGAACATCGGGTTTTTCATTGAGTCCAGCATTTTTGAACACTAGAGTCAATTATGAATCAAACCATATGACTATATATGTCTAATCCATCCACTTTTGAAAAAATCAAATTTTCAAGCCCGCCCAAAGGGGTACTCCTTTGGCCGGTGGCCAGATTTGGTCCCGTTTTCTGGCAGTCATCATTAAAACGGCTATAACTCTCTCCACAAGTAAGCTTTATCCGTGATTCTTATTGCGTTGGATTCCTAACTCAAATACCTACCCTACAAAAAGTTCAAAGGGAAGAAACTCCTTTTGAGTCAACCTGTAGGTGGTTATCAAGTTGATTTCCAAAACCGTCACCTCTTATGTAGGGATCGGGGTGAACGTCGGGTTTTTCATTGAGTCCCGCATTTTTGAACACTAGAGTCAATTATGAATCAAACATATGACTATATATGCCTAATCCATCCACTTTTGAAAAAATCAAATTTTCAAGCCCGCCCAAAGCGGTACCCCTTTGGCCGGTGGCCAGATTTGGCCCCGTTTTCTAGCAGCCGTCAGTAAAACGGCTATAACTCTCTCCACAGGTAAGCATTATCCGTCATTCTTGTTGCGTTTGATTCCTAACTCAAATATCTACCCTATAAAAAGTTCAAACCGAAGAAAGTCCTTTTGAGTCAACCTGCAGGTGGTTATCAAATTGATTTCCACTACCGTCGTCTCTTATATAGGGATCGGGGTGAACGTCGGGTTTTTCATTGAGTCCAGTATTTTTGAACACTAGAGTCAATTATGAATCAAACCATATTACTATATATGCCTAATCCATCCACTTTTGAAAAAATCAAATTTTCAAGCCCGCCCAAAGGGGTACCACTTTGGCCGGTGGCCAGATTAGGCCCCGTTTTCTGGCAGCCGTTATTAAAACGGCTATAACTCTCTCCACAGGTAAGCTTTACCCGTGATTCTTGTTGAGTTAGATTCCTAACTCAAATATCTACCCTACAAAATGTTCAAACGGAAGAACTTCCTTTTGAGTCAACCTGTAGGTGGTTATCAAGTTGATTTCCACAACCGTCGCCTCTTATGTAGGGATCGGCGTGAACGTCGGGTTTTTTATTGAGTCCAGCATTTTTGAACACTAGAGTCAATTATGAATCAAACCATATGACTATATATGCCTAATCCATCCACTTTTGAAAAAATCCAATTTTCAAGCCCGCCCAAAGGGGTACCTCTTTGGCCGGTGGCCAGATTTGGCCCCGTTTTCTGGTAGCCGTCAGTAAAACGGCTATAACTCTCTCCACAGGTAAGCTTTACCCGTGATTATTGTTGCGTTGGATTTCTAACTCAAATATCTACCCTACAAAAAGTTCAAACGGCAGAAACTCATTTTGAGTCAACCTCTAGGTGGATATCAAGTTGATTTCCACAACCGTCGCCTCTTATGTAGGGATCGGGGTGAACTTCGTGTTTTCATTGAGTCCAGCAATTTTTAACACTAGAGTCAATTATGAATCAAACCATATGACTATATATGCCTAATCCATCCACTTTTGAAAAAATCAAATTTTCAAGCCCGCCCAAAGGGGTACTTCTTTGGCCGGTGGCCAGATTTGGCCCCGTTTTCTGGCAGCCGTCATTAAAATGGCTATAACTCTCTCCACAGGTAAGATTTACCCATGATTCTTATTGTGTTGGATTCCTAACTCAAATATCTACCCTACAAAAAGTTCAAACGGAAGAAACTCCTTTTGAGTCAACCTGTAGGTGGTTATCAAGTTGATTTCCACAACCGTCGCCTCTTATGTAGGGATCGGGGTGAACATCGGGTTTTTCATTGAGTCCAGCATTTTTGAACACTAGAGTCAATTATGAATCAAACCATATGACTATATATGCCTAATCCATCCACTTTTGAAAAAATCAAATTTTCAAGCCCGCCCAAAGGGGTACTTATTTGGCTGGTGGCCAGATTTGGCCCCGTTTTCTGGCAGTCGTCATTAAAACGGCTATAACTCTCTCCACAAGTAAGCTTTACCCGTGATTCTTGTTGCGTTGGATTCCTAACTCAAATATCTACCCTACAAAAAGTTCAAACGGAAGAAACTCCTTTTGAGTCAACCTGTAGGTGGTTATCAAGTTGATTTCCACAACCGTCGCCTCTTATGTAGGGATCTGGGTGAACGTCGGGTTTTTCATTGAGTCCAGCATTTTTGAACACTAGAGTCAATTATGAATCAAACCATATGACTATATATGCCTAATCCATCTGCTTTTGAAAAAATCAAATTTTCAAGCCCGCCCAAAGGGGTACCCTTTTGGCCGGTGGCCAGATTTGGCCCCGTTTTCTGGGAGCCGTCAGTAAAACGGCTATAACTCTCTCCACAGGTAAGCTTTACCCGTGATTCTTGTTGCGTTGGATTCCTAACTCAAATACCTACCCTACAAAAAGTTCAAAGGGAAGAAACTCCTTTTGAGTCAACCTGTAGGTGGTTATCAAGTTGATTTCCAAAACCGTCGCCTCTTATGTAGGGATCGGGGTGAACGTCGGGTTTTTCATTGAGTCCAGCATTTTTGAACACTAGAGTCAATTATGAATCAAACATATGACTATATATGCCTAATCCATCCAGTTTTGAAAAAATCAAATTTTCAAGCCCGCCCAAAGGGGTACTTCTTTGGCCGGTGGCCAGATTTGGCCCCGTTTTCTGGCAGTCGTCATTAAAACGGCTATAACTCTCTCCACAGGTAAGCTTTACCCGTGATTCTTGTTGAGTTAGATTCCTAACTCAAATATCTACCCTACAAAATGTTCAAACGGAAGAACTTCCTTTTGAGTCAACCTGTAGGTGGTTATCAAGTTGATTTCCACAACCGTCGCCTCTTATGTAGGGATCGGCGTGAACGTCGGGTTTTTTATTGAGTCCAGCATTTTTGAACACTAGAGTCAATTATGAATCAAACATATGACTATATATGCCTAATCCATCCACTTTTGAAAAAATCAAATTTTTAAGCCCGCCCAAAGCGGTACCCCTTTGGCCGGTGGCCAGATTTGGCCCCGTTTTCTAGCAGCCGTCAGTAAAACGGCTATAACTCTCTCCACAGGTAAGCATTATCCGTCATTCTTGTTGCGTTTGATTCCTAACTCAAATATCTACCCTATAAAAAGTTCAAACGGAAGAAACTCCTTTTGAGTCAACCTGCAGGTGGTTATCAAATTGATTTCCACAACCGTCGTCTCTTATATAGGGATCGGGGTGAACATCGGGTTTTTCATTGAGTCCAGCATTTTTGAACACTAGAGTCAATTATGAATCAAACCATATGACTATATATGCCTAATCCATCCACTTTTGAAAAAATCAAATTTTCAAGCCCGCCCAAAGGGGTACTTCTTTGGCCGGTGGCCAGATTTGGCCCCGTTTTCTGGCCGTCGTCATTAAAACGGCTATAACTCTCTCCACAAGTAAGCTTTACCCGTGATTCTTGTTGCGTTGGATTCCTAACTCAAATATCTACCCTACAAAAAGTTCAAACGGAAGAAACTCCTTTTGAGTCAACCTGTAGGTGGTTATCAAGTTGATTTCCACAACCGTCACCTCTTATGTAGGGATCTGGATGAACGTCGGGTTTTTCATTGAGTCCAGCATTTTTGAACACTAGAGTCAATTATGAATCAAACCATATGACTATATATGCCTAATCCATCTGCTTTTGAAAAAATCAAATTTTCAAGCCCGCCCAAAGGGGTACCCTTTTGGCCGGTGGCCAGATTTGGCCCCGTTTTCTGGCAGCCGTCAGTAAAACGGCTATAACTCTCTCCACAGGTAAGCTTTACCCGTGATTCTTGTTGCGTTGGATTCCTAACTCAAATATCTACCCTACAAAAAGTTCAAACGGAAGAAACTCCTTTTGAGTCAACCTCTAGGTGGTTATCAAGTTGATTTCCACAACCGTCGCCTCTTATGTAGGGATCGGGGTGAACGTCGGGTTTTTCATTGAGTCCAGCATTTTTTAACACTAGAGTCAATTATGAATCAAACCATATGACTATATATGCCTAATCCATCCACTTTTGAAAAAATCAAATTTTCAAGCCCGCCCAAAGGGGTACTTCTTTGGCCGGTGGCCAGATTTGGCCCCGTTTTCTGGCAGCCGTCATTAAAATGGCTATAACTCTCTCCACAGGTAAGATTTACCCGTGATTCTTGTTGTGTTGGATTCCTAACTCAAATATCTACCCTACAAAAAGTTCAAACGGAAGAAACTCCTTTTGAGTCAACCTGTAGGTGGTTATCAAGTTGATTTCCACAACCGTCGCCTCTTATGTAGGGATCGAGGTGAACATCGGGTTTTTCATTGAGTCCAGCATTTTTGAACACTAGAGTCAATTATGAATCAAACCATATGACTATATATGCCTAATCCATCTTCTTTTGAAAAAATCAAATTTTCAAGCCCGCCCAAAGGGGTACCCTTTTGGCCGGTGGCCAGATTTGGCCCCGTTTTCTGGCAGCCGTCAGTAAAACGGCTATAACTCTCTCCACAGGTAAGCTTTACCCGTAATTCTTGTTGCGTTGGATTCCTAACTCAAATATCTATCCTACAAAAAGTTCAAATGTAAGAAACTCCTTTTGAGTCAACCTCTAGGTGGTTATCAAGTTGATTTCCACAACCGTCGCCTCTTATGTAGGGATCGGGGTGAACGTCGGGTTTTTCATTGAGTCCAGCATTTTTTAACACTAGAGTCAACTATAAATCATACCATATGACTATATATGCATAATCCATCCACTTTTGAAAAAATCAAATTTTCAAGCCCGCCCAAAGGGGTACCTCTTTGGCCGGTGGCCAGATTTGGCTCCGTTTTCTGGCAACCGTCATTAAAACGGCTATAACTCTCTCCACATGTAAGCTTTACCCATGATTCTTGTTGTGTTGGATTCCTAACTCAAATATCTACCCTACAAAAAGTTTAAACGGAAGAAACTCCTTTTGAGTCAACCTGTAGGTGGTTATCAAGTTGATTTCCACAACCGTCGCCTCTTATGTAGGGATCGGGGCGAACGTCGGGTTTTTCACTGATTCCAGAATTTTTGAACACTAGAGTCAATTATGAATCAAACCATCAGACTATATATGTCTAATCCATCCACTTTTGAAAAAATCAAATTTTAAAACCCGCCCAAAGGAGTACCCCTTTAGCCGGTGGCCAGATTTGGCCCCGTTTTCTGGCAACCGTCATGAAAACGGCTATAACTCTCTCCACAAGTAAGCTTTACCCGTGATTCTTGTTGCGTTGGATTCCTAACTCAAATATCTACCCTACAAAAAGTTCAAACGGAAGAAACTCCTTTTGAGTCAACCTGTAGGTGGTTATCAAGTTGATTTCCACAACCGTCGCCTGTTATGTAGGGATCGGGGTGAACGTCGGGTTTTTCATTGAGTCCAGCATTTTTGAACACTAGAGTCAAGTATGAATCAAACCATATGACTATATATGCCTAATCCATCCACTTTTGAAAAAATCAAATTTTCAAGCCCGCCCAAAGGGTTATTTCTTTGGCCGGTGGCCAGATTTGGCCCCGTTTTCTGGCATCCATCATTAAAACGGCTATAACTCTCTCCACAGGTAAGCTTTACCCGTGATTCTTGTTGCGTTGGATTCCTAACTCAAATATCTACCCTACAAAAAGTTCAAACGGAAGAAACTCCTTTTGAGTCAACCTGTAGGTGGTTATCAAGTTGATTTCCACAACCGTCGCCTCTTATGTAGGGATCGGGGTGAACATCGGGTTTTTCATTGAGTCCAGCATTTTTGAACACTAGAGTCAATTATGAATCAAACCATATGACTATATATGTCTAATCCATCCAATTTTGAAAAAATCAAATTTTCAAGCCCGCCCAAAGGGGTACCCCTTTGGCCGGTGGCCAGATTTGGTCCCGTTTTCTGGCAGTCATCATTAAAACGGCTATAACTCTCTCCACAAGTAAGCTTTATCCGTGATTCTTATTGCGTTGGATTCCTAACTCAAATACCTACCCTACAAAAAGTTCAAAGGGAAGAAACTCCTTTTGAGTCAACCTGTAGGTGGTTATCAAGTTAATTTCCAAAACCGTCGCCTCTTATGTAGGGATCGGGGTGAACGTCGGGTTTTTCATTGAGTCCAGCATTTTTGAACACTAGAGTCAATTATGAATCAAACATATGACTATATATGCCTAATCCATCCACTTTTGAAAAAATCAAATTTTCAAGCCCGCCCAAAGGGGTACTTCTTTGGCCGGTGGCCAGATTTGGCCCCGTTTTCTGGCAGTCGTCATTAAAACGGCTATAACTCTCTCCACAGGTAAGCTTTACCCGTGATTCTTGTTGAGTTAGATTCCTAACTCAAATACCTACCCTACAAAAAGTTCAAAGGGAAGAAACTCCTTTTGAGTCAACCTGTAGGTGGTTATCAAGTTAATTTCCAAAACCGTCGCCTCTTATGTAGGGATCGGCGTGAACGTCGGGTTTTTTATTGAGTCCAGCATTTTTGAACACTAGAGTCAATTATGAATCAAACCATATGACTATATATGCCTAATCCATCCACTTTTGAAAAAATCCAATTTTCAAGCCCGCCCAAAGGGGTACCTCTTTGGCCGGTGGCCAGATTTGGCCCCGTTTTCTGGTAGCCGTCAGTAAAACGGCTATAACTCTCTCCACAGGTAAGCTTTACCCGTGATTATTGTTGCGTTGGATTTCTAACTCAAATATCTACCCTACAAAAAGTTCAAACGGCAGAAACTCATTTTGAGTCAACCTCTAGGTGGATATCAAGTTGATTTCCACAACCGTCGCCTCTTATGTAGGGATCGGGGTGAACTTCGTGTTTTCATTGAGTCCAGCAATTTTTAACACTAGAGAAAATTATGAATCAAACCATATGACTATATATGCCTAATCCATCCACTTTTGAAAAAATCAAATTTTCAAGCCCGCCCAAAGGGGTACTTCTTTGGCCGGTGGCCAGATTTGGCCCCGTTTTCTGGCAACCGTCATTAAAATGGCTACAACTCTCTCCACAGGTAAGATTTACCCGAAATTCTTATTGTGTTGGATTCCTAACTCAAATATCTACCCTACAAAAAGTTCAAACGGAAGAAACTCCTTTTGAGTCAACCTCTAGGTGGTTATCAAGTTGATTTCCACAACCGTCGCCTCTTATGTAGGGATCGGGGTGAACATCGGGTTTTTCATTGAGTCCAGCATTTTTGAACACTAGAGTCAATTATGAATCAAACCATATGACTATATATGCCTAATCCATCCACTTTTGAAAAAATCAAATTTTCAAGCCCGCCCAAAGGGGTACTTCTTTGGCCGGTGGCCAGATTTGGCCCCGTTTTCTGGCAGTCGTCATTAAAACGGCTATAACTCTCTCCACAAGTAAGCTTTACCCGTGATTCTTGTTGCGTTGGATTCCTAACTCAAATATCTACCCTACAAAAAGTTCAAACGGAAGAAACTCCTTTTGAGTCAACCTGTAGGTGGTTATCAAGTTGATTTCCACAACCGTCGCCTCTTATGTAGGGATCTGGGTGAACGTCGGGTTTTTCATTGAGTCCAGCATTTTTGAACACTAGAGTCAATTATGAATCAAACCATATGACTATATATGCCTAATCCATCTGCTTTTGAAAAAATCAAATTTTCAAGCCCGCCCAAAGGGGTACCCTTTTGGCCGGTGGCCAGATTTGGCCCCGTTTTCTGGCAGCCGTCAGTAAAATGGCTATAACTCTCTCCACAGGTAAGCTTTACCCGTGATTCTTGTTGCGTTGGATTCCTAACTCAAATATCTACCCTACAAAAAGTTCAAACGGAAGAAACTCCTTTTGAGTCAACCTCTAGGTGGTTATCAAGTTGATTTCCACAACCGTCGCCTCTTATGTAGGGATCGGGGTGAACGTCGGGTTTTTCATTGAGTCCAGCATTTTTTAACACTAGAGTCAATTATGAATCAAACCATATGACTATATATGCCTAATCCATCCACTTTTGAAAAAATCAAATTTTCAAGCCCGCCCAAAGGGGTACTTCTTTGGCCGGTGGCCAGATTTGGCCCCGTTTTCTGGCAGCCGTCATTAAAATGGCTATAACTCTCTCCACAGGTAAGATTTACCCGTGATTCTTGTTGTGTTGGATTCCTAACTCAAATATCTACCCTACAAAAAGTTCAAACGGAAGAAACTCCTTTTGAGTCAACCTGTAGGTGGTTATCAAGTTGATTTCCACAACCGTCGCCTCTTATGTAGGGATCGAGGTGAACATCGGGTTTTTCATTGAGTCCAGCATTTTTGAACACTAGAGTCAATTATGAATCAAACCATATGACTATATATGCCTAATCCATCCACTTTTGAAAAAATCAAATTTTCAAGCCCGCCCAAAGGGGTACCCTTTTGGCCGGTGGCCAGATTTGGCCCCGTTTTCTGGCAGCCGTCAGTAAAACGGCTATAACTCTCTCCACAGGTAAGCTTTACCCGTGATTCTTGTTGCGTTGGATTCCTAACTCAAATATCTACCCTACAAAAAGTTCAAAAGGAAGAAACTCCTTTTGAGTCAACCTCTAGGTGGTTATCAAGTTGATTTCCACAACCGTCGCCTCTTATGTAGGGATCGGGGTGAACGTCGGGTTTTTCACTGATTCCAGAATTTTTGAACACTAGAGTCAATTATGAATCAAACCATCTGACTATATATGTCTAATCCATCCACTTTTGAAAAAATCAAATTTTAAAGCCCGCCCAAAGGAGTACCCCTTTAGCCGGTGGCCAGATTTGGCCCCGTTTTCTGGCAACCGTCATGAAAACGGCTATAACTCTCTCCACAAGTAAGCTTTACCCGTGATTCTTGTTGCGTTGGATTCCTAACTCAAATATCTACCCTACAAAAAGTTCAAACGGAAGAAACTCCTTTTGAGTCAACCTGTAGGTGGTTATCAAGTTGATTTCCACAACCGTCGCCTCTTATGTAGGGATCGGGGTGAACGTCGGGTTTTTCACTGATTCCAGAATTTTTGAACACTAGAGTCAATTATGAATCAAACCATCTGACTATATATGTCTAATCCATCCACTTTTGAAAAAATCAAATTTTAAAGCCCGCCCAAAGGAGTACCCTTTTAGCCGGTGGCCAGATTTGGCCCCGTTTTCTGGCAACCGTCAAGAAAACGGCTATAACTCTCTCCACAAGTAAGCTTTACCCGTGATTCTTGTTGCGTTGGATTCCTAACTCAAATATCTACCCTACAAAAAGTTCAAAAGGAAGAAACTCCTTTTGAGTAAACCTGTAGGTGGTTATCAAGTTGATTTCCACAACCGTCGCCTCTTATGTAGGGATCGGGGTGAACGTCGGGTTTTTCATTGAGTCCAGCATTTTTGAACACTAGAGTCAAGTATGAATCAAACCATATGACTATATATGCCTAATCCATCCACTTTTGAAAAAATCAAATTTTCAAGCCCGCCCAAAGGGGTACGTACCCCTTTGGCCGGTGGCCAGATTTGGCCCCGTTTTCTGGCAGCCGTCATTAAAACGGCTATAACTCTCTCCACAGGTAAGCTTTACCTGTGATTCTTGTTGTGTTGGATTTCTAACTCAAATATCTACCCTACAAAAAGTTCAAACGGAAGAAACTCCTTTTGACTCAACCTGTAGGTGGTTATCAAGTTGATTTCCACAACCGTCGCCACTTATGTAGGGATCGGGGTGAACGTCGGGTTTTTCATTGAGTCCAGCATTTTTGAACACTAGAGTCAATTATGAATCGAACCATATGACTATATATGTCTAATACATCCACTTTTGAAAAAATCAAATTTTCAAGCCCGCCCAAAGGGGTACCCCTTTGGCCGGTGGCCAGATTTGGCCCCATTTTTTGGCAGCCGTCATTAAAACAGCTATAACTCTCTCCACAAGTAAGCTTTACCCGTGATTCTTGTTGCGTTGGATTCCTAACTCAAATATCTACCTTACAAAAAGTTCAATCGGAAGAAACTCCTTTTGAGTCAAGCTGTAGGTGGTTATCAACTTGATTTCCACAACTGTCGCCTCTTATGTAGGGATCGGAGTGAACGTCGGGTTTTTCATTGAGTCCAGCATTTTTGAACACTAGAGTCAATTATGCATCAAACCATATGACTAAATATGCCTAATCCATCCACTTTTGAAAAAATCAAATTTTCAAGCCCGCCCAAAGGGGTACCCCTTTGGCTGGTGGCCAGATTTGGCCCCATTTTCTGGCAGCCGTCATTAAAACGGCTATAACTCTCTCCACAGGTAAGCTTTACCCGTGATTCTTGTTGCGTTGGATTCCTAACTCAAATATCTACCCTACAAAAAGTTCAAATGGAAGAAACTCCTTTTGAGTCAACCTGTAGGTGGTTATCAAGTTGATTTCCACAACCGTCGCCTCTTATGTAGGGATCTGGGTGAACGTCGGGTTTTTCATTGAGTCCAGCATTTTTGAACACTAGAGTCAATTATGAATCAAACCATATGACTATATATGCCTAATCCATCCACTTTTGAAAAAATCAAATTTTCAAGCCCGCCCAAAGGGGTACCCTTTTGGCCGGTGGCCAGATTTGGCCCCGTTTTCTGGCAGCCGTCAGTAAAACGGCTAAAACTCTCTCCACAGGTAAGCTTTGCCTGTGATTCTTATTGCGTTGGATTCCTAACTCAAATATCTACCCTACAAAAAGTTCAAATGGAAGAAACTCCTTTTGAGTCAACCTCTAGGTGGTTATCAAGTTGATTTCCACAATCGTCGCCTCTTATGTAGGGATCGGGGTGAACGTCGGGTTTTTCATTGAGTCCAGCATTTTTGAACACTAGAGTCAATTATGAATCAAACCATATGACTATATATGCCTAATCCATCCACTTTTGAAAAAATCAAATTTTCAAGCCCGCCCAAAGGGGTACCCTTTTGGCCGGTGGCCAGATTTGGCTCCGTTTTCTGGCAGCCGTCATTAAAACGGCTATAACTCTCTCCACAGGTAAGCTTTACCCGTGATTCTTGTTGCGTTGGATTCCTAACTCAAATATCTACCCTACAAAAAGTTCAAATGGAAGAAACTCCTTTTGAGTCAACCTGTAGGTGGTTATCAAGTTGATTTCCACAACCGTCGCCTCTTATGTAGGGATCTGGGTGAACGTCGGGTTTTTCATTGAGTCCAGCATTTTTGAACACTAGAGTCAATTATGAATCAAACCATATGACTATATATGCCTAATCCATCCACTTTTGAAAAAATCAAATTTTCAAGCCCGCCCAAAGGGGTACCCTTTTGGCCGGTGGCCAGATTTGGCCCCGTTTTCTGGCAGCCGTCAGTAAAACGGCTATAACTCTCTCCACAGGTAAGCTTTACCCGTGATTCTTGTTGTGTTGGATTCCTAACTCAAATATCTACCCTAAAAAAAGTTCAAACGGAAGAAACTCCATTTGAGTCAACCTCTAGGTGGTTATCAAGTTGATTTCCACAACCGTCGCCTCTTATGTAGGGATCGGGGTGAACGTCGGGTTTTTCATTGAGTCCAACATTTTTTAACACTAGAGTCAATTATGAATCAAACCATATGACTATATATGCCTAATCTATCCACTTTTGAAAAAATCAAATTTTCAAGCCCGCCCAAAGGGGTACTTCTTTGGCCGGTGGCCAGATTTGGCCCCGTTTTCTGGCAGCCGTCATTAAAATGGCTATAACTCTCTCCACAGGTAAGATTTACCCGTGATTCTTGTTGTGTTGGATTCCTAACTCAAATATCTACCTTACAAAAAGTTCAAACGGAAGAAACTCCTTTTGAGTCAACCTGTAGGTGGTTATCAAGTTGATTTCCACAACCGTCGCCTCTTATGTAGGGATCGGGGTGAACATCGGGTTTTTCATTGAGTCCAGCATTTTTTAACACTAGAGTCAATTATGAATCAAACCATATGACTATATATGCCTAATCCACCTGCTTTTAAAAAAATCAAATTTTCAATCCCGCCCAAAGGGGTACCCTTTTGGCCGGTGGCCAGATTTGGCCCTGTTTTCTGGCAGCCGTCGGTAAAACGGCTATAACTCTCTCCACAGGTAAGCTTTACCCGTGATTCTTGTTGCGTTGGATTCCTAACTCAAATATCTACCCTACAAAAAGTTCAAACGGAAGAAACTCCTTTTGAGTCAACCTGTAGGTGGTTATCAAGTTGATTTCCACAACCGTCGCCTCTTATGTAGGGATCGGGGTGAACGTCGGGTTTTTATTGAGTCCAGCATTTTTGAACACTAGATTCAATTATGAATCAAACATATGACTATATATGCCTAATCCATCCACTTTTAAAAAAATCAAATTTTCAAGCCCGCCCAAAGGGGTACGTACCCCTTTGGCCGGTGGCCAGATTTGGCCCCGTTTTCTGGCAGCCGTCATTAAAACGGCTAAAACTCTCTCCACAGGTAAGCTTTGCCTGTGATTCTTATTGCGTTGGATTCCTAACTCAAATATCTACCCTACAAAAAGTTCAAATGGAAGAAACTCCTTTTGAGTCAACCTCTAGGTGGTTATCAAGTTGATTTCCACAATCGTCGCCTCTTATGTAGGGATCGGGGTGAACGTCGGGTTTTTCATTGAGTCCAGCATTTTTGAACACTAGAGTCAATTATGAATCAAACCATATGACTATATATGCCTAATCCATCCACTTTTGAAAAAATCAAATTTTCAAGCCCGCCCAAAGGGGTACCCTTTTGGCCGGTGGCCAGATTTGGCTCCGTTTTCTGGCAGCCGTCATTAAAACGGCTATAACTCTCTCCACAGGTAAGCTTTACCCGTGATTCTTGTTGCGTTGGATTCCTAACTCAAATATCTACCCTACAAAAAGTTCAAATGGAAGAAACTCCTTTTGAGTCAACCTGTAGGTGGTTATCAAGTTGATTTCCACAACCGTCGTCTCTTATGTAGGGATCTGGGTGAACGTCGGGTTTTTCATTGAGTCCAGCATTTTTTAACACTAGAGTCAACTATAAATCATACCATATGACTACATATGCATAATCCATCCACTTTTGAAAAAATCAAATTTTCAAGCCCGCCCAAAGGGGTACCTCTTTGGCCGGTGGCCAGATTTGGCTCCGTTTTCTGGCAGCCGTCATTAAAACGGCTATAACTCTCTCCACATGTAAGCTTTGCCTGTGATTCTTATTGCGTTGGATTTCTAACTCAAATATCTACCCCACAAAAAGTTCAAACGGAAGAAACTCCTTTTGAGTCAACCTCTAGGTGGTTATCAAGTTGATTTCCACAACCGTCGCCTCTTATGTAGGGATCGGGGTGAACGTCGGGTTTTTCATTGAGTCCAGCATTTTTGAACACTAGAGTCAATTATGAATCAAACCATATGACTATATATGCCTAATCCATCCACTTTTGAAAAAATCAAATTTTCATGCCCGCCCAAAGGGGTACCCTTTTGGCCGGTGGCCAGATTTGGCCCCGTTTTCTGGCAGCCGTCAGTAAAACGGCTATAACTTTCTCCACAGGTAAGGTTTACCCGTGATTCTTGTTGCGTTGGATTCCTAACTCAAATATCTACCCTACAAAAAGTTCAAACGGAAGAAACTCCTTTTGAGTCAACCTCTAGGTGGTTATCAAGTTGATTTCCACAACCGTCGCCTCTTATGTAGGGATCGGGGTGAACGTCGGGTTTTTCATTGAGTCCAGCATTTTTTAACACTAGAGTCAATTATGAATCAAACCATATGACTATATATGCCTAATCCATCCACTTTTGAAAAAATCAAATTTTCAAGCCCGCCCAAAGGGGTACTTCTTTGGCCGGTGGCCAGATTTGGCCCCGTTTTCTGGCAGCCGTCATTAAAATGGCTATAACTCTCTCCACAGGTAAGATTTACCCGTGATTCTTGTTGTGTTGGATTCCTAACTCAAATATCTACCCTACAAAAAGTTCAAACGGAAGAAACTCCTTTTGAGTCAACCTGTAGGTGGTTATCAAGTTGATTTCCACAACCGTCGCCTCTTATGTAGGGATCGAGGTGAACATCGGGTTTTTCATTGAGTCCAGCATTTTTGAACACTAGAGTCAATTATGAATCAAACCATATGACTATATATGCCTAATCCATCCACTTTTGAAAAAATCAAATTTTCAAGCCCGCCCAAAGGGGTACCCTTTTGGCCGGTGGCCAGATTTGGCCCCGTTTTCTGACAGCCGTCAGTAAAACGGCTATAACTCTCTCCACAGGTAAGCTTTACCCGTGATTCTTGTTGCGTTGGATTCCTAACTCAAATATCTACCCTACAAAAAGTTCAAACGGAAGAAACTCCTTTTGAGTCAACCTGTAGGTGGTTATCAAGTTGATTTCCACAACCGTCGCCTCTTATGTAGGGATCGGGGTGAACGTCGGGTTTTTATTGAGTCCAGCATTTTTGAACACTAGAGTCAATTATGAATCAAACATATGACTATATATGCCTAATCCATCCACTTTTAAAAAAATCAAATTTTCAAGCCCGCCCAAAGGGGTACGTACCCCTTTGGCCGGTGGCCAGATTTGGCCCCGTTTTCTGGCAGCCGTCATTAAAACGGCTAAAACTCTCTCCACAGGTAAGCTTTGCCTGTGATTCTTATTGCGTTGGATTCCTAACTCAAATATCTACCCTACAAAAAGTTCAAATGGAAGAAACTCCTTTTGAGTCAACCTCTAGGTGGTTATCAAGTTGATTTCCACAATCGTCGCCTCTTATGTAGGGATCGGGGTGAACGTCGGGTTTTTCATTGAGTCCAGCATTTTTGAACACTAGAGTCAATTATGAATCAAACCATATGACTATATATGCCTAATCCATCCACTTTTGAAAAAATCAAATTTTCAAGCCCGCCCAAAGGGGTACCCTTTTGGCCGGTGGACAGATTTGGCTCCGTTTTCTGGCAGCCGTCATTAAAACGGCTATAACTCTCTCCACAGGTAAGCTTTACCCGTGATTCTTGTTGCGTTGGATTCCTAACTCAAATATCTACCCTACAAAAAGTTCAAATGGAAGAAACTCCTTTTGAGTCAACCTGTAGGTGGTTATCAAGTTGATTTCCACAACCGTCGTCTCTTATGTAGGGATCTGGGTGAACGTCGGGTTTTTCATTGAGTCCAGCATTTTTTAACACTAGAGTCAACTATAAATCATACCATATGACTACATATGCATAATCCATCCACTTTTGAAAAAATCAAATTTTCAAGCCCGCCCAAAGGGGTACCTCTTTGGCCGGTGGCCAGATTTGGCTCCGTTTTCTGGCAGCCGTCATTAAAACGGCTATAACTCTCTCCACATGTAAGCTTTGCCTGTGATTCTTATTGCGTTGGATTTCTAACTCAAATATCTACCCCACAAAAAGTTCAAACGGAAGAAACTCCTTTTGAGTCAACCTCTAGGTGGTTATCAAGTTGATTTCCACAACCGTCGCCTCTTATGTAGGGATCGGGGTGAACGTCGGGTTTTTCATTGAGTCCAGCATTTTTGAACACTAGAGTCAATTATGAATCAAACCATATGACTATATATGCCTAATCCATCCACTTTTGAAAAAATCAAATTTTCATGCCCGCCCAAAGGGGTACCCTTTTGGCCGGTGGCCAGATTTGGCCCCGTTTTCTGGCAGCCGTCAGTAAAACGGCTATAACTTTCTCCACAGGTAAGGTTTACCCGTGATTCTTGTTGCGTTGGATTCCTAACTCAAATATCTACCCTACAAAAAGTTCAAACGGAAGAAACTCCTTTTGAGTCAACCTCTAGGTGGTTATCAAGTTGATTTCCACAACCGTCGCCTCTTATGTAGGGATCGGGGTGAACGTCGGGTTTTTCATTGAGTCCAGCATTTTTTAACACTAGAGTCAATTATGAATCAAACCATATGACTATATATGCCTAATCCATCCACTTTTGAAAAAATCAAATTTTCAAGCCCGCCCAAAGGGGTACTTCTTTGGCCGGTGGCCAGATTTGGCCCCGTTTTCTGGCAGCCGTCATTAAAATGGCTATAACTCTCTCCACAGGTAAGATTTACCCGTGATTCTTGTTGTGTTGGATTCCTAACTCAAATATCTACCCTACAAAAAGTTCAAACGGAAGAAACTCCTTTTGAGTCAACCTGTAGGTGGTTATCAAGTTGATTTCCACAACCGTCGCCTCTTATGTAGGGATCGAGGTGAACATCGGGTTTTTCATTGAGTCCAGCATTTTTGAACACTAGAGTCAATTATGAATCAAACCATATGACTATATATGCCTAATCCATCCACTTTTGAAAAAATCAAATTTTCAAGCCCGCCCAAAGGGGTACCCTTTTGGCCGGTGGCCAGATTTGGCCCCGTTTTCTGGCAGCCGTCAGTAAAACGGCTATAACTCTCTCCACAGGTAAGCTTTACCCGTGATTCTTGTTGCGTTGGATTCCTAACTCAAATATCTACCCTACAAAAAGTTCAAAAGGAAGAAACTCCTTTTGAGTCAACCTCTAGGTGGTTATCAAGTTGATTTCCACAACCGTCGCCTCTTATGTAGGGATCTGGGTGAACGTCGGGTTTTTCATTGATTCCAGCATTTTTGAACACTAGAGTCAATTATGAATCAAACCATATGACTATATATGCCTAATCCATCTTCTTTTGAAAAAATCAAATTTTCAAGCCCGCCCAAAGGGGTACCCTTTTGGCCGGTGGCCAGATTTGGCCCCGTTTTCTGGCAGCCGTCAGTAAAACGGCTATAACTCTCTCCACAGGTAAGCTTTACCCGTAATTCTTGTTGCGTTGGATTTGTAACTCAAATATCTATCCTACAAAAAGTTCAAATGGAAGAAACTCCTTTTGAGTCAACCTCTAGGTGGTTATCAAGTTGATTTCCACAACCGTCGCCTCTTATGTAGGGATCGGGGTGAACGTCGGGTTTTTCACTGATTCCAGAATTTTTGAACACTAGAGTCAATTATGAATCAAACCATCTGACTATATATGTCTAATCCATCCACTTTTGAAAAAATCAAATTTTAAAGCCCGCCCAAAGGAGTACCCCTTTAGCCGGTGGCCAGATTTGGCCCCGTTTTCTGGCAACCGTCATGAAAACGGCTATAACTCTCTCCACAAGTAAGCTTTACCCGTGATTCTTGTTGCGTTGGATTCCTAACTCAAATATCTACCCTACAAAAAGTTCAAACGGAAGAAACTCCTTTTGAGTCAACCTGTAGGTGGTTATCAAGTTGATTTCCACAACCGTCGCCTCTTATGTAGGGATCGGGGTGAACGTCGGGTTTTTCACTGATTCCAGAATTTTTGAACACTAGAGTCAATTATGAATCAAACCATCTGACTATATATGTCTAATCCATCCACTTTTGAAAAAATCAAATTTTAAAGCCCGCCCAAAGGAGTACCCTTTTAGCCGGTGGCCAGATTTGGCCCCGTTTTCTGGCAACCGTCATGAAAACGGCTATAACTCTCTCCACAAGTAAGCTTTACCCGTGATTCTTGTTGCGTTGGATTCCTAACTCAAATATCTACCCTACAAAAAGTTCAAAAGGAAGAAACTCCTTTTGAGTAAACCTGTAGGTGGTTATCAAGTTGATTTCCACAACCGTCGCCTCTTATGTAGGGATCGGGGTGAACGTCGGGTTTTTCATTGAGTCCAGCATTTTTGAACACTAGAGTCAAGTATGAATCAAACCATATGACTATATATGCCTAATCCATCCACTTTTGAAAAAATCAAATTTTCAAGCCCGCCCAAAGGGGTACGTACCCCTTTGGCCGGTGGCCAGATTTGGCCCCGTTTTCTGGCAGCCGTCATTAAAACGGCTATAACTCTCTCCACAGGTAAGCTTTACCTGTGATTCTTGTTGTGTTGGATTTCTAACTCAAATATCTACCCTACAAAAAGTTCAAACGGAAGAAACTCCTTTTGACTCAACCTGTAGGTGGTTATCAAGTTGATTTCCACAACCGTCGCCACTTATGTAGGGATCGGGGTGAACGTCGGGTTTTTCATTGAGTCCAGCATTTTTGAACACTAGAGTCAATTATGAATTGAACCATATGACTATATATGTCTAATACATCCACTTTTGACAAAATCAAATTTTCAAGCCCGCCCAAAGGGGTACCCCTTTGGCCGGTGGCCAGATTTGGCCCCATTTTTTGGCAGCCGTCATTAAAACAGCTATAACTCTCTCCACAAGTAAGCTTTACCCGTGATTCTTGTTGCGTTGGATTCCTAACTCAAATATCTACCTTACAAAAAGTTCAATCGGAAGAAACTCCTTTTGAGTCAAGCTGTAGGTGGTTATCAACTTGATTTCCACAACTGTCGCCTCTTATGTAGGGATCGGAGTGAACGTCGGGTTTTTCATTGAGTCCAGCATTTTTGAACACTAGAGTCAATTATGCATCAAACCATATGACTAAATATGCCTAATCCATCCACTTTTGAAAAAATCAAATTTTCAAGCCCGCCCAAAGGGGTACCCCTTTGGCTGGTGGCCAGATTTGGCCCCATTTTCTGGCAGCCGTCATTAAAACGGCTATAACTCTCTCCACAGGTAAGCTTTACCCGTGATTCTTGTTGCGTTGGATTCCTAACTCAAATATCTACCCTACAAAAAGTTCAAATGGAAGAAACTCCTTTTGAGTCAACCTGTAGGTGGTTATCAAGTTGATTTCCACAACCGTCGCCTCTTATGTAGGGATCTGGGTGAACGTCGGGTTTTTCATTGAGTCCAGCATTTTTGAACACTAGAGTCAATTATGAATCAAACCATATGACTATATATGCCTAATCCATCCACTTTTGAAAAAATCAAATTTTCAAGCCCGCCCAAAGGGGTACCCTTTTGGCCGGTGGCCAGATTTGGCCCCGTTTTCTGGCAGCCGTCAGTAAAACGGCTATAACTCTCTCCACAGGTAAGCTTTACCCGTGATTCTTGTTGTGTTGGATTCCTAACTCAAATATCTACCCTAAAAAAAGTTCAAACGGAAGAAACTCCTTTTGAGTCAACCTCTAGGTGGTTATCAAGTTGATTTCCACAACCGTGGCCTCTTATGTAGGGATCGGGGTGAACGTCGGGTTTTTCATTGAGTCCAGCATTTTTTAACACTAGAGTCAATTATGAATCAAACCATATGACTATATATGCCTAATCTATCCACTTTTGAAAAAATCAAATTTTCAAGCCCGCCCAAAGGGGTACTTCTTTGGCCGGTGGCCAGATTTGGCCCCGTTTTCTGGCAGCCGTCATTAAAATGGCTATAACTCTCTCCACAGGTAAGATTTACCCGTGATTCTTGTTGTGTTGGATTCCTAACTCAAATATCTACCTTACAAAAAGTTCAAACGGAAGAAACTCCTTTTGAGTCAACCTGTAGGTGGTTATCAAGTTGATTTCCACAACCGTCGCCCCTTATGTAGGGATCGGGGTGAACATCGGGTTTTTCATTGAGTCCAGCATTTTTTAACACTAGAGTCAATTATGAATCAAACCATATGACTATATATGCCTAATCCATCTGCTTTTGAAAAAATCAAATTTTCAATCCCGCCCAAAGGGGTACCCTTTTGGCCGGTGGCCAGATTTGGCCCTGTTTTCTGGCAGCCGTCGGTAAAACGGCTATAACTCTCTCCACAGGTAAGCTTTACCCGTGATTCTTGTTGCGTTGGATTCCTAACTCAAATATCTACCCTACAAAAAGTTCAAACGGAAGAAACTCCTTTTGAGTCAACCTGTAGGTGGTTATCAAGTTGATTTCCACAACCGTCGCCTCTTATGTAGGGATCGGGGTGAACGTCGGGTTTTTATTGAGTCCAGCATTTTTGAACACTAGAGTCAATTATGAATCAAACATATGACTATATATGCCTAATCCATCCACTTTTAAAAAAATCAAATTTTCAAGCCCGCCCAAAGGGGTACGTACCCCTTTGGCCGGTGGCCAGATTTGGCCCCGTTTTCTGGCAGCCGTCATTAAAACGGCTAAAACTCTCTCCACAGGTAAGCTTTGCCTGTGATTCTTATTGCGTTGGATTCCTAACTCAAATATCTACCCTACAAAAAGTTCAAATGGAAGAAACTCCTTTTGAGTCAACCTCTAGGTGGTTATCAAGTTGATTTCCACAACCGTCGCCTCTTATGTAGGGATCGGGGTGAACGTCGGGTTTTTCATTGAGTCCAGCATTTTTGAACACTAGAGTCAATTATGAATCAAACCATATGACTATATATGCCTAATCCATCCACTTTTGAAAAAATCAAATTTTCAAGCCCGCCCAAAGGGGTACCCTTTTGGCCGGTGGCCAGATTTGGCTCCGTTTTCTGGCAGCCGTCATTAAAACGGCTATAACTCTCTCCACAGGTAAGCTTTACCCGTGATTCTTGTTGCGTTGGATTCCTAACTCAAATATCTACCCTACAAAAAGTTCAAATGGAAGAAACTCCTTTTGAGTCAACCTGTAGGTGGTTATCAAGTTGATTTCCACAACCGTCGTCTCTTATGTAGGGATCTGGGTGAACGTCGGGTTTTTCATTGAGTCCAGCATTTTTGAACACTAGAGTCAATTATGAATCAAACCATATGACTATATATGCCTAATCCATCCACTTTTGAAAAAATCAAATTTTCATGCCCGCCCAAAGGGGTACCCTTTTGGCCGGTGGCCAGATTTGGCCCCGTTTTCTGGCAGCCGTCAGTAAAACGGCTATAACTCTCTCCACAGGTAAGGTTTACCCGTGATTCTTGTTGCGTTGGATTCCTAACTCAAATATCTACCCTACAAAAAGTTCAAACGGAAGAAACTACTTTTGAGTCAACCTCTAGGTGGTTATCAAGTTGATTTCCACAACCGTCGCCTCTTATGTAGGGATCGGGGTGAACGTCGGGTTTTTCATTGAGTCCAGCATTTTTTAACACTAGAGTCAATTATGAATCAAACCATATGACTATATATGCCTAATCCATCCACTTTTGAAAAAATCAAATTTTCAAGCCCGCCCAAAGGGGTACTTCTTTGGCCGGTGGCCAGATTTGGCCCCGTTTTCTGGCAGCCGTCATTAAAATGGCTATAACTCTCTCCACAGGTAAGATTTACCCGTGATTCTTGTTGTGTTGGATTCCTAACTCAAATATCTACCCTACAAAAAGTTCAAACGGAAGAAACTCCTTTTGAGTCAACCTGTAGGTGGTTATCAAGTTGATTTCCACAACCGTCGCCTCTTATGTAGGGATCGGGGTGAACATCGGGTTTTTCATTGAGTCCAGCTTTTTTGAACACTAGAGTCAATTATGAATCAAACCATATGACTATATATGCCTAATCCATCTGCTTTTGAAAAAATCAAATTTTCAATCCCGCCCAAAGGGGTACCCTTTTGGCCGGTGGCCAGATTTGGCCCCGTTTTCTGGCAGCCGTCAGTAAAACGGCTATAACTCTCTCCACAGGTAAGCTTTACCCGTGATTCTTGTTGCGTTGGATTCCTAACTCAAATATCTATCCTACAAAAAGTTCAAACGGAAGAAACTCCTTTTGAGTCAACCTGTAGGTGGTTATCAAGTTGATTTCCACAACCGTCGCCTCTTATGTAGGGATCGGGGTGAACGTCGGGTTTTTCATTGAGTCCAGCATTTTTGAACACTAGAGTCAATTATGAATCAAACCATATGACTATATATGCCTAATCCATCCACTTTTGAAAAAATCAAATTTTCAAGCCCGCCCATAGGGGTACGTACCCCTTTGGCCGGTGGCCAGATTTGGCCCCGTTTTCTGGCAGCCGTCATTAAAACGGCTATAACTCTCTCCACAGGTAAGCTTTGCCTGTGATTCTTATTGCGTTGGATTTCTAACTCAAATATCTACCCCACAAAAAGTTCAAACGGAAGAAACTCCTTTTGAGTCAACCTCTAGGTGGTTATCAAGTTGATTTCCACAACCGTCGCCTCTTATGTAGGGATCGGGGTGAACGTCGGGTTTTTCATTGAGTCCAGCATTTTTGAACACTAGAGTCAATTATGAATCAAACCATATGACTATATATGCCTAATCCATCCACTTTTGAAAAAATCAAATTTTCATGCCCGCCCAAAGGGGTACCCTTTTGGCCGGTGGCCAGATTTGGCCCCGTTTTCTGGCAGCCGTCAGTAAAACGGCTATAACTTTCTCCACAGGTAAGGTTTACCCGTGATTCTTGTTGCGTTGGATTCCTAACTCAAATATCTACCCTACAAAAAGTTCAAACGGAAGAAACTCCTTTTGAGTCAACCTCTAGGTGGTTATCAAGTTGATTTCCACAACCGTCGCCTCTTATGTAGGGATCGGGGTGAACGTCGGGTTTTTCATTGAGTCCAGCATTTTTTAACACTAGAGTCAATTATGAATCAAACCATATGACTATATATGCCTAATCCATCCACTTTTGAAAAAATCAAATTTTCAAGCCCGCCCAAAGTGGTACTTCTTTAGCCGGTGGCCAGATTTGGCCCCGTTTTCTGGCAGCCGTCATTAAAATGGCTATAACTCTCTCCACAGGTAAGATTTACCCGTGATTCTTGTTGTGTTGGATTCCTAACTCAAATATCTACCCTACAAAAAGTTCAAACGGAAGAAACTCCTTTTGAGTCAACCTGTAGGTGGTTATCAAGTTGATTTCCACAACCGTCGCCTCTTATGTAGGGATCGGGGTGAACATCGGGTTTTTCATTGAGTCCAGCTTTTTTGAACACTAGAGTCAATTATGAATCAAACCATATGACTATATATGCCTAATCCATCTGCTTTTGAAAAAATCAAATTTTCAATCCCGCCCAAAGGGGTACCCTTTTGGCCGGTGGCCAGATTTGGCCCCGTTTTCTGGCAGCCGTCAGTAAAACGGCTATAACTCTCTCCACAGGTAAGCTTTACCCGTGATTCTTGTTGCGTTGGATTCCTAACTCAAATATCTACCCTACAAAAAGTTCAAACGGAAGAAACTCCTTTTGAGTCAACCTCTAGGTGGTTATCAAGTTGATTTCCACAACCGTCGCCTCTTATGTAAGGATCGGGGTGAACGTCGGGTTTTTCATTGAGTCCAGCATTTTTTAACACTAGAGTCAACTATAAATCATACCATATGACTACATATGCATAATCCATCCACTTTTGAAAAAATCAAATTTTCAAGCCCGCCCAAAGGGGTACCTCTTTGGCCGGTGGCCAGATTTGGCTCCGTTTTCTGGCAGCCGTCATTAAAACGGCTATAACTCTCTCCACATGTAAGCTTTGCCTGTGATTCTTATTGCGTTGGATTTCTAACTCAAATATCTACCCCACAAAAAGTTCAAACGGAAGAAACTCCTTTTGAGTCAACCTCTAGGTGGTTATCAAGTTGATTTCCACAACCGTCGCCTCTTATGTAGGGATCGGGGTGAACGTCGGGTTTTTGATTGAGTCCAGCATTTTTGAACACTAGAGTCAATTATGAATCAAACCATATGACTATATATGCCTAATCCATCCACTTTTGAAAAAATCAAATTTTCATGCCCGCCCAAAGGGGTACCCTTTTGGCCGGTGGCCAGATTTGGCCCCGTTTTCTGGCAGCCGTCAGTAAAACGGCTATAACTTTCTCCACAGGTAAGGTTTACCCGTGATTCTTGTTGCGTTGGATTCCTAACTCAAATATCTACCCTACAAAAAGTTCAAACGGAAGAAACTCCTTTTGAGTCAACCTCTAGGTGGTTATCAAGTTGATTTCCACAACCGTCGCCTCTTATGTAGGGATCGGGGTGAACGTCGGGTTTTTCATTGAGTCCAGCATTTTTTAACACTAGAGTCAATTATGAATCAAACCATATGACTATATATGCCTAATCCATCCACTTTTGAAAAAATCAAATTTTCAAGCCCGCCCAAAGGGGTACTTCTTTGGCCGGTGGCCAGATTTGGCCCCGTTTTCTGGCAGCCGTCATTAAAATGGCTATAACTCTCTCCACAGGTAAGATTTACCCGTGATTCTTGTTGTGTTGGATTCCTAACTCAAATATCTACCCTACAAAAAGTTCAAACGGAAGAAACTCCTTTTGAGTCAACCCGTAGGTGGTTATCAAGTTGATTTCCACAACCGTCGCCTCTTATGTAGGGATCGGGGTGAACATCGGGTTTTTCATTGAGTCCAACTTTTTTGAACACTAGAGTCAATTATGAATCAAACCATATGACTATATATGCCTAATCCATCTGCTTTTGAAAAAATCAAATTTTCAATCCCGCCCAAAGGGGTACCCTTTTGGCCGGTGGCCAGATTTGGCCCCGTTTTCTGGCAGCCGTCAGTAAAACGGCTATAACTCTCTCCACAGGTAAGCTTTACCCGTGATTCTTGTTGCGTTGGATTCCTAACTCAAATATCTACCCTACAAAAAGTTCAAACGGAAGAAACTCCTTTTGAGTCAACCTCTAGGTGGTTATCAAGTTGATTTCCACAACCGTCGCCTCTTATGTAAGGATCGGGGTGAACGTCGGGTTTTTCATTGAGTCCAGCATTTTTTAACACTAGAGTCAACTATAAATCATACCATATGACTACATATGCATAATCCATCCACTTTTGAAAAAATCAAATTTTCAAGCCCGCCCAAAGGGGTACCTCTTTGGCCGGTGGCCAGATTTGGCTCCGTTTTCTGGCAGCCGTCATTAAAACGGCTATAACTCTCTCCACATGTAAGCTTTACCCGTGATTCTTGTTGTGTTGGATTCCTAACTCAAATATCTACCATAAAAAAAGTTCAAATGGAAGAAACTCCTTTTGAGTCAACCTGTAGGTGGTTATCAAGTTGATTTCCACCACCTTCGCCTCTTATGTAGGGATCTGGGTGAACGTCGGGTTTTTCATTGAGTCCAGCATTTTTGAACACTAGACTCAATTATGAATCAAACCATATGACTATATATGCCTAATCCATCCAGTTTTAAAAAAATCAAATTTTCAAGCCCGCCCAAAGGGGTACCCTTTTGGCCGGTGGCCAGATTTGGCACCGTTTTCTGGCAGCCGTCAGTAAAACGGCTATAACTCTCTCCACAGGTAAGCTTTACCCGTGATTCTTGTTGCGTTGGATTCCTAACTCAAATATCTATCCTACAAAAAGTTCAAACGGAAGAAACTCCTTTTGAGTCAACCTGTAGGTGGTTATCAAGTTGATTTCCACAACCGTCGCCTCTTATGTAGGGATCGGGGTGAACGTCGGGTTTTTCATTGAGTCCAGCATTTTTGAACACTAGAGTCAATTATAAATCAAACCATATGACTATATATGCCTAATCCATCCACTTTTGAAAAAATCAAATTTTCAAGCCCGCCCAAAGGGGTACGTACCCCTTTGGCCGGTGGCCAGATTTGGCCCCGTTTTCTGGCAGCCGTCATTAAAACGGCTATAAATCTCTCCACAGGTAAGCTTTGCCTGTGATTCTTATTGCGTTGGATTTCTAACTCAAATATCTACCCCACAAAAAGTTCAAACGGAAGAAACTCCTTTTGAGTCAACCTCTAGGTGGTTATCAAGTTGATTTCCACAACCGTCGCCTCTTATGTAGGGATCGGGCTGAACGTCGGGTTTTTCATTGAGTCCAGCATTTTTGAACACTAGAGTCAATTATGAATCAAACCATATGACTATATATGCCTAATCCATCCACTTTTGAAAAAATCAAATTTTCAAGCCCGCCCAAAGGGGTACCCTTTTGGCCGGTGGCCAGATTTGGCTCCGTTTTCTGGCAGCCGTCATTAAAACGGCTATAACTCTCTCCACATGTAAGCTTTACCCGTGATTCTTGTTGTGTTGGATTCCTAACTCAAATATCTACCCTACAAAAAGTTCAAACGGAAGAAACTCCTTTTGAGTCAACCTGTAGCTGGTTATCAAGTTGATTTCCACAACCGTCGCCTCTTATGTAGGGATCTGGGTGAACGTCGGGTTTTTCATTGAGTCCAGCATTTTTGAACACTAGAGTCAATTATGAATCAAAGCATATGACTATATATGCCTAATCCATCCACTTTTGAAAAAATCAAATTTTCATGCCCGCCCAAAGGGGTACCCTTTTGGCCGGTGGCCAGATTTGGCCCCGTTTTCTGGCAGCCGTCAGTAAAACGGCTATAACTCTCTCCACAGGTAAGCTTTACCCGTGATTCTTGTTGCGTTGGATTCCTAACTCAAATATCTACCCTACAAAAAGTTCAAACGGAAGAAACTCCTTTTGAGTCAACCTCTAGGTGGTTATCAAGTTGATTTCCACAACCGTCGCCTCTTATGTAGGGATCGGGGTGAACGTCGGGTTTTTCATTGAGTCCAGCATTTTTTAACACTAGAGTCAATTATGAATCAAACCATATGACTATATATGCCTAATCCATCCACTTTTGAAAAAATCAAATTTTCAAGCCCGCCCAAAGGGGTACTTCTTTGGCCGGTGGCCAGATTTGGCCCCGTTTTCTGGCAGCCGTCAGTAAAACGGCTATAACTCTCTCCACAGGTAAGCTTTACCCGTGATTATTGTTGCGTTGGATTCCTAACTCAAATATCTACCCTACAAAAAGTTCAAACGGAAGAAACTCCTTTTGAGTCAACCTCTAGGTGGTTATCAAGTTGATTTCCACAACCGTCGCCTCTTATGTAGGGATCGGGGTGAACGTCGGGTTTTTCATTGAGTCCAGCATTTTTTAACACTAGAGTCAACTATAAATCATACCATATGACTATATATGCATAATCCATCCACTTTTGAAAAAATCAAATTTTCAAGCCCGCCCAAAGGGGTACCCTTTTGGCCGGTGGCCAGATTTGGCTCCGTTTTCTGGCAGCCGTCATTAAAACGGCTATAACTCTCTCCACATGTAAGCTTTACCCGTGATTCTTGTTGTGTTGGATTCCTAACTCAAATATCTACCCTACAAAAAGTTCAAACGGAAGAAACTCCTTTTGAGTCAACCTGTAGGTGGTTATCAAGTTGATTTCCACAACCGTCGCCTCTTATGTAGGGATCGGGGTGAACGTCGGGTTTTTCACTGAGTCCAGAATTTTTGAACACTAGAGTCAATTATGAATCAAACCATCTGACTATATATGTCTAATCCATCCACTTTTGAAAAAATCAAATTTTCAAGCCCGCCCAAAGGAGTACCCCTTTAGCCGGTGGCCAGATTTGGCCCCGTTTTCTGGCAACCGTCATTAAAACGGCTATAACTCTCTCCACAAGTAAGCTTTACCCGTGATTCTTGTTGCGTTGGATTCCTAACTCAAATATCTACCCTACAAAAAGTTCAAACGGAAGAAACTCCTTTTGAGTCAACCTGTAGGTGGTTATCAAGTTGATTTCCACAACCGTCGCCTCTTATGTAGGGATCGGGGTGAACGTCGGGTTTTTCATTGAGTCCAGCATTTTTGAACACTAGAGTCAATTATGAATCAAACGATATGACTATATATGCCTAATCCATCCACTTTTGAAAAAATCAAATTTTCAAGCCCGCCCAAAGGGGTACGTACCCCTTTGGCCGGTGGCCAGATTTGGCTCCGTTTTCTGGCAGCCGTCATTAAAACGGCTATAACTCTCTCCACATGTAAGCTTTACCCGTGATTCTTGTTGTGTTGGATTCCTAACTCAAATATCTACCCTAAAAAAAGTTCAAATGGAAGAAACTTCTTTTGAGTCAACCTGTAGGTGGTTATCAAGTTGATTTCCACAACCGTCGCCTCTTATGTAGGGATCGGGGTGAACGTCGGGTTTTTCATTGAGTCCAGCATTTTTGAACACTAGAGTCAATTATGAATCAAACGATATGACTATATATGCCTAATCCATCCACTTTTGAAAAAATCAAATTTTCAAGCCCGCCCAAAGGAGTACCCCTTTAGCCGGTGGCCAGATTTGGCCCCGTTTTCTGGCAACCGTCATTAAAACGGCTATAACTCTCTCCACAAGTAAGCTTTACCCGTGATTCTTGTTGCGTTGGATTCCTAACTCAAATATCTACCCCACAAAAAGTTCAAACGGAAGAAACTCCTTTTGAGTCAACCTGTAGGTGGTTATCAAGTTGATTTCCACAACCGTCGCCTCTTATGTAGGGATCGGGGTGAACGTCGGGTTTTTCATTGAGTCCAGCATTTTTGAACACTAGAGTCAATTATGAATCAAACGATATGACTATATATGCCTAATCCATCCACTTTTGAAAAAATCAAATTTTCAAGCCCGCCCAAAGGGGTACGTACCCCTTTGGCCGGTGGCCAGATTTGGCCTCGTTTTCTGGCAGCCGTCATTAAAACGGCTATAACTCTCTCCACAGGTAAGCTTTGCCTGTGATTCTTATTGCGTTGGATTCCTAACTCAAATATCTACCCTACAAAAAGTTCAAACGGAAGAAACTCCTTTTGAGTCAACCTCTAGGTGGTTATCAAATTGATTTCCACAACCGTCGCCTCTTATGTAGGGATCGGGGTGAACGTCGGGTTTTTCACTGAGTCCAGCATTTTTGAACACTAGAGTCAATTATGAATCAAACCATATGACTATATATGCCTAATCCATCCACTTTTGAAAAAATCAAATTTTCAAGCCCGCCCAAAGGGGTACCCTTTTGGCCGGTGGCCAGATTTGGCTCCGTTTTCTGGCAGCCGTCATTAAAACGGCTATAACTCTCTCCACATGTAAGCTTTACCCGTGATTCTTGTTGTGTTGGATTCCTAACTCAAATATCTACCCTACAAAAAGTTCAAACGGAAGAAACTCCTTTTGAGTCAACCTGTAGGTGGTTATCAAGTTGATTTCCACAACCGTCGCCTCTTATGTAGGGATCGGGGTGAACGTCGGGTTTTTCACTGAGTCCAGAATTTTTGAACACTAGAGTCAATTATGAATCAAACCATCTGACTATATATGTCTAATCCATCCACTTTTGAAAAAATCAAATTTTCAAGCCCGCCCAAAGGAGTACCCCTTTAGCCGGTGGCCAGATTTGGCCCCGTTTTCTGGCAACCGTCATTAAAACGGCTATAACTCTCTCCACAAGTAAGCTTTACCCGTGATTCTTGTTGCGTTGGATTCCTAACTCAAATATCTACCCTACAAAAAGTTCAAACGGAAGAAACTCCTTTTGAGTCAACCTGTAGGTGGTTATCAAGTTGATTTCCACAACCGTCGCCTCTTATGTAGGGATCGGGGTGAACGTCGGGTTTTTCATTGAGTCCAGCATTTTTGAACACTAGAGTCAATTATGAATCAAACGATATGACTATATATGCCTAATCCATCCACTTTTGAAAAAATCAAATTTTCAAGCCCGCCCAAAGGGGTACGTACCCCTTTGGCCGGTGGCCAGATTTGGCTCCGTTTTCTGGCAGCCGTCATTAAAACGGCTATAACTCTCTCCACATGTAAGCTTTACCCGTGATTCTTGTTGTGTTGGATTCCTAACTCAAATATCTACCCTAAAAAAAGTTCAAATGGAAGAAACTCCTTTTGAGTCAACCTGTAGGTGGTTATCAAGTTGATTTCCACAACCGTCGCCTCTTATGTAGGGATCGGGGTGAACGTCGGGTTTTTCATTGAGTCCAGCATTTTTGAACACTAGAGTCAATTATGAATCAAACGATATGACTATATATGCCTAATCCATCCACTTTTGAAAAAATCAAATTTTCAAGCCCGCCCAAAGGAGTACCCCTTTAGCCGGTGGCCAGATTTGGCCCCGTTTTCTGGCAACCGTCATTAAAACGGCTATAACTCTCTCCACAAGTAAGCTTTACCCGTGATTCTTGTTGCGTTGGATTCCTAACTCAAATATCTACCCCACAAAAAGTTCAAAGAGAAGAAACTCCTTTTGAGTCAACCTGTAGGTGGTTATCAAGTTGATTTCCACAACCGTCGCCTCTTATGTAGGGATCGGGGTGAACGTCGGGTTTTTCATTGAGTCCAGCATTTTTGAACACTAGAGTCAATTATGAATCAAACGATATGACTATATATGCCTAATCCATCCACTTTTGAAAAAATCAAATTTTCAAGCCCGCCCAAAGGGGTACGTACCCCTTTGGCCGGTGGCCAGATTTGGCCTCGTTTTCTGGCAGCCGTCATTAAAACGGCTATAACTCTCTCCACAGGTAAGCTTTGCCTGTGATTCTTATTGCGTTGGATTCCTAACTCAAATATCTACCCTACAAAAAGTTCAAACGGAAGAAACTCCTTTTGAGTCAACCTCTAGGTGGTTATCAAATTGATTTCCACAACCGTCGCCTCTTATGTAGGGATCGGGGTGAACGTCGGGTTTTTCACTGAGTCCAGCATTTTTGAACACTAGAGTCAATTATGAATCAAACCATATGACTATATATGCCTAATCCATCCACTTTTGAAAAAATCAAATTTTCAAGCCCGCCCAAAGGGGTACCCTTTTGGCCGGTGGCCAGATTTGGCTCCGTTTTCTGGCAGCCGTCATTAAAACGGCTATAACTCTCTCCACATGTAAGCTTTACCCGTGATTCTTGTTGTGTTGGATTCCTAACTCAAATATCTACCCTACAAAAAGTTCAAACGGAAGAAACTCCTTTTGAGTCAACCTGTAGGTGGTTATCAAGTTGATTTCCAGAACCGTCGCCTCTTATGTAGGGATCGGGGTGAACTTCGGGTTTTTCACTGAGTCCAGAATTTTTGAACACTAGAGTCAATTATGAATCAAACCATCTGACTATATATGTCTAATCCATCCACTTTTGAAAAAATCAAAATTTCAAGCCCGCCCAAAGGAGTACCCCTTTAGCCGGTGGCCAGATTTGGCCCCGTTTTCTGGCAACCGTCATGAAAACGGCTATAACTCTCTCCACAAGTAAGCTTTACCCGTGATTCTTGTTGCGTTGGATTCCTAACTCAAATATCTACCCTACAAAAAGTTCAAAAGGAAGAAACTCCTTTTGAGTCAACCTGTAGGTGGTTATGAAGTTGATTTCCACAACCGTCGCCTCTTATGTAGGGATCGGGGTGAACGTCGGGTTTTTCACTGAGTCCAGCATTTTTGAACACTAGAGTCAATTATGAATCAAACCATATGACTATATATGCCTAATCCATCCACTTTTGAAAAAATCAAATTTTCAAGCCCGCCCAAAGGGGTACGTACCCCTTCGGCCGGTGGCCAGATTTGGCCCCGTTTTCTGGCAGCCGTCATTAAAACGGCTATAACTCTCTCCACAGGTAAGCTTTACCCGTGATTCTTGTTGCGTTGGATTCCTAACTCAAATATCTACCCTACAAAAAGTTCAAACGGAAGAAACTCCTTTTGACTCAACCTGTAGGTGGTTATCAAGTTGATTTCCACAACCGTCGCCTCTTATGTAGGGATCGGGGTGAACGTCGGGTTTTTCATTGAGTCCAGCATTTTTTAACACTAGAGTCAATTATGAATCAAACCATATGACTATATATGTCTAATCCATCCACTTTTGAAAAAATCAAATTTTCAAGCCTGCCCAAAGGGGTACCCCTTTGGCCGGTGGCCAGATTTGGCCCCATTTTTTGGCAGCCGTCATTAAAACAGCTATAACTCTCTCCACAAGTAAGCTTTACCCGTGATTCTTGTTGCGTTGGATTCCTAACTCAAATATCTACCCTACAAAAAGTTCAATCGGAAGAAACTCCTTTTGAGTCAAGCTGTAGGTGGTTATCAAGTTGATTTCCACAACAGTCGCCTCTCATGTAGGGATCGGAGTGAACGTCAGGTTTTTCATTGAGTCCAGCATTTTTGAACACTAGAGTCAATTATGAATCAAACCATATGACTAAATATGCCTAATCCATCCAGTTTTGAAAAAAAATCAAATTTTCAAGCCCGCCCAAAGGGGTACCCCTTTGGCTGGTGGCCAGATTTGGCCCCATTTTCTGGTAGCCGTCATTAAAACGGCTATAACTCTCTCCACAGGTAAGCTTTACCCGTGATTCTTGTTGCGTTGGATTCCTAACTCAAATATCTACCCTACAAAAAGTTCAAACGGAAGAAACTCCTTTTGAGTCAACCTGTAGGTGGTTATCAAGTTGATTTCCACAACCGTCGCCTCTTATGTAGGGATCGGAGTGAACGTCGGGTTTTTCATTGAGTCCAGCATTTTTGAACACTAGAGTCAATTATGAATCAAACCATATGACTAAATATGCCTAATCCATCCACTTTTGAAAAAATCAAATTTTCAAGCCCGCCCAAAGGGGTACCCTTTTGGCCGGTGGCCAGATTTGGCCCCGTTTTCTGGCAGCCGTCAGTAAAACGGCTATAACTCTCACCACAGGTAAGCTTTACCCGTGATTCTTGTTGCGTTGGATTCCTAACTCAAATATCTACCCTACAAAAAGTTCAAACGGAAGAAACTCCTTTTGAGTCAACCTGTAGGTGGTTATCAAGTTGATTTCCACAACCGTCGCCTCTTATGTAGGGATCGGGGTGAACGTCGCGTTTTTCATTGAGTCCAGCATTTTTGAACACTAGAGTCAATTATGAATCAAACCATATGACTATATATGCCTAATCCATCCACTTTTGAAAAAATCAAATTTTCAAGCCCGCCCAAAGGGGTACGTACGCCTTTGGCCGGTGGCCAGATTTGGCCCCGTTTTCTGGCAGCCGTCATTAAAACGGCTATAACTCTCTCCACAGGTAAGCTTTACCTGTGATTCTTATTGCGTTGGATTCCTAACTCAAATATCTACCCTACAAAAAGTTCAAACGGAAGAAACTCCTTTTGACTCAACCTGTAGGTGGTTATCAAGTTGATTTCCACAACCGTCGCCTCTTATGTAGGGATCGGGGTTGTACGTCGGGTTTTTCATTGAGTCCAGCATTTTTGAACACTAGAGTCAATTATGAATCGAACCATATGACTATATATGTCTAATCCATCCACTTTTGAAAAAATCAAATTTTCAAGCCCGCCCAAAGGGGTACCCCTTTGGCCGGTGGCCAGATTTGGCCCCATTTTTTGGTAGCCGTCATTAAAACAGCTATAACTCTCTCCACAAGTAAGCTTTACCCGTGATTCTTGTTGCGTTGGATTCATAACTCAAATATCTACCCTACAAAAAGTTCAATCGGAAGAAACTCCTTTTGAGTCAAGCTGTAGGTGGTTATCAAGTTGATTTCCACAACCGTCGCCTCTTATGTAGGGATCGGAGTGAACGTCGGGTTTTTCATTGAGTCCAACATTTTTGAACACTAGAGTCAATTATGAATCAAACCATATGACTAAATATGCCTAATCCATCCACTTTTGAAAAAATCAAATTTTCAAGCCCGCCCAAAGGTGTACCCCTTTGGCTGGAGGCCAGATTTGGCCCCATTTTCTGGCAGTCGTCATTAAAACGGCTATAACTCTCTCCACAGGTAAGCTTTACCCGTGATTCTTGTTGCGTTGGATTCCTAACTCAAATATCTACCCTACAAAAAGTTCAAACGGAAGAAACTCCTTTTGAGTCAACCTGTAGGTGGTTATCAAGTTGATTTCCACAACCGTCGCCTCTTATGTAGGGATCTGGGTGAACGTCGGGTTTTTCATTGAGTCCAGCATTTTTGAACACTAGAGTCAATTATGAATCAAACCATATGACTATATATGCCTAATCCATCCACTTTTGAAAAAATCAAATTTTCAAGCCCGCCCAAAGGGGTACGTACGCCTTTGGCCGGTGGCCAGATTTGGCCCCGTTTTCTGGCAGCCGTCATTAAAACGGCTATAACTCTCTCCACAGGTAAGCTTTACCTGTGATTCTTATTGCGTTGGATTCTTAACTCAAATATCTACCCTACAAAAAGTTCAAACGGAAGAAACTCCTTTTGACTCAACCTGTAGGTGGTTATCAAGTTGATTTCCACAACCGTCGCCTCTTATGTAGGGATCGGGGTGAACGTCGGGTTTTTCATTGAGTCCAGCATTTTTGAACACTAGAGTCAATTATGAATCGAACCATATGACTATATATGTCTAATCCATCCACTTTTGAAAAAATCAAATTTTCAAGCCCGCCCAAAGGGGTACCCCTTTGGCCGGTAGCAAGATTTGGCCCCATTTTTTGGTAGCCGTCATTAAAACAGCTATAACTCTCTCCACAAGTAAGCTTTACCCGTGATTCTTGTTGCGTTGGATTCCTAACTCAAATATCTACCGTACAAAAAGTTCAATCGGAAGAAACTCCTTTTGAGTCAAGCTGTAGGTGGTTATCAAGTTGATTTCCACAACCGTCGCCTCTTATGTAGGGATCGGAGTGAACGTCGGGTTTTTCATTGAGTCCAACATTTTTGAACACTAGAGTCAATTATGAATCAAACCATATGACTAAATATGCCTAATCCATCCACTTTTGAAAAAATCAAATTTTCAAGCCCGCCCAAAGGGGTACCCTTTTGGCCGGTGGCCAGATTTGGCCCCGTTTTCTGGCAGCCGTCAGTAAAACGGCTATAACTCTCACCACAGGTAAGCTTTACCCGTGATTCTTGTTGCGTTGGATTCCTAACTCAAATATCTACCCTACAAAAAGTTCAAACGGAAGAAACTCCTTTTGTGTCAACCTGTAGGTGGTTATCAAGTTGATTTCCACAACCGTCGCCTCTTATGTAGGGATCGGGGTGAACGTCGGGTTTTTCATTGAGTCCAGCATTTTTGAACACTAGAGTCAATTATGAATCGAACCATATGACTATATATGTCTAATCCATCCACTTTTGAAAAAATCAAATTTTCAAGCCCGCCCAAAGGGGTACCCCTTTGGCCGGTAGCAAGATTTGGCCCCATTTTTTGGTAGTCGTCATTAAAACAGCTATAACTCTCTCCACAAGTAAGCTTTACCCGTGATTCTTGTTGCGTTGGATTCCTAACTCAAATATCTACCCTACAAAAAGTTCAATCGGAAGAAACTCCTTTTGAGTCAAGCTGTAGGTGGTTATCAAGTTGATTTCCACAACCGTCGCCTCTTATGTAGGGATCGGGGTGAACGTCGCGTTTTTCATTGAGTCCAGCATTTTTGAACACTAGAGTCAATTATGAATCAAACCATATGACTATATATGCCTAATCCATCCACTTTTGAAAAAATCAAATTTTCAAGCCCGCCCAAAGGGGTACGTACGCCTTTGGCCGGTGGCCAGATTTGGCCCCGTTTTCTGGCAGCCGTCATTAAAACGGCTATAACTCTCTCCACAGGTAAGCTTTACCTGTGATTCTTATTGCGTTGGATTCCTAACTCAAATATCTACCCTACAAAAAGTTCAAACGGAAGAAACTCCTTTTGACTCAACCTGTAGGTGGTTATCAAGTTGATTTCCACAACCGTCGCCTCTTATGTAGGGATCGGGGTGAACGTCGGGTTTTTCATTGAGTCCAGCATTTTTGAACACTAGAGTCAATTATGAATCGAACCATATGACTATATATGTCTAATCCATCCACTTTTGAAAAAATCAAATTTTCAAGCCCGCCCAAAGGGGTACCCCTTTGGCCGGTGGCCAGATTTGGCCCCATTTTTTGGTAGCCGTCATTAAAACAGCTATAACTCTCTCCACAAGTAAGCTTTACCCGTGATTCTTGTTGCGTTGGATTCCTAACTCAAATATCTACCCTACAAAAAGTTCAATCGGAAGAAACTCCTTTTGAGTCAAGCTGTAGGTGGTTATCAAGTTGATTTCCACAACCGTCGCCTCTTATGTAGGGATCGGAGTGAACGTCGGGTTTTTCATTGAGTCCAACATTTTTGAACACTAGAGTCAATTATGAATCAAACCATATGACTAAATATGCCTAATCCATCCACTTTTGAAAAAATCAAATTTTCAAGCCCGCCCAAAGGGGTACCCCTTTGGCCGGTGGCCAGATTTGGCCCCGTTTTCTGGCAGCCGTCATTAAAACGGCTATAACTCTCTCCACAGGTAAGCTTTACCTGTGATTCTTGTTGCGTTGGATTCCTAACTCAAATATCTACCCTACAAAAAGTTCAATCGGAAGAAACTCCTTTTGAGTCAAGCTGTAGGTGGTTATCAAGTTGATTTCCACAACCGTCGCCTCTTATGTAGGGATCGGAGTGAACGTCGGGTTTTTCATTGAGTCCAACATTTTTGAACACTAGAGTCAATTATGAATCAAACCATATGACTAAATATGCCTAATCCATCCACTTTTGAAAAAATCAAATTTTCAAGCCCGCCCAAAGGGGTATCCCTTTGGCTGGAGGCCAGATTTGGCCCCATTTTCTGGCAGTCGTCATTAAAACGGCTATAACTCTCTCCACAGGTAAGCTTTACCCGTGATTCTTGTTGCGTTGGATTCCTAACTCAAATATCTACCCTACAAAAAGTTCAAACGGAAGAAACTCCTTTTGCGTCAACCTGTAGGTGGTTATCAAGTTGATTTCCACAACCGTAGCCTCTTATGTAGGGATCTGGGTGAACGTCGGGTTTTTCATTGAGTCCAGCATTTTTGAACACTAGAGTCAATTATGAATCAAACCATATGACTATATATGCCTAATCCATCCACTTTTGAAAAAATCAAATTTTCAAGCCCGCCCAAAGGGGTACCCTTTTGGCCGGTGGCCAGATTTGGCCCCGTTTTCTGGCAGCCGTCAGTAAAACGGCTATAACTCTCTCCACAGGTAAGCTTTACCCGTGATTCTTGTTGCGTTGGATTCCTAACTCAAATATCTACCGTACAAAAGTTCAAACGGAAGAAACTCCTTTTGAGTCAACCTCTAGGCGGTTATCAAGTTGATTTCCACAACCGTCGCCTGTTATGTAGGGATCGGGGTGAACGTCGGGTTTTTCATTGAGTCCAGCATTGTTTAACACTAGAGTCAATTATGAATCAAACCATATGACTATATATGCCTAATCCATCCACTTTTGAAAAAATCAAATTTTCAAGCCCTCCCAAAGGGGTACGTACCCCTTTGGCCGGTGGCCAGATTTGGCCCCGTTTTCTGGCAGCCGTCATTAAAACGGCTATAACTCTCTCCACAGGTAAGCTTTACCTGTGATTCTTGTTGCGTTGGATTCCTAACTCAAATATCTACCCTACAAAAAGTTCAAACGGAAGAAACTCCTTTTGAGTCAACCTGTAGGTGGTTATCAAGTTGATTTCCACAACCGTCGCCTCTTATGTAGGGATCTGGGTGAACGTCGGGTTTTTCATTGAGTCCAGCATTTTTGAACACTAGAGTCAATTATGAATCAAATGATATGACTATATATGCCTAATCCATCTGCTTTTGAAAAAATCAAATTTTCAAGCCCGCCCAAAGGGGTACCCTTTTGGCCGGTGGCCAGATTTGGCCCCGTTTTCTGGCAGCCGTCAGTAAAACGGCTATAACTCTCTCCACAGGTAAGCTTTACCCGTGATTCTTGTTGCGTTGGATTCCTAACTCAAATATCTACCGTACAAAAGTTCAAACGGAAGAAACTCCTTTTGAGTCAACCTCTAGGCGGTTATCAAGTTGATTTCCACAACCGTCGCCTGTTATGTAGGGATCGGGGTGAACGTCGGGTTTTTCATTGAGTCCAGCATTGTTTAACACTAGAGTCAATTATGAATCAAACCATATGACTATATATGCCTAATCCATCCACTTTTGAAAAAATCAAATTTTCAAGCCCTCCCAAAGGGGTACGTACCCCTTTGGCCGGTGGCCAGATTTGGCCCCGTTTTCTGGCAGCCATCATTAAAACGGCTATAACTCTCTCCACAGGTAAGCTTTACCTGTGATTCTTGTTGCGTTGGATTCCTAACTCAAATATCTACCCTACAAAAAGTTCAAACGGAAGAAACTCCTTTTGAGTCAACCTGTAGGTGGTTATCAAGTTGATTTCCACAACCGTCGCCTCTTATGTAGGGATCTGGGTGAACGTCGGGTTTTTCATTGAGTCCAGCATTTTTGAACACTAGAGTCAATTATGAATCAAATGATATGACTATATATGCCTAATCCATCTGCTTTTGAAAAAATCAAATTTTCAAGCCCGCCCAAAGGGGTACCCTTTTGGCCGGTGGCCAGATTTGGCCCCGTTTTCTGGCAGCCGTCAGTAAAACGGCTATAACTCTCTCCACAGGTAAGCTTTACCCGTGATTCTTGTTGCGTTGGATTCCTAACTCAAATATCTACCCTACAAAAAGTTCAAATGGCAGAAACTCCTTTTGAGTCAACCTCTAGGTGGTTATCAAGTTGATTTCCACAACCGTCGCCTCTTATGTAGGGATCGGGGTGAACGTCGGGTTTTTCATTGAGTCCAGCATTTTTGAACACTAGAGTCAATTATGAATCAAACCATATGACTATATATGCCTAATC
Organism: Perilla frutescens; assembly: GCA_026008535.1. NCBI lineage: Eukaryota > Viridiplantae > Streptophyta > Magnoliopsida > Lamiales > Lamiaceae > Perilla > Perilla frutescens. The sequence continues at coordinate 100,738 of BRKX01000022.1, read as the reverse complement.
CATCCACTTTTGAAAAAATCAAATTTTCAAGCCCGCCCAAAGGGGTACCCTTTTGGCCGGTGGCCAGATTTGGCCCCGTTTTCTGGCAGCCGTCAGTAAAACGGCTATAACTCTCTCCACAGGTAAGCTTTACCCGTGATTCTTGTTGCGTTGGATTCCTAACTCAAATATCTACCCTACAAAAAGTTCAAATGGCAGAAACTCCTTTTGAGTCAACCTCTAGGTGGTTATCAAGTTGATTTCCACAACCGTCGCCTCTTATGTAGGGATCTGGGTGAACGTCGGGTTTTTCATTGAGTCCAGCATTTTTGAACACTAGAGTCAATTATGAATCAAACGATATGACTATATATGCCTAATCCATCTGCTTTTGAAAAAATCAAATTTTCAAACCCGCCCAAAGGGGTACCCCTTTGGCCGGAGGCCAGATTTGGCCCCATTTTCTGGCAGTCGTCATTAAAACGGCTATAACTCTCTCCACAGGTAAGCTTTACCCGTGATTCTTGTTGCGTTGGATTCCTAACTCAAATATCTACCCTACAAAAAGTTCAAACGGAAGAAACTCCTTTTGCGTCAACCTGTAGGTGGTTATCAAGTTGATTTCCACAACCGTCGCCTCTTATGTAGGGATCTGGGTGAACGTCGGGTTTTTCATTGAGTCCAGCATTTTTGAACACTAGAGTCAATTATGAATCAAACCATATGACTATATATTCCTAATCCATCCACTTTTGAAAAAATCAAATTTTCAAGCCCGCCCAAAGGGGTACCCTTTTGGCCGGTGGCCAGATTTGGCCCCGTTTTCTGGCAGCCGTCAGTAAAACGGCTATAACTCTCTCCACAGGTAAGCTTTACCCGTGATTCTTGTTGCGTTGGATTCCTAACTCAAATATCTACCGTACAAAAGTTCAAACGGAAGAAACTCCTTTTGAGTCAACCTCTAGGCGGTTATCAAGTTGATTTCCACAACCGTCGCCTGTTATGTAGGGATCGGGGTGAACGTCGGGTTTTTCATTGAGTCCAGCATTGTTTAACACTAGAGTCAATTATGAATCAAACCATATGACTATATATGCCTAATCCATCCACTTTTGAAAAAATCAAATTTTCAAGCCCTCCCAAAGGGGTACGTACCCCTTTGGCCGGTGGCCAGATTTGGCCCCGTTTTCTGGCAGCCGTCATTAAAACGGCTATAACTCTCTCCACAGGTAAGCTTTACCTGTGATTCTTGTTGCGTTGGATTCCTAACTCAAATATCTACCCTACAAAAAGTTCAAACGGAAGAAACTCCTTTTGAGTCAACCTGTAGGTGGTTATCAAGTTGATTTCCACAACCGTCGCCTCTTATGTAGGGATCTGGGTGAACGTCGGGTTTTTCATTGAGTCCAGCATTTTTGAACACTAGAGTCAATTATGAATCAAATGATATGACTATATATGCCTAATCCATCTGCTTTTGAAAAAATCAAATTTTCAAGCCCGCCCAAAGGGGTACCCTTTTGGCCGGTGGCCAGATTTGGCCCCGTTTTCTGGCAGCCGTCAGTAAAACGGCTATAACTCTCTCCACAGGTAAGCTTTACCCGTGATTCTTGTTGCGTTGGATTCCTAACTCAAATATCTACCCTACAAAAAGTTCAAATGGCAGAAACTCCTTTTGAGTCAACCTCTAGGTGGTTATCAAGTTGATTTCCACAACCGTCGCCTCTTATGTAGGGATCGGGGTGAACGTCGGGTTTTTCATTGAGTCCAGCATTTTTGAACACTAGAGTCAATTATGAATCAAACCATATGACTATATATGCCTAATCCATCCACTTTTGAAAAAATCAAATTTTCAAGCCCGCCCAAAGGGGTACCCTTTTGGCCGGTGGCCAGATTTGGCCCCGTTTTCTGGCAGCCGTCAGTAAAACGGCTATAACTCTCTCCACAGGTAAGCTTTACCCGTGATTCTTGTTGCGTTGGATTCCTAACTCAAATATCTACCCTACAAAAAGTTCAAATGGCAGAAACTCCTTTTGAGTCAACCTCTAGGTGGTTATCAAGTTGATTTCCACAACCGTCGCCTCTTATGTAGGGATCTGGGTGAACGTCGGGTTTTTCATTGAGTCCAGCATTTTTGAACACTAGAGTCAATTATGAATCAAACGATATGACTATATATGCCTAATCCATCTGCTTTTGAAAAAATCAAATTTTCAAGCCCGCCCAAAGGGGTACCCCTTTGGCTGGAGGCCAGATTTGGCCCCATTTTCTGGCAGTCGTCATTAAAACGGCTATAACTCTCTCCACAGGTAAGCTTTACCCGTGATTCTTGTTGCGTTGGATTCCTAACTCAAATATCTACCCTACAAAAAGTTCAAACGGAAGAAACTCCTTTTGCGTCAACCTGTAGGTGGTTATCAAGTTGATTTCCACAACCGTCGCCTCTTATGTAGGGATCTGGGTGAACGTCGGGTTTTTCATTGAGTCCAGCATTTTTGAACACTAGAGTCAATTATGAATCAAACCATATGACTATATATGCCTAATCCATCCACTTTTGAAAAAATCAAATTTTCAAGCCCGCCCAAAGGGGTACCCTTTTGGCCGGTGGCCAGATTTGGCCCCGTTTTCTGGCAGCCGTCAGTAAAACGGCTATAACTCTCTCCACAGGTAAGCTTTACCCGTGATTCTTGTTGCGTTGGATTCCTAACTCAAATATCTACCGTACAAAAGTTCAAACGGAAGAAACTCCTTTTGAGTCAACCTCTAGGCGGTTATCAAGTTGATTTCCACAACCGTCGCCTCTTATGTAGGGATCGGGGTGAACGTCGGGTTTTTCATTGAGTCCAGCATTGTTTAACACTAGAGTCAATTATGAATCAAACCATATGACTATATATGCCTAATCCATCCACTTTTGAAAAAATCAAATTTTCAAGCCCTCCCAAAGGGGTACGTACCCCTTTGGCCGGTGGCCAGATTTGGCCCCGTTTTCTGGCAGCCGTCATTAAAACGGCTATAACTCTCTCCACAGGTAAGCTTTACCTGTGATTCTTGTTGCGTTGGATTCCTAACTCAAATATCTACCCTACAAAAAGTTCAAACGGAAGAAACTCGTTTTGAGTCAACCTGTAGGTGGTTATCAAGTTGATTTCCACAACCGTCGCCTCTTATGTAGGGATCTGGGTGAACGTCGGGTTTTTCATTGAGTCCAGCATTTTTGAACACTAGAGTCAATTATGAATCAAATGATATGACTATATATGCCTAATCCATCTGCTTTTGAAAAAATCAAATTTTCAAGCCCGCCCAAAGGGGTACCCTTTTGGCCGGTGGCCAGATTTGGCCCCGTTTTCTGGCAGCCGTCAGTAAAACGGCTATAACTCTCTCCACAGGTAAGCTTTACCCGTGATTCTTGTTGCGTTGGATTCCTAACTCAAATATCTACCCTACAAAAAGTTCAAATGGCAGAAACTCCTTTTGAGTCAACCTCTAGGTGGTTATCAAGTTGATTTCCACAACCGTCGCCTCTTATGTAGGGATCGGGGTGAACGTCGGGTTTTTCATTGAGTCCAGCATTTTTGAACACTAGAGTCAATTATGAATCAAACCATATGACTATATATGCCTAATCCATCCACTTTTGAAAAAATCAAATTTTCAAGCCCGCCCAAAGGGGTACCCTTTTGGCCGGTGGCCAGATTTGGCCCCGTTTTCTGGCAGCCGTCAGTAAAACGGCTATAACTCTCTCCACAGGTAAGCTTTACCCGTGATTCTTGTTGCGTTGGATTCCTAACTCAAATATCTACCCTACAAAAAGTTCAAATGGCAGAAACTCCTTTTGAGTCAACCTCTAGGTGGTTATCAAGTTGATTTCCACAACCGTCGCCTCTTATGTAGGGATCTGGGTGAACGTCGGGTTTTTCATTGAGTCCAGCATTTTTGAACACTAGAGTCAATTATGAATCAAACCATATGACTATATATGCCTAATCCATCCACTTTTGAAAAAATCAAATTTTCAAGCCCGCCCAAAGGGGTACCCTTTTGGCCGGTGGCCAGATTTGGCCCCGTTTTCTGGCAGCCGTCAGTAAAACGGCTATAACTCTCTCCACAGGTAAGCTTTACCCGTGATTCTTGTTGCGTTGGATTCCTAACTCAAATATCTACCGTACAAAAGTTCAAACGGAAGAAACTCCTTTTAAGTCAACCTCTAGGCGGTTATCAAGTTGATTTCCACAACCGTCGCCTCTTATGTAGGGATCGGGGTGAACGTCGGGTTTTTCATTGAGTCCAGCATTGTTTAACACTAGAGTCAATTATGAATCAAACCATATGACTATATATGCCTAATCCATCCACTTTTGAAAAAATCAAATTTTCAAGCCCTCCCAAAGGGGTACGTACCCCTTTGGCCGGTGGCCAGATTTGGCCCCGTTTTCTGGCAGCCGTCATTAAAACGGCTATAACTCTCTCCACAGGTAAGCTTTACCTGTGATTCTTGTTGCGTTGGATTCCTAACTCAAATATCTACCCTACAAAAAGTTCAAACGGAAGAAACTCCTTTTGAGTCAACCTGTAGGTGGTTATCAAGTTGATTTCCACAACCGTCGCCTCTTATGTAGGGATCTGGGTGAACGTCGGGTTTTTCATTGAGTCCAGCATTTTTGAACACTAGAGTCAATTATGAATCAAATGATATGACTATATATGCCTAATCCATCTGCTTTTGAAAAAATCAAATTTTCAAGCCCGCCCAAAGGGGTACCCTTTTGGCCGGTGGCCAGATTTGGCCCCGTTTTCTGGCAGCCGTCAGTAAAACGGCTATAACTCTCTCCACAGGTAAGCTTTACCCGTGATTCTTGTTGCGTTGGATTCCTAACTCAAATATCTACCCTACAAAAAGTTCAAATGGCAGAAACTCCTTTTGAGTCAACCTCTAGGTGGTTATCAAGTTGATTAACACAACCGTCGCCTCTTATGTAGGGATCTGGGTGAACGTCGGGTTTTTCATTGAGTCCAGCATTTTTGAACACTAGAGTCAATTATGAATCAAACGATATGACTATATATGCCTAATCCATCTGCTTTTGAAAAAATCAAATTTTCAAGCCCGCCCAAAGGGGTACCCCTTTGGCTGGAGGCCAAATTTGGCCCCATTTTCTGGCAGTCGTCATTAAAACGGCTATAACTCTCTCCACAGGTAAGCTTTACCCGTGATTCTTGTTGCGTTGGATTCCTAACTCAAATATCTACCCTACAAAAAGTTCAAACGGAAGAAACTCCTTTTGAGTCAACCTGTAGGTGGTTATCAAGTTGATTTACACAACCGTCGCCTCTTATGTAGGGATCTGGGTGAACGTCGGGTTTTTCATTGAGTCCAGCATTTTTGAACACTAGAGTCAATTATGAATCGAACCATATGACTATATATGTCTAATCCATCCACTTTTGAAAAAAAAAAATTTCAAGCCCGCCCAAAGGGGTACGTACCCCTTTGGCCGGTGGCCAGATTTGGCCCCGTTTTCTGGCAGCCGTCATTAAAACAGCTATAACTCTCTCCACAGGTAAGATTTACCTGTGATTCTTGTTGCGTTGGATTCCTAACTCAAATATCTACCCTACAAAAAGTTCAAACGGAAGAAACTCATTTTGAGTCAACCTGTAGGTGGTTATCAAGTTGATTTCCACAACCGTCGCCTCTTATGTAGGGATCGGGGTGAACATCGGGTTTTTTAATTAAGTCCAGCATTTTTTAACACTAGACTCAATTATGAATCAAACCATATGACTATATATGCCTAATCCATCCACTTTTGAAAAAATCAAATTTTCGAGCCCGCCCAAAGGGGTACCCCTTTGTCCGGTGGCCAGATTTGGCCCCGTTTTCTGGCAGCCGTCATTAAAACGGCTATAACTCTCTCCACAGGTAAGCTTTACCCGTGATTCTTGTTGCGTTGGATTCCTAACTCAAATATCTACCCTAAAAATAGTTCAAACAGAAGAAACTCCTTTTGAGTCAACCTCTAGGTGGTTATCAAGTTCATTTCCACAACCGTCGCCTCTTATGTAGGGATCGGGGTGAACGTCGGGTTTTTCTTTGAGTCCAGCATTTTTGAACACTAGAGTCAATTATGAATCAAACCATATGACTATATATGCCTAATCCATCCACTTTTGAAAAAATTAAATTTTCAAGCCCGCCCAAAAGGGTACCCCAAATCCGGTGGCCAGATTTGGCCCCGTTTTCTGGCAGCCGTCATTAAAACGGCTATAACTCTCTCCACAGGTAAGCTTTACCCGTGATTCTTGTTGCGTTGGATTCCTAACTCAAATATCTACCCTAAAAAAAGTTCAAACAGAAGAAACTCCTTTTGAGTCAACCTCTACGTGGTTATCAAGTTGATTTCCACAACCGTCGCCTCTTATGTAGGGATCGGGGTGAACGTCGGGTTTTTCATTGAGTCCAGCATTTTTGAACACTAGAGTCAATTATGAATCGAACCATATGACTATATATGTCTAATCCATCCACTTTTGAAAAAATCAAATTTTCAAGCCCGCCCAAAGGGGTACCCCTTTGGCCGGTGGCCAGATTTGGCCCCATTTTTTGGTAGCCGTCATTAAAACAGCTATAACTCTCTCCACAAGTAAGCTTTACCCGTGATTCTTGTTGCGTTGGATTCCTAACTCAAATATCTACCCTACAAAAAGTTCAATCGGAAGAAACTCCTTTTGAGTCAAGCTGTAGGTGGTTATCAAGTTGATTTCCACAACCGTCGCCTCTTATGTAGGGATCGGAATGAACGTCGGGTTTTTCATTGAGTCCAACATTTTTGAACACTAGAGTCAATTATGAATCAAACCATATGACTAAATATGCCTAATCCATCCACTTTTGAAAAAATCAAATTTTCAAAGCCCGCCCAAAGGGGTACCCCTTTGGCCGGTGGCCAGATTTGGCCCCGTTTTCTGGCAGCCGTCATTAAAACGGCTATAACTCTCTCCACAGGTAAGCTTTACCTGTGATTCTTGTTGCGTTGGATTCCTAACTCAAATATCTACCCTACAAAAGTTCAATCGGAAGAAACTCCTTTTGAGTCAAGCTGTAGGTGGTTATCAAGTTGATTTCCACAACCGTCGCCTCTTATGTAGGGATCGGAGTGAACGTCGTGTTTTTCATTGAGTCCAACATTTTTGAACACTAGAGTCAATTATGAATCAAACCATATGACTAAATATGCCTAATCCATCCACTTTTGAAAAAATCAAATTTTCAAGCCCGCCCAAAGGGGTACCCCTTTGGCTGGAGGCCAGATTTGGCCCCATTTTCTGGCAGTCGTCATTAAAACGGCTATAACTCTCTCCACAGGTAAGCTTTACCCGTGATTCTTGTTGCGTTGGATTCCTAACTCAAATATCTACCCTACAAAAAGTTCAAACGGAAGAAACTCCTTTTGCGTCAACCTGTAGGTGGTTATCAAGTTGATTTCCACAACCGTCGCCTCTTATGTAGGGATCTGGGTGAACGTCGGGTTTTTCATTGAGTCCAGCATTTTTGAACACTAGAGTCAATTATGAATCAAACCATATGACTATATATGCCTAATCCATCCACTTTTGAAAAAATCAAATTTTCAAGCCCGCCCAAAAGGGTACCCTTTTGGCCGGTGGCCAGATTTGGCCCCGTTTTCTGGCAGCCGTCAGTAAAACGGCTATAACTCTCTCCACAGGTAAGCTTTACCCGTGATTCTTGTTGCGTTGGATTCCTAACTCAAATATCTACCGTACAAAAGTTCAAACGGAAGAAACTCCTTTTGAGTCAACCTCTAGGCGGTTATCAAGTTGATTTCCACAACCGTCGCCTGTTATGTAGGGATCGGGGTGAACGTCGGGTTTTTCATTGAGTCCAGCATTGTTTAATACTAGAGTCAATTATGAATCAAACCATATGACTATATATGCCTAATCCATCCACTTTTGAAAAAATCAAATTTTCAAGCCCTCCCAAAGGGGTACGTACCCCTTTGGCCGGTGGCCAGATTTGGCCCCGTTTTCTGGCAGCCGTCATTAAAACGGCTATAACTCTCTCCACAGGTAAGCTTTACCTGTGATTCTTGTTGCGTTGGATTCCTAACTCAAATATCTACCCTACAAAAAGTTCAAACGGAAGAAACTCCTTTTGAGTCAACCTGTAGGTGGTTATCAAGTTGATTTCCACAACCGTCGCCTCTTATGTAGGGATCTGGGTGAACGTCGGGTTTTTCATTGAGTCCAGCATTTTTGAACACTAGAGTCAATTATGAATCAAATGATATGACTATATATGCCTAATCCATCTGCTTTTGAAAAAATCAAATTTTCAAGCCCGCCCAAAGGGGTACCCTTTTGGCCGGTGGCCAGATTTGGCCCCGTTTTCTGGCAGCCGTCAGTAAAACGGCTATAACTCTCTCCACAGGTAAGCTTTACCCGTGATTCTTGTTGCGTTGGATTCCTAACTCAAATATCTACCCTACAAAAAGTTCAAATGGCAGAAACTCCTTTTGAGTCAACCTCTAGGTGGTTATCAAGTTGATTTCCACAACCGTCGCCTCTTATGTAGGGATCGGGGTGAACGTCGGGTTTTTCATTGAGTCCAGCATTTTTGAACACTAGAGTCAATTATGAATCAAACCATATGACTATATATGCCTAATCCATCCACTTTTGAAAAAATCAAATTTTCAAGCCCGCCCAAAGGGGTACCCTTTTGGCCGGTGGCCAGATTTGGCCCCGTTTTCTGGCAGCCGTCAGTAAAACGGCTATAACTCTCTCCACAGGTAAGCTTTACCCGTGATTCTTGTTGCGTTGGATTCCTAACTCAAATATCTACCCTACAAAAAGTTCAAATGGCAGAAACTCCTTTTGAGTCAACCTCTAGGTGGTTATCAAGTTGATTTCCACAACCGTCGCCTCTTATGTAGGGATCTGGGTGAACGTCGGGTTTTTCATTGAGTCCAGCATTTTTGAACACTAGAGTCAATTATGAATCAAACCATATGACTATATATGCCTAATCCATCCACTTTTGAAAAAATCAAATTTTCAAGCCCGCCCAAAGGGGTACCCTTTTGGCCGGTGGCCAGATTTGGCCCCGTTTTCTGGCAGCCGTCAGTAAAACGGCTATAACTCTCTCCACAGGTAAGCTTTACCCGTGATTCTTGTTGCGTTGGATTCCTAACTCAAATATCTACCGTACAAAAGTTCAAACGGAAGAAACTCCTTTTAAGTCAACCTCTAGGCGGTTATCAAGTTGATTTCCACAACCGTCGCCTCTTATGTAGGGATCGGGGTGAACGTCGGGTTTTTCATTGAGTCCAGCATTGTTTAACACTAGAGTCAATTATGAATCAAACCATATGACTATATATGCCTAATCCATCCACTTTTGAAAAAATCAAATTTTCAAGCCCTCCCAAAGGGGTACGTACCCCTTTGGCCGGTGGCCAGATTTGGCCCCGTTTTCTGGCAGCCGTCATTAAAACGGCTATAACTCTCTCCACAGGTAAGCTTTACCTGTGATTCTTGTTGCGTTGGATTCCTAACTCAAATATCTACCCTACAAAAAGTTCAAACGGAAGAAACTCCTTTTGAGTCAACCTGTAGGTGGTTATCAAGTTGATTTCCACAACCGTCGCCTCTTATGTAGGGATCTGGGTGAACGTCGGGTTTTTCATTGAGTCCAGCATTTTTGAACACTAGAGTCAATTATGAATCAAATGATATGACTATATATGCCTAATCCATCTGCTTTTGAAAAAATCAAATTTTCAAGCCCGCCCAAAGGGGTACCCTTTTGGCCGGTGGCCAGATTTGGCCCCGTTTTCTGGCAGCCGTCAGTAAAACGGCTATAACTCTCTCCACAGGTAAGCTTTACCCGTGATTCTTGTTGCGTTGGATTCCTAACTCAAATATCTACCCTACAAAAAGTTCAAATGGCAGAAACTCCTTTTGAGTCAACCTCTAGGTGGTTATCAAGTTGATTTCCACAACCGTCGCCTCTTATGTAGGGATCGGGGTGAACGTCGGGTTTTTCATTGAGTCCAGCATTTTTGAACACTAGAGTCAATTATGAATCAAACCATATGACTATATATGCCTAATCCATCCACTTTTGAAAAAATCAAATTTTCAAGCCCGCCCAAAGGGGTACCCTTTTGGCCGGTGGCCAGATTTGGCCCCGTTTTCTGGCAGCCGTCAGTAAAACGGCTATAACTCTCTCCACAGGTAAGCTTTACCCGTGATTCTTGTTGCGTTGGATTCCTAACTCAAATATCTACCCTACAAAAAGTTCAAATGGCAGAAACTCCTTTTGAGTCAACCTCTAGGTGGTTATCAAGTTGATTTCCACAACCGTCGCCTCTTATGTAGGGATCTGGGTGAACGTCGGGTTTTTCATTGAGTCCAGCATTTTTGAACACTAGAGTCAATTATGAATCAAACCATATGACTATATATGCCTAATCCATCCACTTTTGAAAAAATCAAATTTTCAAGCCCGCCCAAAGGGGTACCCTTTTGGCCGGTGGCCAGATTTGGCCCCGTTTTCTGGCAGCCGTCAGTAAAACGGCTATAACTCTCTCCACAGGTAAGCTTTACCCGTGATTCTTGTTGCGTTGGATTCCTAACTCAAATATCTACCGTACAAAAGTTCAAACGGAAGAAACTCCTTTTAAGTCAACCTCTAGGCGGTTATCAAGTTGATTTCCACAACCGTCGCCTCTTATGTAGGGATCGGGGTGAACGTCGGGTTTTTCATTGAGTCCAGCATTGTTTAACACTAGAGTCAATTATGAATCAAACCATATGACTATATATGCCTAATCCATCCACTTTTGAAAAAATCAAATTTTCAAGCCCTCCCAAAGGGGTACGTACCCCTTTGGCCGGTGGCCAGATTTGGCCCCGTTTTCTGGCAGCCGTCATTAAAACGGCTATAACTCTCTCCACAGGTAAGCTTTACCTGTGATTCTTGTTGCGTTGGATTCCTAACTCAAATATCTACCCTACAAAAAGTTCAAACGGAAGAAACTCCTTTTGAGTCAACCTGTAGGTGGTTATCAAGTTGATTTCCACAACCGTCGCCTCTTATGTAGGGATCTGGGTGAACGTCGGGTTTTTCATTGAGTCCAGCATTTTTGAACACTAGAGTCAATTATGAATCAAATGATATGACTATATATGCCTAATCCATCTGCTTTTGAAAAAATCAAATTTTCAAGCCCGCCCAAAGGGGTACCCTTTTGGCCGGTGGCCAGATTTGGCCCCGTTTTCTGGCAGCCGTCAGTAAAACGGCTATAACTCTCTCCACAGGTAAGCTTTACCCGTGATTCTTGTTGCGTTGGATTCCTAACTCAAATATCTACCCTACAAAAAGTTCAAATGGCAGAAACTCCTTTTGAGTCAACCTCTAGGTGGTTATCAAGTTGATTTCCACAACCGTCGCCTCTTATGTAGGGATCTGGGTGAACGTCGGGTTTTTCATTGAGTCCAGCATTTTTGAACACTAGAGTCAATTATGAATCAAACGATATGACTATATATGCCTAATCCATCTGCTTTTGAAAAAATCAAATTTTCAAGCCCGCCCAAAGGGGTACCCCTTTGGCTGGAGGCCAAATTTGGCCCCATTTTCTGGCAGTCGTCATTAAAACGGCTATAACTCTCTCCACAGGTAAGCTTTACCCGTGATTCTTGTTGCGTTGGATTCCTAACTCAAATATCTACCCTACAAAAAGTTCAAACGGAAGAAACTCCTTTTGAGTCAACCTGTAGGTGGTTATCAAGTTGATTTACACAACCGTCGCCTCTTATGTAGGGATCTGGGTGAACGTCGGGTTTTTCATTGAGTCCAGCATTTTTGAACACTAGAGTCAATTATGAATCGAACCATATGACTATATATGTCTAATCCATCCACTTTTGAAAAAAAAAAATTTCAAGCCCGCCCAAAGGGGTACGTACCCCTTTGGCCGGTGGCCAGATTTGGCCCCGTTTTCTGGCAGCCGTCATTAAAACAGCTATAACTCTCTCCACAGGTAAGATTTACCTGTGATTCTTGTTGCGTTGGATTCCTAACTCAAATATCTACCCTACAAAAAGTTCAAACGGAAGAAACTCATTTTGAGTCAACCTGTAGGTGGTTATCAAGTTGATTTCCACAACCGTCGCCTCTTATGTAGGGATCGGGGTGAACATCGGGTTTTTTAATTAAGTCCAGCATTTTTTAACACTAGACTCAATTATGAATCAAACCATATGACTATATATGCCTAATCCATCCACTTTTGAAAAAATCAAATTTTCGAGCCCGCCCAAAGGGGTACCCCTTTGTCCGGTGGCCAGATTTGGCCCCGTTTTCTGGCAGCCGTCATTAAAACGGCTATAACTCTCTCCACAGGTAAGCTTTACCCGTGATTCTTGTTGCGTTGGATTCCTAACTCAAATATCTACCCTAAAAATAGTTCAAACAGAAGAAACTCCTTTTGAGTCAACCTCTAGGTGGTTATCAAGTTCATTTCCACAACCGTCGCCTCTTATGTAGGGATCGGGGTGAACGTCGGGTTTTTCTTTGAGTCCAGCATTTTTGAACACTAGAGTCAATTATGAATCAAACCATATGACTATATATGCCTAATCCATCCACTTTTGAAAAAATTAAATTTTCAAGCCCGCCCAAAAGGGTACCCCAAATCCGGTGGCCAGATTTGGCCCCGTTTTCTGGCAGCCGTCATTAAAACGGCTATAACTCTCTCCACAGGTAAGCTTTACCCGTGATTCTTGTTGCGTTGGATTCCTAACTCAAATATCTACCCTAAAAAAAGTTCAAACAGAAGAAACTCCTTTTGAGTCAACCTCTACGTGGTTATCAAGTTGATTTCCACAACCGTCGCCTCTTATGTAGGGATCGGGGTGAACGTCGGGTTTTTCATTGAGTCCAGCATTTTTGAACACTAGAGTCAATTATGAATCGAACCATATGACTATATATGTCTAATCCATCCACTTTTGAAAAAATCAAATTTTCAAGCCCGCCCAAAGGGGTACCCCTTTGGCCGGTGGCCAGATTTGGCCCCATTTTTTGGTAGCCGTCATTAAAACAGCTATAACTCTCTCCACAAGTAAGCTTTACCCGTGATTCTTGTTGCGTTGGATTCCTAACTCAAATATCTACCCTACAAAAAGTTCAATCGGAAGAAACTCCTTTTGAGTCAAGCTGTAGGTGGTTATCAAGTTGATTTCCACAACCGTCGCCTCTTATGTAGGGATCGGAATGAACGTCGGGTTTTTCATTGAGTCCAACATTTTTGAACACTAGAGTCAATTATGAATCAAACCATATGACTAAATATGCCTAATCCATCCACTTTTGAAAAAATCAAATTTTCAAGCCCGCCCAAAGGGGTACCCCTTTGGCCGGTGGCCAGATTTGGCCCCGTTTTCTGGCAGCCGTCATTAAAACGGCTATAACTCTCTCCACAGGTAAGCTTTACCTGTGATTCTTGTTGCGTTGGATTCCTAACTCAAATATCTACCCTACAAAAGTTCAATCGGAAGAAACTCCTTTTGAGTCAAGCTGTAGGTGGTTATCAAGTTGATTTCCACAACCGTCGCCTCTTATGTAGGGATCGGAGTGAACGTCGTGTTTTTCATTGAGTCCAACATTTTTGAACACTAGAGTCAATTATGAATCAAACCATATGACTAAATATGCCTAATCCATCCACTTTTGAAAAAATCAAATTTTCAAGCCCGCCCAAAGGGGTACCCCTTTGGCTGGAGGCCAGATTTGGCCCCATTTTCTGGCAGTCGTCATTAAAACGGCTATAACTCTCTCCACAGGTAAGCTTTACCCGTGATTCTTGTTGCGTTGGATTCCTAACTCAAATATCTACCCTACAAAAAGTTCAAACGGAAGAAACTCCTTTTGCGTCAACCTGTAGGTGGTTATCAAGTTGATTTCCACAACCGTCGCCTCTTATGTAGGGATCTGGGTGAACGTCGGGTTTTTCATTGAGTCCAGCATTTTTGAACACTAGAGTCAATTATGAATCAAACCATATGACTATATATGCCTAATCCATCCACTTTTGAAAAAATCAAATTTTCAAGCCCGCCCAAAGGGGTACCCTTTTGGCCGGTGGCCAGATTTGGCCCCGTTTTCTGGCAGCCGTCAGTAAAACGGCTATAACTCTCTCCACAGGTAAGCTTTACCCGTGATTCTTGTTGCGTTGGATTCCTAACTCAAATATCTACCGTACAAAAGTTCAAACGGAAGAAACTCCTTTTGAGTCAACCTCTAGGCGGTTATCAAGTTGATTTCCACAACCGTCGCCTGTTATGTAGGGATCGGGGTGAAAGTCGGGTTTTTCATTGAGTCCAGCATTGTTTAACACTAGAGTCAATTATGAATCAAACCATATGACTATATATGCCTAATCCATCCACTTTTGAAAAAATCAAATTTTCAAGCCCTCCCAAAGGGGTACGTACCCCTTTGGCCGGTGGCCAGATTTGGCCCCGTTTTCTGGCAGCCGTCATTAAAACGGCTATAACTCTCTCCACAGGTAAGCTTTACCTGTGATTCTTGTTGCGTTGGATTCCTAACTCAAATATCTACCCTACAAAAAGTTCAAACGGAAGAAACTCCTTTTGAGTCAACCTGTAGGTGGTTATCAAGTTGATTTCCACAACCGTCGCCTCTTATGTAGGGATCTGGGTGAACGTCGGGTTTTTCATTGAGTCCAGCATTTTTGAACACTAGAGTCAATTATGAATCAAATGATATGACTATATATGCCTAATCCATCTGCTTTTGAAAAAATCAAATTTTCAAGCCCGCCCAAAGGGGTACCCCTTTGGCTGGAGGCCAAATTTGGCCCCATTTTCTGGCAGTCGTCATTAAAACGGCTATAACTCTCTCCACAGGTAAGCTTTACCCGTGATTCTTGTTGCGTTGGATTCCTAACTCAAATATCTACCCTACAAAAAGTTCAAACGGAAGAAACTCTTTTTGAGTCAACCTGTAGGTGGTTATCAAGTTGATTTACACAACCGTCGCCTCTTATGTAGGGATCTGGGTGAACGTCGGGTTTTTCATTGAGTCCAGCATTTTTGAACACTAGAGTCAATTATGAATCGAACCATATGACTATATATGTCTAATCCATCCACTTTTGAAAAAAAAAAATTTCAAGCCCGCCCAAAGGGGTACGTACCCCTTTGGCCGGTGGCCAGATTTGGCCCCGTTTTCTGGCAGCCGTCATTAAAACAGCTATAACTCTCTCCACAGGTAAGATTTACCTGTGATTCTTGTTGCGTTGGATTCCTAACTCAAATATCTACCCTACAAAAAGTTCAAACGGAAGAAACTCCTTTTGAGTCAACCTGTAGGTGGTTATCAAGTTGATTTCCACAACCGTCGCCTCTTATGTAGGGATCGGGGTGAACATCGGGTTTTTTAATTAAGTCCAGCATTTTTTAACACTAGACTCAATTATGAATCAAACCATATTACTATATATGCCTAATCCATCCACTTTTGAAAAAATCAAATTTTCAAGCCCGCCCAAAGGGGTACCCCTTTGTCCGGTGGCCAGATTTGGCCCCGTTTTCTGGCAGCCGTCATTAAAACGGCTATAACTCTCTCCACAGGTAAGCTTTACCCGTGATTCTTGTTGCGTTGGATTCCTAACTCAAATATCTACCCTAAAAATAGTTCAAACAGAAGAAACTCCTTTTGAGTCAACCTCTAGGTGGTTATCAAGTTCATTTCCACAACCGTCGCCTCTTATGTAGGGATCGGGGTGAACGTCGGGTTTTTCTTTGAGTCCAGCATTTTTGAACACTAGAGTCAATTATGAATCAAACCATATGACTATATATGCCTAATCCATCCACTTTTGAAAAAATTAAATTTTCAAGCCCGCCCAAAGGGGTACCCCAAATCCGGTGGCCAGATTTGGCCCCGTTTTCTGGCAGCCGTCATTAAAACGGCTATAACTCTCTCCACAGGTAAGCTTTACCCGTGATTCTTGTTGCGTTGGATTCCTAACTCAAATATCTACCCTAAAAAAAGTTCAAACAGAAGAAACTCCTTTTGAGTCAACCTCTAGGTGGTTATCAAGTTCATTTCCACAACCGTCGCCTCTTATGTAGGGATCGGGGTGAACGTCGGGTTTTTCATTGAGTCCAGCATTTTTGAACACTAGAGTCTATTATGAATCGAACCATATGACTATATATGTCTAATCTATCCACTTTTGAAAAAATCAAATTTTGAAACCCGCCCAAAGGGGTACCCCTTTGGCCGGTGGCCAGATTTGGCCCCATTTTTTGGCAGCCGTCATTAAAACAGCTATAACTCTCTGCACAAGTAAGCTTTACCCGTGATTCTTATTGCGTTGGATTCCTAACTCAAATATCTACCCTAAAAAAAGTTCAAACGAAAGAAACTCCTTTTGAGTCAAGCTGTAGGTGGTTATCAAGTTGATTTCCACAACCGTCGCCTCTTATGTAGGGATCGGAGTGAACGTCAGGTTTTTCATTGAGTCCAGCATTTTTGAACACTAGAGTCAATTATGAATCAAACCATATGACTAAATATGCCTAATCCATCCACTTTTGAAAAAATCAAATTTTCAAGCCCGCCCAAAGGGGTACCCCTTTGGCTGGTGGCCAGATTTGGCCCCATTTTCTGGCAGCCGTCATTAAAACGGCTATAACTCTCTCCACAAGTAAGCTTTACCCGTGATTCTTGTTGCGTTGGATTCCTAACTCAAATATCTACTCTACAAAAAGTTCAAACGGAAGAAACTCCTTTTGAGTCAACCTCTAGGTGGTTATCAAGTTGATTTCCACAACTGTCGCCTCTTATGTAGGGATCGGGGTGAACGTCGGGTTTTTCATTGAGTCCAGCATATTTTAACACTAGAGTCAATTATGAATCATACCATATGACTATATATGCCTAATCCATCCACTTTTGAAAAAATCAAATTTTCAAGCCCGCCCAAAGGGGTACCGCTTTGGCTGGTGGCCAAATTTGGCCCCGTTTTCTGGCAGCCGTTATTAAAACGGCTATAACTCTCTCCACAGGTAAGCTTTACCCATGATTCTTGTTGCGTTGGATTCCTAACTCAAATATCTACTCTACAAAAAGTTCAAACGGAAGAAACTCCTTTTGAGTCAACCTCTAGGTGGTTATCAAGTTGATTTCCACAACCGTCGCCTCTTATGTAGGGATCGGGGTGAACGTCGGGTTTTTCATTGAGTCCAGCATATTTTAACACTAGAGTCAATTATGAATCATACCATATGACTATATATGCCTAATCCATCCACTTTTGAAAAAATCAAATTTTCAAGCCCGCCCAAAGGGGTACCTCTTTGGCCGATGGCCAGATTTGGCCCCGTTTTCTGGCAGCCGTTATTAAAACGGCTATAACTCTCTCCACATGTAAGCTTTACCCGTGATTCTTGTTGTGTTGGATTCCTAACTCAAATATCTACTCTACAAAAAGTTCAAATGGAAGAAACTCCTTTTGAGTCAACCTCTAGGTGGTTATCAAGTTGATTTCCACAACCGTCGCCTCTTATGTAGGGATCGGGGTGAACGTCGGGTTTTTCATTGAGTCCAGCATATTTTAACACTAGAGTCAATTATGAATCATACCATATGACTATATATGCCTAATCCATCCACTTTTGAAAAAATCAAATTTTCAAGCCCGCCCAAAGGGGTACCGCTTTGGCTGGTGGCCAAATTTGGCCCCGTTTTCTGGCAGCCGTTATTAAAACGGCTATAACTCTCTCCACAGGTAAGCTTTACCGATGATTCTTGTTGCGTTGGATTCCTAACTCAAATATCTACTCTACAAAAAGTTCAAACGGAAGAAACTCCTTTTGAGTCAACCTCTAGGTGGTTATCAAGTTGATTTCCACAACCGTCGCCTCTTATGTAGGGATCGGGGTGAACATCGGGTTTTTCATTGAGTCCAGCATTTTTTAACACTAGAGTCAATTATGAGTCAAACCATATGACTATATATGCCTAATCCATCCACTTTTGAAAAAATCAAATTTTCAAGCCCGCCCAAAGGGGTAACCCTTTGGCCGGTGGCCAGATTTGGCCCCGTTTTCTGGCAGCCGTCATTAAAACGGCTATAACTCTCTCCACAGGTAAGCTTTACTCGTGATTCTTATTGCGTTGGATTCCTAACTCAAATATCTACCCTGTAAAAAGTTCAAACGGAAGAAACTCCTTTTGAGTCAACCTGTAGGTGGTTATCAATTTGATTTCCACAACCGTCGCCTCTTATGTAGTGATCGGGGTGAACGTCGGGTTTTTCCTTGAGTCCAGCATTTTTGAACACTAGAGTCAATTATGAATCAAACCATATGACTATATATGCCTAATCCATCCACTTTTGAAAAAATCAAATTTTCAAGCCCGCCCAAAGGGGTACCCCTTTGGCTGGTGGCCAGATTTGGCCCCGTTTTCTGGCAGCCGTCATTAAAACGGCTATAACTCTCTCCACAGGTAAGCTTTACCCGTGATTCTTATTGCGTTGGATTCCTAACTCAAATATCTACCCTACAGAAAGTTCAAACGGAAGAAACTCCTTTTGAGTCAACCTCTAGGTGGTTATCAAGTTGAATTCCACAACCGTCGCCTCTTATGTAGGGATCGGGGTGAACGTCGGGTTTTTCATTGAGTCCAGCATTTTTTAACACTAGACTCAATTATGAATCAAACCATATGACTATATATTCCTAATCCATCCACTTTTGAAAAAATCAAATTTTCAAGCCCGCCCAAAGGGGTACCCCTTTGTCCGGTGGCCAGATTTGGCCCCGTTTTCTGGCAGCCGTCATTAAAACGGCTATAACTCTCTCCACAGGTAAGCTTTACCCGTGATTCTTGTTGCGTTGGATTCCTAACTCAAATATCTATGCTACAAAAAGTTCAAACGGAAGAAACTCCTTTTGAGTCAACCTCTAGGTGGTTATCAAGTTGATTTCCACAACCGTCGCCTCTTATGAAGGGATCGGGGTGAACGTCGGGTTTTTCATTGAGTCCAATATTTTTTAACACTAGAGTCAATTATGAATCAAACCATATGACTATATATGCCAAATCTGGCCACCGTTTTCTGGTAGCCGTCATTAAAACGGCTATAACTCTCTCCACAGGTAAGCTTTACCCGTTATTCTTATTGTGTTGGATTCCTAACTCAAATATCTACCCTGTAAAAAGTTCAAATGGAAGAAACTCCTTTTGAGTCAACCTGTAGGTGGTTATAAATTTGATTTCCACAACCGTCGCCTCTTATGTAGGGATCGGGGTGAACGTCGGGTTTTTCCTTGAGTTCAAAATTTTTGAACACTGGAGTCAATTATGAATCAAACCATATGACTATATATGCCTAATCCATCCACTTTTGAAAAAATCAAATTTTCAAACCCGCCCAAAGGGGTACCCCTTTGGCTGGTGGCCAGATTTGGCCCCGTTTTCTGGCAGCCGTCATTAAAACGGCTATAACTCTCTCTGCAGTAAGCTTTACCCGTGATTCTTGTTGCATTGGATTCCTAACTCAAATATCTACGCTACAAAAAGGTCAAATGGAAGAAACTCCTTTTGAGTCAACCTCTAGGTGGTTATCAAGTTGATTTCCACAACCGTCGCCTCTTATGTAGGGATCGGGGTGAACGTCGGGTTTTTCATTGAGTCCAGCATTTTTTAACACTAGAGTCAATTATGAATCAAACCATATGACTATATATGCCTAATCCATCCACTTTTGAAAAAAATCAAATTTTCAAGTCCGCCCAAAGGGGTACCCCTTTGGCCGGTGGCCAGATTTGGCCCCGTTTTCTGGCAGCCGTCATTAAAACGGCTATAACTCTCTCCACAGGTAAGCTTTACCCGTGATTCTTGTTGTGTTGGATTTCTAACTCAAATATCTACCCTGTAAAAAGTTCAAACGGAAGAAACTCCTTTTGAGTCAACCTGTAGGTGGTTATAAATTTGATTTCCACAACCGTCGCCTCTTATGTAGGGATCGGGGTGAACGTCGGGTTTTTCCTTGAGTTCAGCATTTTTGAACACTAGAGTCAATTATGAATCAAACCATATGACTATATATGCCTAATCCATCCACTTTTGAAAAAATCAAATTTTCAAGCCCGCCCAAAGGGGTACGCCTTTGGCTGGTGGCCAGATTTGGCCCCGTTTTCTGGCAGCCGTCATTAAAACGGCCATAACTCTCTCCACAGGTAAGCTTTACCCGTGATTCTTGTTGCGTTGGATTCCTAACCCAAATATCTACCCTACAAAAAGTTCAAACGGAAGAAACTTCTTTTGAGTCAACCTGTAGGTGGTTATCAAGTTGATTTCCACAACCATCGCCTCTTATGTAGGGATCGGGGTGAACGTCAGGTTTTTCATTGAGTCCAGCATTTTTGAACACTAGAGTCAATTATGAATCAAACCATATGACTATATATGCCTAATCCATCCACTTTTGAAAAAATCAAATTTTCAAGCCCGCCCAAAGGGGTAACCCTTTGGCCGGTGGCCAGATTTGGCCCCGTTTTCTGGCAGCCGTCATTAAAACGGCTATAACTCTCTCCACAGGTAAGCTTTAATCGTGATTCTTATTCAGTTGGATTCCTAACTCAAATATCTACCCTGTAAAAAGTTCAAACGGAAGAAACTCCTTTTGAGTAAACCTGTAGGTGGTTATCAATTTGATTTCCACAACCGTCGCCTCTTATGTAGGGATCGGGGTGAACGTCGGGTCTTTCCTTGAGTTCAGCATTTTTGAACACTAGAGTCAATTATGAATCAAACCATATGACTATATATGCCTAATCCATCCACTTTTGAAAAAATCAAATTTTCAAGCCCGCCCAAAGGGGTAACCCTTTGGCTGGTGGCCAGATTTGGCCCCGTTTTCTGGCAGCCGACATTAAAATGGCTATAGCTCTCTCCACAGGTAAGCTTTAGCCGTGATTCTTGTTGCGTTGGATTCCTAACTCAAATATCTACCCTACAAAAAGTTCAAACGGAAGAAACTTCTTTTGAGTCAACCTGTAGGTAGTTATCAAGTTGATTTCCACAACCATCGCCTCTTATGTAGGGATCGGGGTGAACGTCGGGTTTTTCATTGAGTCCAGCATTTTTTAACACTAGAGTCAATTATGAATCAAACCATATGACTATATATGCCTAATCCATCCACTTTTGAAAAAATCAAATTTTCAAGCCCGTCCAAAGGGGTAACCCTTTGGCCGGTGGCCAGATTTGGCCCCGTTTTCTGGCAGCCGTCATTAAAACGGCTATAACTCTCTTCACAAGTAAGCTTTACCCGTGATTCTTATTGCGTTGGATTCCTAACTCAAATATCTACGCTACAATAAGTTCAAACGGAAGAAACTCCTTTTGAGTCAACCTCTAGGTGGTTATCAAGTTGATTTCCACAACCGTCGCCTCTTATATAGGGATCGGGGTGAACGTCGGGTTTTTCATTGAGTCCAGCATTTTTTAACACTAGAGTCAATTATGAATCAAACCATATGACTATATATGCCTAATCCATCCACTTTTGAAAAAATCAAATTTTCAAGCCCGCCCAAAGGGGTAACCCTTTGGCTGGTGGCCAGATTTGGCCCCGTTTTCTGGCAGCCGTCATTAAAATGGCTATAACTCTCTCCACAGGTAAGCTTTAGCCGTGATTCTTGTTGCGTTGGATTCCTAACTCAAATATCTACCCTACAAAAAGTTCAAACGGAAGAAACTTCTTTTGAGTCAACCTGTAGGTGGTTATCAAGTTGATTTCCACAACCATCGCCTCTTATGTAGGGATCGGGGTGAACGTCGGGTTTTTCATTGAGTCCAGCATTTTTTAACACTAGAGTCAATTATGAATCAAACCATATGACTATATATGCCTAATCCATCCACTTTTGAAAAAATCAAATTTTCAAGCCCGTCCAAAGGGGTAACCCTTTGGCCGGTGGCCAGATTTGGCCCCGTTTTCTAGCAGCCGTCTTTAAAACGGCTATAACTCTCTCCGCAGATAAACTTTACCCATGATTCTTATTGCGTTGGATTCCTAACTCAAATATCTACCCTACAAAAAGTTCAAACGGAAGAAACTCCTTTTGAGTCAACCTCTAGGTGGTTATCAAGTTGATTTCCACAACCATCGCCTCTTATGTAGGGATCAGGGTGAACGTCGGGTTTTTCATTGAGTCCAGCATTTTTTAACACTAGAGTCAATTATGAATCAAACCATATGACTATATATGCCTAATCCATCCACTTTTGAAAAAATCAAATTTTCAAGCCCGTCCAAAGGGGTAACCCTTTGGCCGGTGGCCAGATTTGGCCCCGTTTTCTAGCAGCCGTCTTTAAAACGGCTATAACTCTCTCCGCAGATAAACTTTACCCATGATTCTTATTGCGTTGGATTCCTAACTCAAATATCTACCCTACAAAAAGTTCAAACGGAAGAAACTCCTTTTGAGTCAACCTCTAGGTGGTTATCAAGTTGATTTCCACAACCATCGCCTCTTATGTAGGGATCAGGGTGAACGTCGGGTTTTTCATTGAGTCCAGCATTTTTTAACACTAGAGTCAATTATGAATCAAACCATATGACTATATATGCCTAATCCATCCACTTTTGAAAAAATCAAATTTTCAAGCCCGCCCAAAGGGGTAACCCTTTGGCCGGTGGCCAGATTTGGCCCCGTTTTCTAGCAGCCGTCTTTAAAACGGCTATAACTCTCTCCGCAGATAAACTTTACCCATGATTCTTATTGCGTTGGATTCCTAACTCAAATATCTACCCTACAAAAAGTTCAAACGGAAGAAACTCCTTTTGAGTCAACCTCTAGGTGGTTATCAAGTTGATTTCCACAACCATCGCCTCTTATGTAGGGATCAGGGTGAACGTCGGGTTTTTCATTGAGTCCAGCATTTTTTAACACTAGAGTCAATTATGAATCAAACCATATGACTATATATGCCTAATCCATCCACTTTTGAAAAAATCAAATTTTCAAGCCCGTCCAAAGGGGTAACCCTTTGGCCGGTGGCCAGATTTGGCCCCGTTTTCTAGCAGCCGTCTTTAAAACGGCTATAACTCTCTCCGCAGATAAACTTTACCCATGATTCTTATTGCGTTGGATTCCTAACTCAAATATCTACCCTACAAAAAGTTCAAACGGAAGAAACTCCTTTTGAGTCAACCTGTAGGTGGTTATCAAGTTGATTTCCACAACCGTCGCCTCTTAGGTAGGGATCGGGGTGAACGTCGGGTTTTTCATTAAGTCCAGCATTTTTGAACACTAGAGTCAATTATGAATCAAACCATATGACTATATATGCCTAATCCATCCACTTTTGAAAAAATCAAATTTTCAATCCCACCCAAAGGTGTACCCGTTTGGCCGGTGGCCAGATTTGGCCCAGTTTTCTGGCAGCAGTCATTAAAGCGGCTATAACTCTCTCCACAGGTAAGCTTTACCCGTGATTCTTTTTGCGTTAGATTCCTAACTTAAATATCTACCCTAAAAAAAGTTCAAACGGAAGAAACTCCTTTTGAGTCAACTTGTAGGGGGTTATCAATTTGATTTCCACAACCGTCGCCTCTTATGTAGGGATCGGGGTGAACGTCGGGTTTTTCATTGAGTCCAGCATTTTTGAACACTAGAGTAAATTATGAATCAAACTATATGACTATATATGCCTAATCCATCCTCTTTTGAAAAAATTAAATTTTCAATCCCGCCCAAAGGGGTACCCCTTTGGCCGGTGGCCAGATTTGGCCCCGTTTTCTGGCAGCCGTCATTAAAACGGCTATAACTCTCTGCACAGTTAAGCTTTACCCGTGATTCTTGTTGCGTTGGATTCCTAACTCAAATATCTACCCTACAAAATGTTCAAACGGCAGAAACTCCTTTTGAGTCAACCTATAGGTGGTTATCAAGTTGATTTCCACAACCGTCGCCTCTTATGTAGGGATCGGGGTGAACGTCGGGTTTTTCATTGAGTCCAGCATTTTTGAACACTAGAGTCAATTATGAATCAAACCATATGACTATATATGCCTAATCCATCCACTTTTGAAAAAATTAAATTTTCAAGCCCGCCCAAAGCGGTACCCCTTTGGCCGGTGGCCAGATTTGGCCCCGTTTTCTAGCAGCCGTCATTAAAACGGCTATAACTCTCTCCGCAGGAAAACTTTAACCGTGATTCTTGTTGCGTTGGATTCCTAACTCAAATATCTACGCTACAAAAAGTTCAAACGGAAGAAACTCATTTTGAGTCAACCTGTAGGTGGTTATCAAGTTGATATCCACAACCGTCGCCTCTTATGTAGGGATCGGGGTGAACGTCGGGTTTTTCATTGAGTCCAGCATTTTTGAACACTAGAGTAAATTATGAATCAAACTATATGACTATATATGCCTAATCCATCCACTTTTGAAAAAATTAAATTTTCAATCCCGCCCAAAGGGGTACCCCTTTGGCCGGTGGCCAGATTTGGCCCCGTTTTCTGGCAGCCGTCATTAAAACGGCTATAACTCTCTGCACAGTTAAGCTTTACCCGTGATTCTTGTTGCGTTGGATTCCTAACTCAAATATCTACCCTACAAAATGTTCAAACGGCAGAAACTCCTTTTGAGTCAACCTATAGGTGGTTATCAAGTTGATTTCCACAACCGTCGCCTCTTATGTAGGGATCGGGGTGAACGTCGGGTTTTTCATTGAGTCCAGCATTTTTGAACACTAGAGTCAATTATGAATCAAACCATATGACTATATATGCCTAATCCATCCACTTTTGAAAAAATTAAATTTTCAAGCCCGCCCAAAGCGGTACCCCTTTGGCCGGTGGCCAGATTTGGCCCCGTTTTCTAGCAGCCGTCATTAAAACGGCTATAACTCTCTCCGCAGGAAAACTTTAACCATGATTCTTGTTGCGTTGGATTCCTAACTCAAATATCTACGCTACAAAAAGTTCAAACGGATGAAACTCATTTTGAGTCAACCTGTAGGTGGTTATCAAGTTGATATCCACAACCGTCGCCTCTTATGTAGGGATCGGGGTGAACGTCGGGTTTTTCATTAAGTCCAGCATTTTTGACACTAGAGTCAATTATGAATCAAACCATATGACTATATATGCCTAATCCATCCACTTTTGAAAAAATCAAATTTTCAAGCCCGCCCAAAGGGGTACCCCTTTGGCCGGTGGCCAGATTTGGCCCCGTTTTCTGGCAGCCGTCATTAAAACGGCTATAACTCTCTCCACAGGTAAGCTTTACACGTGATTCTTGTTGCGTTGGATTCCTAACTCAAATATCTACCCTACAAAAAGTTCAAACGGAAGAAACTCCTTTTGAGTAAACCTGTAGGTGGTTATCAAGTTGATTTCCACAACCGTCGCCTCTTATGTAGGGATCGGGGTGAACGTCGGGTTTTTCATTGAGTCCAGCATTTTTTAACACTAGAGTTAATGATGAGTCAAACCATATGACTAGATATGCCTAATCCATCCACTTTTGAAAAAATTAAATTTTCAAGCCCGCCCAAAGGGGTACCTCTTTGGCTGGTGGACAGATTTGGCCCCGTTTTCTGGCAGCCGTCATTAAAACGGCTATAACTCTCTCCACAGGTAAGATTTACCCGTGATTCTTATTGTGTTGGATTCCTAACTCAAATATCTACCCTACCAAAAGTTCAAACGGAAGAAACTCCTTTTGAGTCAACCTCTAGGTGGTTATCAAGTTGATTTCCACAACCGTCGCCTCTTATGTAGGGATCGGGGTGAACGTCGGGTTTTTCATTAAGTCCAGCATTTTTGAACACTAGAGTCAATTATGAATCAAACCATATGACTATATATGTCTAATCCATCCAATTTTGAAAAAATCAAATTTTCAAGCACGCCCAAAGGGGTACCCCTTTGGCCGGTGGCCAGATTTGGCCCCGTTTTCTGGCAGCCGTCATTAAAACGGCTATAACTCTCTCCACAGGTAAGCTTTACCCGTGATTCTTGTTGCGTTGGATTCCTAACTCAAATATCTACCTTACAAAAAGTTCAAACGGAAGAAAATCCTTTTGAGTAAACCTGTAGGTGGTTATCAAGTTGATTTCCACAACCGTCGCCTCTTATGTAGGGATCGGGGTGAACGTCGGGTTTTTCATTGAGTCCAGCATTTTTTAACACTAAAGTAAATTATGACTCAAACCATATGACTAAATATGCCTAATCCATCCACTTTTGCAAAAATTAAATTTTCAAGCCCACCCAAAGGGGTACCTCTTTGGCTGGTGGACAGATTTGGCCCCGTTTTCTGGCAGCCGTCATTAAAACGGCTATAACTCTCTCCACAGGTAAGCTTTACCCGTGATTCTTGTTGTGTTGGATTCCTAACTCAAATATCTACCCTACAAAAAGTTCAAACGGAAGAAACTCCTTTTGAGTCAAGCTCTAGGTGGTTATCAAGTTGATTTCCACAACTGTCGCCTCTTATGTAGGGATCGGGGTGAACGTCGGGTTTTTCATTAAGTCCAGCATTTTCGAACACTAGAGTCAATTATGAATCAAACCATATGACTATATATGCCTAATCCATCCAATTTTTAAAAAATCAAATTTTCAAGCCCGCCCAAAGGGGTACCCCTTTGGCCGGTGGCCAGATTTGGCCCCGTTTTCTGGCAGCCGTCATTTAAAAGGCTATAACTCTCTCCACAGGTAAGCTTTACCCGTGATTCTTGTTGCGTTCGATTCCTAACTCAAATATCTACCCTACAAAAAGTTCAAACGGAACAAACTCCTTTTGAGTCAACCTGTAGGTGGTTATCAAATTGATTTCCACAACCGTCGCCTCTTATGTAGGGATCGGGATGAACGTCGGGTTTTTCATTGAGTCCAGCATTTTTAAACACTAGAGTCAATTATGAATCAAACCATATGACTATATATGCCTAATCCATCCACTTTTGAAAAAATCAAATTTTCAAGCCCGCCCAAAGGGGTACCCCTTTGGCCGGTGGCCAGATTTGGCCCCGTTTTCTGGCAGCCGTCATTAAAACGGCTATAACTCTCTCGACAGGTAAGATTTACCCGTGATTCTTATTGCGTTAGATTCCTAACTCAAATATCTACCCTAAAAAAAGTTCAAACGGAAGAAACTCCTTTTGAGTCAACCTCTAGCTGGTTATCAAATTGATTTCCACAACCGTCGCCTCTTATGTAGGGATCGGTGTGAACGTCGGGTTTTTCATGAAGTCCAGCATTTTTGAACACTAGAGTCAATTATGAATCAAACCATATGACTATATATGCCTAATCCATCCAATTTTGAAAAAATTAAATTTTCAAGCCCGCCCAAAGGGGTACCTCTTTGGCTGGTGGACAGATTTGGCCCCGTTTTCTGGCAGCCGTCATTAAAACGGCTATAACTCTCTCCACAGGTAAGCTTTACCCGTGATTCTTGTTGTGTTGGATTCCTAACTCAAATACCTACCCTACAAAAAGTTCAAACGGAAGAAACACCTTTTGAGTCAAGCTCTAGGTGGTTATCAAGTTGATTTCCACAACTGTCGCCTCTTATGTAGGGATCGGGGTGAACGTCGGGTTTTTCATTGAGTCCAGCATTTTTGAACACTAGAGTAAATTATGAATCAAACTATATGACTATATATGCCTAATCCATCCTCTTTTGAAAAAATTAAATTTTCAATCCCGCCCAAAGGGGTACCCCTTTGGCCGGTGGCCAGATTTGGCCCCGTTTTCTGGCAGCCGTCATTAAAACGGCTATAACTCTCTGCACAGTTAAGCTTTACCCGTGATTCTTGTTGCGTTGGATTCCTAACTCAAATATCTACCCTACAAAATGTTCAAACGGCAGAAACTCCTTTTGAGTCAACCTATAGGTGGTTATCAAGTTGATTTCCACAACCGTCGCCTCTTATGTAGGGATCGGGGTGAACGTCGGGTTTTTCATTGAGTCCAGCATTTTTGAACACTAGAGTCAATTATGAATCAAACCATATGACTATATATGCCTAATCCATCCACTTTTGAAAAAATTAAATTTTCAAGCCCGCCCAAAGCGGTACCCCTTTGGCCGGTGGCCAGATTTGGCCCCGTTTTCTAGCAGCCGTCATTAAAACGGCTATAACTCTCTCCGCAGGAAAACTTTAACCGTGATTCTTGTTGCGTTGGATTCCTAACTCAAATATCTACGCTACAAAAAGTTCAAACGGAAGAAACTCATTTTGAGTCAACCTGTAGGTGGTTATCAAGTTGATATCCACAACCGTCGCCTCTTATGTAGGGATCGGGGTGAACGTCGGGTTTTTCATTGAGTCCAGCATTTTTGAACACTAGAGTAAATTATGAATCAAACTATATGACTATATATGCCTAATCCATCCACTTTTGAAAAAATTAAATTTTCAATCCCGCCCAAAGGGGTACCCCTTTGGCCGGTGGCCAGATTTGGCCCCGTTTTCTGGCAGCCGTCATTAAAACGGCTATAACTCTCTGCACAGTTAAGCTTTACCCGTGATTCTTGTTGCGTTGGATTCCTAACTCAAATATCTACCCTACAAAATGTTCAAACGGCAGAAACTCCTTTTGAGTCAACCTATAGGTGGTTATCAAGTTGATTTCCACAACCGTCGCCTCTTATGTAGGGATCGGGGTGAACGTCGGGTTTTTCATTGAGTCCAGCATTTTTGAACACTAGAGTCAATTATGAATCAAACCATATGACTATATATGCCTAATCCATCCACTTTTGAAAAAATTAAATTTTCAAGCCCGCCCAAAGCGGTACCCCTTTGGCCGGTGGCCAGATTTGGCCCCGTTTTCTAGCAGCCGTCATTAAAACGGCTATAACTCTCTCCGCAGGAAAACTTTAACCATGATTCTTGTTGCGTTGGATTCCTAACTCAAATATCTACGCTACAAAAAGTTCAAACGGATGAAACTCATTTTGAGTCAACCTGTAGGTGGTTATCAAGTTGATATCCACAACCGTCGCCTCTTATGTAGGGATCGGGGTGAACGTCGGGTTTTTCATTAAGTCCAGCATTTTTGACACTAGAGTCAATTATGAATCAAACCATATGACTATATATGCCTAATCCATCCACTTTTGAAAAAATCAAATTTTCAAGCCCGCCCAAAGGGGTACCCCTTTGGCCGGTGGCCAGATTTGGCCCCGTTTTCTGGCAGCCGTCATTAAAACGGCTATAACTCTCTCCACAGGTAAGCTTTACACGTGATTCTTGTTGCGTTGGATTCCTAACTCAAATATCTACCCTACAAAAAGTTCAAACGGAAGAAACTCCTTTTGAGTAAACCTGTAGGTGGTTATCAAGTTGATTTCCACAACCGTCGCCTCTTATGTAGGGATCGGGGTGAACGTCGGGTTTTTCATTGAGTCCAGCATTTTTTAACACTAGAGTTAATGATGAGTCAAACCATATGACTAGATATGCCTAATCCATCCACTTTTGAAAAAATTAAATTTTCAAGCCCGCCCAAAGGGGTACCTCTTTGGCTGGTGGACAGATTTGGCCCCGTTTTCTGGCAGCCGTCATTAAAACGGCTATAACTCTCTCCACAGGTAAGATTTACCCGTGATTCTTATTGTGTTGGATTCCTAACTCAAATATCTACCCTACCAAAAGTTCAAACGGAAGAAACTCCTTTTGAGTCAACCTCTAGGTGGTTATCAAGTTGATTTCCACAACCGTCGCCTCTTATGTAGGGATCGGGGTGAACGTCGGGTTTTTCATTAAGTCCAGCATTTTTGAACACTAGAGTCAATTATGAATCAAACCATATGACTATATATGTCTAATCCATCCAATTTTGAAAAAATCAAATTTTCAAGCACGCCCAAAGGGGTACCCCTTTGGCCGGTGGCCAGATTTGGCCCCGTTTTCTGGCAGCCGTCATTAAAACGGCTATAACTCTCTCCACAGGTAAGCTTTACCCGTGATTCTTGTTGCGTTGGATTCCTAACTCAAATATCTACCTTACAAAAAGTTCAAACGGAAGAAAATCCTTTTGAGTAAACCTGTAGGTGGTTATCAAGTTGATTTCCACAACCGTCGCCTCTTATGTAGGGATCGGGGTGAACGTCGGGTTTTTCATTGAGTCCAGCATTTTTTAACACTAAAGTAAATTATGACTCAAACCATATGACTAAATATGCCTAATCCATCCACTTTTGCAAAAATTAAATTTTCAAGCCCACCCAAAGGGGTACCTCTTTGGCTGGTGGACAGATTTGGCCCCGTTTTCTGGCAGCCGTCATTAAAACGGCTATAACTCTCTCCACAGGTAAGCTTTACCCGTGATTCTTGTTGTGTTGGATTCCTAACTCAAATATCTACCCTACAAAAAGTTCAAATGGAAGAAACTCCTTTTGAGTCAAGCTCTAGGTGGTTATCAAGTTGATTTCCACAACTGTCGCCTCTTATGTAGGGATCGGGGTGAACGTCGGGTTTTTCATTAAGTCCAGCATTTTCGAACACTAGAGTCAATTATGAATCAAACCATATGACTATATATGCCTAATCCATCCAATTTTTAAAAAATCAAATTTTCAAGCCCGCCCAAAGGGGTACCCCTTTGGCCGGTGGCCAGATTTGGCCCCGTTTTCTGGCAGCCGTCATTTAAAAGGCTATAACTCTCTCCACAGGTAAGCTTTACCCGTGATTCTTGTTGCGTTCGATTCCTAACTCAAATATCTACCCTACAAAAAGTTCAAACGGAACAAACTCCTTTTGAGTCAACCTGTAGGTGGTTATCAAATTGATTTCCACAACCGTCGCCTCTTATGTAGGGATCGGGATGAACGTCGGGTTTTTCATTGAGTCCAGCATTTTTAAACACTAGAGTCAATTATGAATCAAACCATATGACTATATATGCCTAATCCATCCACTTTTGAAAAAATCAAATTTTCAAGCCCGCCCAAAGGGGTACCCCTTTGGCCGGTGGCCAGATTTGGCCCCGTTTTCTGGCAGCCGTCATTAAAACGGCTATAACTCTCTCGACAGGTAAGATTTACCCGTGATTCTTATTGCGTTAGATTCCTAACTCAAATATCTACCCTAAAAAAAGTTCAAACGGAAGAAACTCCTTTTGAGTCAACCTCTAGCTGGTTATCAAATTGATTTCCACAACCGTCGCCTCTTATGTAGGGATCGGTGTGAACGTCGGGTTTTTCATGAAGTCCAGCATTTTTGAACACTAGAGTCAATTATGAATCAAACCATATGACTATATATGCCTAATCCATCCAATTTTGAAAAAATTAAATTTTCAAGCCCGCCCAAAGGGGTACCTCTTTGGCTGGTGGACAGATTTGGCCCCGTTTTCTGGCAGCCGTCATTAAAACGGCTATAACTCTCTCCACAGGTAAGCTTTACCCGTGATTCTTGTTGTGTTGGATTCCTAACTCAAATACCTACCCTACAAAAAGTTCAAACGGAAGAAACACCTTTTGAGTCAAGCTCTAGGTGGTTATCAAGTTGATTTCCACAACTGTCGCCTCTTATGTAGGGATCGGGGTGAACGTCGGGTTTTTCATTAAGTCCAGCATTTTTGAACACTAGAGTCAATTATGAATCAAACCATATGACTATATATGCCTAATCCATCCAATTTTGAAAAAATCAAATTTTCAAGCCCGCCCAAAGGGGTACCCCTTTGGCCGGTGGCCAGATTTGGCCCCGTTTTCTGGCAGCCGTCATTTAAAAGGCTATAACTCTCTCCACAGGTAAGCTTTACCCGTGATTCTTGTTGCGTTGGATTCCTAACTCAAATATCTACCCTACAAAAAGTTCAAACGGAACAAACTCCTTTTGAGTCAACCTGTAGGTGGTTATCAAATTGATTTCCACAACCGTCGCCTCTTATGTAGGGATCGGGGTGAACGTCGGGTTTTTCATTGAGTCCAGCATGTTTGAACACTAGAGTCAATTATGAATCAAACCATATGACTATATATGCCTAATCCATCCACTTTTGAAAAAATCAAATTTTCAAGCCCGCCCAAAGGGGTACCCCTTTGGACGGTGGCCAGATTTGGCCCCGTTTTCTGGCAGCCGTCATTAAAACGGCTATAACTCTCTCCACAGGTAAGCGTTACCCGTGATTGTTGCTGCGTTGGATTCCTAACTCAAATATCTACCCTAAAAAAAGTTCAAACGGAAGAAACTCCTTTTGAGTCAACCTCTAGGTGGTTATCAAGTTGATTTCCACAACCGTCGCCTCTTATGTAGGGATCGGGTTGAACGTCGGGTTTTACATTGAGTCCAGCATTTTTGAACACTAGAGTCAATTATCAATCAAACCATATGACTATATATGCCTAATCCATCCACTTTTGAAAAAATCAAATTTTCAAGCCCGCCCAAAGGGGTACCCCTTTGGCCGGTGGCCAGATTTGGCCCCGTTTTCTGGTAGCCGTCATTAAAACGGCTATAACTCTCTCCACAGGTAAGCTTTACCCGTGATTCTTGTTGCGTTAGATTCCTAACTCAAATATCTACCCTACAAAAAGTTCAAACGGAAGAAACTCCTTTTGAGTCAACCTCTAGGTGGTTATCAAGTTGATTTCCACAACCGTCGCCTCTTATGTAGGGATCGGGGTGAACGTCGGGTTTTTCATTAAGTCCAGCATTTTTGAACACTAGAGTCAATTATGAATCAAACCATATGACTATATATGCCTAATCCATCCAATTTTGAAAAAATCAAATTTTCAAGCCCGCCCAAAGGGGTACCCCTTTGGCCGGTGGCCAGATTTGGCCCCGTTTTCTGGTAGCCGTCATTAAAACGGCTATAACTCTCTCCACAGGTAAGCTTTACCCGTGATTCTTGTTGCGTTAGATTCCTAACTCAAATATCTACCCTACAAAAAGTTCAAACGGAACAAACTCCTTTTGAGTCAACCTGTAGGTGGTTATCAAATTGATTTCCACAACCGTCGCCTCTTATGTAGGGATCGGGGTGAACGTCGGGTTTTTCATTGAGTCCAGCATTTTTGAACACTAGAGTCAATTATGAATCAAACTATATGACTATATATGCCTAATCCATCCACTTTTGAAAAAATCAAATTTTCAAGCGCGCCCAAAGGGGTACCCCTTTGGCCGGTGGCCAGATTTGGCCCCGTTTTCTGGCAGCCGTCATTAAAACGGCTATAACTCTTTCCACAGGTAAGCTTTACCCGTGATTCTTGTTGCGTTGGATTCCTGACTCAAATATCTACCCTACAAAAAGTTCAAATGGAAGAAACTCCTTTTGAGTAAACCTGTAGGTGGTTATCAAGTTGATTTCCACAACCGTCGCCTCTTATGTAGGGATCGGGGTGAACGTCGGGTTTTTCATTGAGTCCAGCATTTTTTAACACTAGAGTTAATTATGACTCAAACCATATGACTAAATATGCCTAATCCATCCACTTTTGAAAAAATTAAATTTTCAAGCCCGCCCAAAGCGGTACCTCTTTGGCTGGTGGACAGATTTGGCCCCGTTTTCTGGCAGCCGTCATTAAAACGGCTATAACTCTCTCCACAGGTAAGCTTTACCCGTGATTCTTGTTGTGTTGGATTCCTAACTCAAATATCTACCCTACAAAAAGTTCAAACGGAAGAAACTCCTTTTGAGTCAAGCTCTAGGTGCTTATCAAGTTGATTTCCACAACTGTCGCCTCTTATGTAGGGATCGGGGTGAACGTCGGGTTTTTCATTAAGTCCAGCATTTTTGAACACTAGAGTCAATTATGAATCAAACCATATGACTATATATGCCTAATCCATCCAATTTTGAAAAAATCAAATTTTCAAGCCCGCCCAAAGGGGTACCCCTTTGGCCGGTGGCCAGATTTGGCCCCGTTTTCTGGCAGCCGTCATTTAAAAGGCTATAACTCTCTCCACAGGTAAGCTTTACCCGTGATTCTTGTTGCGTTGGATTCCTAACTCAAATATCTACCCTACAAAAAGTTCAAACGGAACAAACTCCTTTTGAGTCAACCTGTAGGTGGTTATCAAATTGATTTCCACAACCGTCGCCTCTTATGTAGGGATCGGGGTGAACGTCGGGTTTTTCATTGAGTCCAGCATTTTTGAACACTAGAGTCAATTATGAATCAAACCATATGACTATATATGCCTAATCCATCCACTTTTGAAAAAATCAAATTTTCAAGCCCGCCCAAAGGGGTACCCCTTTGGACGGTGGCCAGATTTGGCCCCGTTTTCTGGCAGCCGTCATTAAAACGGCTATAACTCTCTCCACAGGTAAGCGTTACCCGTGATTGTTGTTGCGTTGGATTCCTAACTCAAATATCTACCCTAAAAAAAGTTCAAACGGAAGAAACTCCTTTTGAG
The DNA here is from genome assembly GCA_026008535.1 of Perilla frutescens. Taxonomy (NCBI): domain Eukaryota; kingdom Viridiplantae; phylum Streptophyta; class Magnoliopsida; order Lamiales; family Lamiaceae; genus Perilla; species Perilla frutescens. The sequence continues at coordinate 66,273 of BRKX01000022.1, read as the reverse complement.
TCAACCTCTAGGTGGTTATCAAGTTGATTTCCACAACCGTCGCCTCTTATGTAGGGATCGGGTTGAACGTCGGGTTTTTCATTGAATCCAGCATTTTTGAACACTAGAGTCAATTATCAATCAAACCATATGACTATATATGCCTAATCCATCCACTTTTGAAAAAATCAAATTTTCAAGCACGCCCAAAGGGGTACCCCTTTGGCCGGTGGCCAGATTTGGCCCCGTTTTCTGGTAGCCGTCATTAAAACGGCTATAACTCTCTCCACAGGTAAGCTTTACCCGTGATTCTTGTTGCGTTAGATTCCTAACTCAAATATCTACCCTACAAAAAGTTCAAACGGAAGAAACTCCTTTTGAGTCAACCTCTAGGTGGTTATCAAGTTGATTTCCACAACCGTCGCCTCTTATGTAGGGATCGGGGTGAACGTCGGGTTTTTCATTAAGTCCAGCATTTTTGAACACTAGAGTCAATTATGAATCAAACCATATGACTATATATGCCTAATCCATCCAATTTTGAAAAAATCAAATTTTCAAGCCCGCCCAAAGGGTACCCCTTTGGCCGGTGGCCAGATTTGGCCCCGTTTTCTGGTAGCCGTCATTAAAACGGCTATAACTCTCTCCACAGGTAAGCTTTACCCGTGATTCTTGTTGCGTTAGAATCCTAACTCAAATATCTACCCTACAAAAAGTTCAAATGGAACAAACTCCTTTTGAGTCAACCTGTAGGTTGTTATCAAATTGATTTCCACAACCGTCGCCTCTTATGTAGGGATCGGGGTGAACGTCGGGTTTTTCATTGAGTCCAGCATTTTTGAACACTAGAGTCAATTATGAATCAAACTATATGACTATATATGCCTAATCCATCCACTTTTGAAAAAATCAAATTTTCAAGCACGCCCAAAGGGGTACCCCTTTGGCCGGTGGCCAGATTTGGCCCCGTTTTCTGGCAGCCGTCATTAAAACGGCTATAACTCTTTCCACAGGTAAGCTTTACCCGTGATTCTTGTTGCGTTGGATTCCTGACTCAAATATCTACCCTACAAAAAGATCAAACGGAAGAAACTCCTTTTGAGTAAACCTGTAGGTGGTTATCAAGTTGATTTCCACAACCGTCGCCTCTTATGTAGGGATCGGGGTGAACGTCGGGTTTTTCATTGAGTCCAGGATTTTTTAACACTAGAGTTAATTATGACTCAAACCATATGACTAAATATGCCTAATCCATCCACTTTTGAAAAAATTAAATTTTCAAGCCCGCCCAAAGGGGTACCTCTTTGGCTGGTGGACAGATTTGGCCCCGTTTTCTGGCAGCCGTCATTAAAACGGCTCTAACTCTCTCCACAGGTAAGCTTTACCCGTGATTCTTGTTGTGTTGGATTCCTAACTCAAATATCTACCCTACAAAAAGTTCAAACGGAAGAAACTCCTTTTGAGTCAAGCTCTAGGTGGTTATCAAGTTGATTTCCACAACTGTCGCCTCTTATGTAGGGATCGGGGTGAACGTCGGGTTTTTCATTAAGTCCAGCATTTTTGAACACTAGAGTCAATTATGAATCAAACCATATGACTATATATGCCTAATCCATCCAATTTTGAAAAAATCAAATTTTCAAGCCCGCCCAAAGGGGTACCCCTTTGGCCGGTGGACAGATTTGGCCCCGTTTTCTGGCAGCCGTCATTTAAAAGGCTATAACTCTCTCCACAGGTAAGCTTTACCCGTGATTCTTGTTGCGTTGGATTCCTAACTCAAATATCTACCCTACAAAAAGTTCAAACGGAACAAACTCCTTCTGAGTCAACCTGTAGGTGGTTTTCAAATTGATTTCCACAACCGTCGCCTCTTATGTAGGGATCGGGGTGAACGTCGGGTTTTTCATTGAGTCCAGGATTTTTTAACACTAGAGTTAATTATGACTCAAACCATATGACTAAATATGCCTAATCCATCCACTTTTGAAAAAATTAAATTTTCAAGCCCGCCCAAAGGGGTACCTCTTTGGCTGGTGGACAGATTTGGCCCCGTTTTCTGGTAGCCGTCATTAAAACGGCTATAACTCTCTCCACAGGTAAGCTTTACCCGTGATTCTTGTTGCGTTAGATTCCTAACTCAAATATCTACCCTACAAAAAGTTCAAACGGAAGAAACTCCTTTTGAGTCAACCTCTAGGTGGTTATCAAGTTGATTTCCACAACCGTCGCCTCTTATGTAGGGATCGGGGTGAACGTCGGGTTTTTCATTAAGTCCAGCATTTTTGAACACTAGAGTCAATTATGAATCAAACCATATGACTATATATGCCTAATCCATCCAATTTTGAAAAAATCAAATTTTCAAGCCCGCCCAAAGGGGTACCCCTTTGGCCGGTGGCCAGATTTGGCCCCGTTTTCTGGTAGCCGTCATTAAAACGGCTATAACTCTCTCCACAGGTAAGCTTTACCCGTGATTCTTGTTGCGTTAGATTCCTAACTCAAATATCTACCCTACAAAAAGTTCAAACGGAACAAACTCCTTTTGAGTCAACCTGTAGGTGGTTATCAAATTGATTTCCACAACCGTCGCCTCTTATGTAGGGATCGGGGTGAACGTCGGGTTTTTCATTGAGTCCAGCATTTTTGAACACTAGAGTCAATTATGAATCAAACCATATGACTATATATGCCTAATCCATCAACTTTTGAAAAAATCAAATTTTCAAGCGCGCCCAAAGGGTTACCCCTTTGGCCGGTGGCCAGATTTGGCCCCGTTTTCTGGCAGCCGTCATTAAAACGGCTATAACTCTTTCCACAGGTAAGCTTTACCCGTGATTCTTGTTGCGTTGGATTCCTGACTCAAATATCTACCCTACAAAAAGTTCAAACGGAAGAAACTCCTTTTGAGTAAACCTGTAGGTGGTTATCAAATTGATTTCCACAACCGTCGCCTCTTATGTAGGGATCGGGGTGAACGTCGGGTTTTTCATTGAGTCCAGCATTTTTTAACACTAGAGTTAATTATGACTCAAACCATATGACTAAATATGCCTAATCCATCCACTTTTGAAAAAATTAAATTTTCAAGCCCGCCCAAAGGGGTACCTCTTTGGCTGGTGGACAGATTTGGCCCCGTTTTCTGGCAGCCGTCATTAAAACGGCTATAACTCTCTCCACAGGTAAGCTTTACCCGTGATTCTTGTTGTGTTGGATTCCTAACTCAAATATCTACCCTACAAAAAGTTCAAACGGAAGAAACTCCTTTTGAGTCAAGCTCTAGGTGCTTATCAAGTTGATTTCCACAACTGTCGCCTCTTATGTAGGGATCGGGGTGAACGTCGGGTTTTTCATTAAGTCCAGCATTTTTGAACACTAGAGTCAATTATGAATCAAACCATATGACTATATATGCCTAATCCATCCAATTTTGAAAAAATCAAATTTTCAAGCCCGCCCAAAGGGGTACCCCTTTGGCCGGTGGCCAGATTTGGCCACGTTTTCTGGCAGCCGTCATTTAAAAGGCTATAACTCTCTCCACAGGTAAGCTTTACCCGTGATTCTTGTTGCGTTGGATTCCTAACTCAAATATCTACCCTACAAAAAGTTCAAACGGAACAAACTCCTTTTGAGTCAACCTGTAGGTGGTTATCAAATTGATTTCCACAACCGTCGCCTCTTATGTAGGGATCGGGGTGAACGTCGGGTTTTTCATTGAGTCCAGCATTTTTGAACACTAGAGTCAATTATGAATCAAACCATATGACTATATATGACTAATCCATCCACTTTTGAAAAAATCAAATTTTCAAGCCCGCCCAAAGGGGTACCCCTTTGGACGGTGGCCAGATTTGGCCCCGTTTTCTGGCAGCCGTCATTAAAACGGCTATAACTCTCTCCACAGGTAAGCGTTACCCGTGATTGTTGTTGCGTTGGATTCCTAACTCAAATATCTACCCTAAAAAAAGTTCAAACGGAAGAAACTCCTTTTGAGTCAACCTCTAGGTGGTTATCAAGTTGATTTCCACAACCGTCGCCTCTTATGTAGGGATCGGGTTGAACGTCGGGTTTTTCATTGAATCCAGCATTTTTGAACACTAGAGTCAATTATCAATCAAACCATATGACTATATATGCCTAATCCATCAACTTTTGAAAAAATCAAATTTTCAAGCCCGCCCAAAGGGGTACCCCTTTGGCCGGTGGCCAGATTTGGCCCCGTTTTCTGGTAGCCGTCATTAAAACGGCTATAACTCTCTCCACAGGTAAGCTTTACCCGTGATTCTTGTTGCGTTAGATTCCTAACTCAAATATCTACCCTACAAAAAGTTCAAACGGAAGAAACTCCTTTTGAGTCAACCTCTAGGTGGTTATCAAGTTGATTTCCACAACCGTCGCCTCTTATGTAGGGATCGGGGTGAACGTCGGGTTTTTCATTAAGTCCAGCATTTTTGAACACTAGAGTCAATTATGAATCAAACCATATGACTATATATGCCTAATCCATCCAATTTTGAAAAAATCAAATTTTCAAGCCCGCCCAAAGGGGTACCCCTTTGGCCGGTGGCCAGATTTGGCCCCGTTTTCTGGTAGCCGTCATTAAAACGGCTATAACTCTCTCCACAGGTAAGCTTTACCCGTGATTCTTGTTGCGTTAGATTCCTAACTCAAATATCTACCCTACAAAAAGTTCAAACGGAACAAACTCCTTTTGAGTCAACCTGTAGGTTGTTATCAAATTGATTTCCACAACCGTCGCCTCTTATGTAGGGATCGGGGTGAACGTCGGGTTTTTCATTGAGTCCAGCATTTTTGAACACTAGAGTCAATTATGAATCAAACTATATGACTATATATGCCTAATCCATCCACTTTTGAAAAAATCAAATTTTCAAGCACGCCCAAAGGGGTACCCCTTTGGCCGGTGGCCAGATTTGGCTCCGTTTTCTGGCAGCCGTCATTAAAACGGCTATAACTCTTTCCACAGGTAAGCTTTACCCGTGATTCTTGTTGCGTTGGATTCCTGACTCAAATATCTACCCTACAAAAAGTTCAAACGGAAGAAACTCCTTTTGAGTAAACCTGTAGGTGGTTATCAAGTTGATTACCACAACCGTCGCCTCTTATGTAGGGATCGGGGTGAACGTCGGGTTTTTCATTGAGTCCAGCATTTTTTAACACTAGAGTTAATTATGACTCAAACCATATGACTAAATATGCCTAATCCATCCACTTTTGAAAAAATTAAATTTTCAAGCCCGCCCAAAGGGGTACCTCTTTGGCTGGTGGACAGATTTGGCCCCGTTTTCTGGCAGCCGTCATTAAAATGGCTATAACTCTCTCCACAGGTAAGCTTTACCCGTGATTCTTGTTGTGTTGGATTCCTAACTCAAATATCTACCCTACAAAAAGTTCAAACGGAAGAAACTCCTTTTAAGTCAAGCTCTAGGTGGTTATCATGTTGATTTCCACAACTGTCGCCTCTTATGTAGGGATCGGGGTGAACGTCGGGTTTTTCATTAAGTCCAGCATTTTTGAACACTAGAGTCAATTATGAATCAAACCATATGACTATATATGCCTAATCCATCCAATTTTGAAAAAATCAAATTTTCAAGCCCGCCCAAAGGGGTACCCCTTTGGCCGGTGGCCAGATTTGGCCCCGTTTTCTGGCAGCCGTCATTTAAAAGGCTATAACTCTCTCCACAGGTAAGCTTTACCCGTGATTCTTGTTGCGTTGGATTCCTAACTCAAATATCTACCCTACAAAAAGTTCAAACGGAACAAACTCCTTCTGAGTCAACCTGTAGGTGGTTATCAAATTGATTTCCACAACCGTCGCCTCTTATGTAGGGATCGGGGTGAACGTCGGGTTTTTCATTGAGTCCAGCATTTTTAAACACTAGAGTCAATTATGAATCAAACCATATGACTATATATGCCTAATCCATCCACTTTTGAAAAAATCAAATTTTCAAGCCCGCCCAAAGGGGTACCCCTTTGGCCGGTGGCCAGATTTGGCCCCGTTTTCTGGCAGCCGTCATTAAAACGGCTATAACTCTCTCCACAGGTAAGATTTACCCGTGATTCTTATTGAGTTAGATTCCTAACTCAAATATCTACCCTAAAAAAAGTTCAACCGGAAGAAACTCCTTTTGAGTCAACCTCTAGGTGGTTATCAAATTGATTTCCACAACCGTCGCCTCTTATGTAGGGATCGGTGTGAACGTCGGGTTTTTCATGAAGTCCAGCATTTTTGAACACTAGAGTCAATTATGAATCAAACCATATGACTATATATGCCTAATCCATCCAATTTTGAAAAAATCAAATTTTCAAGCCCGCCCAAAGGGGTACCCCTTTGGCCGGTGGCCAGATTTGGCCCCGTTTTCTGGTAGCCGTCATTAAAACGGCTATAACTCTCTCCACAGGTAAGCTTTACCCGTGATTCTTGTTGCGTTGGATTCCTAACTCAAATATCTACCCTACAAAAAGTTCAAACGGAACAAACTCCTTTTGAGTCAACCTGTAGGTGGTTATCAAATTGATTTCCACAACCGTCGCCTCTTATGTAGGGATCGGGGTGAACGTCGAGTTTTTCATTGAGTCCGGCATTTTTGAACACTAGAGTCAATTATGAATCAAACCATATGACTATATATGCCTAATCCATCCACTTTTGAAAAAATCAAATTTTCAAGCCCGCCCAAAGGGGTACCCCTTTGGACGGTGGCCAGATTTGGCCCCGTTTTCTGGCAGCCGTCATTAAAACGGCTATAACTCTCTCCACAGGTAAGCGTTACCCGTGATTGTTGTTGCGTTGGATTCCTAACTCAAATATCTACCCTAAAAAAAGTTCAAACGGAAGAAACTCCTTTTGAGTCAACCTCTAGGTGGTTATCAAGTTGATTTCCACAACCGTCGCCTCTTATGTAGGGATCGGGTTGAACGTCGGGTTTTACATTGAGTCCAGCATTTTTGAACACTAGAGTCAATTATCAATCAAACCATATGACTATATATTCCTAATCCATCCACTTTTGAAAAAATCAAATTTTCAAGCCCGCCCAAAGGGGTACCCCTTTGGCCGGTGGCCAGATTTGGCCCCGTTTTCTGGTAGCCGTCATTAAAACGGCTATAACTCTCTCCACAGGTAAGCTTTACCCGTGATTCCTGTTGCGTTAGATTCCTAACTCAAATATCTACCCTACAAAAAGTTCAAACGGAAGAAACTCCTTTTGAGTCAACCTCTAGGTGGTTATCAAGTTGATTTCCACAACCGTCGCCTCTTATGTAGGGATCGGGGTGAACGTCGGGTTTTTCATTAAGTCCAGCATTTTTGAACACTAGAGTCAATTATGAATCAAACCATATGACTATATATGCCTAATCCATCCAATTTTGAAAAAATCAAATTTTCAAGCCCGCCCAAAGGGGTACCCCTTTGGCCGGTGGCCAGATTTGGCCCCGTTTTCTGGTAGCCGTCATTACAACGGCTATAACTCTCTCCACAGGTAAGCTTTACCCGTGATTCTTGTTGCGTTAGATTCCTAACTCAAATATCTACCCTACAAAAAGTTCAAATGGAACAAACTCCTTTTGAGTCAACCTGTAGGTGGTTATCAAATTGATTTCCACAACCGTCGCCTCTTATGTAGGGATCGGGGTGAACGTCGGGTTTTTCATTGAGTCCAGCATTTTTGAACACTAGAGTCAATTATGAATCAAACTATAAGACTATATATGCCTAATCCATCCACTTTTGAAAAAATCAAATTTTCAAGCACGCCCAAAGGGGTACCCCTTTGGCCGGTGGCCAGATTTGGCCCCGTTTTCTGGCAGCCGTCATTAAAACGGCTATAACTCTTTCCACAGGTAAGCTTTACCCGTGATTCTTGTTGCGTTGGATTCCTAACTCAAATATCTACCCTAAAAAAAGTTCAAACGGAAGAAACTCCTTTTGAGTAAACCTGTAGGTGGTTATCAAGTTGATTTCCACAACCGTCGCCTCTTATGTAGGGATCGGGGTGAATGTCGGGTTTTTCATTGAGTCCAGCATTTTTTAACACTAGAGTTAATTATGACTCAAACCATATGACTAAATATGCCTAATCCATCCACTTTTGAAAAAATTAAATTTTCAAGCCCGCCCAAAGGGGTACCTCTTTGGCTGGTGGACAGATTTGGCCCCGTTTTCTGGCAGCCGTCATTAAAACGGCTATAACTCTCTCCACAGGTAAGCTTTACCCGTGATTCTTGTTGCGTTAGATTCCTAACTCAAATATCTACCCTACAAAAAGTTCAAACGGAAGAAACTCCTTTTGAGTCAACCTCTAGGTGGTTATCAAGTTGATTTCCACAACCGTCGCCTCTTATGTAGGGATCGGGGTGAACGTCGGGTTTTTCATTAACTCCAGCATTTTTGAACACTAGAGTCAATTATGAATCAAACCATATGACTATATATGCCTAATCCATCCAATTTTGAAAAAATCAAATTTTCAAGCCCGCCCAAAGGGGTACCCCTTTGGCCGGTGGCCAGATTTGGCCCCGTTTTCTGGCAGCCGTCATTTAAAAGGCTATAACTCTCTCCACAGGTAAGCTTTACCCGTGATTCTTGTTACGTTGGATTCCTAACTCAAATATCTACCCTACAAAAAGTTCAAACGGAACAAACTCCTTTTGAGTCAACCTGTAGGTGGTTATCAAATTGATTTCCACAACCGTCGTCTCTTATGTAGGGATCGGGGTAAACGTCGGGTTTTTCATTGAGTCCAGCATTTTTGAACACTAGAGTCAATTATGAATCAAACCATATGACTATATATGCCTAATCCATCCAATTTTGAAAAAATCAAATTTTCAAGCCCGCCCAAAGGGGTACCCCTTTGGCCGGTGGCCAGATTTGGCCCCGTTTTCTGGTAGCCGTCATTAAAACGGCTATAACTCTCTCCACAGGTAAGCTTTACCCGTGATTCTTGTTGCGTTGGATTCCTAACTCAAATATCTACCCTACAAAAAGTTCAAACGGAACAAACTCCTTTTGAGTCAACCTGTAGGTGGTTATCAAATTGATTTCCACAACCGTCGCCTCTTATGTAGGGATCAGGGTGAACGTCGGGTTTTTCATTGAGTCCAGCATTTTTGAACACTAGAGTCAATTACGAATCAAACCATATGACTATATATGCCTAATCCATCCACTTTTGAAAAAATCAAATTTTCAAGCCAGCCCAAAGGGTACCCTTTGGACGGTGGCAAGATTTGGCCCCGTTTTCTGGCAGCCGTCATTAAAACAGCTATAACTCTCTCCACAGGTAAGCGTTACCCGTGATTGTTGTTGCGTTGGATTCCTAACTCAAATATCTACCCTAAAAAAAGTTCAAACGGAAGAAACTCCTTTTGAGTCAACCTCTAGGTGGTTATCAAGTTGATTTCCACAACCGTCGCCTCTTATGTAGGGATCGGGGTGAACGTCGGGTTTTACATTGAGTCCAGCATTTTTGAACACTAGAGTCAATTATCAATCAAACCATATGACTATATATGCCTAATCCATCCACTTTTGAAAAAATCAAATTTTCAAGCCCGCCCAAAGGGGTACCCCTTTGGCCGGTGGCCAGATTTGGCCCCGTTTTCTGGCAGCCGTCATTAAAATGGCTATAACTCTCTCCACAGGTAAGATTTACCCGTGATTCTTATTGCGTTAGATTCCTAACTCAAATATCTACCCTAAAATAAGTTCAAACGGAAGAAACTCCTTTTGAGTCAACCTCTAGGTGGTTATCAAATTGATTTCCACAACCGTCGCCTCTTATGTAGGGATCGGGGTGAACGTCGGGTTTTTCATGAAGTCCAGCATTTTTGAACACTAGAGTCAATTATGAATCAAACCATATGACTATATATGCCTAATCCATCCAATTTTGAAAAAATCAAATTTTCAAGCCCGCCCAAAGGGGTACCCCTTTGGCCGGTGGCCAGATTTGGCCCCGTTTTCTGGTAGCCGTCATTAAAACGGCTATAACTCTCTCCACAGGTAAGTTTTACCCGTGATTCTTGTTGCGTTGGATTCCTAACTCAAATATCTACCCTACAAAAAGTTCAAACGGAACAAACTCCTTTTGAGTCAACCTGTAGGTGGTTATCAAATTGATTTCCACAACCGTCGCCTCTTATGTAGGGATCGGGGTGAACGTCGGGTTTTTCATGAAGTCCAGCATTTTTGAACACTAGAGTCAATTATGAATCAAACCATATGACTATATATGCCTAATCCATCCACTTTTGAAAAAATCAAATTTTCAAGCCCGCCCAAAGGGGTACCCCTTTGGCCGGTGGCCAGATTTGGCCCCGTTTTCTGGCAGCCGTCATTTAAAAGGCTATAACTCTCTCCACAGGTAAGCTTTACCCGTGATTCTTGTTGTGTTGGATTCCTAACTCAAATATCTACCCTACAAAAAGTTCAAACGGAAGAAACTCCTTTTGAGTCAACCTCTAGGTGGTTATCAAGTTGATTTCCACAACCGTCGCATCTTATGTAGAGATCGGGGTGAACGTCGGGTTTTTCATTGAGTCCAGCATTTTTGAACACTAGAGTCAATTATGAATCAAACCATATGACTATATATGCCTAATCCATCCAATTTTGAAAAAATCAAATTTTCAAGCCCGCCCAAAGGGGTACCCCCTTGGCCGGTGGCCAGATTTGGCCCCGTTTTCTGGCAGCCGTCATTTAAAAGGCTATAACTCTCTCCACAGGTAAGCTTTAGCCGTGATTCTTGTTGCGTTGGATTCCTAACTCAAATATCTACCCTACAAAATGTTCAAACGGAAGAAACTCCTTTTGAGTCAACCTCTAGGTGGTTATCAAGTTGATTTCCACAACCGTCGCATCTTATGTAGGGATCGGGGTGAACGTCGGGTTTTTCATTGAGTCCAGCATTTTTGAACACTAGAGTCAATTATGAATCAAACCATATGACTATATATGCCTAATATACCACTTTTGAAAAAATCAAATTTTCAAGCCCGCCCAAAGGGGTACCCCTTTGGCCGGTGGCCAGATTTAGCTCCGTTTTCTGGCAGCCGTCATTAAAACGGCTATAACTCTCTCCACAGGTAAGCTTTACCCGTGATTGTTGTTGCATTAGATTCCTAACTCAAATATATACCCTAAAAAAAGTTCAAACGGAAGAAACTCGTTTTGAGTCAACCTCTAGGTGGTTATCAAGTTGATTTCCACAACCGTCGCCTCTTATGTAGGGATCGGGGTGAACGTCGGGTTTTTCATTAAGTCCAGCATTTTTGAACACTAGAGTCAATTATGAATCAAACCATATGACTATATATGCCTAATCCATCCAATTTTGAAAAAATCAAATTTTCAAGCCCGCCCAAAGGGGTACCCCTTTGGCCGGTGGCCAGATTTGGCCCCGTTTTCTGGTAGCCGTCATTACAACGGCTATAACTCTCTCCACAGGTAAGCTTTACCCGTGATTCTTGTTGCGTTGGATTCCTAACTCAAATATCTACCGTACAAAAATTTCAAACGGAACAAACTCCTTTTGAGTCAACCTGTAGGTGGTTATCAAGTTGATTTCCACAACCGTCGCCTCTTATGTAGGGATCGGGGTGAACGTCGGGTTTTTCATTGAGTCCAGCATTTTTGAACACTAGAGTCAATTATGAATCAAACCATATGACTATATATGCCTAATCCATCCACTTTTGAAAAAATCAAATTTTCAAGCCTGCCCAAAGGGGTACCCCTTTGGCCGGTGGCCAGATTTGGCCCCGTTTTCTGGCAGCCGTCATTAAAACGGCTATAACTCTCTCCACAGGTAAGCTTTACCCGTGATTGTTGTTGCGTTGGATTCCTAACTCAAATATCTACCCTACAAAAAGTTCAAACGGAACAAACTCCTTTTGAGTCAACCTGTAGGTGGTTATCAAATTGATTTCCACAACCGTCGCCTCTTATGTAGGGATCCGGGTGAACGTCGGGTTTTTCATTGAGTCCAGCATTTTTGAACACTAGAGTCAATTATGAATCAAACCATATGACTATATATGCCTAATCCATCCAATTTTGAAAAAATCAAATTTTCAAGCCCGCCCAAAGGGGTACCTCTTTGGCCGGTGGCCAGATTTGGCCCCGTTTTCTGGCAGCCGTCATTAAAATGGCTATAACTCTCTCCACAGGTAACCGTTACCCGTGATTGTTGTTGCGTTGGATTCCTGACTCAAATATCTAGCCTAAAAAAAGTTCAAACGGAAGAAACTCCTTTTGAGTCAACCTCTAGGTGGTTATCAAGTTGATTTCCACAACCGTCGCATCTTATGTAGAGATCGGGGTGAACGTCGGGTTTTTCATTGAGTCCAGCATTTTTGAACACTAGAGTCAATTATCAATCAAACCATATGACTATATATGCCTAATCCATCCACTTTTGAAAAAATCAAATTTTCAAGCCCGCCCAAAGGGGTACCCCTTTGGCCGGTGGCCAGATTTGGCCCCGTTTTCTGGCAGCCGTCATTTAAAAGGCTATAACTCTCTCCACAGGTAAGCTTTACCCGTGATTCTTGTTGTGTTGGATTCCTAACTCAAATATCTACCCTACAAAAAGTTCAAACGGAAGAAACTCCTTTTGAGTCAACCTCTAGGTGGTTATCAAGTTGATTTCCACAACCGTCGCATCTTATGTAGAGATCGGGGTGAACGTCGGGTTTTTCATTGAGTACAGCATTTTTGAACACTAGAGTCAATTATGAATCAAACCATATGACTATATATGCCTAATCCATCCAATTTTGAAAAAATCAAATTTTCAAGCCCGCCCAAAGGGGTACCCCCTTGGCCGGTGGCCAGATTTGGCCCCGTTTTCTGGCAGCCGTCATTTAAAAGGCTATAACTCTCTCCACAGGTAAGCTTTAGCCGTGATTCTTGTTGCGTTGGATTCCTAACTCAAATATCTACCCTACAAAATGTTCAAACAGAAGAAACTCCTTTTGAGTCAACCTCTAGGTGGTTATCAAGTTGATTTCCACAACCGTCGCATCTTATGTAGGGATCGGGGTGAACGTCGGGTTTTTCATTGAGTCCAGCATTTTTGAACACTAGAGTCAATTATGAATCAAACCATATGACTATATATGCCTAATATACCACTTTTGAAAAAATCAAATTTTCAAGCCCGCCCAAAGGGGTACCCCTTTGGCCGGTGGCCAGATTTAGCTCCGTTTTCTGGCAGCCGTCATTAAAACGGCTATAACTCTCTCCACAGGTAAGCTTTACCCGTGATTGTTGTTGCATTAGATTCCTAACTCAAATATATACCCTAAAAAAAGTTCAAACGGAAGAAACTCGTTTTGAGTCAACCTCTAGGTGGTTATCAAGTTGATTTCCACAACCGTCGCCTCTTTTGTAGGGATCGGGGTGAACGTCGGGTTTTTCATTAAGTCCAGCATTTTTGAACACTAGAGTCAATTATGAATCAAACCATATGACTATATATGCCTAATCCATCCAATTTTGAAAAAATCAAATTTTCAAGCCCGCCCAAAGGGGTACCCCTTTGGCCGGTGGCCAGATTTGGCCCCGTTTTCTGGCAGCCGTCATTAAAACGGCTATAACTCTCTCCACAGGTAAGCTTTACCCGTGATTCTTGTTGCGTTGGATTCCTAACTCAAATATCTACCGTACAAAAATTTCAAACGGAACAAACTCCTTTTGAGTCAACCTGTAGGTGGTTATCAAGTTGATTTCCACAACCGTCGCCTCTTATGTAGGGATCGGGGTGAACGTCGGGTTTTTCATTGAGTCCAGCATTTTTGAACACTGGAGTCAATTATGAATCAAACCATATGACTAATCCATCCACTTTTGAAAAAATCAAATTTTCAAGCCTGCCCAAAGGGGTACCCCTTTGGCCGGTGGCCAGATTTGGCCCCGTTTTCTGGCAGCCGTCATTAAAACGGCTATAACTCTCTCCACAGGTAAGCTTTACCCGTGATTGTTGTTGCGTTGGATTCCTAACTCAAATATCTAGCCTAAAAAAAGTTCAAACGGAAGCAACTCCTTTTGAGTCAACCTCTAGGTGGTTATCAAGTTGATTTCCACAACCGTCGCCTCTTATGTAGGGATCGGGGTGAACGTCGGGTTTTTCATTGAGTCCAGCATTTTTGAACACTAGAGTCAATTATGAATCAAACCATATGACTATATATTCCTAATCCATCCACTTTTGAAAAAATCAAATTTTCAAGCCCGCCCAAAGGGGTACCCCTTTGGCCGGTGGCCAGATTTGGCCCCGTTTTCTGGCAGCCGTCATTAAAACGGCTATAACTCTCTCCACAGGTAAGCTTTACCCGTGATTGTTGTTGCGTTGGATTCCTAACTCAAATATCTAGCCTAAAAAAAGTTCAAACGGAAGCAACTCTTTTTGAGTCAACCTCTAGGTGGTTATCAAGTTGATTTCCACAACCGTCGCCTCTTATGTAGGGATCGGGGTGAACGTCGGGTTTTACATTGAGTCCAGCATTTTTGAACACTAGAGTCAATTATGAATCAAACCATATGACTATATATGCCTAATCCATCCACTTTTGAAAAAATCAAATTTTCAAGCCCGCCCAAAGGGGTACCCCTTTGGCCGGTGGCCAGATTTGGCCCCGTTTTCTGGCAGCCGTCATTAAAACGGCTATAACTCTCTCCACAGGTAAGCTTTACCCGTGATTCTTGTTGCGTTGGATTCCTAACTCAAATATCTACCCTACAAAAAGTTCAAACGGAAGAAAGTCCTTTTGAGTCAACCTCTAGGTGGTTATCAAGTTGATTTCCACAACCGTCGCATCTTATGTAGGGATCTGGGTGAACGTCGGGTTTTTCATTGAGTCCAGCATTTTTGAATACTAGAGTCAATTATGAATCAAACCATATGACTATATATGCCTAATACATCCACTTTTGAAAAAATCAAATTTTCAAGCCCGCCCAAAGGGGTACCCCTTTGGCCGGTGGCCAGATTTAGCTCCGTTTTCTGGCAGCCGTCATTAAAACGGCTATAACTCTCTCCACAGGTAAGCTTTACCCGTGATTGTTGTTGCATTAGATTCCTAACTCAAATATATACCCTAAAAAAAGTTCAAACGGAAGAAACTGGTTTTGAGTCAACCTCTAGGTGGTTATCAAGTTGATTTCCACAACCGTCGCCTCTTATGTAGGGATCGGGGTGAACGTCGGGTTTTTCATTAAGTCCAGCATTTTTGAACACTAGAGTCAATTATGAATCAAACCATATGACTATATATGCCTAATCCATCCAATTTTGAAAAAATCAAATTTTCAAGCCCGCCCAAAGGGGTACCCCTTTGGCCGGTGGCCAGATTTGGCCCCGTTTTCTGGCAGCCGTCATTAAAACGGCTATAACTCTCTCCACAGGTAAGCTTTACCTGTGATTCTTGTTGCGTTGGATTCCTAACTCAAATATCTACCGTACAAAAATTTCAAACGGAACAAACTCCTTTTGAGTCAACCTGTAGGTGGTTATCAAGTTGATTTCCACAACCGTCGCCTCTTATGTAGGGATCGGGGTGAACGTCGGGTTTTTCATTGAGTCCAGCATTTTTGAACACTAGAGTCAATTATGAATCAAACCATATGACTATATATGCCTAATCCATCCACTTTTGAAAAAATCAAATTTTCAAGCCTGCCCAAAGGGGTACCCCTTTGGCCGGTGGCCAGATTTGGCCCCGTTTTCTGGCAGCCGTCATTAAAACGGCTATAACTCTCTCCACAGGTAAGCTTTACCCGTGATTGTTGTTGCGTTGGATTCCTAACTCAAATATCTAGCCTAAAAAAAGTTCTAACGGAAGCAACTCCTTTTGAGTCAACCTCTAGGTGGTTATCAAGTTGATTTCCACAACCGTCGCCTCTTATGTAGGGATCGGGGTGAACGTCGGGTTTTTCATTGAGTCCAGCATTTTTGAACACTAGAGTCAATTATGAATCAAACCATATGACTATATATTCCTAATCCATCCACTTTTGAAAAAATCAAATTTTCAAGCCCGCCCAAAGGGGTACCCCTTTGGCCGGTGGCCAGATTTGGCCCCGTTTTCTGGCAGCCGTCATTAAAACGGCTATAACTCTCTCCACAGGTAAGCTTTACCCGTGATTGTTGTTGCGTTGGATTCCTAACTCAAATATCTAGCCTAAAAAAAGTTCAAACGGAAGCAACTCTTTTTGAGTCAACCTCTAGGTGGTTATCAAGTTGATTTCCACAACCGTCGCCTCTTATGTAGGGATCGGGGTGAACGTCGGGTTTTACATTGAGTCCAGCATTTTTGAACACTAGAGTCAATTATGAATCAAACCATATGACTATATATGCCTAATCCATCCACTTTTGAAAAAATCAAATTTTCAAGCCCGCCCAAAGGGGTACCCCTTTGGCCGGTGGCCAGATTTGGCCCCGTTTTCTGGCAGCCGTCATTAAAACGGCTATAACTCTCTCCACAGGTAAGCTTTACCCGTGATTCTTGTTGCGTTGGATTCCTAACTCAAATATCTACCCTACAAAAAGTTCAAACGGAAGAAAGTCCTTTTGAGTCAACCTCTAGGTGGTTATCAAGTTGATTTCCACAACCGTCGCATCTTTTGTAGGGATCGGGGTGAACGTCGGGTTTTTCATTGAGACCAGCATTTTTGAATACTAGAGTCAATTATGAATCAAACCATATGACTATATATGCCTAATACATCCATTTTTGAAAAAATCAAATTTTCAAGCCCGCCCAAAGGGGTACCCCTTTTGGGCGGTGGGCAGATTTGGCCCCGTTTTCTGGCAGCCGTCATTAAAACGGCTATAACTCTCTCCACAGGTAAGCTTTACCCGTGATTGTTGTTGCATTAGATTCCTAACTCAAATATATACCCTAAAAAAAGTTCAAACGGAAGAAACTCATTTTGAGTCAACCTCTAGGTGGTTATCAAGTTGATTTCCACAACCGTCGCCTCTTATGTAGGGATCGGGGTGAACGTTGGGTTTTTCATTAAGTCCAGCATTTTTGAACACTAGAGTCAATTATGAATCAAACCATATGACTATATATGCCTAATCCATCCAATTTTGAAAAAATCAAATTTTCAAGCCCGCCCAAAGGGGTACCCCTTTGGCCGGTGGCCAGATTTGGCCCCGTTTTCTGGCAGCCGTCATTAAAACGGCTATAACTCTCTCCATAGGTAAGCTTTACCCGTGATTCTTGTTGCGTTGGATTCCTAACTCAAATATCTATTGTACAAAACTTTCAAATGGAACAAACTCCTTTTGAGTCAACCTGTAGGTGGTTATCAAGTTGATTTCCACAACCGTCGCATCTTATGTAGGGATCGGGGTGAACGTCGGGTTTTTCATTGAGTCCAGCATTTTTGAATACTAGAGTCAATTATGAATCAAACCATATGACTATATATGCCTAATACATCCACTTTTGAAAAAATCAAATTTTCAAGCCCGCCCAAAGGGGTACCCCTTTTGGGCGGTGGGCAGATTTGGCCCCATTTTCTGGCAGCCGTCATTAAAACGGCTATAACTCTCTCCACAGGTAAGCTTTACCCGTGATTCTTGTTGCGTTGGATTCCTAACTCAAATATCTACCCTACAAAAAGTTCAAACGGAAGAAAGTCCTTTTGAGTCAACCTCTAGGTGGTTATCAAGTTGATTTCCACAACCGTCGCATCTTATGTAGGGATCGGGGTGAACGTCGGGTTTTTCATTGAGTCCAGCATTTTTGAATACTAGAGTCAATTATGAATCAAACCATATGACTATATATGCCTAATACATCCACTTTTGAAAAAATCAAATTTTCAAGCCCGCCCAAAGGGGTACCCCTTTTGGGCGGTGGGCAGATTTGGCCCCGTTTTCTGGCAGCCGTCATTAAAACGGCTATAATTCTCTCCACAGGTAAGATTTACCCGTGATTGTTGTTGCATTAGATTCCTAACTCAAATATATACCCTAAAAAAAGTTCAAACGGAAGAAACTCGTTTTGAGTCAACCTCTAGGTGGTTATCAAGTTGATTTCCACAACCGTCGCCTCTTATGTAGGGATCGGGGTGAACGTCGGGTTTTTCATTAAGTCCAGCATTTTTGAACACTAGAGTCAATTATGAATCAAACCATATGACTATATATGCCTAATCCATCCAATTTTGAAAAAATCAAATTTTCAAGCCCGCCCAAAGGGGTACCCCTTTGGCCGGTGGCCAGATTTGGCCCCGTTTTCTGGCAGCCGTCATTAAAACGGCTATAACTCTCTCCATAGGTAAGCTTTACCCGTGATTCTTGTTGCGTTGGATTCCTAACTCAAATATCTACTGTACAAAACTTTCAAACGGAACAAACTCCTTTTGAGTCAACCTGTAGGTGGTTATCAAGTTGATTTCCACAACCGTCGCCTCTTATGTAGGGATCGGGGTGAACGTCGGGTTTTTCATTGAGTCCAGCATTTTTGAACACTAGAGTCAATTATGAATCAAACCATATGACTATATATGCCTAATCCATCCAATTTTGAAAAAATCAAATTTTCAAGCCCGCCCAAAGGGGTACCCCTTTGGCCGGTGGCCAGATTTGGCCCCATTTTCTGGCAGCCGTCATTAAAACGGCTATAACTCTCTCCACAGGTAAGCTTTACCCGTGATTCTTGTTGCGTTGGATTCCTAACTCAAATATCTACCTTACAAAAAGTTCAAACGGAAGAAAGTCCTTTTGAGTCAACCTCTAGGTGGTTATCAAGTTGATTTCCACAACCGTCGCATCTTATGTAGGGATCGGGGTGAACGTCGGGTTTTTCATTGAGTCCAGCATTTTTGAATACTAGAGTCAATTATGAATCAAACCATATGACTATATATGCCTAATACATCCACTTTTGAAAAAATCAAATTTTCAAGCCCGCCCAAAGGGGTACCCCTTTTGGGCGGTGGGCAGATTTGGCCCCGTTTTCTGGCAGCCGTCATTAAAACGGCTATAACTCTCTCCACAGGTAAGCTTTACCCGTGATTGTTGTTGCATTAGATTCCTAACTCAAATATATACCCTAAAAAAAGTTCAAACGGAAGAAACTCGTTTTGAGTCAACCTCTAGGTGGTTATCAAGTTGATTTCCACAACCGTCGCCTCTTATGTAGGGATCGGGGTGAACGTCGGGTTTTTCATTAAGTCCAGCATTTTTGAACACTAGAGTCAATTATGAATCAAACCATATGACTATATATGCCTAATATACCACTTTTGAAAAAATCAAATTTTCAAGCCCGCCCAAAGGGGTACCCCTTTGGCCGGTGGCCAGATTTAGCTCCGTTTTCTGGCAGCCGTCATTAAAACGGCTATAACTCTCTCCACAGGTAAGCTTTACCCGTGATTGTTGTTGCATTAGATTCCTAACTCAAATATATACCCTAAAAAAAGTTCAAACGGAAGAAACTCGTTTTGAGTCAACCTCTAGGTGGTTATCAAGTTGATTTCCACAACCGTCGCCTCTTATGTAGGGATCGGGGTGAACGTCGGGTTTTTCATTAAGTCCAGCATTTTTGAACACTAGAGTCAATTATGAATCAAACCATATGACTATATATGCCTAATCCATCCAATTTTGAAAAAATCAAATTTTCAAGCCCGCCCAAAGGGGTACCCCTTTGGCCGGTGGCCAGATTTGGCCCCGTTTTCTGGCAGCCGTCATTAAAACGGCTATAACTCTCTCCACAGGTAAGCTTTACCCGTGATTCTTGTTGCGTTGGATTCCTAACTCAAATATCTACCGTACAAAAATTTCAAACGGAACAAACTCCTTTTGAGTCAACCTGTAGGTGGTTATCAAGTTGATTTCCACAACCGTCGCCTCTTATGTAGGGATCGGGGTGAACGTCGGGTTTTTCATTGAGTCCAGCATTTTTGAACACTAGAGTCAATTATGAATCAAACCATATGACTATATATGCCTAATCCATCCACTTTTGAAAAAATCAAATTTTCAAGCCTGCCCAAAGGGGTACCCCTTTGGCCGGTGGCCAGATTTGGCCCCGTTTTCTGGCAGCCGTCATTAAAACGGCTATAACTCTCTCCACAGGTAAGCTTTACCCGTGATTGTTGTTGCGTTGGATTCCTAACTCAAATATCTAGCCTAAAAAAAGTTCAAACGGAAGCAACTCCTTTTGAGTCAACCTCTAGGTGGTTATCAAGTTGATTTCCACAACCGTCGCCTCTTATGTAGGGATCGGGGTGAACGTCGGGTTTTTCATTGAGTCCAGCATTTTTGAACACTAGAGTCAATTATGAATCAAACCATATGACTATATATTCCTAATCCATCCACTTTTGAAAAAATCAAATTTTCAAGCCCGCCCAAAGGGGTACCCCTTTGGCCGGTGGCCAGATTTGGCCCCGTTTTCTGGCAGCCGTCATTAAAACGGCTATAACTCTCTCCACAGGTAAGCTTTACCCGTGATTGTTGTTGCGTTGGATTCCTAACTCAAATATCTAGCCTAAAAAAAGTTCAAACGGAAGCAACTCTTTTTGAGTCAACCTCTAGGTGGTTATCAAGTTGATTTCCACAACCGTCGCCTCTTATGTAGGGATCGGGGTGAACGTCGGGTTTTACATTGAGTCCAGCATTTTTGAACACTAGAGTCAATTATGAATCAAACCATATGACTATATATGCCTAATCCATCCACTTTTGAAAAAATCAAATTTTCAAGCCCGCCCAAAGGGGTACCCCTTTGGCCGGTGGCCATATTTGGCCCCGTTTTCTGGCAGCCGTCATTAAAACGGCTATAACTCTCTCCACAGGTAAGCTTTACCCGTGATTCTTGTTGCGTTGGATTCCTAACTCAAATATCTACCCTACAAAAAGTTCAAACGGAAGAAAGTCCTTTTGAGTCAACCTCTAGGTGGTTATCAAGTTGATTTCCACAACCGTCGCCTCTTATGTAGGGATCGGGGTGAACGTTGGGTTTTTCATTGAGACCAGCATTTTTGAATACTAGAGTCAATTATGAATCAAACCATATGACTATATATGCCTAATACATCCACTTTTGAAAAAATCAAATTTTCAAGCCCGCCCAAAGGGGTACCCCTTTTGGGCGGTGGGCAGATTTGGCCCCGTTTTCTGGCAGCCGTCATTAAAACGGCTATAACTCTCTCCACAGGTAAGCTTTACCCGTGATTGTTGTTGCATTAGATTCCTAACTCAAATATATACCCTAAAAAAAGTTCAAACGGAAGAAACTCATTTTGAGTCAACCTCTAGGTGGTTATCAAGTTGATTTCCACAACCGTCGCCTCTTATGTAGGGATCGGGGTGAACGTTGGGTTTTTCATTAAGTCCAGCATTTTTGAACACTAGAGTCAATTATGAATCAAACCATATGACTATATATGCCTAATCCATCCAATTTTGAAAAAATCAAATTTTCAAGCCCGCCCAAAGGGGTACCCCTTTGGCCGGTGGCCAGATTTGGCCCCGTTTTCTGGCAGCCGTCATTAAAACGGCTATAACTCTCTCCATAGGTAAGCTTTACCCGTGATTCTTGTTGCGTTGGATTCCTAACTCAAATATCTATTGTACAAAACTTTCAAATGGAACAAACTCCTTTTGAGTCAACCTGTAGGTGGTTATCAAGTTGATTTCCACAACCGTCGCATCTTATGTAGGGATCGGGGTGAACGTCGGGTTTTTCATTGAGTCCAGCATTTTTGAATACTAGAGTCAATTATGAATCAAACCATATGACTATATATGCCTAATACATCCACTTTTGAAAAAATCAAATTTTCAAGCCCGCCCAAAGGGGTACCCCTTTTGGGCGGTGGGCAGATTTGGCCCCGTTTTCTGGCAGCCGTCATTAAAACGGCTATAACTCTCTCCACAGGTAAGCTTTACCCGTGATTCTTGTTGCGTTGGATTCCTAACTCAAATATCTACCCTACAAAAAGTTCAAACAGAACAAACTCCTTTTGAGTCAACCTGTAGGTGGTTATCAACTTGATTTCCACAACCGTCGCCTCTTATGTAGGGATCGGGGTGAACGTCGGGTTTTTCATTGAGTCCAGCATTTTTGAACACTAGAGTCAATTATGAATCAAACCATATGACTATATATGCCTAATCCATCCACTTTTGAAAAAATCAAATTTTCAAGCCCGCCCAAAGGGGTACCCCTTTGGCCGGTGGCCAGATTTGGCCCCATTTTCTGGCAGCCGTCATTAAAACGGCTATAACTCTCTCCACAGGTAAGCTTTACCCGTGATTCTTGTTGCGTTGGATTCCTAACTCAAATATCTACCCTACAAAAAGTTCAAACGGAAGAAAGTCCTTTTGAGTCAACCTCTAGGTGGTTATCAAGTTGATTTCCACAACCGTCGCATCTTATGTAGGGATCGGGGTGAACGTCGGGTTTTTCATTGAGTCCAGCATTTTTGAATACTAGAGTCAATTATGAATCAAACCATATGACTATATATGCCTAATACATCCACTTTTGAAAAAATCAAATTTTCAAGCCCGCCCAAAGGGGTACCCCTTTTGGGCGGTGGGCAGATTTGGCCCCGTTTTCTGGCAGCCGTCATTAAAACGGCTATAACTCTCTCCACAGGTAAGCTTTACCCGTGATTGTTGTTGCATTAGATTCCTAACTCAAATATATACCCTAAAAAAAGTTCAAACGGAAGAAACTCGTTTTGAGTCAACCTCTAGGTGGTTATCAAGTTGATTTCCACAACCGTCGCCTCTTATGTAGGGATCGGGGTGAACGTCGGGTTTTTCATTAAGTCCAGCATTTTTGAACACTAGAGTCAATTATGAATCAAACCATATGACTATATATGCCTAATCCATCCAATTTTGAAAAAATCAAATTTTCAAGCCCGCCCAAAGGGGCACCCCTTTGGCCGGTGGCCAGATTTGGCCCCGTTTTCTGGCAGCCGTCATTAAAACGGCTATAACTCTCTCCATAGGTAAGCTTTACCCGTGATTCTTGTTGCGTTGGATTCCTAACTCAAATATCTACTGTACAAAACTTTCAAACGGAACAAACTCCTTTTGAGTCAACCTGTAGGTGGTTATCAAGTTGATTTCCACAACCGTCGCCTCTTATGTAGGGATCGGGGTGAACGTCGGGTTTTTCATTGAGTCCAGCATTTTTGAACACTAGAGTCAATTATGAATCAAACCATATGACTATATATGCCTAATCCATCCACTTTTGAAAAAATCAAATTTTCAAGCCCGCCCAAAGGGGTACCCCTTTGGCCGGTGGCCAGATTTGGCCCCGTTTTCTGGCAGCCGTCATTAAAACGGCTATAACTCTCTCCACAGGTAAGCTTTACCCGTGATTGTTGTTGCATTAGATTCCTAACTCAAATATATACCCTAAAAAAAGTTCAAACGGAAGAAACTCCTTTTGAGTCAACCTCTAGGTGGTTATCAAGTTGATTTCCACAACCGTCGCCTCTTATGTAGGGATCAGGGTGAACGTCGGGTTTTTCATTAAGTCCAGCATTTTTGAACACTAGAGTCAATTATGAATCAATCCATAAGGCTATATATGCCTAATCCATTCAATTTTGAAAAAATCAAATTTTCAAGCCCGCCCAAAGGGTTACCCCTTTGGCCGGTGGCTAGATTTGGCCCCGTTTTCTGGCAGCCGTCATTAAAACGGTTATAACTCTCTCCACAGGTAAGCTTTACCGGTGATTCTTGTTGCGTTGGATTCCTAACTCAAATATCTACCCTACAAAAATTTTAAACGGAACAAACTCCTTTTGAGTCAACCTGTAGGTGGTTATCAAGTTGATTTCCACAACCGTCGCCTCTTATGTAGGGATCGGGATGAACGTCGGGTTTTTCATTGAGTCCAGCATTTTTGAACACTAGAGTCAATTATGAATCAAACCATATGACTATATATGCCTAATCCATCCACTTTTGAAAAAATCAAATTTTCAAGCCCGCCCAAAGGGGTACCCCTTTGGCCGATGGCCAGATTTGGCCCCGTTTTCTGGCAGCCGTCATTAAAACGGCTATAACTCTCTCCACAGGTAAGCTTTACCCGTGATTCTTGTTGCGTTGGATTCCTAACTCAAATATCTACCCTACAAAAAGTTCAAACGGAAGAAAGTCCTTTTGAGTCAACCTCTAGGTGGTTATCAAGTTGATTTCCACAACCGTCGCATCTTATGTATGGATCGGGGTGAACGTCGGGTTTTTCATTGAGTCCAGCATTTTTGAATACTAGAGTCAATTATGAATCAAACCATATGACTATATATGCCTAATACATCCACTTTTGAAAAAATCAAATTTTCAAGCCCGCCCAAAGGGGTACCCCTTTTGGGCGGTGGGCAGATTTGGCCCCGTTTTCTGGCAGCCGTCATTAAAACGGCTATAACTCTCTCCACAGGTAAGCTTTACCCATGATTGTTGTTGCATTAGATTCCTAACTCAAATATATACCGTAAAAAAAGTTCAAACGGAAGAAACTCGTTTTGAGTCAACCTCTAGGTGGTTATCAAGTTGATTTCCACAACCGTCGCCTCTTATGTAGGGATCGGGGTGAACGTCGGGTTTTTCATTAAGTCCAGCATTTTTGAACACTAGAGTCAATTATGAATCAAACCATATGACTATATATGCCTAATCCATCCAATTTTGAAAAAATCAAATTTTCAAGCCCGCCCAAAGGGGCACCCCTTTGGCCGGTGGCCAGATTTGGCCCCGTTTTCTGGCAGCCGTCATTAAAACGGCTATAACTCTCTCCATAGGTAAGCTTTACCCGTGATTCTTGTTGCGTTGGATTCCTAACTCAAATATCTACTGTACAAAACTTTCAAACGGAACAAACTCCTTTTGAGTCAACCTGTAGGTGGTTATCAAGTTGATTTCCACAACCGTCGCCTCTTATGTAGGGATCGGGGTGAACGTCGGGTTTTTCATTGAGTCCAGCATTTTTGAACACTAGAGTCAATTATGAATCAAACCATATGACTATATATGCCTAATCCATCCACTTTTGAAAAAATCAAATTTTCAAGCCCGCCCAAAGGGGTACCCCTTTGGCCGGTGGCTAGATTTGGCCCCGTTTTCTGGCAGCCGTCATTAAAACGGCTATAACTCTCTCCACAGGTAAGCTTTACCCGTGATTCTTGTTGCGTTGGATTCCTAACTCAAATATCTACCCTACAAAAAGTTCAAACGGAAGAAAGTCCTTTTGAGTCAACCTCTAGGTGGTTATCAAGTTGATTTCCACAACCGTCGCATCTTATGTATGGATCGGGGTGAACGTCGGGTTTTTCATTGAGTCCAGCATTTTTGAATACTAGAGTCAATTATGAATCAAACCATATGACTATATATGCCTAATACATCCACTTTTGAAAAAATCAAATTTTCAAGCCCGCCCAAAGGGGTACCCCTTTTGGGCGGTGGGCAGATTTGGCCCCGTTTTCTGGCAGCCGTCATTAAAACGGCTATAACTCTCTCCACAGGTAAGCTTTACCCGTGATTGTTGTTGCATTAGATTCCTAACTCAAATATATACCCTAAAAAAAGTTCAAACGGAAGAAACTCGTTTTGAGTCAACCTCTAGGTGGTTATCAAGTTGATTTCCACAACCGTCGCCTCTTATGTAGGGATCGGGGTGAACGTCGGGTTTTTCATTAAGTCCAGCATTTTTGAACACTAGAGTCAATTATGAATCAAACCATATGACTATATATGCCTAATCCATCCAATTTTGAAAAAATCAAATTTTCAAGCCCGCCCAAAGGGGCACCCCTTTGGCCGGTGGCCAGATTTGGCCCCGTTTTCTGGCAGTCGTCATTAAAACGGCTATAACTCTCTCCATAGGTAAGCTTTACCCGTGATTCTTGTTGCGTTGGATTCCTAACTCAAATATCTACTGTACAAAACTTTCAAACGGAACAAACTCCTTTTGAGTCAACCTGTAGGTGGTTATCAAGTTGATTTCCACAACCGTCGCCTCTTATGTAGGGATCAGGGTGAACGTCGGGTTTTTCATTGAGTCCAGCATTTTTGAACACTAGAGTCAATTATGAATCAAACCATATGACTATATATGCCTAATCCATCCACTTTTGAAAAAATCAAATTTTCAAGCCCGCCCAAAGGGGTACCCCTTTGGCCGGTGGCCAGATTTGGCCCCGTTTTCTGGCAGCCGTCATTAAAACGGCTATAACTCACTCCACAGGTAAGCTTTACCCGTGATTGTTGTTGCATTAGATTCGTAACTCAAATATATACCCTAAAAAAAGTTCAAACGGAAGAAACTCCTTTTGAGTCAACCTCTAGGTGGTTATCAAGTTGATTTCCACAACCGTCGCCTCTTATGTAGGGATCAGGGTGAACGTCGGGTTTTTCATTAAGTCCAGCATTTTTGAACACTAGAGTCAATTATGAATCAAACCATAAGACTATATATGCCTAATCCATTCAATTTTGAAAAAATCAAATTTTCAAGCCCGCCCAAAGGGTTACCCCTTTGGCCGGTGGCTAGATTTGGCCCCGTTTTCTGGCAGCCGTCATTAAAACGGTTATAACTCTCTCCACAGGTAAGCTTTACCGGTGATTCTTGTTGCGTTGGACTCCTAACTCAAATATCTACCCTACAAAAATTTTAAACGGAACAAACTCCTTTTGAGTCAACCTGTAGGTGGTTATCAAGTTGATTTCCACAACCGTCGCCTCTTATGTAGGGATCGGGATGAACGTCGGGTTTTTCATTGAGTCCAGCATTTTTGAACACTAGAGTCAATTATGAATCAAACCATATGACTATATATGCCTAATCCATCCACTTTTGAAAAAATCAAATTTTCAAGCTCGCCCAAAGGGGTACCCCTTTGGCCGGTGGCCAGATTTGGCCCCGTTTTCTGGCAGCCGTCATTAAAACGGCTATAACTCTCTCCACAGGTAAGCTTTACCCGTGATTCTTGTTGCGTTGGATTCCTAACTCAAATATCTACCCTACAAAAAGTTCAAACGGAAGAAAGTCCTTTTGAGTCAACCTCTAGGTGGTTATCAAGTTGATTTCCACAACCGTCGCATCTTATGTATGGATCGGGGTGAACGTCGGGTTTTTCATTGAGTCCAGAATTTTTGAATACTAGAGTCAATTATGAATCAAACCATATGACTATATATGCCTAATACATCCACTTTTGAAAAAATCAAATTTTCAAGCCCGCCCAAAGGGGTACCCCTTTTGGGCGGTGGGCAGATTTGGCCCCGTTTTCTGGCAGCCGTCATTAAAACGGCTATAACTCTCTCCACAGGTAAGCTTTACCCGTGATTGTTGTTGCATTAGATTCCTAACTCAAATATATACCCTAAAAAAAGTTCAAACGGAAGAAACTCGTTTTGAGTCAACCTCTAGGTGGTTATCAAGTTGATTTCCACAACCGTCGCCTCTTATGTAGGGATCGGGGTGAACGTCGGGTTTTTCATTAAGTCCAGCATTTTTGAACACTAGAGTCAATTATGAATCAAACCATATGACTATATATGCCTAATCCATCCAATTTTGAAAAAATCAAATTTTCAAGCCCGCCCAAAGGGGCACCCCTTTGGCCGGTGGCCAGATTTGGCCCCGTTTTCTGGCAGCCGTCATTAAAACGGCTATAACTCTCTCCATAGGTAAGCTTTACCCGTGATTCTTGTTGCGTTGGATTCCTAACTCAAATATCTACTGTACAAAACTTTCAAACGGAACAAACTCCTTTTGAGTCAACCTGTAGGTGGTTATCAAATTGTATGGTTTGATCCGTACTGGACTCTAGTGCTCAGAAATATGTAATTTCAGGAAAACCCCCAAACTCACCCCGAGCCCTAGGCAGCGGTTCACGCTTGTGGCCTCATTTTTAATAACCTCGTAAATTTTGATTCGGGAGGAGTTAGAAGACTTTCAGTACATGGTTGGATAGATATTTGAGTCATGGTTACACAGCAACAAGAATTTCTTGAAAATCATACCCGTGGGGAGAGTTATGGCCATTTTACTAACTGCCATAAATTGCAAAAAATGTGCTGAAAAAATTATTGAAATTTAGTGACCAATTTTACCTTTTTTTGGCAAAGATTAGTAAAATGGCCATAACTCTCTCCACAAGTGGAGTTTGACTGAAATTCTTTTTTTGTTGGATTCTATACTCAAATACCCTTCCAACCATGTAGTGGTCCTCACCCAGTTCCTTCCGAATTGAGCCCGATAAAATTTTCAAAAATCACTAACCGATGTGGTATAAATTGTAAAAATTATTTTCTCTCGATTGGGAATGATTTATGTCAAGACCAATGCACGGTTTTGAAGGTATTCGAGTCTAGAATCAAACAAAAAAATAATTCCGAGAAGATCCAACTTGTGGAGAGAGTTGTGGTCATTTTACTGATGCCTGCCAGAAAACGGGACCAAATCGGGATGCCTACAGCATTGAAAAATTGATTCTCTTTGATTCAGGATGAATTATGCCAATATGAAGATATGGCTTGAATCATACATGATTCCAGTGTTTAAAAATGTGGAATTCGATGAAAAACACGAAAGTCACCGCGGGCCCCACACAAAGAGGTGACGCTTGTGGCCTCAACTGGAAATCCTTTCCAACTTTGATACGGGGGGAGTTAGAGCGTTTCCAGTCTATGGTGGGTCAGATATTGAGTTAGGGTTCCAACGCAACAAGAATTTCAGGAAAAGCTTACCTGTGGAGAGAGTTATGGCCGTTTTACTGACGGCTGCCAGAAAACGGGGTCCAAATGGGGGACCTGTAGCCTTCGCCGTGCTTGAGAATTCGATTGTTTTTCAAATCATGATGAATTAAGCTAATATAATTGTATGGTTTGATCCGTACTGGACTCTAGTGCTCAGAAATATGTAATTTGAGGAAAACCCCAAACTCACCCCAAGCCCTAGGCAGCGGTTCACGCTTGTGGCCTCATTTTTAAAAACCTCGTAAATTTCGATTCAGGAGGAGTTAGAAGACTTTCAGTACATGGTTGGATAGATATTTGAGTCATGGTTACACAGCTACAAGAATTTCTTGAAAATCATACCCGTGGAGAGAGTTATGGCCATTTTACTAACTGCCATAAATTGCAAAAAATGTGCTGAAAAAATTATTGAAATTTAGTGACCAATTTTACCTTTTTTTGGCAAAGATTAGTAAAATGGCCATAACTCTCTCCACGGGTGGAGTTTGACTGAAATTCTTTTTTTGTTGGATTCTATACTCAAATACCCTTCCAACCATGCAGTGGTCCTCACCCAGTTCCTTTCGAATTGAGCCTGATAAAATTTTCAAAAATCACTAACCGATGTGTTATAAATTGTAAAAATTATTTTCTCTCAATTCGGAATGATTTATGTCAAGACCGGCGCACGGTTTTGAAGGTATTCGAGTCTAGAATCCAACAAAAAAATAATTCCGAGAAGATCCTACTTGTGGAGAGAGTTGTGGTCATTTTACTGATGCCTGCCAGAAAACGGGGCCAAATCGGGATGCCTACAACATTGAAAAATTGATTCTCTTCGATTCAGGATGAATTATGCCAATATCAAGATATGGCTTGAATCATACATGATTCCAGTGTTTAAAAATGTGGAATTCGATGAAAAACACGAAAGTCACCCCGAGACCCACACAAAGAGGTGACGCTTGTGGTCTCAACTGGAAATCCTTTCCAACTTTGATACGGGGGGAGTTAGAACGTTTCCAATCTATGGTGGGTCAGATATTGAGTTATAATTGAATTTTATAAAAGAAAACCCAAAAAATCCTAAAAGTCCCAGATATCACATGTCGATAACTCAGGGGACCGGAGCCTCATTAAAACCCACATGGAAAACCCATGGAGGGAAAAACCATGTGGGAAAAAGAGTACTCCTCTATACAAATCAAAAATAACCACGAGAATGAAAATCCTCTAAAACAGCAGTAGAAATACAAGGAACCTGCAAGCTCCGAGTCTTGAGAAGAGATACCACATAGACTGAATCTGCCTCCAGCCAAATAAAGTCTAGAGACAGTATTCTTACCCACTCCAATGCTACCAAAACCGCATGAACCTCTGCCAGGAAAGCAAAACCAATTCCTTCTTCAGTATGAAAACACCCACAAACAGAGCCGTCCGATCTCCGAAACACCCCTCCCGTAAACATTTTTCCAGGAGCACCTAAAGCCGAACCATCCGTATTAATCTTAATCCAACCCGGGGGAGGCGGCAACCAAGAAACCGAAATAGCCGACTTCAAAGGAGGTGGCCGCGGCTTAATTCCAAGAGTCCTCAAAATGATCAAATCCTCAACATCATTTTTCATATGCCCTTTCTTACCAACCATATAATCCACTTCCCGCAAAGCAACACGAACCACATTAATCAGAATCAAAGGGGTTGGAATCAAGTCATCATAAATCGCCTTATTTCTAAAGGTCCAAATAGCCCAAACAATTGTAACAACCGCCAGCCTCCACAAAACCGAAACTTGGGAACTAAAAGCAAAGTACATAAACTGAGTGAAAGCTTGATGAAAAGAAGCTGCACTCACGTCCTGAATATGAAACATATCAAAAACTCAACGCCACACCAGCTTTGTCAACGTGCAATCCCAAAATAAATGGTCCGTTATTTCATTAGCATCACGGCACATAACACAAATAGAAGGCCCAACAAATGCATGCAACTTATCCATGGTAGGCAACCGAGAAAGAAGTAACCTCCAAACAACAAGAGATCGACGAATGGGAATTAAAGAATTCCATATCCAAACACCCCATTTGACCGTAGGGAACCGAACCCTCGTATGAAGCCGAGCAACCTTGGCCGACACATCTCCATGCAACGATTTTGACCAAAGACGTTCATCATCACTAGTGATAATCGGAACACGACGTATATCCATCCAAATATCTGGATAAGCCGAAATAAAAGACGTCGTAACTCTCCAAATACCATCCACCAAAAAATCTCCTACCTTATCCGTAAGAGTTCTATGCGCCTCAACTGGAATTTTTAATTTGTCAACAATGGAATAACCTAGCCAATTATCGTGCCAAAAGTTAGTAGATGAACCCGTCCTCACGATACATATAGAATCATGCAAAAGAGAGGTGGTATGCTTTCGAATTCCAGGCCAAATAGAGGAGTACGACACACGCTTAGCCATGCAAAGAGAATTGAAAAACCAAGTACGCATAAGCTTAAAAACCGAGGAATCCGACACCATATATTTCCATGCAAGCCTCATTAGAAGACCACGATTGAGATCCTTAAAAGAAGAAAGACCAATGCCTCCCTCCTCAAACACCGCACACGTACGAGCCCAGCTGACCGTAGTATACGAGCGAACATTAACATCTCCTTTCCACAAAAAATTCCTTATAGCCGTGTCTAACTTTTGAACCAGGGAAACAGGCCATTCATAAACCATCATAGAATGAATAGTCGAACTTACGATCACAGATTTGAGAAGGCACAAACGGCCGGCCATAGAAAGAACTTGTCCATTCCAGCGGTCAAATTTTAACAAAATTTTATCCGCTAAATGCCTCATACGCAACACCTTTGGAATACCTTGAAAAATTGGAACACCATAATAATCCATTGGGAAGGATCCCACATTAAAACCCAGCTTGGCCGAAAGCAACTTCTTCACCCTTGGCTTCGCACCAACACCATAAAACACTCTCGATTTTTGACGACTACAAACCTGACCGGAGACTTGCGCATATAGGTTCAAAATTTTACGAATTACATGTACATTTGAACGAGAAGCTTGGCAAAATAAAAACACGTCATCAGCATAAAAAATGTGTGTCGAAAAATTCTCACCCCTAGCAAATGACATTGGCAACAACCTTTTCTTAGAAACCTCGGACATGATGAGATAATGAAGTAAATCCTCAGCAATTCCAAATAGAAGAGGAGAAAGAGGATCTGTAACACCTTAATCTAAAAAGAACTATTATATGAAATTAAATGATTTATAATGCGAAAATAAGAATTTTAAGTATTTTTTTTTTCCGACTTTCTTTTCTAAAACAAACAAATAAATAAATAAATCTATTTTCACGTAACCCAAAGAAATAACAAACAAGAAAACCTGTAGGAATTAAATTTAAGATCTAAGGTATGATTGATAATTTAGACAAACTACACAACTGAAATATTTACAATCTCATATACCTTTAAAAAAAACTCAACATGCATACCCAAAAAGAGTTACTAGCAAAAGTTATTTTAGTTATCCAGCTAGAAATGTAAAATAAAGTGGAAACTTATATATACATATGTATATCAAAAGATTATTCTGTCATTCGACCTCCACTGCAACTCCAAGCTCATTTACCTGAAATTTGTAAGTTTATGGGATGAGCATATATGAATATACTCAGTGTGGGACTGTTATGCAAAATAATTTGTCCAAGTTGATATAAAATGAGATACATGTGTATTATTCACTGATAAATAAATATGAATCGCACTGTGCTTCCAAGGATCAATTAAGATCCCGGACCTATTCACGGTCCCTGGCGAAAATGATTGTGCACAATAGTGAGGTTAAATATAAAGAACAACTGAATAGACGGTCCAGTAACACTCACAAATGATATGAAATCATACACGTCAAACAAATCACATCAACAAGGACAAATTGAAATCAACAGCATAATAAGTGAGAATCCCACACCTTAATTGAATTTGAAGATCGACTTGAGCAGATAACAAAAAGTTAACGTCTTAGTCGCGCCGCACCTAAATATTAAATACAGGAAATATATTTTATTAAATTAATATTATATTTTAAGAAAATAAATTAATTTAGATTAAAGTTATAAATATGATCATTGGAACATAATGACCAAACGATAAAAATAGAGTTTCTAAGATGAGCTTTGCTAACTATCTTTTCCAATGATAGTAGGATTCCATTTTCTAAATATGAATTATAATATTAAATATATTTAATGAAATCTATATATATATATATATATATATATATATATTAATCAAATAAATTTAACCAATATATAAACAATACATATCCCTAAAGTTAATAAACATATTTCTACGATTTTTATTCCTAGTAAATAACATTATTATTTATATTATTACACATAAATAGTTTTAAAATAAGAAAAAAAAAATGAACCTACCTTTGATTAGTCAAATCTAATTATTCAATTTAACTTGATTAAAAAAAATATCTAAACAAACACTAACAATATTAGAAAATGAAAGATATATATACAAAAATACCACTTTCTCTACTAATTTTTATTTTCTAATTTTATATTGTGAGTTTAATCATAGCCGAAATTAAATTTTGGTTAGATTCACTATTAACAAAAATATCTAAACTTGATGTATGTTTTATTTAAATCTTCTGCAGCATAACTACGACTAATGTAAAGTGGAATGAATTTGGGTTATATAAATTTAATATGTTGTTCTTACTAAAATGATGGTGAAATATAATAAACTGATGCTTCAATAATCAAATAAAATAAATCTGGAAAGAAGGTTTACCTTTTATATGGCACTTACTTTGGTTCTTCTAAATAAATTAGAGGTTCTCTCTCTTTTATTTGTTTATTTACTTGAGTACGTTTTCGTCAATTAGATTATAGAGAAACTAAATCCATATTCATCACTATAACTTGCTTGTATTTTAAATTAGTATTATTATTATTCATTGATGCATGAGTCACATTCTTGATACACAATATCTTGCCACTTCAATTGTCCTTATTTTTAGCTAATTACACGTATAAGGAAAAGTTGGCAACAAGTCAAATCCCAAAATTATTCTCTTATCTTTATATAAATATAATGTATACATACATATATATATATAAATAGATGTGTATATGAATATATATATATATATATAAATAGATGATATATATATATAGATGCTCTTTTTTTTGAATATGTATGTATTTGTCGAAAATAAATCTATTATACTCAATAAGTAAATTATAATTAATTAAATTAAGTTCATATCTAGGGGCGCGACATATATAAATTTACCACTCGATAATTAAAATATCATAATTTTTCATGAGTTGAAATAAATAAGTTTCACAAATAAATATTTTAATTTAGAAACAGGTTGTGACAATCCTACCCCCTTAAAGAAATTTCGTCCTCGAAATTAAACTTACTTGATTCTATGTTTGGATAACGTGCTAATATCTCTTCTTCACGTTCCCAAGTTGCTTCATCAGGTCCATGTCTACTCCATTGAATTTTGACTAATGGTATTTGTCGACCTCGTAAAACATGAATTTTTCGATCCAGAATAATGCTAGGCTCTTCCTCATATGTCAAGTCTTTATTGACCTGTAAGTCTTTAAAATGAACAACATGATTGGGATCATGTAAATACTTTCGTAGCATCGACACATGGAAAACATTGTGTACTGCCGACAATTCGGGGGTCAAGGCTAGTCGATAAGCTACATCCCCTACACGTTCCAAAATATCAAATGGTCCAATGAAACGAGGTCTTAATTTCCCTTTCTTCCCGAACCTCAAAACTCCTTTCATCGGGGCAACTTTAAGAAAAACCTTTTATCCAATCTCAAAGTGTAACTCTTTCCTTCTTTTATCAGCATAGGATTTCTGTTGATCCTGAGCTACTTTGATCCTTTCTTTTATTTTCCCAATCACCTCAACGGTTTTCTCAACCATCTCTGGACCTAAGATTTTCTTTTCCCCAACTTCATCCCAATATAATGGCGATCTACATTTCCTCCCATACAATGCTTCATATGGTGCCATACCGATCGTTGTTTGGAAACTATTGTTATAAGCAAACTCTACTAAAGGTAAGTGTGTTTCCCAATTCCCCCCGATATCTAACACACAAGTTCGAAGCATATCCTCCAATATTTGAATAGTTCGCTCAGATTGACCATCAGTTTGAGGATGATAAGCAGTAGAAAATTTCAGTTTTGTACCCATGGCTGTGTGTAAACTATTCCAAAATTTTGAGGTAAATCTCGGATCTCTATCGGACACAATAGAAACAGGTACCCCATGAAGTCTCATAATTTCTCGAACATATAATCGAGCAAATTGATCCATCGAGTAGGTCATTTTCATTGGAAGAAAATGAGCTGACTTGGTAAGCCTGTCTACAATCACCCATATCGCATCAAGTCCACGTATAGACTTGGGAAGTCCCACGACAAAATCCATCGTGATATGCTCCCATTTCCACTCGGGTATTTCCAATGGATTTAACATACCAGATGGTCGTTGGTGTTCAGCTTTGATTTGCTGACATGTTAAACATTTTCCCACATATTCAGCAATTGTCCTCTTCATTCCTCGCCACCAGAATATCTTTCGGAGATCTTGATACATCTTAGTGCTACCTGGATGTACTGTATAAGTAGTACAGTGTGCCTCATCTAATATTTCCCTTATCAACTCTTTCTCCTTAGGCACACAAATTCTTCCAGCAAACATAAGTGTATCGTCACTTGCTATTACAAAGCCATTTATCCCTCCATTCAACACTCGACTTTTCATCTTCTGTAAAAATGCATTGCTCTTTTGAGCTTTCTTAATCCGATTCCGTAATGTGGGTTGTAAAACCAATACTGCCAATGCAGCTTTAGTTGTATTAGGAGTTACTACCTCAATCCTTAACTTTTCCAACTCCTTAACCAATGACTCCTGTTGAGTAATCATTCTTGTCAATTGTCCTTCACCTTTTCTACTAAGAGCATCAGCTACCACATTAGCCTTTCCCGGATGATATAGTATGGTACAATCATAATCCTTCACAAGTTCTAACCAACGTCTCTGTCTCATGTTAAGTTCTTTTTGTGTGAAGAAATATTTCAAACTTTTATGATCGGTGTATATTTTGCACTTACCTCCAAACAAATAGTGTCTCCAAATCTTTAGTGCATGCACCACCGCTGCTAACTCTAAATCATGTGTTGGATAGTTATGCTCATGTGTTTTCAATTGTCTCGATGCATAAGCAATAACTTTCCCTTTCTGCATTAGTACACACCCGAGTCCTTGTTTTGAGGCATCGGTATACAAAACAAAGTTATCTGATCCATCAGGTATGGCTAACACTGGAGCTGTTGTTAACCTTCTTTTCAATTCCTGAAAACTTTGCTCACATTCCTCCGTCCACTTGTAGTCTACACCTTTTCTTGTTAATTGTGTCATTGGACCTGCTATTTTTGAGAATCCCTCAATGAACCTTCGATAATATCCAGCCAATCCAAGAAAACTCCTTATCTCCCTAACATTACTAGGTACTTTCCAATTGCTCACAACTTCCACCTTGGCTGGATCTACTTCAATTCCTTGAGAAGTTACAACGTGTCCAAGAAAAACTACCCGATCCAACCAAAATTCACATTTCTTGAATTTGGCGTATAACTTCTCATTTCTTAATGTTTCCAATATAATCCTCAAATGTTCTTCATGTTGTTTATCATCCTTTGAATAAATCAAAATATCATCAATGAACATTATGACAAACTTGTCCAAATATGGATGGAAGACTCGATTCATCAAGTCCATAAACACTGCTGGCGCATTAGTTAAACCAAACGGCATTACTATAAACTCATAGTGACCATATCTTGTGCGAAATGCCGTCTTAGAGATATCACTTTCTCTGATTTTCAATTGATGATATCCTGACCTTAAATCGATCTTTGAAAACACTCCAGCACCTCTTAATTGATCAAATAAATCCTCAATCCTTGGTAAAGGATATTTATTTTTAATCGTGAGCTGATTTAGTTCACGATAATCAATACACATTCGCATTGTCCCATCTTTCTTTTTGACGAATAGAACTGGCGCACCCCAAGGTGCTTGGTCGTATGAATCCTAAATCCAAAAGTTCTTGTAGCTGCACCTTCAACTCCTGCAATTCTTTCGGCGCCATCCTATATGGTGCTTTTGACACGGGTGCTGCACTAGGTACCAACTCAATTGTAAACTCAACTTGTCTGTCAGGTGGTACTCCTGGCAGTTCATCAGGAAACACGTCTGCAAACTCCCTTACAATTGGCACATCTTCAATTTTGGGATCTTCCTCTTTCACACTAATAATGTTAACTAGGTAACCGTAACAGTTACCTCTTCTTAACATCTTTACCGCCTTCATGGCAGATATTACAACAGGTGTTCCACTAACTTTTGCACCATAAAATATGAACTTTTCTACACCTGGTTTTTCAAAGATCACTTCTCTTTCACGACAGTTTATTGTTGCAAAATTTTGACATAACCAATCCATACCCAATATTACGTCAAAGTCTTGCATCTCAATGCAATATAAATCAGCTTCTAGTTCTCTATTCCCAAAGTCCAATTTGACATTCCGAGCAATCCTATCTGTTTTTATGATCTCTCCTGAAGGGATACTTACATTCAATGCTAAGTTTTCTACCTCACAATTAATTCCTTTATTACAACATAACTTAGCAGATATGAATGAATGTGAAGCTCCAGAATCAAATAAAACAA
This sequence comes from Perilla frutescens, assembly GCA_026008535.1. Taxonomy (NCBI): domain Eukaryota; kingdom Viridiplantae; phylum Streptophyta; class Magnoliopsida; order Lamiales; family Lamiaceae; genus Perilla; species Perilla frutescens. The sequence continues at coordinate 28,699 of BRKX01000022.1, read as the reverse complement.
TAGCAGATGATCCAAGGATAGGTAACATACCAGTCATAGTATCATTATCTTTTCATGACTGCTGGTGTGAAAGAGCAAAGAATCGGGCATTCCCTCTTTTCTCTGGCACCTTATTTTCCCTCGTGATTGGCGTTTTATTTCCCCGTCGAGGACATTGACCAATGGAGTGTCCTTTCTCATGACAATAAAAGCATCCCAAACCCAACATGCAAGGTCCATTATGATTTTTACCGCAATTTGAACATTGGGGCTTGGATGATATCCCAGTGCCAGTTCTACTCGATGTTCCAGTGTTATTTCCGGTATTGAATCTAGTGTTGACTCTCTCACTGAACTTTCCCTTCTTATTCTGAAAATTCATATTACCTCCAGTACGATTATCCCATCTCCTTTTACTAGAACTGTCTACCTGTTTTGGTACCAAATTGTTTGTTCCAAGAGCTGTGGCTACTTCTTCTGCTCGTTTAACCAACTCACCAAACTCATTGATAACTTGGGCTGCCATAATTCCCTTGATATCTGCCCTCAAACCTCTTTTAAACCTTGTAATCATCTTTGCTTCTGTGTCAATCAAGTGGGGCGCATACCTAGCCAAACTGTTGAATTTTCGTTCATATTCTTCGATTGTCATATTTCCCTGTTTGAGCTCAAAGAATTCTGACTCTTTCTTCTCACGGAAAGAACTAGGGAAATACTTATCCAACACAACTTCTCTGAATATGTCCCATGATAACATTTGACGTTCTGCTTGACTCAATATCTTATAGAAATGATTCCACCAATGTCTAGCGTCCTCCTTGAGTTGAAACACTGCACATGCGACCTTTTGCTCATCCGTACAATCAATGTGGGTAAAAATTCGATCCAACTCAATTAACCACTCCTCTGCCACTATCGGTCCATCTCGACCATTAAATCGTGGCGGGTCATAGCGACGAAACTGCTCGACAACTTTATTTGTGGGAACCTGGGTCGACACAGTATTAGGTTGTCCTATGTTAGGTTGTACATTGGATGGTTGTGCGACGTTAGGTGTCGCAGTGTTGGTTTGTGTTGTGAAGTGAGCTTGAGCTTGTTGTTGGAAAAACCCTTGCATAGCACTTAAAAACTCATTCATGGAAGTCTCTCCACTTGTAGGCTGAGGTTGTGTCATATTCTGTGGTTGGTTTCCAGTCGGAGCTTGAATTGCGTTTGCATTCTCAACATTGTCTGATCGAGTACGAGGACGTACCATGTTTCTATAGTAATGTAGGAAATATGGTCAAAAGGCTTTCTAAATATGACTAAGTTATTTCTAAATTATCCACAAGTTCGGGGGCTAAATTTTAAAAATATACAATACTCACAATTTAATAAATTTAACTTGTATAAATTTCCAAAGATAAATAACTGCACGAACATTTTCATAATCATTTCAATGATTAAAGTAAAGTCATACGAACTTTGGAATTTAAAAATTTAGATGCTCATCCAATTTAAAGTAATTCAACACACTCGTACCTTGAAGCCGGAGCGCGTGGTAGTCGAATGACATATGAAATCATTAAATTCGAAAATAATTTACGAAGTCTACAGGAAAGTAGACCTGCTCTGATACCACTACTGTAACACCTTAATCTAAAAAGAACTATTATATGAAATTAAATGATTTATAATGCGAAAATAAGAATTTTAAGTATTTTTTTTTTCCGACTTTCTTTTCTAAAACAAACAAATAAATAAATAAATCTATTTTCACGTAACCCAAAGAAATAACAAACAAGAAAACCTGTAGGAATTAAATTTAAGATCTAAGGTATGATTGATAATTTAGACAAACTACACAACTGAAATATTTACAATCTCATATACCTTTAAAAAAAACTCAACATGCATACCCAAAAAGAGTTACTAGCAAAAGTTATTTTAGTTATCCAGCTAGAAATGTAAAATAAAGTGGAAACTTATATATACATATGTATATCAAAAGATTATTCTGTCATTCGACCTCCACTGCAACTCCAAGCTCATTTACCTGAAATTTGTAAGTTTATGGGATGAGCATATATGAATATACTCAGTGTGGGACTGTTATGCAAAATAATTTGTCCAAGTTGATATAAAATGAGATACATGTGTATTATTCACTGATAAATAAATATGAATCGCATTGTGCTTCCAAGGATCAATTAAGATCCCGGACCTATTCACGGTCCCTGGCGAAAATGATTGTGCACAATAGTGAGGTTAAATATAAAGGACAACTGAATAGACGGTCCAGTAACACTCACAAATGATATGAAATCATACACGTCAAACAAATCACATCAACAAGGACAAATTGAAATCAACAGCATAATAAGTGAGAATCCCACACCTTAATTGAATTTGAAGATCGACTTGAGCAGATAACAAAAAGTTAACGTCTTAGTCGCGCCGCACCTAAATATTAAATACAGGAAATATATTTTATTAAATTAATATTATATTTTAAGAAAATAAATTAATTTAGATTAAAGTTATAAATATGATCATTGGAACATAATGACCAAACGATAAAAATAGAGTTTCTAAGATGAGCTTTGCTGACTATCTTTTCCAATGATAGTAGGATTCCATTTTCTAAATATGAATTATAATATTAAATATATTTAATGAAATCTATATATATATATATATATTAATCAAATAAATTTAACCAATATATAAACAATACATATCCCTAAAGTTAATAAACATATTTCTACGATTTTTATTCCTAGTAAATAACATTATTATTTATATCATTACACATAAATAGTTTTAAAATAAGAAAAAAAAAATGAACCTACCTTTGATTAGTCAAATCTAATTATTCAATTTAACTTGATTAAAAAAAATATCTAAACAAACACTAACAATATTAGAAAATGAAAGATATATATACAAAAATACCACTTTCTCTACTAATTTTTATTTTCTAATTTTATATTGTGAGTTTAATCATAGCCGAAATTAAATTTTGGTTAGATTCACTATTAACAAAAATATCTAAACTTGATGTATGTTTTATTTAAATCTTCTGCAGCATAACTACGACTAATGTAAAGTGGAATGAATTTGGGTTATATAAATTTAATATGTTGTTCTTACTAAAATGATGGTGAAATATAATAAACTGATGCTTCAATAATCAAATAAAATAAATCTGGAAAGAAGGTTTACCTTTTATATGGCACTTACTTTGGTTCTTCTAAATAAATTAGAGGTTCTCTCTCTTTTATTTGTTTATTTACTTGAGTACGTTTTCGTCAATTAGATTATAGAGAAACTAAATCCATATTCATCACTATAACTTGCTTGTATTTTAAATTAGTATTATTATTATTCATTGATGCATGAGTCACATTCTTGATACACAATATCTTGCCACTTCAATTGTCCTTATTTTTAGCTAATTACACGTATAAGGAAAAGTTGGCAACAAGTCAAATCCCAAAATTATTCTCTTATCTTTATATAAATATAATGTATACATACATATATATATATAAATAGATGTGTATATGAATATATATATATATATATAAATAGATGATATATATATATATATGTAACATATATATATATAGATGCTCTTTTTTTTTTGAATATGTATGTATTTGTCGAAAATAAATCTATTATACTCAATAAGTAAATTATAATTAATTAAATTAAGTTCATATCTAGGGGCGCGACATATATAAATTTACCACTCGATAATTAAAATATCATAATTTTTCATGAGTTGAAATAAATAAGTTTCACAAATAAATATTTTAATTTAGAAACAGGTTGTGACAGGATCTCCCTGACGAACTCCACGACTACAAGTGAAATAACCATGAGGTGACCCATTCACCAGAATCGAAAGCCTAGCCGATGAGAGAATTGAAGAAATCCAAACACAGAATTTGGTAGGAAATCCAAACTTCTCCAACACCCATCTAAGGAACGACCAATCCATAGTATCAAAGGCCTTGGTAATGTCCAGCTTTAAAGCCATGTTACGTCCCTCATGAGTTCTATTCAAAGCATTTACCCCCTCCGAAGCTAAAACAATTGCATCATGAATTTGACGCCCCTGGATAAATCCATATTGATTAGGAGAAACCAAACGGGACGCCACAACATTAAGGCGATTTGCCAGAATTTTAGTAAAAATCTTAAAAAAGAAATTACTTAAAGCAATCGGTCGAAATTCCTCAACAAATAACGCCCGCTCTTTCTTAGGAATAAGAACAAGAAAACTAGAGTTCAAACCCGGAGGGAGGGTGCCATATTCGAAAAATTCCAAAATGGCTTTATAAATATCTGAAGCAATAATATCCCAGGCAACATGAAAGAACCTTCCCATATATCCATCCGGACCTGCCGCGCTATTACCATCAAGCTCAAAAACGGCCCTTTTCACCTCATCAAAAGATGAATTTTCAATGAGCAAATGAGATTGCCGTTCATTAATGAGATTAGGAAAATAATCCTCCATAATTCCAAAGTCAATATTTCCTGTAGAAGAAGTAGAAAAAAGAGCTTCAAAATAACTCACCATGTGGCGAGAAATTTGATCGGCATCATGAACAATCTCCCCTTCTATAGATAAAGCCTCAATCGATACTTTAGCCCGACGACGACGTAAAGCCTCATGAAAAAATTTTGTATTTCGATCTCCGTCATTCAGCCAAGCAATTCTACTTTGTTGCTGCATGTGAGACGACTTCACTAACAAAAGACCATTAATTTTAGCTTGAATGGAAATTTCCTCATTCAATCGCTCATCATTGTATCCATGCAAAGATATTTCTTCTTGCGTCTCACCCAATCTAGCTTGAAGAATACCAATCTTTGAATTAAAATTACCAAAAACATCAACGTTCCATTTTTTGAGAACATTTTTAAGCCTTTTTAATTTAAGCATAACTCTCCGAATATTACTGCGAGAATCAACATCCATCGCCCAAGATTCCCGAATCAAATCCAAAAAAGATTCATGTCCGGTCCACATATTCCAAAATCTGAACGGCCTCGGTCTAGAATGAGAGTGATTTTTACAAACTACCACAAGGGGAGAATGATCAGAGCACAACCTAGGTAACAAAGTTGCCGAGATCGAGTCCCAACCATTCTGAAAATCCTCCGACATCAAAGCACGATCCAGTTTACTTTCGGTAAGCTCCGGAAATTTACGTCGACTCGACCAAGAAAAAAATAAACCATTACTCTCAATCTCCGTAATATCCAAACTCCCAATAAAATCATTAAAATCCTTACATGCTTGAATAGAAGGCTTCGATCTACCTTTTCTCTCATGCGCACCACGAATAGCATTAAAATCTCCCAAGATAATAAAATTCCCCGACAGAATACTCAAATCATTCCATAAGCTACGCCGCAGCATATACAAAGAAGCACCATGCACAACCGCTACAATGCCAGAAAAACTTTTGAATTTAATATTTAACAAAACACATTGATCCGAAGCAAAAAAAACTGCAACATCTACCGAAGCTCCGATAAAGACCCAAATATTCGAACACTTTCTACCTCTATCATTTTGAAAAATTGGCACCAAATTCATCGATTTCCAATAGTTACAAGAAATCTTATTAAACCTAGCACGAGGTTCAATAATTCCGAGAACTTCAGGCTTGAAAACCTGAATGTGATTACGCAAAATATTTCGGGATACCTCAGTACCTATCCCGCAAATATTCCACGTAAGAATATTCATCAAGAATTATTCAAATCACACAAGCGAGTATCCTCGCTTGTATTTGTCCCATCTTTCTTCAAATTCGCCACTTTATCCATATTTATCAAAGCACGAGAATTAGGGTCATGAACCTCATAAGGCGCCAAATTATCAACAGAATCAGTAGACTTAGCATTTAATCGACCCGATCGCCTTAGTTCATCAACAGGTGGAATTATACGTTTCGCATACGTACGTTTAGAAGGTACTGAGGTAGGAGGGTCGTCTTTGCCAAAAGGCACACCTGAATTATCTTGCTTATCAGCCCTAGCATGGTCCTCTACATCATCAGAACTCAGTTGATCATCCAAAGAATCAGCCACCGATTGATCCACAACATCAACACTCGTGATAGAACTAGCATGCACCACACTATCCTTATTAGAAATATCTGGTCCGTCCAAAATCACCCTATCCAAAGAATCAGCCTCCTCAACCATTACATTATTGTCAAAATGACAACCATCATCCCCTCGTATGCTTTTATTTCCTGAAGTCGCCTGATCATGCACCAAAAATCCTTCCTCAGCCCTTTTCATCTGGACTTCACCATCCACAGGCTGAGAAATTTGCATTAAAATATCAAACGCATTTGACACAGGGATATCATTCCTTTCACCAGTCTGATCAACATTAACTTTCAAATTATCCACCGTATTATGCCCCGCAGAGTTACCAAAAGACTTCATAACCCATTCTTTTGTTGATCCAGCTGACTTCTTCCCATGCAGATCCTCTCTAGGCTTCGCACCCTCAACCTGATCATCTCCAGATTTTCTCCCCGATCTTCTACACTTCTTAGAAGCATGCCCAACCATCTGGCACTCATTGCAGAAAAGAGGCAAGTTCTCATAATGAATATCCACAAAGAACGAGGCTTCCCCTCTATCAATCATAACCGAAACTTGCAGAATTTGAGCCATATCCACTTCAACTAACACCCACGCATAATGACCGACAATTCCATGCATCGAATTTCCGTCAATCGTCAAAGGAGTTCTGACAGATCGTGCAATTCCAACAAGCACTTCCGGATGCCAATATTCAATAGGGAGATTATACATACGAATCCATACTTGAGCGAACGTCGACTTGAGCTTGTACGGTGTAAAATCAGAAACCCAATCCCTAATTCTTAGAAAACCATGCTTCAAATTCCACGATTGAACTTGTCGGACCTTGTGTTGATCCGCCGCACACGTGAATTTTAATGTAAAATAACCCTTACCCAAAGATATCAGATTCCAATCACCCTTCGGCGTCCATAACTTCTGCAATTTCTCCTTCAACATGACTGCGGAGAGCGGACGTTCACCCTTGATCATTATCAATCTTCCAATCAAAGAAAATTGAAACAGCCCTAATTGCGATTGATACAAATCATCCGGAATTGAAATAGAAGAAAAGTCACCTCTTTTAATTGGCTGAATTCATGAAAGCGACGTAGTAAATACATCTGGAAACTTATCAGAAGAAGATTGAGCCACAGCTGATGCATAAGATTTGCCATACACAGGAGCATAAGCCGACGAAGGAGGATTCACCGAATTAGGGTTTTTTGAAAAAATATCATGCATGGGAGATTCTCCTAATACTCGTGAGGAATTATTAGGGGGATTTTTATCCAATCCTCGTGAGGAGGGATCAGATGAATTAGGATGACTGGAAATAGGCCGGCCATCGACGGAGGAAGGTATCATAATTAACGGCGGTGAGAAGAAACGGAGGAGAGAGAAGAGAGCATTTCGGTTTTAGGATATTTGAGTTCGGGCAGATATTTGAGTTAGGAATCCAACACAACAAGAATCCGGGTCAGATATTGAGTTAGGGTTCCAACACAATAAGAATTTCAGGAAAAGCTTACCTGTGGAGAAAGTTATGGCCGTTTTACTGACGGCTGCTAGAAAACGGGAGCCAAATGGGGGACCTGTAGCCTTCGCCGTGCTTGAGAATTTGATTTTTTTTCGAATCGGGATGAATTATGCTAATATAATTGTATGGTTTGATCCGTACTGGACTCTAGTGCTAAGAAATATGTAATTTGAGGAAAACCCCAAACTCACCCCGAGCCCTAGGCAGCGGTTCACGCTTGTAGCCTCATTTTTCAAAACCTCGTAAATTTCGATTCAGGAGGAGTTAGAAGACTTTCAGTACATGGTTGGATAGATATTTGAGTCATGGTTACACAGCAACAAGAATTTCTTGAAAATCATACCCGTGGAGAGAGTTATGGCCATTTTACTAACTGCCATAAATTGCAAAAAATGTGCTGAAAAAATTATTGAAATTTAGCGACCAATTTTACCTTTTTTTGGCAAAGATTAGTAAAATGGCCATAACACTCTCCACAGGTGGAGTTTGACTGAAATTCTTTTTTTGTTGGATTCTATTCTCAAATACCCTTCTAACCATGCAGTGGTCCTCACCCAGTTCCTTCCGAATTGAGCCCGATAAAATTTTCAAAAATCACTAACCGATGTGGTATGAATTGTAAAAATTATTTTCTCTCGATTCGGAATGATTTATGTCAAGACCGGTGAACAGTTTTGAAGGTATTCGAGTCTAGAATCCAACAAAAAAATAAATCCGAGAAGATCCTACTTGTGGAGAGAGTTGTGGTCATTTTACTGATGCCTGCCAGAAAATGGGGCCAAATCGGGATGCCTACAGCATTGAAAAATTGATTCTCTTCGATCCAGGATGAATTATGCCAATATCAAGATATGGCTTGAATCATACATGATTCCAGTGTTTAAAAATATGGAATTCGATGAAAAATATGAAAGTCACCCCGGGCCCCACACAAAGAGGTGACGCTTGTGGCCTCAACTGGAAATCCTTGCCAACTTTGATACGGGGGGAGTTAGAGCGTTTCCAGTCTATGGTGGGTCAGATATTGAGTTAGGGTTCCAACGCAACAAGAATTTCAGGAAAAGCTTACTTGTGGAGAGAGTTATGACCGTTTTACTGACGGCTGCCAGAAAACGGTGGCCAAATGGGGGACCTGTAGCCTTCGCCGTGCTTGAGAATTCGATTTTTTTTTAATCGGGATGAATTAAGCAAATATAATTGTATGGTTTTATCCGTACTGGACTCTAGTGCTCAGAAATATGTAATTTGAGGAAAACGCCAAACTCACCCCGAGCCCTAGGCAGCGGTTCACGCTTGTGGCCTCATTTTTAAAAACCTCGTAAATTTCGATTCAGGAGGAGTTAGAAGACTTTCAGTACATGGTTGGAGAGATATTTGAGTCATGGTTATACAACAACAACAATTTCTTGAAAATCATACCCGTGGAGAGAGTTATGGCCATTTTACTAACTGCCATAAATTGCAAAAAATGTGCAGAAAAAATTATTGAAATTTAGTGACCAATTTTACCTTTTTTGGCAAAGATTAGTAAAATGGCCATAACTCTCTCCACGGGTGGAGTTTGACTGAAATTATTTTTTTGTTGGATTCTATTCTCAAATATCCTTCTAACCATGCAGTGGTCCTCACCCAGTTCCTTCCGAATTGAGCCCGATAAAATTTTCAAAAATCACTAACCGATGTGGTATGAATTGTAAAAATTATTTTCTCTCGATTCGGAATGATTTATGTCAAGACCGGTGCACGGTTTTGAAGGTATTCGTGTCTAGAATCCAACAAAAAAATAATTCCGAGAAGATCCTACTTGTGGAGAGAGTTGTGGTCATTTTCCTGATGCCTGCCAGAAAACGGGGCCAAATCGGGATGCCTACAGCATTGAAAAATTGATTCTCTTTGATCCAGGATGAATAATGCCAATATCAAGATATGGCTTGAATCATACATGATTCTAGTGTTTAAAAATGTGGAATTCGATGAAAAACACGAAAGTCACCCCGGGCCCCACACAAGAGGTGACGCTTGTGGCCTCAACTGGAAATCCTTGCCAACTTTGATACGGGGAGAGTTAGAGCGTTTCCAGCCTATGGTGGGTATGATATTGAGTTAGGGTTCCAACGCAACAAGAATGTTAGGAAAAGCTTACCTGTGGAGAGAGTTATGGCCGTTTTGCTGACGGCTGCAAGAAAACGGGGGCCAAATGGGGGACCTGTAGCCTTCGCCGTGCTTGAGAATTCGATTTTTTTTTGAATCGGGATGAATTAAGCAAATATAATTGTATGGTTTTATCCATACTGGACTCTAGTGCTCAGAAATATGTAATTTGAGGAAAACCCCAAACTCACCCCGAGCCCTAGGCAGCGGTTCACGCTTGTGGCCTCATTTTTAAAAACCTCGTAAATTTCGATTCAGGAGGAGTTAGAAGACTTTCAGTACATGGTTGGATAGATATTAGAGTCATGGTTACACAACAACAACAATTTCTTGAAAATCATACCCGTGGAGAGAGTTATGGCCATTTTACTAACTGCCATAAATTGCAAAAAATGTGCAGAAAAAATTATTGAAATCTAGTGACCAATTTTACCTTTTTTGGCAAAGATTAGTAAAATGGCCATAACTCTCTCCACGGGTGGAGTTTGACTGAAATTCTTTTTTTGTTGGATTCTATTCTCAAATATCCTTCTAACCATGCAGTGGTCCTCACCCAGTTCCTTCCGAATTGAGCCCGATAAAATTTTCAAAAATCACTAACCGATGTGGTATGAATTGTAAAAATTATTTTCTCTCGATTCGGAATGATTTATTTCAAGACCGGTGAACAGTTTTGAAGGTATTCGAGTCTAGAATCCAACAAAAAAATAAATCCGAGAAGATCCTACTTGTGGAGAGAGTTGTGGTCATTTTACTGATGCCTGCCAGAAAATGGGGCCAAATCGGGATGCCTACAGCATTGAAAAATTGATTCTCTTCGATCCAGGATGAATTATGCCAATATCAAGATATGGCTTGAATCATACATGATTCCAGTGTTTAAAAATATGGAATTCGATGAAAAATATGAAAGTCACCCCGGGCCCCACACAAAGAGGTGACGCTTGTGGCCTCAACTGGAAATCCTTGCCAACTTTGATACGGGGGGAGTTAGAGCGTTTCCAGTCTATGGTGGGTCAGATATTGAGTTAGGGTTCCAACGCAACAAGAATTTCAGGAAAAGCTTACTTGTGGAGAGAGTTATGACCGTTTTACTGACGGCTGCCAGAAAACGGTGGCCAAATGGGGGACCTGTAGCCTTCGCCGTGCTTGAGAATTCGATTTTTTTTTAATCGGGATGAATTAAGCAAATATAATTGTATGGTTTTATCCGTACTGGACTCTAGTGCTCAGAAATATGTAATTTGAGGAAAACGCCAAACTCACCCCGAGCCCTAGGCAGCGGTTCACGCTTGTGGCCTCATTTTTAAAAACCTCGTAAATTTCGATTCAGGAGGAGTTAGAAGACTTTCAGTACATGGTTGGACAGATATTTGAGTCATGGTTATACAACAACAACAATTTCTTGAAAATCATACCCGTGGAGAGAGTTATGGCCATTTTACTAACTGCCATAAATTGCAAAAAATGTGCAGAAAAAATTATTGAAATTTAGTGACCAATTTTACCTTTTTTGGCAAAGATTAGTAAAATGGCCATAACTCTCTCCACGGGTGGAGTTTGACTGAAATTATTTTTTTGTTGGATTCTATTCTCAAATATCCTTCTAACCATGCAGTGGTCCTCACCCAGTTCCTTCCGAATTGAGCCCGATAAAATTTTCAAAAATCACTAACCGATGTGGTATGAATTGTAAAAATTATTTTCTCTCGATTCGGAATGATTTATGTCAAGACCGGTGCACGGTTTTGAAGGTATTCGTGTCTAGAATCCAACAAAAAAATAATTCCGAGAAGATCCTACTTGTGGAGAGAGTTGTGGTCATTTTCCTGATGCCTGCCAGAAAACGGGGCCAAATCGGGATGCCTACAGCATTGAAAAATTGATTCTCTTTGATCCAGGATGAATAATGCCAATATCAAGATATGGCTTGAATCATACATGATTCTAGTGTTTAAAAATGTGGAATTCGATGAAAAACACGAAAGTCACCCCGGGCCCCACACAAGAGGTGACGCTTGTGGCCTCAACTGGAAATCCTTGCCAACTTTGATACGGGGAGAGTTAGAGCGTTTCCAGCCTATGGTGGGTATGATATTGAGTTAGGGTTCCAACGCAACAAGAATGTTAGGAAAAGCTTACCTGTGGAGAGAGTTATGGCCGTTTTGCTGACGGCTGCAAGAAAACGGGGGCCAAATGGGGGACCTGTAGCCTTCGCCGTGCTTGAGAATTCGATTTTTTTTTGAATCGGGATGAATTAAGCAAATATAATTGTATGGTTTTATCCATACTGGACTCTAGTGCTCAGAAATATGTAATTTGAGGAAAACCCCAAACTCACCCCGAGCCCTAGGCAGTGGTTCACGCTTGTGGCCTCATTTTTAAAAACCTCGTAAATTTCGATTCAGGAGGAGTTAGAAGACTTTCAGTACATGGTTGGATAGATATTAGAGTCATGGTTACACAACAACAACAATTTCTTGAAAATCATACCCGTGGAGAGAGTTATGGCCATTTTACTAACTGCCATAAATTGCAAAAAATGTGCAGAAAAAATTATTGAAATCTAGTGACCAATTTTACCTTTTTTGGCAAAGATTAGTAAAATGGCCATAACTCTCTCCACGGGTGGAGTTTGACTGAAATTCTTTTTTTGTTGGATTCTATTCTCAAATATCCTTCTAACCATGCAGTGGTCCTCACCCAGTTCCTTCCGAATTGAGCCCGATAAAATTTTCAAAAATCACTAACCGATGTGGTATGAATTGTAAAAATTATTTTCTCTCGATTCGGAATGATTTATGTCAAGACCAGTGCACGGTTTTGAAGGTATTCGAGTCTAGAATCCAACAAAAAAATAATTCTGAGAAGATCCTACTTGTGGAGAGAGTTGTGGTCATTTTACTGATGCCTGCCAGAAAACGGGGCTAAATCGGGATGCCTACTGCATTGAAAAATTGATTCTCTTCGATCCAGGATGAATTATGCCAATATCAAGATATGGCTTGAATCATACATGATTCCAGTGTTTAAAAATGTGGAATTCGATGAAAAAAACGAAAGTCACCCCGGGCCCCACACAAAGAGGTGACGCTTATGGCCTCAACTGGAAATCCTTGCCAACTTTGATACGGGGGGAGTTAGAGCGTTTCCAGTCTATGGTGGGTCAGATATTGAGTTAGGGTTCCAACGCAACAAGAATTTCAGGAAAAGCTTACCTGTGGAGAGAGTTATGGCCGTTTTACTGACGGCTGCCAGAAAACGGTGGCCAAATGGGGGACCTGTAGCTTTCGCCGTTATTGAGAATTCGATTTTTTTCGAATCGGGATGAATTAAGCTAATATAATTGTATGGTTTTATCCGTACTGGACTCTAGTGCTCAGAAATATGTAATTTGAGGAAAACCCCAAACTCACCCCGAACCCTAGGCAGCGGTACACGCTTGTGGCCTCATTTTCAAAAACCTCGTAAATTTCAATTCAAGAGGAGTTAGAAGACTTTCAGTACATGGTTGGATAGATATTTGAGTCATGGTTACACAGCAACAAGAATTTCTTGAAAATCATACCCGTGGAGAGAGTTATGGCCATTTTACTAACTGCCATAAATTGCAAAAAATGTGCTGAAAAAATTATTGAAATTTAGTGACCAATTTTACCTTTTTTTGGCAAAGATTAGTAAAATGGCCATAACTCTCTCCACGGGTGGAGTTTGACTGAAATTCTTTTTTGTTGGATTCTATTCTAAAATACCCTTCTAACCATGCAGTGGTCCTCACCCAGTTCCTTCCGAATTGAGCCCGATAAAATTTTCAAAAATCACTAACCGATGTGGTATGAATTGTAAAAATTATTTTCTCTCGATTCGGAATGATTTATGTCAAGACCGGTGAATGGTTTTGAAGGTATTCGAGTCTAGAATCCAACAAAAAAATAATTCCGAGAAGATCCTACTTGTGGAGAGAGTTGTGGTCATTTTACTGATGCCTGCCAAAAAATAGGGCCAAATCGGGATGCCTACAGCATTGAAAAATTGATTCTCTTCGATCCAGGATGAATTATGCCAATATCAAGATATGGCTTGAATCATACATGATTCCAGTGTTTAAAAATGTGGAATTCGATGAAAAACACGAAAGTCATCCCGGGCCCCACACAAGAGGTGACGCTTGTGGCCTCAACTGGAAATCCTTGCCAACTTTGATACAGGGGAGTTAGAGCATTTCCAGTCTATGGTGGGTCTGATATTGAGTTACGGTTCCAACGCAACAAGAATTTCAGGAAAAGCTTACATGTGGAGAGAGTTATGGCTGTTTTACTGACGGCTGCCAGAAAACGGGGGCCAAATGGGGGACCTGTAGCCTTCGCTGTGCTTTAGAATTCGATTTTTTTTTCGAATCGGGATGAATTAAGCTTATATAATTATATAGTTTGATCCGTACTAGACTCTAGTGCTCAGAAATATGTAATTTGAGGAAAATCCCCAAACTCACCCCGAGCCCTAGGCAGCGGTTCACGCTTGTGGCCTAATTTTTAAAAAACTTGTAAATTTCGATTCAGGAGGAGTTAGAAGACTTTCAGTACATGGTTGGAGAGATATTTGAGTCATGGTTACACAGCAACAAGAATTTCTTGAAAATCATACCCGTGGAGAGAGTTATGGCCATTTTACTAACTGCCATAAATTGCAAAAAATGTGCTCAAAAAATTATTGAAATTTAGTGACCAATTTTACCTTTTTTTGGCAAAGATTAGTAAAATGGCCATAACTCTCTCCACGGGTGGAGTTAGACTGAAATTCTCTTTTTGTTGGATTCTATACTCAAATACCCTTCCAACCATGCAGTGGTCCTCACCCAGTTCCTTCCGAATTGAGCCCGATAAAATTTTCAAAAATCACTAACCGATGTGGTATAAATTGTAAAAATTATTTTCTCTCGATTTGGAATGATTTATGTCAAGATCGGTGCACGGTTTTGAAGGTATTCGAGTCTAGAATCCAACAAAAAAATAATTTCGAGAAGATCCTACTTGTGGAGAGAGTTGTGGTCATTTTACTGATGCCTGCCAGAAAACGGTGCCCAATCGGGATGCTTGTGGCCTCAACTGGAAATCCTTGCCAACTTTGATACGGGGGAGTTAGAGCGTTTCTAGTCTATGGTGGGTCATATATTGAGTTAGGGTTCCAACGCAACAAGAATTTCAGGAAAAGCTTACATGTGGAGAGAGTTATGGCCGTTTTACTGACGGCTGCCAGAAAACGGGGGCCAAATGGGGGACCTGTAGCCTTCACCGTGCTTGAGCATTCGATTTTTTTTCGAATCGGGATGAATTAAGCTAATATAATTGTATGGTTTGATCCGTACAGGACTCTAGTGCTCAGAAATATGTAATTTGAGGAAAACCCCCAAACTCACCCCGAGCCCTAAGCCGTTCACGCTTGTGGCCTCATTTTTCAAAACCTCGTAAATTTCGATTCAGGAGGAGTTAGAAGACTTTCAGTACATGGTTCGATAGATATTTGAGTCATGGTTACACAGCAACAAGAATTTCTTGAAAATCATACCCGTGGAGAGAGTTATGGCCATTTTACTAACTGCCATAAATTGCAAAAAATGTGCTGAAAAAATTATTGAAATTTAGTGACCAATTTTACCTTTTTTTGGCAAAGATTAGTAAAATGGCCATAACTCTCTCCACGGGTGGAGTTTGACTGAAATTCTTTTTTGTTGGATTCTATTCTAAAATACCCTTCTAACCATGCAGTGGTCCTCACCCAGTTCCTTCCGAATTGAGCCCGATAAAATTTTCAAAAATCACTAACCGATGTGGTATGAATTGTAAAAATTATTTTCTCTCGATTCAGAATGATTTATGTCAAGACCAGTGCACGGATTTGAAGGTATTCGAGTCTAGAATCCAACAAAAAAATAATTTCAAGAAGATCCTACTTGTGGAGAGAGTTGTGGTCATTTTACTGATGCCTGCCAGAAAATGGGGCCAAATCGGGATGCCTACAGCATTGAAAAATTGATTCTCTTCGATTCAGGATGAATTATGCCAATATGAATATATGGCATGAATCATACATGATTCCAGTGTTTAAAAATGTTGAATTCGATGAAAAACACGAAAGTCACCCCGGGCCCCACACAAGAGGTGATGCTTGTGGTCTCAACTAGAAATCCTTACCAACTTTTATACGGGGGGAGTTAGAGCGTTTCCAGTCTATGGTGGGTCATATATTGAGTTAGGGTTCCAACGCAACAAGAATTTTAGGAAAAGCTTACATGTGGAGAGAGTTATGGCCGTTTTACTGACGGCTGCCAGAAAACGGGGGCCAAATGGGGGACCTGTAGCCTTCGCCGTGCTTGAGAATTCGAATTTTTTTCAAATCGGGATGATTTAAGCTAATACAATTGTATGGTTTGATCCGTACTGGACTCTAGTGCTCAGAAATATGTAATTTGAGGAAAACTCCCAAACTCACCCCGAGCCCTACGCTTGTGACCTCATTTTTAAAAACCTCGTCAATTTCGATTCAGGAGGAGTTAGAAGACTTTCAGTACATGGTTCGATAGATATTTGAGTCATGGTTACACAGCAACAATAATTTATTGAAAATCATACCCGTGGAGAGAGTTATGGCCATTTTACTAACTGCCATAAATTGGAAAAAATGTGCTGAAAAAATTATTGAAATTTAGTGACCAATTTTACCTTTTTTGGTAAAGATTAGTAAAATGGCCATAACTCTCTCCACGGGTGGAGTTTGACTGAAATTCTTTTTTTGTTGGATTCTATACTCAAATACCCTTCCAACCATGCAGTGGTCCTCACCCAGTTCCTTCCGAATTGAGCCCGATAAAATTTTCAAAAATCACTAACCGATGTGGTATAAATTGTAAAAATTATTTTCTCTCGATTCCGAATGATTTATGTCAAGACCGGCATACGGATTTGAAGGTATTCGAGTCTAGAATCTAACAAAAAAATAATTTCGAGAAGATCCTACTTGTGGAGAGAGTTGTGGTCATTTTACTGATGCCTGCCAGAAAACGGGGCCAAATCGGGATGCCTACAGCATTGAAAAATTGATTCTCTTCGATTCAGGATGAATTATGCCAATATGAAGATATGGCTTGAATCATACATGATTCCAGTGTTTAAAAATGTGGAATTCGATGAAAAACACGAAAGTCACCCAGGGCCCCACACAAGAGGTGATGCTTGTGGCCTCAACTGGAAATCCTTGCCAACTTCGATATGGGGGAAGTTAGAGCGTTTCCATTCTATGGTGGGTCAGATATTAAGTTAGGGTTCCAACGCAACAAGAATTTCAGGAAAAGCTTACATGTGGAGAGAGTTATGGCCGTTGCAAATGAAATTAAAAACGACAACAAAGTGGCAGCAAAGCAATTCAATCATCGAATACTAGTCAGATAACACTCATCAACAATAAACATTGAGCTCTCAATTCATGCATGCTCATAGGCTCAAGAACTCACAATTTGTAGGCTTTAAAAGATTTGATTGCAAGCACAATTCATCATCCCAGACTTCATCCAAAATATGGCATATTCCCATCACAAATCCAACCTCTCTACCAGTCAAACCATCACAGCTCACACTTCGTCATTCTCATCAATTCCAGCCATTACACTTAATCAAAGATCCCAAACAAAAACCAAAGAAAACGAATCACATAAAAACTAAATTTTTTTTCTTCTTTTCGACACAAATCACAAAACATTAAGACTCCCCCCACACTTTGAAAGACACAGTGTCCTCACTGTGAGAAGGGGTACAAAACAAAAAACTTAAAACACAGCAACAAAAACAAATAGCAAACAAGACAAGAAAAAGCAACGAATAAAAGGAAAGGGATAAGAGAGAACTAACTCTGATCCGCCAAATGACGAATCACTTGCTTCATCACATCAAGGCGACCATCAATCTCATTCCAGCCGGCGGCCGAGGCTGTCCTCAATTCGAGCAGTGGCAGCGGTGATCAACTCCTCAAGCGTCGGGAGGAGCGAGACAGCAGTAAAACCTGTAGAAACAGAGCGACGCATATGCGGTATGCCCTTGCGGCCTGGAATATTGTGGTTCCTCTCATTTCATATTTTTTTTAATTAAAAAGACAAAAAAGTAAGAAAAATAAAAATAAAAATAAAAGAACAAGAAATCGGGTTACCTCCCGAGAAGTGCCCTTAGTTAACGTCGGAGGCTCGACGTGGGGAGACACAATCAAGAGACAATTTCAGGGGTAGCAGATCTACCCCTGTCGAAAGGAATCATTTCCATCCCCGCACCTTTATGTTTCTTCAAAAACTCGACCAACCTTGCTTCTCACCCTTTCAGCCCCGACACAGGGGTCTTCACATGAGCTGGTAAAATTGGTTTCGAGTTGGTCGGTAAGGGCATCCGGCCTGTCTGCTGGACTATCTCGCGGATTGCCCTTTCTTCCTCTGAATCTGGATCGCGGCATTTTTTAGGTAATTTCTGTTGAATAACGGCTGAAATAGTCTCACCAACCGTGATCTTCACATCTTTCCCATATCATATCTTCTTAGAACATAGTTCTTTCAAGGACTTCGCGTATCTAGGGACTTGCTTGATAGCATCGATCAGAGGTAGGTTGATCTCGTCTTTCTTGAAAAGCTCGAATATCTCTTTCTCATCTTCCTCTTTCTTGTGCCTGGTTAACCTAGAAAGAAAAGGAGCTGCATTAATAGGGTTGGGAGTTTTAGACAAAATCTGTACCTCACTAGGAGCAAGCTGTGCAGCAGATTGTTTGCCCTCTGCGCTGGGTCTGTCTCCAGCTTCTGTAGTTTGCCCACACCGCGTGTTGTCTTTCTTCATCTTTGTTTCAACCTCAACCAATTCTTTGCCGTTTTGAAGGGTCACAGCACTGATGTTCCCTCATGGGTTCAGCTCGGTTTGAAAGAGAAGAGACATAGCAGGTTGTTCATTTCTTTCGCCAGATTCTTTTTTCGGCCCTTCAGTATGCCCTTCCGGCTTCTTTTCTTCCTTCTTAGCGTCTAACTCGGTTAACTCCTCCGTACTTCTCAAAGTGATAGTGCAAACATGCGCTCTTGGATTCATTTCAGTTTGGGATGGGAGTTTGCCTTGATTCGCCTGCATCTTGTTCATTTGCGTGGCGAGCTGAGTGATCTGTGTGCCCATACTGCCCAGGGCGGCTTGTGTCTCCTGCTGAAAGGCCTTTTGGCTCTGCGCTAGACTGTTCACTAAGCTTGTGCTCTGCTCGAGACTCTTCATGATCTCACTCATAGATGGCTCAGATCGGTCCGTGTGGGCATACTGACTGCCCTGCGGCTGCCTCCAGCCGAGGTTCTGATGGTCCTTCCAACTTGGGTTGTATGTGTTTGAGTACGAATCATAATTCCTCCGTCTTTGGGCATCATATTGTGCATCACCGGACTCATAGTAGGCTTGCTCGGTGGAGTGCTCATGCAAATTAGGACACTCGTCAGTGAAGTGTCCGTTCTCGGAATAAACTCCGCAGCGGTTTGGCCTTGTTTGCGCCACAGCAAGGCTTCGGACCAGGGAAGTAAGAGCATCTATCTTTTCATTCACTCCCGACTCTTCAGCTCGGCCGAGTGCCCTTACGGTTCGGTGTCTGTTGTCGTCTTCTTCTTCGTACTGCTGTCCTCCAGAAGCCATGTCGATTATGAGCTGTTTGGCCTCGCCGAGGGTCTTATTGGTAAGAGATCCCCCGCTGGCAGCATCGACGATTTTTCTATCAAAAGAAGGCATGCCACAGTAAAAGTAATTAGTCAGAAGCTGATAATCAGTGAATCCATGGTTCGGGCATTTGCGGCACAGTTGTTGAAATCTCCCTCAGTATTCGGCCAAGCTTTCATTTGGCTTTTGCTTGATGCTACTGATTGCCATCCTTAGATTTGCAGCTCGAGATTCAGGGAAGAATTTTCGCAAAAATTGTCCTTCTAATTCCGCCCATGTGGTGATAGACTCCGGTGGCAAATCAAACAACCAATCTCGTGCCTTTCCCTGCAAAGTGTGAGAAAAAGTGAGTAACCTTAGGTTATTCGCAGTAAAACCAGTAGGTCTTAAAGTTGAGCACACGAGATCAAATTCAGACAAATGCTTGTGTGCACTCTTTCCCGGTAGATCACCAAACTTCGGTAACACTTGGATGAATGCAGGTCGGATCTCCGCATTGTTGGCAATTGGGGGCAGCACGATGCAGATGGGTCTATTACTCCGAAGATGACCGATTTCCCTGATGAGAGGCTCATGATCAGGTCCATGATCAGCTACGTTAGCATGAATGAGAGCTCTTCCTGCGGCAAGGTCTTGCGGGTTCGTTGGATTTTCATGATTGGCCATGTCGAGGTGTTGATCAGCTTCGAGAGTCTTTTTAGACTCCTTAGTATTCTTCCTCAACCGGTGCAATGTTCTCTCTGGCTCTGGATCGAACACTAAATCTTTATCTGCAGAGGAACGGGTCATAGACCAAAAAAATTAAAAAAATAAAAATAAAGTAAATAACAAACTGAAAATTTTGAGTAAGCACTGCTTTAAACCGATCCTCGGCAACGGCGCCAAAATTTGGTGCATCATTTTTCACCAAAAATAAATGTTCCGACTTTCGTCGGCAAGCCCACACTGCAGAGTACAGTGGCGAGCAGGATCGTCTCCCAAAGGACCGGCGAGGATTACTCTTGACTTTCAGTCTGCGTGCCCAAACCTCCAGAAACTCGTGAATTTTATAACAAAATAATTGCAGAATTTATTTAGCCAACTAACGAAAATAAGTGTGCAAAGGAACTGAATTAAATCAATGATAAAAAGGGTATTCCGGATCCAACGAACTCCACTCCACTTATAACACCGATTACAGCTGCAAGAATTAATTAATCAAGACATGCAAATCGGTTATAGTCACCGAAGACGCTTCTGACATGACCTCATCTCTCCATACTGTTTCGATAATTAAGAAGACGCTTCATTAATTACTTCCCCAATCGACTGACAACTGTAAGAGACGCTCTATAAGTTTAATGAGCCGAAAGAAATGAGCACAAGAAACACCCGATTCTTAAATTACAGACTCTGACGCAGGACTGTAAAATTAACTCTGTTATTCCCCTAGTTATTTGAGCAACCGTTTTACCACTTATTAAACCTAAACCACGATTACGTATGGCCGATTTAAATTGGCTAGTAATTAATCACAACCTACCAAATATTTGCAACTACTCGATAGACTTAGAACAATTACGACCCGAATTCCAAGAATAACAGATACATGCATCAATTAATTATGAACAAACAATTAGATCTCACAGTTATATAAGCGGAGCTTCGTCGTCGTCACCGGAATACGAGTAATCTAGCTACGTTGCATGCTAGAATCGATCAACCAAAAGTTGTATAATTG